>OU342745.1:301941027-302541027 GCA_910589775.1 Avena eriantha | reverse complement strand
ATTAGTATATGCATGTATTGCTTTCTCAGTGTTTTTCAATTGCCCCGTTGTAATTTATTCACCCAGCATGTTATCTATCTAAGGAGAGCCACCTCTAGTGAACTATGGATCCCGGTCCTTTTTTCTTTTACATACAATCTATAAATTGTTTATTGCTTTGTGTTTACTTTCTGCAAACTATTACTTCTTTCCATTTGATATGTTTAATTCTTTGTTTTCCGCAAAACACGGTGAGATTGACAACCTCATCACAAGTTGGGGACAAAGTTCTGTGGTTGTTTTGTGCAGGTCTCCACGTTGCTACTAGCACCGTAGTGCGCCCTTCCAAGGCTCAGCTAGCAACACCTTTGTGGTGTTTCCTTGCTCCTACTAGTTCAATTAAACCTTGGTTTCATAACTGAGGGAAACTTGCTGTTGTGCTCATCATACCTTCCTCTTGGGGTTCCCAACGAGGTCTACATCAACACCGCACCAACACTTTTCTGGCGTCGTACACTGAGCCATCAAGAATTTTTCTAGCGCCGTTGCCGGGGAGTCAAGGCCATCTTCACAAGGGGAGTCCCTCATAACCAATCTCTTTACTTTGTTATTTTTGTTTTGCTTAGTTTATTTTTGCTTTGTTTGCTTGTGTCTTTATCAAGAACACAAAAAATTAGTTTTACTGCTTTGCTTTCTTATTTGAAAACACAAAAAATGACTACTCTTGAAAACACTAAGTTCTGTGACTTCACTAGCACCAACAACAATGATTTTATGAGAACACCTCTTGCTCCACCTATGCCTAAAGATACTTTCTTTGAGATAAAACCTTCTTTACTCAATCTTGTTATGAGAGAACAATTTTCTGGTATTGGTAATGAAGATGCTGCTTCCGATCTAAATAACTTTGTTGAACTTTGTGAGATGCAAAAGCATAGGGATGTAGATGGTGATATTATTAAGTTGAAATTATTTCCTTTCTCTTTTAGAGGAAAAGCTAAAGAATGGTTGAATTTCTTAACTAGGAATAGTATTGATTCTCTTGGACTAAATGCAAAGATGCTTTTATTGTAAAATACTATCCTCCTGCTAAGATTATATCTATGAGAAGTGAAATAATGAAGTTTAAACAATCTGATAATGAGCATGTTTCTCAAGCTTGGGAAAGAATGAAATCTTTGGTTAAGAATTGTCCCACTCATGGACTGACTGCTTGGATGATCATCCAAACTTTTTATGCAGGATTGAACTATTCTTCAAGGAACCTATTGGATTCTGCTGCTGGAGGTACCTTTATGACCATCACTTTGGGTGCTGCAACAAAACTTCTGGACAATCTAATGGTTAATTATTCTGAATGGCATACTGAGAGAGCTCCACAAGGTAGGAAGGTAAATTCTGTTGAGGAAACCTCCTCCTTGAGTGATAAGATTGATATTATTATGTCTATGCTTGTTAATGAGAAAGCCCATATTGATCCAAATAAAGTTCCTTTAGCCTCTTTGGTTGCTCAAGAAGAGCAAGTTGATGTGAACTTCATAAGAAATAACAAATTTGGCAATAATGCTTATAGGAGTAATTTTGGTAACAACAATTATAAGCCATATCCTCCCAACAATGGTAATGCTTATGGAAATTCTTACAACAATAATAGGAGTGCACCCTCTGAACTTGAAGTTATGCTCAAAGACTTTATTAGTAAACAAACTGCTTTCAATAAAACTATTGAGGAAAAACTCTCTAATGCTAAAAGAAATATAGCATATTTGGCTGAAGCTCAATCTTATTTGAATAAAATGGCTACTAAACCTAAAACTAATGATAATCCCTTTGCAGCTACTAATGCTATACAAGTAAGAATTGATGAAAATGTTAGACTATTAGCTGAATTACATGCTAAGTGGGAAAGAGAAGATGAAATTGCTAGAAACATTAGTGTTTCTACTATCACCACCACTAGTGTTGAGGCTAGTAATAGTTCTCCTACTTTAAATGATAATTATGATTTTGATCTTGATGGTTGCAATATCTCTAAAGTTATTAAGTTCCTACAAAATCTTGCTAAAAGTCCTAATGCTAGTGCTATGAACATGGCCTTTACATAACACATTACTGATACTCTCATAAAGATTAAAGAAGAAAAGATGAAACATACAAATTCCATTCCTATTAAACAAGAATATGGTTGGGAACCCATCATTAATATGAAAGTGAATGACTTTGATTTCAAAGGTTTATGTGATCTTGATAGTAGTGTTTCTATTATGCCTAGAAGGATTTATGATATGCTTGATTTGCCTCCACTTGAAGATTGTTATTTGAATGACCCACTTGATGATAATGCTAAAAAAACTCATGGGGAGTCTTAATGATGTTCTTATTATGTTTAACAATGCCCATCTCCCCGTTGATTTTTATGTTTTGGATGTTGAATGCAATGCTTCTTGTCCTATTACTTTGGGAAGACCTTTTCTTAGAACTGTTGGTGCCATTATTGATATGAAAGAAGGCACCATTAAATATCAACTCCCACTCAAGAAAGGTATAGAACACTTCCCTAAAAATATAGAGAAGATTTCTTTTGCTTCTCCTATGAAAACAAAATTTGATCTTAATGCTTCTTCATTTGAGAACACTTGATTCTTTCTTGCTTCTTATGCCTAACTTAAAGGCGTTAAAGAAAAATACTTATTGGGAGATAACCCAAAAGTTTTAGATGAGTCTTCGAAGTTATTATCTCTGTAATAACCGCTCCCTATCCTTTTTATTTGCTTTTTGTGCCAAGAGTAACCTCTAATGAGAGAGAAGTAATGATTGGGAAAGTTGTTGCCCCGAAACAGATTTCTATGCTTCACCCTAAAAATTCGTGTAAAATCTGGGAACGTCTTTTTGAGGCGTGAATTTTTGTGCTTCTGCCACAGGTTGTTATCTAACTTTAGTTAGTTCAAAACGTTTTGATTTGAGCAACCGAAGATCTTTGAAAAAAATCGTCTTTACCTTCTGGTCTGTTTTGACAGATTTCTGCCATTTTCAGCATTTGCTTCTTGTTGGTTCCTTTTTGAGTTCTTTTGGGGAATTGATCTTTTTGAGGGAAGTGCTACAGTAGATAGTTTTCTAATGGAAGTTTATTTGGTGTTATAACTGAACCTTAATAATTATTTATCTTGAGTGCACTAATGTTGCTAATAAAGATTGTGTGCAATTTTGTATGAAGGAAAAATTTCAGGTGTATGGAAGGAATGAGTAATGAGCTGAAGGATGGACTAAAGCTCAAGCTTGGGGATGCCATGCGTGTTACCCCAAGAAATATCCAAGAAGTACAAGCATCAAAGCTTGGGGATGCCCAAGGCATCCCCTTTTGATCAATAAAAATCTCAGGTTTCTTTCAAACGCTTCATTTTTATTGTTTCATGCACAGTTGTGTTGTTCTTGGAGCGTCTTCTTTTTGTTTTCGTTTTGGTTTTTCGTTTGCTTAGTTTGCTCAGTTTTCTGAATAAATTGGTTGGAACCCCTCTTTCATACATTGGTTTGCAAATAGTTTGGTTTGGTTTGGAAAAAAGTAGAATGTTAATACTTATGTGGTAAAAAGAGCTCGTTTTTGACTGTGGCCTATGCTTTGTCATGCCATGCTTGATATTGTTTTGGCTTTATGCTTAGTATGTTTTGCTGTAGCATGACTTGTATAAACAATTGAGATTGCTTAATGTGCCTTGGATGAATCATGCGTTGTTTTAGCATATTAAAGCATAGTATAGTGGTATTCTCCTTTGCTGCTTTATTTGGGTTGACTTGGCGCATGCTCACACCATGTTATGACTATCTCATGTCACCATAGCCTTTATGATCCTTTAGTTTTCAACTTGTAATATCACTTTATGCTTTGATCAATGATGTTTTGTCGCTCTGCATGATTATGGCCATTATTGCTCTCTTAGTTTGTCGCTCCCAGTCTTTTGCTAGCCTCCGCAACCAAGTATGAGTTCCACTCATGCATCCAACTCCCTAAACCAAGTTATTCCAAGGAGTCCACCATACCAACCTACTAGATTATGCTATTCCAAGTATATTCATGCTTTTGTTTACCTTCCAAATTAAATGAGAAAACTAGTGATTAAAGCTCTCACGAACTTGATGGCACACTTTACTTTTTTTTGCATCTAATAAATTTGAACCATTGGGTCCTTCTTTGTTGCGTATATGCTTGGGCTTTATAAGTTGAAATTAGCAGAACCATGTTTCATGGGGAACGCTTTCAACATTGCACTTGTACTTTGTACCCCGTTGATATCATGTTCTTTTGCTTACGGATCCCGGCGGTGTGAAATAAAAGTGGAACTTGTAAGATCATGGAGTTTGTATGTGTGTTAGAGAAACGCCTGTGCCGCTAGCCTAAGCCATGCCTAATCATGGTGGAAACTTGCAGCATCACCATAATGAGCACTCTATGAAGCATCCTGAATAAAAACCTATGCAAATAGCAAATAAAAAGATCGCTGAGATGTTCATTGTCTCCTTGCCTTGTCATTTTGATTATGGGAAAGCTCCCGTATCATGTGCAAGGGGTACCCCGTTGGCGGTTCTTTATGATACACATGTACTTACAATGACAAGAGCTTACTCGTGACTAAAGTTGAGTAGCATGAGGTTTGGTCTTCGTAAGTAAGGGGCATGAGATTTCGGTTTATAACTTGTCAAGCATATCCTCTTAGTTGTGTCACTTTAACCTTAATCACCTTTAAGATGCTTATGATAGGGGCAATGAGAGCTGAAAGCTATAAGTACCATGATTTTTGGAAGCTCTTTATGAGACTTGGATCCCTACTTCCTTCTATGAAGGCCTTTCTTCCACCATTATATCAAGTTTCCACCTTCTACCTTTATGCACCTACTTTGAGACCATAGTGGCCATTCTTAGTTCTATGTGCATTGTCCCAAGACTAGTTGATTGATGCATAACTTGATATTTCTTGTTTTAAACTATTGTATCTAGTCACTCTTATGAACTTTGAAGGTGTCCTATGCATTTATATTTGCTACTCTATGAGGGACAAGCTGAATACTAGTATGCTATGTTTTCTTTATGTGAAACAAACAAACGTCTTGCAAGGCATTGTCATTCATGAATCTTTTGTTTGTGCCTTTTCATGTTGCATCATAGTTTCTTTGTCTTATTGCTAGAACTTTGTCTTTCATGTTATGATTTAAGTACGATGATCCTAGACTTCAATGTTTTGCAAATACTTTGATCAAGTCTTTATTGGTGCATGTCACCTCAAAAATTATTCTTTCTTTTTATCACTTACCTACTCGAGGACGAGCATCAATTAATCTTGGGGATGTTGATACATTGCAAATGTATTAATAATTTTTGATGTTCCATGCTTGGTTTTATCCACTTTCTTGTGTTTTGTCCACACTTTGGAGTAATTTTCATATGATTTCTTGGACTAACTATTAACAAGAGCCACAGTGCCAGCTGCCTGTTTTCTGCTGTTTTTGGTTACAGGAAAGTCAGAAAATGAATATTCTCGGAATTGGACGGGACAAAAGCCAAAGTGCCTATTTTTCTGAAAGTCATCAGATGCCAGAATACGAGACGGAGAAGGGCTAGAGGGAGGCCACACCACCTGCCCGAGTGGCCAGGCTTGGCCCGCGCTAGGGGGTGGTGTGGCCAGCCTAGGTACCACCTCGGCCTCTCCTTCGCCTATATATTGCCCTTGGGACGAAAACCCTAAGGGCCCGATCAAAAATCCACGAAAGTGTCTGTAGCCGCCGTCATCTCCATCCCTAGATCGGGAGGGATATGAAACTCTTCCCGGCACCCTTCCGGAGAGGGGAATTCACCCTGGAGGCCTTCTTCATCACCATGCAAGCCTCCGGTGTGATGCGTGAGTAGTTCATCCTTGGACTACGGATCCATGTATTAGCTAGATGGCTGGTTCTCCTCCTTTGTGCTTTCATGTCTAGATCTTGTGAGCTCTGTTCATGATCAATATCATCTATTTGTAATTCTGCATGTTGTGTTTGCGGCGATCCGATGGATATTGAGATGCTATTTCAGATTGATTATTGATTCTATGATGTCTTTGTTATTTGTGATCTTGCATGCTTTCCGTTGTTAGTAGCTATCTTGGCCAAGTAGATGCTAGCAACTCCAAGAGTTAGTATTTATGCTTGATAGTGGGTTCATGCCTCTGGTAATCTGGGGAAGTAATATAAATCTCTAAGGTACTAGATGTGTTGTTGCTACTAGGGAGAAAACAACAATCCTTTGTTCATAGAACAATCGTATTGTTTACTTTACACGCAGTCCATAAAGCAATAATATGTTGCTTGCAACTTAATACTGGAGGGGTTCGGATGATAACCTGAAGGTGGATTATTAGTCATAGATGTAGTTGGATGGCGGTCTATGTATAATGTTGTAATGCCCAATCAAGTCTCAAAGGAGTCAAGATGATTAGTATATGCATGTATTGCTTTCTCGATGTTTGTCAATTGCCCCGATGTAATTTGTTCACCCAACATGTTATCTATCTTAAGGAGAGCCACCTCTAGTGAACTATGGATCCCGGTCCTTTTTCTTTTACATACAATCTATAAACTGTTTACTGCTTTGTGTTTACTTTCTGCAAACTATTACTTCTTTCCATTCCATACGTTTAATCCTTTGTTTTCCACAAAACACGGTGAGATTGACAACCTCATCGCAAGTTGGGGACAAATTTTTGTGGTTGTGTTGTGCAGGTCTCCACATTGCTACTAGCACCGGTAGTGCGCCCTGCCAAGGCTCAGCTAGCAACACCTTTGGGGTGTTTCCTTGCTCCTACTGGTTGGATTAAACCTTGGTTTCATAACTGAGGGAAACTTGTTGTTGTGCTCATCATACCTTCCCCTTGGGGTTCCCAACGAGCTCTACATCAACACTGCACCAGCACTTTTCTGGCGCCATACACTGAGCCATCAAGCATTTTTCTGGCGCCGTTGCCGGGGAGTCAAGGACATCTTCACAAGGGGAGTCCCTCATAACCAATCTCTCTACTTTGTTATTTTTGTTGTGCTTAGTTTATTTTTGCTTTGTTTGCTTGTTTCTTTATCAAAAACACAAAAAATTAGTTTTACTAGTTTGCTTTCTTATTTTAAAACACGTAAAAATGACTACTCTTGCAAACACTAAGTTGTGTGACTTCAGTAGCACCAACAACAATGATTTTATGAGCACATCTATTGCTTCACCTGTGCCTGAAGATACTTTCTTTGAGATAAAACCTGCTTTACTCAATCTTGTTATGAGAGAACAATTTTCTGGTATTGGTAATGAAGATGCCGCTTCCCATCTAAAGAACTTTGTTGAACTTTGTGAGATGCAAAAGCATAGGATGTAGATGGTGATATTATTAAGCTGAAATTATTTCGTTTCTCTTTTAGAGGAAAAGCTAAAGAATGGTTGAATTTCTTAACTAGGAATAGTATTGATTCTCTTGGACTAAATGCAAAGATGCTTTTATTGTAAAATACTATCCTCCTGCTAAGATTATATCTATGAGAAGTGAAATTATAAAGTTTAAACAATCTGATAATGAGCATGTTGCTCAAGCTTGGGAAAGAATGAAATCTTTGGATAAGAATTGTCCCACTCATGGACTGACTGCTTGGATGATCATTCAAACTTTTTATGCAGGATTGAACTATTCTTCAAGGAACCTATTGGATTCTGCTGCTGGAGGTACCTTTATGACCATCACTTTGGGTGCTACAACAAAACTTTTGGACAATATGATGGTTAATTATTCTGAATGGCATACTGAGAGAGATCCATAAGGTAGGAAGGTAAATTCTGTTGAGGAAACGTCCTCCTTGAGTGATAAGATTGATATTATTATGTCTATGCTTGTTAATGGGATAGCCCATATTGATCCAAATTTTGGAATGTCCGAGATTGTCGAGAGGACCTGGTTTTGAGTGGGAGCAAATCATCTTGGCTAATTCATAATATGTAGCTGGCATATTTTGAGTGGGAGCTAAGTGAAATCCCTGGATCTCAAACATGAATGTCATATTTGAGTGGGAGCTAAGTGAAATCCCTAGATCTCAAACATGAATGTCATATTTGAGTGGGAGCGTGAAATCATTCTGGGATATGTGGACGACATATGTGAATGATGTGATTGGTGTTAATAACATTTAAGTTATATAAATAAGGATTAAGTTGAAGTTATTAAACAATAAGAGCTATCGAGATAGATTGGTGAGTTTAATAAACACTGAATGTCGAATGCTTCCTGGACTTGACTCTAAAAGATGTTCAGAATGTCCTAAGCAAGATTCTGAAGAAGTTCAGAATGCAACAAGGTAAGAAAGAAGTTCTTACTGTATAAAGCATTGAGTTAGTATTGCAACTATGGTTGAAAGAAAGAGATGTGTTGCATCTCCTATGCCTCAGTCGTAGGTTCTTCCATACAACCATGTTGTATAATCGACGTAATATGACCCAAGGTTCTGGTTGGAAGGACTAGCTCTTAACTGTAAGAACATGTCTTTAAGTGATTCCTGAGTTGATCATTGAACCAGAATTAAGTTTGTACTTAAATGGCAATAAGCAAAGTAAGTGGCATAGATGCATTTCATGCACTAGGATCTACATAGATATATAAGTATAAAGGCTCCATCTAATGTGATGTATAATGTTCTGGCGGGGCTAGTTCATTTTTAACATAGAATGATGTGTCCCAGGGCCCAGTGCCCAATAGAAAGCCCTCGAGGTTGATCTAAAGTCACTATAAGCTCCTGGAATCCGGCCTCGCTCTGCTGCCATGACTATAGTATATAGACAAAGGATAGCAAAGTGTGTTTCAAAGTTTAGATGACAACGGTGAAAACGACCATCATCATAAACACTAGAAACAAAGTCTCACTTTGTTTCCAAACAAATACTTCGACCCATTATACGATAATGGTGTGAATGTCAAAGTTAGGAAGACATTAACGATTTGCAAAAGACATAATGATCTGGTAAAACAGAACATGGACATGACGTTTCCCATGAGCATGCATGATCTGTAAACGCATATGGTATATGGTTTATATGAGTTAAATGCGAGCTAGATTATTTGTACTCTAGTGCAAGTGGGAGACTGAAGGAGATATGCCCTACAGGCAAATAATAAATAGGTTTTTATTGTCATATCTCAATTAGTTTATAATAGTTTCATATTGTGCTATAACTGTGCCAAGTAGAAACATTGGTACATGTGTGGTATGAAACAACCAAGTACCTAGTAGCCTCTATTCATACTAGTTCGTTGGTCATGGGGATGATCTGGGTTTCAAGATCATGGGCGTTTATGCCGATTGACAACGGGATCATATCATTGGAGAATGATGTGATTGGACATTCCTCAAAGGATTGTTGCAACATCTATACCTAGACTTCTTCTCCTTAGACCGTGAGCTCATATTACTCCCTGTTTCCCGAGGCTGCTTTAACTGCATCAACCGTCATCTGGTAATACGGTGGCCATAACGGTGTATGTTGGGTATTCCAAAGGAATAGTTGATGACATGTGACTGCAAGACCAGGATTTGTTCACCCACATGACGAGTAAAGATACATACGGCCGGATGGTGAGATTACATCCATAAATGTTGCAACATGTGACTCGGTCACTGGGATGTAATATCATGGTAACAAGAAAACAGAACTTGTTGTGAACGAGATTGAACAAGGTATGTGACATGGGTATACCCTACAGGTACTCGAGCTTGGTATATACGGTCCAAATACGTACAGGCCCACGGTGTCGCCAAGGCCTAAACAAGGGACTCGAGTAACCTACGGACTCTCGATTGCTTGAAGGACAAGAAGAAGTTAAAGATAGAAAGTTTGAAGGGGAAAAACCCTAACTTGTAACTGACTCTAGTTTCCACGAGCAGACAACTAGTTTACTCGAGACCTAGCCTATCTATATAAAGGCTAGGAGGGGGCGGCGAGGAGGACACACGCAACTCTAGTTTCCACAACCCTCGCCAGATTGCATCTGCGCACCATTGTAACTTTCGATTCCTTCGATAATTCCACGAGCAGACAAGCAGGAGTAGGGACCTCTACGAGGCCTGAACCTGGGTAAATCTTTGTCCCCAGTGTGCTTGTTTGCTAGCCGATAGATGTCTCCAGCGCTCCCTCCTTCTCCAAAACCCAAGTCCATAACAATGGGCATTGATGAGTTAAACCCTCGTCAATTGGCGCCGTCTGTGGGAAGTGGGAGTGCTGATGTTGCGGCTTGTTCAGTCCCATCAACTGCGATCTACAACTCCGCAACAACGGAGATTCGCCAGCTCTTTGGCGCGTTCGACTTCACTGTCCACACGCCGGCCACCCGCCCGACCTTCGAGTCCATGGGCGACGGAATCAGCCTGGCGATTGGGAGCTTCCACTTCCAAGTTGGTCAGATGGGAACGCTTCGCATGCCTGATCAGTCGACAGCACCGACGATTTCCCCAGCATCATGGTTCCCTCCATCGACCGGCACCCTCAGCGAGCTCAACGCCCTGGTGGCAATCGAGAACACGGTCAGCGACATCAGTCGCGACTCCGATCTGAGCGATCTGGCCACTGAAGATTTAACCTACGGTTCCGGATCTGAGAGTTGTGGAAGAAACAGCTTCCCCAATCACTTCATGTGCACCGTCATCAACGCAAGCGACACCTCTACCAATCGCGACAACGGTGGCAACCCTGGCAATGGCACCGATCCACCCAACGCCGGTAACGGTGGCAATGGTGGCAACGGCGGTAACGGTGGCAATCGCGCCCCCGTTAATAATGGAGGAGCAGTCGAACCTCCCAGCATAATTAATGAGCAAACCGGCAAACGCTTCGTAATCAAGCTCAACTAGCAAGAGTGGGATCGCTGCCGCGAGGAATTACGAGGCACTCCTCTACCCTTCGGGTCCCCGCTAGAATTGCTGATGGGCTATCACTGGCTCCTGAAGGAAGAATTCAAGCGCTAACTGCAAACAATCGCGCAACTTGAGGCGCGCAAAAAGGCAGCGGACGAATCGAGCCTTCGTCGCGCTGGGCTCTCCTCCTACGGAGGATCCTCCTCAAGGGACAACGAGTACCTCGCCAAGCGGATGGCTCATCTTACAGAACAAGAACGCATAGAAGCCACGAAAGTCCTCGACTTTGGCTCTATGACAGTCGACACGAGAGGCAACGTGGTCCCTAGGATGCCGCAGGCTGCGGTGACAGCAGCCACCATGTACCTCCTCAATAACCAGCCGCCAGCTGGAGATCCCCGAACTGCCATGCATCGATCTACGATCACGAGCTTGGGATTAATCGAGGCCGCCCTCGACAAGGAGCCAACACCAGACCCAAAAAAGGGCAAAGCGCTAGCAAAGCGTCACTCCTCGCCCTCATCCAGCGATGACAGTCACGACATGTCTCGACGCCGACGCTCACGGCGACACGATCGTGACTACGATGCGCGCGACGACCTCACGCAGCGCAAGATCGACAAATCAAGGGCACGACGTGCTCGGTCGACTGACACGGAAGAGTAAGATGGGGAGCTCTGCGGCACCAGATGCTTCAGCAGATCCATTAGGCAGAAGCAAATGCCTAAAGGGTAACCCGAAATTCTACGGTGTACAGGACCCCAAGATCTGGCTGGAGGACCATATCTCCTTCGTCAGACTCCACGGAGGCAGTCGAAGTACTGCCATGCAATGCTTGTAGCTACAGCTGCAGGGCGTCGCCCGAGCATGGCTCAATAACCTCCCACGCGGATCCATTCGTAGTTGGAACGAGCTGGTTTATAGCTTCGTGCGCAACTTTAAGGGCACGTACAAACAGCGCGCATCAATCGAAGAGCTGAGATGCTGCCAACAAAGATCTGGCGAATCGCTGCACTCCTACATCCAAAGGTGGTCCATCATCAAGAACTTCGCGGAGAATATCTTGGAAGACCGCGCGATTGATGCATTCAACGGTGGTGTCCGCCGCTTAGAACTCAGGGAGGAGCTGTGCCGCTCAAAGCCCCAAACCATCGACCACCTGATGGAGATCGCGAATCGGTGGGCCGATGGAGAAGATTCGGTGAAGAATCGCGCTCACTCAGACGAGGAGGCAGAACTCGAACGCAGACGCGACCACCGAGGCAAGCGTCGCATGCGCATCTACGATGACCGCGACGACGTCAACATGGTCGCAGTCGGCTACGCCGATAGACGTGACGATAACCGCACAGCGGATACCGCGACTCCGGGAAAACCACGCAAGTATGGCAACGCCGCACTCGCGATGAGGCACCCGCGACCTCCATCGAGGACAAACTGTCCGGGCCATGCATGGTGCATTTCTACATCGACAAGCATGACGGCAAGAGAAAGTCCAGCCACCTCCTCAAGGACTGCCGCGAGTTCCTCAAGCTACACGAGGGATTGGTTCGGATGAACCGCAATGCAGTCGAAAGAGGCTACGGAGCCTCTCCAGGCGCCGTGGCACATGGGGCACCGCCACCACCACCTGGGCCACCCCCGAACGGAGCCGCACCGGACCAGCACCACGGAGGCGAACCGTACCCACGGGTGATACGTCCAAAACGTATCTACTTTCCCGAACACTTTTGCTATTGTTTCTCCTCTAAACTTGTGTGATTTGGATGCAACTAATGCGGACTAATGTTGTTTTCAGCAGAATTGCCTTGGTGTCCACTTTTTGTGCAGAAAACCAACTATCAGGAAAAATCCCAGCAAATATGCCAAAAATCCTATTTCACCCGAAGACTCCAGGAGCCAGAATACGAGACAGAGAAGAGCCCTGGGGTGGCCACACCACCTGGTGGCGCGGGCCAGGCCAGGCCGCGTCAGGGGGTGGTGCGGGCCCCCCAGGCATCCCCTCGGCTTCTCTCTTCGCCTATAAGGAGCCTTCTAACCTAAAAACTTCGGGGGGTTCGACGATTTTCTAGAAGGAGTTCCGCTCTCCCGCCACCACCAGATTCCACGAAACAGCACCAGAAAATCCGTCCTGGCACCCTGCCGAGACGGGGAATTGGAGGAGATCATCACCATCATCATCACCATCGCTTCTCCATCGACCATCCATGTTTCCCCCATCTATGAGTGAGTAATCCCCCGCTGTTGGCTATGGGGATGGTAGGGATTGGATGAGATCGTTCATGTAGTGGCATCAGATTGTTAGGGCATGGTGCCTAGTATCTTTTATTAGTGCTTTATGACTTTGTTGCGACTTGTTGTGCTTAATGCTTGTCACTAGGGCCCGAGTGCCATGATTTCAGATCTGAACTTATTATTGATTCATTATGATAGTATTGTTCTTGGTCTTATCTACAAGTTGTATACACACGTTGTTGTCCGGAACCTATGGCCCCGAAGTGACAGAAATCGGGATAACCGGAAGGGAAAGGCTTTGATGTGAGGGTCACATGTGTTAACGGAGTGTTAATGCTTTGCTCCGGTGTTGTATTAAAAGGAGCACCTTAATTGCCAGTAGTTCCCTAGAGGCCCCGCTACAAACGGGCTGGCAGGACAAAAGATGTTGTGCAAGTTCTCATTGCGAGCACGTATGAGTATATATGGAACACATGCCTAGGATTGTCTAGTACTTGGGTGCTTTATCTTATTTATCTGCAATTGCCCTATGTTCTGATTGCTATGTGAATTGTCTTGTCCATGCAACGCCCGTCCATACATCCCTATGCCTACGGCACTCGAATCTCACTGTTTACTGCTTTTGTTACTACTGTCTTTGCTTTACTACTGCTGTTACTTTACTATTCCTACTACAAAACTATTGCTACTGATAAACTGCTGTGAGCAAGATTGTTTCCAGGTGCAGCTGAATTGACAACTCAGTTGTTAAGGCTTATAAATATTCTTTGGCTCCCCTTGTGTCGAATCAATAAATTGGGTTTCACTTCCCTCGAAAATACTGTGATACACCCCCTATACTTGTGGGTCATCAAGACTATTTTCTAGTGCCGTTGCCGGGGAGCATAGCTTTATTTATCAAGTTCACTTGGATTCTCTATTGTTCGCTACTATCCATCCATCATGGGTAAGTCTCGTGATGGCAAGGTTCCTATTTTACCATCCACTACAAGAAGAGGTACGGTTCTGAACACCTCTGCTACTCTTGATTCACCTTCTGTTTTGAGTAAGTTCCTTACACCACCACATACACATGCTACACACACTGCTACTACTGCTAAATCTGAAACTTATGATGCTTATGATGTTGCTTCTACTGTGCTTGATAAGAGTGGTTCATTAGGTCCTTTCCTAGATGCTACGATTGATAGAACTATAGCTGGAAATATCAAAACTCCTAATGAAGACACTACCATACCCGTTAGATCACCTGAGTCTAGTGAGAGTTATGATACTGAAGAAGATTATGTTGAGATGACCGGTGAGTTTATTGAAGAATGTAAGAACACCCACGATAGGAGCACTGCTAAGAGTCTCCTTGAGAGGCGTACTATTAGACCCAAATTATCTCTTGATGCTAAGTTTGCTGCTTCTCCCATAAACATTACAGATGAAGATTATGATTTCTCTCTCGATCTATCTTACATTGCTATTGTCGAGAAAGAACCTTTTTGTGGGACTAAGAATGAAAGTGCGGTAGCACATATGAATGAACTTTCTACTATGAGTGTCTTGTTTTCTGATGATATTAAGATGCGTACTTACTTTGTTGCTAAGATTTTTCCTTTTTCATTGAAAGGAGAAGCTAAAACTTGGTTTAGTAATTTACCTCCTGGATCTATTGATAGCCCTGAGTGCTTGATTAGTACTTTCCTGCAGAAATATTTTCCTCCCAGTGCTAGACATGCTATTTTGCAGGAACTTTTTGATTTTAAACAGGGAGAAAAAGAGGTATTGCCCGAATCTTGGGCAAGGTTTTGTGCTTTGATTCATGCACAGGCTGGAAGTCCATTACCTAAGAATGAGCTTCTTGATATATTTTATAATGGACTAACAGAGGAATCTAGGACATACCTAGATAGTTGTGCTGATTGTGTTTTCAGGAATAGGACTCCTAAGGAAGCTGAGGAATTAATGGCTAAAATAAGAAAGAATTATGAAGATTGGACTCCTCCTAAACAAGCTATACCTGAAGTAATTGTACCTGAACCATCTATTCATGTGCCTATTCCAACATCAAACAAGAGGGGAGTTATTGAATTAAATGATGAAGTGATGAAGGAAGCTAAGAAATGTCTTAAGGAGAAGGGAATTAAAGCTGCAGATGTCAAGAATTTACCTCCTATAGAAGAATTATGTAAGCCTATTCCCTACTCATCCACTATTGAGGTACACTCCCTCCAACACTTTGATGAAGGTGATATCCCTTACTTGAAACCTCCTGATCAATGCTTAGAAGAATTTGTTATCTTTATTGTTAAGCAAGATAACTTTAATAAAAGGGTGCAAAATCATCTAATGGAAAACACTAGAGATATTGTTGAGTTGAAAGATATTGTGGAAAGAACCTCTAATGATGTTAAAATGATTGTTAAACACTTTCAAATGGTTCAAACTCGAATAGATCAACTCGTTAAAGTGCAAAACGACTTGCTAGTTAATGCTGCTAAAGAAAAACATGCTTATGAAATAACAACTAGAAGTGGTGCTGCTACCCAGGATCCTCTATATCTTGAGGGGCATCCCAAAAGAATTGAGCAGGATTCTCAACAAGCTGAAAATAGTGGTTCTACTCGTAAGAAAAGGAAAAAGAAACATAAAACTGTTGTAGAACCCTCTGAACCTGCTATAGATCCTAATAGTATATCTATCTCTGATGCTGAAACTGAAAGTGGTAATGAAGAAAATGAAGTGCCTAATGAAGAAAAAGTTGAAGAAGAACCTAAAAACCACACTAAGACTACTAAATGCACCAAATAAGATTTCATTGCTAAGAAACATGGTAGTGAAAGAGAACCTTGGGTCCAAAAACTTATGCCTTCCCTGATAAGAAACACAAGTCAAAGGAAGATGAACACTATAATAAATTTTGTGAGTGGATGAAGCCTTTATTCTTGCAAATTCCTTTGACTGATGCTATTAAATTGCCTCCTTACCCAAAGTATATGAAGGACATTGTCTCGAATAAAAGGAAGATCCCTAATGAAGAAATCTCTACTTTGCTTGCTAATTATTCTTTCAATGGTAAGGTTCCTAAGAAACTTGGAGACCCAGGGATTCCAACTATCCCTTGCTCTATTAAGAACAGCTATGTTAGAACTACTTTGTGTGATTTGGGAGCTGGAGTTAGTGTTATGCCCTTTTCTCTCTATAAGAGGCTTCAACTTCAAAAATTAATACCAAATGATATATCTTTGCAAATGGCTGATAAATCTACCACCATTCCTGTGGGTATATGTGAGGATGTACCTGTTCAGGTGGCTCACAATTGCTTGATATTAACTGATTTTGTTGTGCTCGAAATGCCTGAAGATGATAATATGTCTATTATTCTTGGGAGACCTTTCCTTAATACTGCAGGAGCTGTTATTAATTGTAATCAAGGAAAGGTGACCTTCAATGTTAATGACAAGGAACATACTGTCTATTTCCCCAAGAAGAGTGAAAGGACTTATTGCTTGAATTCAATTGAACATGTTGAAGGCATTCAAGTTGCAGAAATATATTGTCCCATACCAAGAGAAAAATTTGAAACTATTATGATTGGGACCCTTTCTATCAAGGTTGAGGTAACATAATCATTAGTGGAGTACAAAGTTTTGTCTCATATGCAATTTTTTTGGTAGCAAGACTTGATCAACCTTGCTAACAAAAGGATTCCATTGAACAAAACAATGTTTTCATTATGATTATCTCCGTTCATTTCTATCCTTTGCATTTTAGTTTTTGCTTTTGTTTAGTTTTGTTTGTGTTGTTAGTTGCTTGCATGTTAGAACTTCTGTAGTTCTAGCCTTGTTTTGTCTTTGCATCAAGTTTCCAAAAGAAAAAAATCTGTCTGTCAGAAAAATCATTCTACTATTTCTGAAAAATGCCCAAAAATAAAGTGTCTCGAAAAATTCCAGAAAATTCATATTAAATTTTTACGTGAAAAAAGGGGCAGAGGAGTACCTGGTAGGTACTAGGGGGCCCACCAGGCAGGCACACCATGTGGTGGCGCGGCCAGCCCTGGGTGGCACCATGCCTTGGTGTGGGCCACCCCTGCCCCCCCACTACCTCTCTCACCGACCACTTTCTTCTCTCTTCCGAGTAAGCTCCAGTTCATAGCTCAAAATCGCTCTCTTTCTGTGGTTGCTCTCGATTTCTTAGATCTCCTTGCTCAGCCCATCTTTCTTGCTGAAATTTGGAGCAATTGTTCCTTGGTATGTTACTCCTCCCCTTGTCCAAGTAGATTTGTGTTTAGTGGATTATATGTTGAGTATTTTGCTACTGTAGGTGACTGGTTATGAGAGCTTGTAAGCTTGTTTGATGCTTAGAGATATAGTTTTGATGCATGTTTAGGCCTCTTGCAAGTCCCTATGAGTAGAATCCTTCATTATATTTACTTTGCAATCACTTGTTTAATAGGTGTTTAAATTTCAGAATACCAAGCATGAACAACCGTACTTTTGGAGAGATATTTGAGAGTGATGCACCTAGGAGGTCGAGGCCCTCAAGAACAGTCTCTCAAGCGAGGCCATCATATAATGAAGACCTCATTGCAACACGTATTGGTAGTGAAAGGGATGATGGAGATGCTCATCCATCCTCTTTTCCTTGTTTTATTTTCTTGCAAGCTGCAGGTATTCTTGATGATTTCTTGCTACTGATTGAGAGGGTTGGTTTGACCTCTTATATGCAAGATGAGAGTGCACAATACGCTATGCTCACCAAAACTTTTGTTGAGAGCTTCTCATTTACTAACACACCCTATCAATCTACTGTCTCTTTTAAAATCTACGATATGCCCTTCACCATTGCTTTGGAGAGATTTTGCAGTATTGTAGGTGTGCGTATGACAGGGACCGTGAAGAAAATTCAAGGGCGACCCACTGACTTGCTGGAGCTTTACCGTGGGGTGACCAATGATGATGACCGCGTGGCGCAAAACGGAAAGATAAGAAATATCCAACTCCCTGCTCTTAGATACTTTGCATACTATCTTGCCACTAGTGTTTTGGGTAGGGAGAACACTAGTAATATCTCCACCTATCATTTAGCATTCCTTGCTGCTGCGCTTAACAATGATACTCGGTACAATCTTGGCTCGCTTATTGCTCGCCGCCTAGCTGCTAGGGGGCATCATTGCCTCGCGTGTAGTCAATGCATTAGATCTTTTAGTGGCTCCCGATGATGCTATGCTAGCACCACAGAGGCTCGACCTTGTTGCCATGAAAACTCATCATTTTGTCACTGCTACCTCTGATTTGAACAATCTACTATATAGGATGCTTTTCACTGACGGGGATGAAAGGGAGATCCTTTTTCCACAGCCTACTTTGTTTAGTGTTGACAGGAGACCGTGGTCGCGCTCCAAGGAGGAGGTGGACGAGCAGCTGCGCTTGCTGGGTTTCCACGAGCAGCACCAGGAGGATGTGCCCTCCTATGATTACTCCGCACACTACGGAGGGGCATACTCGGGCTCGCACCAGGACGAGGGTACCTCCTCGTCGTACCCCGGTGACACTTCATCTTGGCCAGCCTGGGATTGATACCCACTTAGGCCAAAAGCCTAAGCTTGGGGGGAGGTACGCCGACACCACACTCATCTCCATATCATGTTGCTTCGGTACTTTGTATATTCATGTTTTCGTTCTTTTTTTAGTTTTTTTGTTCTTCTTTGCTTTTGCTTTCTAAAAACACAAAAGGACCAAAAATATTTCTGTTGTTTCTCTTTGGTTTGCTTCTTCATTTTGCCTTGGTTTGCTTTTCCCTTTTTGCTTTGTTTGAACTATTCGAAAAACGCAAAAAGATTTTGCTTTGCTTGTTTTTCTCTTTTGGTTCTTGTTTAAAAATCGAAAACACCAAAAATATTTGTCGTTCTTCTTTGGTTTTTGCGAGTTTGCTACAGTGTTCGGCAGTTCTTAGTGGACTATTGGTTTCATGTTATTATTCAACCCACACAAGTGAAGAGAAATAATGAGGATTAATGACAACTCGAGGCGTGGTAAGTGGCTGGTAACGAACTCTATTTCTCTTCATTTTTGTACATATACTCATCATTGTGAGCTTGCTTAGTCCGTTCATGAAGAGTGTATGTTTTCTTTGGATGCTTAATATTTCTTGCTTTTTTATGATTAGCTCCAGCTCGCTAATAGTTTGTAGCATGTCTCATGAATGTTTGCTTGCATTATTCTATTCATAAATTGGTATGACACCGTGGTATCCTCCTCTGATTGTTTCATTTGATTGACTTGGCACATGCTCACGCATGCACATGACTGTAATAATCAGTTGAGCCTTGATGAATTATTTTTCCTTGAGAATATTGAATCACTTTCATGCCATGAGTAGTCCTGTTTTGTTACAAGCATGATAATGACAGCTATCGCTCTGTCATTTGTCGCTCCCTTACTATTGCTAGCCTTCACTTTCACCGAGTATGTTTTACTCAAGTTTCCAACTCCCTAAAACCAAATATTTCCAAAGTGTCCACCATACCTACCCATTAGCATCATTTGCTACCTCCGTGCATATTCAATATGCCTTGTTTTCTTCCGAATAAAATGTTTGCTTGTTTTGAGAAAGTTAGTTAGTAAAGCTCTCACGAACTTGATGGCACACTTTACTTTATTGCCTCTAATAAACTTGAACCATTGGGTCCTTCTTTGTTGCGTATATGCTTGCGCTTTATAAGTTGAAATTAGCAGAACCATGTTTCATGGGGAACGCTTTCAACATTGCACTTGTACTTTGTACCCCATTGATATCATGTTCTTTTGCTTACGGATCCCGGCGGTGTGAAATAAAAGTGGAACTTGTAAGATCATGGAGTTTATATGTGTGTTAGAGAAACGCCTGGGCCGCTAGCCTAAGCCATGCCTAATCATGGTGGAAACTTGCAGCATCACCACAATGAGCACTCTATGAAGTATCCTCAATAAAAACCTATCAAATAGCAAATAAAAAGATCGCTGAGATGCTCATTGTCTGCTTGCCTTGTCATTTTGATTATGGGAAAGCTCCCGTATCATGTGCAAGGGGTACCCCGTTGGCGGTTCTTTATGATACACATGTACTTACAACGACAAGAGCTTACTCGTGACTAAAGTTGAGTAGCATGAGGTTTGGTCTTCGTAAGTAAGGGGCATGAGATTTCGGTTTATAACTTGTCAAGCATATCCTCTTAGTTGTGTCACTTTAACCTTAATCACCTTTAAGATGCTTATGATAGGGGCAATGAGAGCTGAAAGCTATAAGTACCATAATTTTTGGAAGCTCTTTATGAGACTTGGATCCCTACTTCCTTCTATGAAGGCCTTTCTTCCACCATTATATTGAGTCTCCACCTTCTACCTTCCACCATTATATTGAGTCTCCACCTTCTACCGTCCTCAATTGCCCCGCTATAATTTTTTCACCCAGCATGTTATCTATCTTAAGGAGAGCCACCTCTAGTGAACTATGGATCCCGGTCCTTGTCTTTTACATTGAATCTACAATCTTTTACTACTTTGTGTTTACTTTGTGCAAACTATTACTTCTTTCCATTCGATATGTTTAATCCTTTGTTTTCTGCAAAACACGGTGAGATTGACAACCTCATCGCAAGTTGGGGACAAAGTTCTGTGGTTGTGTTGTGCAGGTCTCCACGTTGCTACTAGCACCGGTAGTGTGCCCTGCCAAAGCTCAGCTAGTAACACCTTTGAGGTGTTTCCTTGCTCCTACTGGTTCGATTAAACCTTGGTTTCATAACTGAGGGAAACTTGCTGCTGTGCTCATCATACCTTCCTCTCGGGGTTCCCAACGAGCTCTACATCAACACCGCACCAGCACTTTTCTGTGCGCCGTGCATTGAGCCATCACATGTATCATGGGGAACGCTTTCAACATTGCACTTGTACTTTGTACCCCGTTGATATCATGTTATTTTGCTTATGGATCCCGACGGTGTGAAATAAAAGTGCAACTTGTAAGATCATGGAGTTTGTATGTGTGTTAGAGAAACGCCTAGGCCGCTAGCCTAAGCCATGCCTAATCATGGTGGAAACTTGCAGCATCACCATAATGAGCACTCTATGAAGCATCCTCAATAAAAACCTATGCAAATAGAAAATAAAAAGATCTATGAGATGCTCATTGTCTGCTTGCCTTGTCATTTGGATTATGGGAAAGCTCCCGTATCATGTGCAAGGGGTACCCCGTTGGCGGTTCTTAATGATATACACATACTTACAATGACAAGAGCTTACTCGTGACTGAAGTTGAGTAGCATGAGGATCGGTCTTCGTAAGTAAGGGGCATGAGGTTTCGGTTTATAACTTGTTAAGCATATCCTCTTAGTTGTGTCACTTTAACCTTAATCACCTTCAAGATGCTTATGATAGGGGCAATGAGAGCTCAAAGCTAACGAGTACCATACTTTCAGCATTTGGAAGCCTTTCAAATTATTCAAAACTTTTTCTTCTACTTGTTGAGTCTCCACACATTCTTTGAGCACCTTCTTGAGAGCATAGTTGTCATTCTTTGTGTTTGTTTCATTACTTGATTATTTGTTTTATGACTTTGACGCTTGTATCCTTGATATCTTTACTTCTAGTCATCACTTGAACTTCAGAGGTGCCTTGGCATTCATAATCAAAGGCAAGCGAGATACCACTCTATCATACCTTTCTATGAGCATTGTAATGTTGCTTATGTTCGTGCTTCATGCTACTATTTATTCTTGAGTTGGAATATCTTCATAGCTCGCAATGACTATTAAGTAGACTCAGTTGCATACTCTTTATTATGAGTTGTCTAAGTAGTTGATCACATTGTTGAGAATATTTACATCATATGAAGCAAATGTGTTAGTGAACGTTCTTTTATCGCACTCAGTTTTCAACTGAATTGCTTGAGGACAAGCAATAAGCTAAGCTTGGGGGAGTTGATACGTCCAAAACGTATATACTTTCCCGAACACTTTTGCTATTGTTTCTCCTCTAAACTTGTGTGATTTGGATGCAACTAATGTGGACTGACGCTATTTTCAACAGAATTGCCTTGGTGTCCACTTTTTGTGTAGAAAACCAACTGTCAGGAAAAATCCTAGAAAATATGCCAAAAATCCTATTTCACCCGAAAACTCCAGGAGCCAGAATACGAGACGGAGAAGAGCCCTGGGGTGGCCACACCACCTGGTGGCGCGGATCAGGCCAGGCCGCGCCAGGGGGTGGTGTGGGCCCCCCAGGCACCCCCTCGGCCTCTCTCTTCACCTATAAGGAGCCTTCTGACCTAAAAACTTCGCGAGGTTCGACGATTTTCCAGAAGGAGTTCCGCTCCACCGCCACCACTAGATTCCATGAAACAGCACCAGAAACTCTGTTCTGGCACCCTTCCGAGACGGGGAATTGGAGGAGATCATCGCCATCATCATCACCATCGCTTCTCCATCGACCATCCATGTTTCCCCCATCTATGAGTGAGTAATCCCCCGCTGCAGGCTATGGGGATGGTAGGGATTGGATGAGATCGTTCATGTAATGGCATCAGATTGTTAGGGCATGGTGCCTAGTATCTTTTATTAGTGCTTTATGACTTTGTTGCGACTTGTTGTGCTTAATGCTTGTCACTAGGGCCCGAGTGCCATGATTTCAGATATGAACTTATTATTGATTCATTATGATAGTATTGTTCTTGGTCTTATCTACAAGTTGTATACACACGTTGTTGTACGGAACCTATGGCCCCGAAGTGACAGAAATCGGGATAACCGGAAGGAAAAGGCTTTGATGTGAGGATCACATGTGTTCACGAAGTGTTAATGCTTTGCTCCAGTGTTCTATTAAAAGGAGCACCTTAATTGCCAGTAGTTCCCTAGAGACCCCTCTGCAAACGGGCTGGCAGGACAAAAGATGTTGTGCAAGTTCTCATTGCGAGCACGTATGACTATATATGGAACACATGCCTAGGATTGTCTAGTACTTGGGTGCTTTATCTTATTTATCTGCAATTGCCCTATGTTCTGATTGCTATGTGAATTGTCTTGTCCATGCAACGCCCGTCCATCCATCCCTATGCCTATCGCACTCGAATCCCACTGTTTACTGCTTTTGTTACTACTGTCTTTGCTTTACTACTGCTGTTACTTTACTATTCCTACTACAAAACTGTTGCTACTGATAAACTGCTGTGAGCAAGATTGTTTCCAGGTGCAGCTGAATTGACAACTCAGTTGTTAAGGCTTATAAATATTCTTTGGCTCCCCTTGTGTCGAATCAATAAATTGGGTTTCACTTCCCTCGAAAATACTGCAATACACCCCCTATACTTGTGGGTCATCAACGGGCCATGGGCACCATGATGATCCAAAAGGGACGCCCCTCCAACAGGGTGCAGAAGGCCATCACTCGCCAAGTCAACTTGGCCACGCACTCGCCACCATCCACCACTGAGTACCTCAGTGGAAGCGAGTCATGCATTACCTTCGACAAGCATGACCACCCGCCTCAGATACCCCGTCCAGGTCATTGCCCCCTCGTACTCGAGGCCCAAATTGGAGGCTTCGACATGAGTCGCATCTTCATGGATGGCGGAAGCGGCATCAACCTCATGTTCGCGAGTACGTTGCGAGCAATGAGAATCCCTCTAACCTGCCTGGAGGCATCGGACACAACGTTCCACGGCAGCGTCCCAGGGAAAGGCGTATACCCCCTGGGCAAAATCAACATCAACGTCATCTTCGGCACGCCGAAGAACTTCTGGCGCGAGCGCATCGACTTTGAGGTCATCGATTGGCCCTCACAATACCATTGCATCCTCGGGCGCGTCGCGTTTGCTAGGTTCATGGCAGTGCGCCACTACGCCTAACTGCAGATGAAAATGCCAGGTCCCAATGGCGTCATCACGATCAACGGGAGCTTTGGGCGATCTGACAGTTGCGACAAGGAATTCAACAGAATCTCCCAGTCCTTCGGCATGCAGGAAGAACTCGCGAGATTGAAAGAGACGACAGCCAACAGTCTGCCTCCCCTGAGCAGACCAAGCTCACCTGATCTCTCCTTCGACTCATGTGTGCACACAAAGAAAGTGCAAGTACATCCATCGGATCCCGCCAAGACGGCCCTCATCGCCAACAACTTGAGTCCCGCATAGGAACTCGCGCTCGTCGAATTCCTCCGTGAGCACTGGGAAATTTTTGCCTGGTGTCCTGCGGACATGCCAGGAGTTCCTAGGAAATTCGCCGAGCACGCACTCAACGTCAACCCTGACGCAAGGCCAGTAAAGCAAACAATTAGGCGGTTGTCTGAGCCACGGGCGCAGGCAGTTGGAATGGAGATCAACGGAGTCCTTGAGGCCAAGTTCATACGCGAGATCAAGGAAAGCACTTGGCTCGCCAACACGGTGCTGGTACCAAAAAAGGACACGGATATCATGCGGATGTGCGTGGACTTCACTTCTCTGAACAAGCACTGCCCAAAGGATCACTTCCCGTTGCCACGGATCGACCAGATCATCTACTCCACCACGGGATGCGAGCGCCTCTGCTTCCTCGACGCCTACTCAGGCTATAATCAAATTCGAATGAAGGAGGAAAATCGGGAGAAAACAGCGTTTACAACGCCCTTCGGTGTGTTCTGCTACAACACAATGCCCTTCGGGCTAAAAAACGCGGGAGCCACCTACCAGCGGTGCATGCAGGCTTGCCTCAAGGAACAACTGGGTTGCAACATCCAAGTCTATGTCGACGACATAGTAATCAAGACCAAGGAGGAAGCCTCTCTAATCGACGATTTGCGCGAAACCTTCGCCAACCTCGACCGCTACCGGATCAAGCTCAATCCGGACAAATGCGCCTTCGGCGTACCATCTGGGCAGCTACTCGGGTATCTCATCTCCGCGAGGGGAATCGAGGCGAACCTGAAGAAGATAAACATAAGAGAAGAAGAGAAGCCGAAAAACATAAGAGGCGTACAGCAACTGGTCGGACGAATCGTGGCCCTCAGTCAATTTATCAGTCGGATGGGTGAAAAGGCACTGCCCTTCTACCAGCTCCTCCGCAAAGCTGAAAAATTCGAGTGGACCAATGAAGCGCAAGAAGCATTCGAAGATCTCAAGCGCCTACTATCCACTTCGCCAGTGCTGGTGACTCCACGAGAAAGGGAACCACTGTTGATGTACATCTCCGCCACCAACCAGGTGGTCAGCACAGTGCTCGTCGTCGAGCGAGCGGAGGAAAACAAGGTCCACGGCATACAACGCCCGGTATACTACCTCAGCGAGGTCCTCACGCCAACAAAATAGTGGTACCCACACTACCAGAAGCTGGCGTACGGCGTCTTTATGACCGCCCGGCGACTATGCCACTACTTCCAGGAACACCCAATCGTGGTAGTCAATGACGCCCCGTTGGGTCATATCCTCAATAACCCCGACGCCACGGGGCAAGTCGCGCTTTGGGGAATAGAGTTGTCTCCACGAGACATCACATACGAAAAGCGCGACGCAATCAAGTCGCAAGTTCTCCCTGACTTCCTCGTGCACTGGATGGAGAACCAACTCCCGGACAAGCCAGATATGTCCTACCTCTGGAGAATGCACTTTGATGGGTCCAAGCGGAAAGACGGAGCATGCGCAGGTGTCATACTGACATCACCTCAAGGGGAAAAGCTGAAGTATATCCTGCGAATGCAGTTCACAGCCTCAAACAACAAGGCTGAATACGAGGCCATGTTGGATGAGGATGGCGAAAGCTTGCCGCGCCAAGAGGCTCATCATATATGGCGACTCCAAGTTGGTCGTCAAACAAACAATGCATGAGTGCGACACACTGAACGACAACATGATCGCATACCGCAACCTCTACGATACACTCGAAGGAGACTTTGATGGTTGCGAGCTGCGACACGTAGGTCGCGAAAGCAACGAAGAGGCGGACGCACTCGCCAACATAGGCTCTACCTGTGCCCCCATACCACCTGGGGTATTTCTCGAGCGCATATGCGAACGCTCCATCAAGCCAAAGGCCGTAGAGAAGAAGACAAGCGCAGCAACAGACTCGGGAGCTACGCCACCCAATGAGCCAATGGCACTCGATGACCTGGCGCTGGACAGATGACTCGAGGGACCCATGAGCGTCATCATGATTGAACAATCCTGGACGCATCCGTATATCACGTACCTCCTCAACAAGAGGCTACCGGACGATCCGACAGATGCAGGGCACATCGCGCGGCGATCCAAGGCATTCGCCGTTATCAACGGCGAACTATATAAACGCAACATCACAGGAGTACTCCAACGATGCGTCTCCCTGGCTGATGGAAAAGCAGTTCTCCTCGACATCCATGAAGGGACCTGCGGGCACCACGCCGGCAGTCGTGCCCTCGTTGCCAAAGCTCTACGAGCTGGATTTTACTGGCCCACGGCCATGCGTGACGCCAAGGACATAGTCCAAAAATGCAATGCTTGCCAGCGATTTGCGGACAAGCCACACGCGCTAGGCGTAGAGCTACGGCCAATCCCATTGGCCTGGCCCTTCGCACAGTGGGGGCTCGACATGGTCGGGAAGCTTCCAAGGTCCTCGCGAGGAGGCTACGTCTACCTCTTGGTCGCAGTCGACAAATTCACCAAGTGGATCGAGGCCATGCCAGTGACCAACCAATCAGGGCACATCGCAGTCAAGTTCTTCGAGTCCATCATCTACCGCTTTGGCGTGCCGCACAACATCATCACCGACAACGGGACGAACTTCACATCCTAGGAGTTCCAAGAATTTCGCGAGAACCTGGGGATCAACATCAGCTACGCCTCAGTAGCGCATCCACAGACCAACGGTCAGGTGGAAAAAGCAAACGGGCTCGTCTGTAGCAGCATCAAGAAGCAACTCCTACGACCACTTGAACAAGCCGCGAGTTGCTAGCCGAACGAACTGCAATCCGTACTCTGGAGCCTACGTACAACTCCAAATAGCACCACAGGCTACACGCCATTTTTTATGGTGCACGGAGCAGAGGCAGTGCTACCAGCCGAGGTACGATACAAGGCGCCGCGCGTGGTCGCTTATAGCGAACAAGAGTCATCCCTCGCACTCGAAGAATCCGTGGACCTCCTTGACGGAGCATGGGAAATCGCCGCGGAAAGATCAACGATCTACCAACAGAACCTGCGCAACTACCACAGTAGGAGGCTTCGCCCCAGATCCTTCATCGAAGGCGACCTGGTCCTGCGACTGAAGCAGCAGGGGCATCTCAAGCTCGAGTCCCCCTAGGAAGGACTGTACGTGATTACAGAAGTAATCCCAGGTGGCACCTATCGCCTTCAAGATTTAGAGACAAGAGTCGCATACTCCAACCCCTGGAATGTCGCACAACTGTGACGCTTCTACCCCTAGTCGCTTTTTTACTTTTACATCGCAAATAAGGCTACCCAGCCAAGGCTACTTAGCCACACATTGTACCTCGCACTGTTCTTTGAATAAATAAAAGCTAAGTGCCCCAAAACTCTGTGTTCTCCTTCACTTTGTCAATTTATGTACTTGGGGGCTGCGCCACCCTATACACATCTGTTCTTCGAACCAAAACGCGATATCCTGAGTAGCTGGTACATCAATCGAACCCCTTAACACAACCTCAACCCAGCTGCAACGCACCTGACAGGTTGACAAAGGGACTGAGATAAAACATGGCCATGCTAACGAAAAGGACTCGCATAGTGCAACGCACCTCATGCTAACAAAGCTCTTTGTACACATTTGACAATAAATTATCTACAACATCTATACAAACTTTAAAACACAAGTACACTTATGTGCAGGATACAAATTAGGCTACTACTGCAGCAGGAGAACTTTGGTTTGTTCCTCAAAGAAGTCGACGATCTCTTCTGCTGGGCGATCCACCGTCTGGTAGTGCGGCACCATATTCCAGGCAGAACCTGCTGGTGGTGCAGGCGGCCCAGACACAATTGCTGCAACATCTACGTCAGGCCTGTGCAATCGCACCATTGACAGAGCAGCCTTGGCACCAGCCACCAACTGTTGCCTCACGCATTCGCGAACCGCGGACAGATCTTGAAACTTGGCTAGGAGGGCCAGCAAGCTTGATGGGGTATCATCCAGCGGGAACATCGCTCGATAAATGCTCTTCAAGCATGACTGTGACTTCTTCAGAAAGATCAGCACCCGCGATGCACGATCCTGCAGGGTCGCCAGCACAGTCGCACGATCATGATCTACCTAGAAGTATCCACTCTCTTGAAGTTGCTCATGGGTGAGATCCTGCAGGCAAATAGCAATTCTATCCTTCTCCTCCTGCGGATGACGCGCGCTAACAACTACACGAAGCAGCACCAGCAGCATGAGTACAACGTACCACTGCGAGTGACTACAAGGAAAAGATGAGAACAAGCAAACTAACACTTGAATTGGTCGCCTAGCTGCGTCACCTCGCCAAGCAGATATTGCTCTCGGGCGGCGGCTTTTTCCGCCTTGGACTTCCACACGTCCGCGTTACCGCGGAGTACGGGCAACTCACGCTCCAACTGCTTCACGCGATCACGTAGTCGCAAAAGCAAGGACAGCTCATCTACCTTGGAGCGCGACGGTGCCATGGTATCATCAAGAGTTGGAGAGTCCTGGATCCCCCTCATAGGATCACTTGATGTACCCTACCACAAGTCAAGATAGAAGCAAATAAGACGACCAAATCAAAACAAAGACAAAAGGGTCAGATGCATTCAAGAGCAACATAAGTATCAGCAGATACAATCGCCAGCAGGCATGTTCATAAACAAAAGGACATAAACTAATCAACTATTACAAAGCTAACTAAGGAGCAGCTAGCTTCTTCGACTTCGACGGCTTCAGGGGCTTCATCAAGTCTATGGCAGTATCAGATGCCACTGACTTTCTGCCGGCCCCTGAGGCCGAAGCTTTCGCCGCCTTCTTGGCACGTTGGAGCTCCTCAGAGTACTTCGCAACAGTATTTATCAAGTGATGCCCATATTTGCCACAGGCAGTCGCGAAAGGAGCGAAGACTACCTGCTGACCGTTCGCGCCAACAGGCATCGCCTTCGACACCGCGGAAGGATCGATCTCGACTCCGTGGGCATGCACCATGGCGAGTGACATGGACGCGCCAGCCGCGCGGAGTGAGTTCTTGTAGCTAGAAGGCACACCCCCTGCGAGTGACTCCACCAGCTCGTCCATATTATCGATCAGCTATGCCTTAGGCATCAACTCCTCCCGGAGGCGACTCAGGGCGCCCTTGGCCTTGGAAAGTGTATCTTGGACGGCGGCGCTACAGTCCTCGACTGTAGCCAACGCACCCGCCAGAGCATCATCGCGACGAAGGGCCTGCGGGTCAAAGCTCAAATCACCAGCATCTGTACATAAACCCACACATGGACCAAAAAACATCAGCGTCACCAGCAAAAACATTAGAAGCAGAGAAGGACAAACAATATCCACAAGCAAAAGTACCTGAGAGAGCCTTGGCGATTGAGAATAGTTGTTGCTCGAACAACTTTTCCTTGGCCGCTAAGGAGGCACACAGATCCTCTTCACACTTCTGCGCCTCATCACGCGCTGCGATTGCCTCGTCGCGACCCCTCACAGCCGCGGCAAGTGTCTTCTCCAAGGTGGCGGCGTTATGCAATAAGGCATTATGTTCAGCTACACGACAAGCAAAAGTTGATTATTAGTCGATTATATCAAAAGGAGAAGACGGAGAAGAATAAGTGTAGAACACTCACTTTCAACCACGCGGTGACGCGTCTCCAGCATTGCATGCTGGCGGCCCATCGCCATCACTTGTTTTGCCAAGTGCGCAGCTTCCTTCACAAGGAGCTGTAACACAACCAAGGAATCAGCAGAGGCAACAGATAACGTCGACTGCAACACTGAAACGAAGAAAAGCTATACTTACATGATCCTCCAGTGACTCCGAAGATGTCTGCTGTACCGTCACCCGGGCAACCATTTGATGCTCTCCTGCACGAGGAGAACTGGAAGAGTTGTGCCCGGAGTGGGCCACCAATGGAGGGGAAGGAGCGCGCTCGACCTCTTTCTTGGCCCTTGAGGTCGCGACTCCTGATTCCTTCAAAGATTCGACGTCGCCAGAAGATGACGATGCCTCTTGACTACAAGACAAAACCCACATTGAGAAAGGGCAAACTCCGGGACAAGTCAACAAGAAGAAAACATAGAAGAACAAATGAACTAGAAAACTTACCTGTCAAACTTGTCAAAATCAAATGTGGCCTCCACCGACTCCGACGAAGACTCCTTGGGAAATCGCATCTTCTTGCGAGAAGATGGTGCCACAGCCCTCACATGAACAGCAGGAAGTGGCGACTCTGCACCAATGCCCGTACCTTTCGGAGTCGAAGGAGACAACACGTCGGAGTCCTCGCTGCGTGAACGCTTGCGAGTATCCAGACTATCGGACACGGGGGCTTCCTCCTCCACATCAGAAGGGACATTCGACCCAGACTCATCCTCTTCCAAGGCTTCACGAGGAATAATCCCCTCAGGGAGAGGGGGCATGCAAGGCGACACCGCCCAATCCTGCATACAGACAACAAAAATCAGCAAAAAACAAGTAAGAAACAGGAAAAGCAATCGACAAAATAAGCTACTGCGCAGCACAACTGTACCTCAGGAGGAGGATTCGAAGCATCAAAGGGAGGAACAACTGGATCACTAGGAAGCACATCCTTGACGGTGTACTTCGTGACCAGTCGAACCCTCTTGTCCACCTCACTCGCGGACATGCCATCGGCAGACACGCGAGTGGCATCATCAGGGCCAGCCCATTGAAACATGGGGTGGACTCTGGCTTGCACGGGCTGGACGTGATGGCGCAGCCAAGTTCGGATGAGAGCGCAGCCTCCCTCCTCTTTGCCTATGCGACTCTCGAGGTCACAGACGCGTTGATACAGCACGTCCGTCTCCGTGAGCTCGCTAGGCATAACTACGTTCTTCCTGGAGCGCATCCTCCTGCACGGTGTCGCGGGATCGAAGGGCACGAGTCCAAAGTGCTCACCCTTGGCCTTCTGGTCACGGATGTAGAACCATTTATCCCTCCACCCTTGGACGGACTTCGTGAGTTTGATGTCGAAGTAGGTGGTGGATGGGTCGACGTGGATTCCGCAACCACCTACATCGTAAACTACAGAGCCAGACGCAGACTGGCGCTTCAATTTGAAGATGCGCTTGAAAAGGCCGAAGTGTGGCTCGATTCCAAGCCAGCACTCGCAAAGTGTGATGAAGCAAGAGATGTGGAGGATCGAATTTGGGGACAGCTGATGGAGCTGGAGCCCGTAGAAACAAAGAAGACCCCTAAAAAAAGGGGTGAAGAGGCAAGGAAAGACCGCGAATGATGAATGCAAGAAACATCACTCGAAAACCAGCGGGAGGAGCAGGAATGGTCTCACCGCTGGGGACACGTGCGTCGGCTACTGCAGCGGATATCACTCCGTCTTGGCGAATAAGACGGAGGTCAGACACCTTGATGATGGAAGGGCGCCACGCACCATTCGTGACGCGGGTGCCCGCGACCTTCTTCTTCCCGCCGGTGGCGATGCTGGTGCCCGCAGCGGCGGAGCCGCCCTTCTTCTTTGCCGCGGTAACAGTGGCCGTGGAATCAGCAGCAGCGCCTCCCTTCTTCTTCCCCATTGCACGACGGCGATGCGAGCGAAGAAAGTAGCTCGGAAACGAGCGGATCTGGTCCAGCGTCGTGGAGGAAACGGGCGCAGAGAAAAGCAGAGGAGCAGCAGCAATGGCGATGGCAGCGAGGATGAATGAGAACAGATGGGAAAAATTACCATCGCAGCGCCGCTACTTAACCCCTAGAAGATGGAATCCAACGGCTCAAAAAAACCCTATTGGACGTGTGGCACACATCGTGTTGGACATGTGGAGAAGGGGAAGCGCGAACCATCCCTCCACTACTCCCATTACGCACGGAAATCGAGGAGGCGCAGTTAAAATAAAGATTACGCACGCCCAGTCAAATAAAAGTCAGAAAGTGGGACCCAGTACTCGTCACGTCCCGTCAAACTCGCTCACGTGGGCAACTGAGGTCATACAAGCGTCAGCACTGACGTCATCAAAGCTACGCAGCGAAAAACTTCGACTACTTTAGTCCTTGCTGGAGTCTTCGACTCCACCAAGCACTCGAGGGCTACTCCCATAGGGAGCGCTAGCCGCGCACCCTACAATTTTCTTTTCTTTTTGCAGGAACAAGGACAATCAGAAGCAAACCCAAACCATTCGAAATACAATTCGACTATGGACATGGGTTACTCCCATAGGGAGCGCTGGAAAAATTCGACTAAAACAAGCAACCAAAAGACGACGGCAGTCGCAAACGTTATTTAGTCCCTACATGAGTCTTCGACTCAACCAGGCACTCGGGGGCTACTCCCATAGGGAGCGCTGGTCGCGCACCCTATGATTATTTATACAGAAAATCCGCACTCAAAGCTCATGGCGACACCGCCTCATAATTTTCCCTACAAAGAGACTGCGTCTCCTGGGTCACCCGAATCGTCTCCGCGATGATAAAATTTAGATGCCGCGCTTACAGCGTGAAGGTAAGACCTGAATAAGGCCTAGCAACGCCTTTAGCTGCGTACTACCAGAAATGTATCTGTGCCTACAGGTACGATGAACATGCCTTGACGGACGTGTCGAGTGCTCACACCCATATAACTTGAATTCGACTCCTGTAAGACCTCAGCGACCTGAGTCCAATTACGCCAGCACTTTTCCGGATTCGAGTCCGGGGACTCGAGTTTGAGTAGATTGCGTTGTTTCACCCTAAGGTGGTTAAATGATACCGATACTTCGGTTATATCAGGAACGTATATCAACAATCCCTATGACACAAATAAAAGCAGTCGAAATGCACTTGTTCATGCACTCGAAGCCTTCAAAAAGTCCCTAGTCGAATCTGCGATTCCACTGGACACTCGGGGGCTACTGACATGGGTATACCCTATAGGTACTAGAGCTTGGTATATACGGTCCAAATACGTACAGGCCCACGGTGTCGCCAAGGCCCAAACAAGGGACTCGAGTAACCTACGGACTCTCGATTGCTTGAAGGACAAGAAGAAGTTAAAGATAGAAAGTTTGAAGGGGAAAACCCTAACTTGTAACCGACTCGACCTGCTACCCGAGACCTAGCCTATCTATCTAAAGGCTAGGAGGGGGCGGTGAGGAGGACACACGCAACTCTAGTTTCCAGAACCCTTGCCGGATTGCATCTGCGCACCATTGTAACTTTCGATTCCTTCGATAATTCCACGAGCAGACAAGCAGGAGTAGGGACCTCTACGAGGCCTGAACCTGGGTAAATCTTTGTCCCATGTGTGCTTGTTTGCTAGCCGATAGATGTCTCCAGCGCTCCCTCCTTCTCCAAAACCCAAGTCCATAACAATGGGCCTTGATGAGTTAAACCCTCGTAAGTATGGGATACCAATGATCGGATCTCGGACAAGTCGTATTGAGAAATAAAAGGAAGAGGATACTACATTTAGCGGTTCAAACGACATTGTCATCAGGAATGCATAGGGGTCACATGGATATCCCTGGTCCCTCTGTTGATCATTGATACAAATCATGTCTAGAGCATTCCTGAGTTGTGGGAGGATACACTTAAGGGTACGATGAGAGTGATCATTCATAAGACGGAATGATAGTAGAGAAAGAGAAAGCCGGAATCATTCCACAGAGAGATCCAAAGTTGTTCAGAGAAAGAATAAAGGACCGGAATCAGTCCGGGAATTCCGAAGTAGTTCGGAGGATATAGAAAGGGGAACCGAAAGGTGTTTCGGGTTGAATCAGGTTTTGTAATATGTATTTATATATTAATTAATGTAATTAATATTAAATATAAAATTAAAATCTAATTTGAAGGGGTATTCCACTAATGGGCCAAACTTCCTAGGGAAAAAGGGCCCATGAGGGAAAACCGAAGGAGGGAAGGGCCAAGGGGCAAAGGGCAAAGGCCCAGTCGCCTCAAGGGGGCCCACCCGGCTAGCCTAGGGTTGTGCTCGGGGTGGGCCCACCCCTGGCCGGCTAGCCCATGAGGCCCATGCGCCTCCCCCCTCTCCTTTGATTAGTCCCACATGGGAAACCCAAAGGGGAGGGCACACCCCCTCCCCCTATATAAAGGGGTGGCCATAGGTGGGAAGAGACACAACCAATATTTGGAGAAGTCCTTTGGTTGACTTCCTCCTTCCCTCTCTCTCTAGCCCTTGTGACCATGGCCCCAAGTTTGGGCTGTGCGAATAAGGCACACCTGCAGTACGCCGTTGCACTTCAGGGATTCCTAGCCAGATATCAACTTCCGCACTCCCGGCGGGATCAGGGAGCCAGAGGTCTCATCGTGCACCAGATGTGTACAAAGACACGAGGCACAACACTTGGGGCGCTTAAATGTCATGAGCCAGAGCTGTTGCACGATGAAGATGAAGAAGGAGCAAGGGGTGACCTGCGAGGAGCTTCGCGACCTTGAGGTCAGCTACGAGGTCGACTACTTCAACCACGTTCCCCGCGGAACGTTAACTGCGTACGGTCTACAAGGGTATGTATTCTCTACGCTTCGGCTGTTACCACATTACTACATAGATAGATCCTAGGTAGTTTTGGGGTTCCATCGTAGGAATTTTTTTGTTTTCTGCTGCGATCCCCTTCAAAATGCATAGGACACCTTCAAAGTCCATAAGGGTGACTAGATACAAATAATTTAAGTGCAAGCAATATCATAGTTATGAATCAATCAATAAGTTTTGGAACAATGCACATTAATCTAAGAATGGTCACTATGCTCTCTCAATTGGTGCATAAAGATAGAAAATGGAAACTCAACATAACAGTAAAAAGAAAGGCCCTTCATAAGAGGAAAGCAGAGATTTCAAGTTTCATAAAGAGCTTCCAAAAATTATGGTATTAGCTTTCATCTCTCATTACCCCTATCATAAGCATGTTTTAGGTGATTAAGGTTAAAGTGAACAAATATGAGGACATGCTTGCAAGTTATAAGTCGAAAATCTCATGCCCCTTGCCTACAAGTCCCGGACCTCATGCTACTAATCTTTAGTCACAAGTAAGTTCTTGGCATTGTAAGTACATGTGTATCATGGAGAACCATCAACGGGGTACCCCTTTCCCCATGATACAGGAGCTATCCCATATCAAAATGACAAGGCAACAGACAATGAGCATCTCAGCGATCTTTTTATTTGCTATTTGCATAGGTTTTTATTGAGGATGCTTCACAGAATGCTCATTATGGTTATGCTACAAGTTTCCACCATGATTAGGCATGGATTAGGCTAGCCGCCCAGGCATTTCTCTAACACATATACAAACACCATAAGCTTACAAGCTCCCCTTTTATTTCACACCGTCGGGATCCATAAACAAAAGAACATGATATCAACTGAATAATAAGTGCAATGTTGAAAATGTTCCCCATGACAGCATGGTTCTACTAATTCTCAACTTATAAAGTGCAACCATATACGCAACATAGATGGACGCAATGGTTCAAGCTTATTAAGTGCAAGAAAGTAAAGTGTGCCATCAAGTTCGTGAGAGCCTTAATCACTAATTTTCACATAATAATTTGGAAGGGTAGATAAAAGCATGAATATACTTGGAATGGTGTAACACACCATGCATAGGAATTGATAGTGGACTTTTTGGAATAACTTGGTTTTCTTGGGAGTTGGATGCATGAGTGGAACTCATACTTAGTACATGTGGAGGCTTAGCAAAAGACTGGGAGCGACCAACTAAGAGAGCACTAATGGCCATAATCATGCAAAGTGACAAAACATAATTAATTTAAAGCATAAAGTGATATTACAAGTCAAAAAACTAAATGATCATAGAGGCTAAGGTGACTGATATATAGTCTTAACATGGTGTAAGCATGTGCCAAGTCAACCCAAATAAAGCATCAGAGGAGAATACCACAATATTATGCTTTTGTATGCTAAAACAACACATGATTCTTTCAAGGCACATTATGAAATCTCTATTGTTTGGAACAAGTCATGATACAGAAATAATTACTAAGCATAAAGTTAAAGCAATATCAAACATGTCATGATAAAGACTAGACCACAGTCAAAACAAAACTCTTTTGTGCCACTTATGAACTTTCCTACTCTTTTCCAATCACCAATCAACTTATTTGAAATATCATATGAATGCAGGGGTACATCAAATTTATTTAAGTAAAATAAACAAAAGAAAGCTAAAATCAAAAACGAAGACGCTCCAAGAACAACATAATTGTGCAAGAAACAATTTAAATGAAGTGTTTGGAAGAAAACCTGAGATTTTTATTGATGAAGAAGGGGATGCCTTGGGCATCCCCAAGCTTTGACGCTTGTACTTCGTGAATATTTCTTGGGGTGACACAGGTGGCATCCCCAAGCTTGAGCTTTTGTCCATACTTCGTCTTATCACATTATTCTCCCCCTACACTTGAAAATTTTCCTTCATACAAAACTTCACACAATCCTCATTAGCACCGTTAGTGTATTCAAGATAATTGACCCTATGGTTTAGTTTCATCACAAGTAAAAATTCCATTAAAACACAAGTTACTGTAGAAATTCCTTATAAAAGCTCAAGTGATCAAAGAGAACTCAAATAGAAAGAGATTAAGAGGCAAATACAAATAATGGCAGAAATCTCTCAAAATAGACCAACAGGTAAAAACCAATTTTTTAGAAGACCTTATGTTGCTCAAATCAAAAAGTTCTGAACTAACGAAAGTTAGATAATAACCTGGGGCAGAAGCAAAAAAATTACAACTCAATCTGACATTTAGAGATTTTTCACGAAGTTTTACAATGGAGCACAAAAATCTGTTTCGTGACAGCAACTTTCCCAAGTCTTACTTCTCTCTCATTAGAGGTTATTGTTGGCACAAAAACCACACAAAAAGGATAAGGAGAGGTTATTGCAGAAGTAATAACTTCCAAGACTCAACAATAGAAATCAGGCCCGGCTCTGACCCTAGGAAAACTTGTGCAAGCGCCTAGGGCCCATGGCTATGGCGGGCCCATTCTCTAGACTGTTCATGTATATGTGTTTTATTGTTTTGGGCTAAAAATATTTTAGAGAGAAGGCATATGGACTAATCGAGGAGAGCAGTTGACACAAAAACACATAGTACTTCACGTAGCTAGACAAGCAAAACGATCTTAGCCAACACAATCTACATCCGTGATGAGTCTGTGACAGATTCTCGGCTGCCTGAACCATGGAGAAAGGCATGCATCCAATCGGTAATCATTTGCTGATCTGCAGCACATTGCTCTACTCGCCTCTTGCCCCCTTACGTGTTTAGTCATCAAAGTATTTTTTTATTGATCTTGAGACTATCCTCAATAATTTTGCATCCAGAAACGTCTCGAAGAAGCTTTTTTGTAAAGCATTGACACATATTTGAGATAATCATACTAGCACGGAATACTATTTGTTTTATTTTGCCACTCTTTTCATCTTTTAGTCACAATATGACATTGGTTAAATGCTTACAAATTATTTATAGGCATCTTAGACTAAGAATGTATGGTTGGATAGTAACTTTTAATATTTTACGAGTGAAAGTAGATACATGTCTATATTTTCTATACATGTGGATGCATTAGCCTTAGGGAGCCTTCCTGTCAACTTCGGCCTAGGGCCCTGCAAAATATAGTGCCGGCCCTAATAGAAATTTGGGTTATCTCCAATTAGTACTTTTCTTTAATGCCTTTGATCTAGGCATAGGAAGCAAGATTCAAGTATTTTCAAATGAAGAAGCTTTAAGACCAAATTTCTTTTTAATAGGAGAGGAAAAAGATATCTTCTTTCTCTTCATAGGGAAGTATTCTATACCTTTCTTAAGTGGGAGTTTATATTTAATGGTGCCTTCCTTCATATCAATAATAGCACCAACTGTTCTAAGAAAAGGTCTTCCCAAGGTAATAGGGCAAGAAGCATTGCATTCAACATCCAAAACATAGAAATAAACGGGGACATAGGTATTGTTAACTATAATAAGAACATCATTAATACTCCCCATGAGTTTCTTTTAGTATTATCATCAAGTTGGACATCTAAATAACAATCTTCCAATGGTGGCAAATCAAGCATCTCATAAATCCTTCTAGGCATAATAGAGACACTACTATCAAGATCACATAAAGCTTTGAGATCAAAATCATTCACTTTTGTATTAATGATGGGTTCCCAACCATCTTCTAATTTCCTAGGAATAGAATCTTTATGTTTCAACTTCTCTTATTTAATTTTCATGAGAGCATCAGTAATGTGCTTTGTAAAGTCCATATTCATAACACTAGCATTAGTACTTTTAGAAAGCTTTTGTAGGAACTTAATTACTTCAGAAATATTGCAACCATCAATATCAAAATCGAAATTACCATCCAAGGAAGTAGAACTGTTGTCTCCCATATTAATGGGGACTTCATGTGGTTTGCTAGCATCAACTTTAGTGGTGGTGATAGTACAAATACTACTATTTCTAGAAATTTCATCTTCTCTTTCCCACTTAGCATGCAATTTAGCTAACAATCTAAAATTTTCATCAATTCTAACTTGTATGGGATTAGTGAAAGCAAAGGGGTTTTCCATAGTTTCGGGTTTAGCAGCCATTTTATTAATCAAAGAAGATTGTGCTTTAGACAAGGATGATATTTTTTTCAGCATTCGAAAGTTTTTCCTCAACAGTTTTATTGAAAGAAGTTTGTTTACTAATAAAATCCTTAAGCATGACTTCAAGTTCGGAGGGTGCACTTCTATTGTTGCTGTAGGAATTTCCATAAGCATTACCATTATTGGGAGGATATGGCCTATAATTGTTATTACCAAAATTATTCCTATAGGCATTGTTGCTAAAATTATTATTTCTAATGAAGTTCACATTAACTTGATCTTCTTGAGCAATCAAAGAAGCTAAGGGAACATGATTTGGATCAATATGAGTTTTTCCATTAACAAGCATAGACATAATAACATCAATTTTATCACTCAAGGAGGCGCTTTCTTCAACAGAATTTACCTTCTTACCTTGTGGAGCTCTCTCAGTGTGCCATTCAGAATAGTTAACGATCATATTATCAAGGATCTTTGTTGCAGAACCCAAAGTAATGGTCATAAAGGCGCCTCCAGCAACATAATCCAATAGATTTATTGAAGAATAATTCAGTCCTGCATAAAAGGTTTGGATAATCATCCAAGCAGTCAGTCCATGAGTGGGACAATTCTTTACCAAAGATTTCATTCTTTCCCAATCTTGATCAATATGTTCATTATAACATTGTTTAAATTTCATTATTTAACTTCTCGTAGATATAATCTTAGCAGGAGGATAGGATTTTCCAATGAAAGCATCTTTTCATTTAATCTAGGAATCAATACTATTTCTAGGTAGGGATAGCAACCATTCTTTAGCTTTTCCTCTCAAAGAGAAAGGAAACAATTTAAGCTTGATAATATCTCCATCTATATCCCTATGTTTTTGCATCTCACAAAGTTCAACAAAGTTATTAAGGTGAGCAACAACATCATCAGTACCAACACCAGAGAATTGTTCTTTCATAACAAGATTGAGCAAAGTAGGTTTAATTTCAAAGAAAGCAGCTTCAGGAACAGGTGGAGCAATAGGTGTGCACATGAAATCATTGTTGTTGGTGCTAGTGAAGTCACACAACTTAGTGTTTGCAAGAGTAGTCTTTTTTTTGTGTTTTTGATAAAAGGAAACAAAATAGTAATTTTTTTATGTATTTGGTAAAAAGAATCAAGCAAACTAAGCAGAAGTAAACTAAGCAAAACAAAAAACAAATTAAAGATATTGGTTATGACAAACTCCCCTTGTGAAGCTGTCCTTAACTCTCCGGCAACGGCGCCAGAAAAAGTGCTTCATGGCTCAAAATGTAGAGCTCGTTGGGAACCCCAAGAAGAAGGTATGATGAGCACAACAGCAAGTTTTCCCTCAGTTATGAAACCAAGGTTATTGAACCAGTAGTAGCAAGGAAACAACTGCAAGGTGTTGCTAGCAACTTGGAATCCTGTACAACATAACCACATAACATTGCTCCCAACTTACAGTGAGGTTGTCAGTCTCATCGGTTTTGCTGAAAACAAAGGATTAAACATATTGTGTGGAAGGTAGTAATTGCTTACAGAAAGTAAACAGTACATAGTAACAGTAAAAGGTATAGCAATGGTAAAAGCATGGACCAGGGTCCACAGTTCACTAGAGGCGATTCTCCTTAAGATAGATAACATGCTGGGTGAACAAATTATAGCGGGGCAATTGACATATTCGAGAAAGCATACAATACATATACTAGACATCTTGACTCCTATGAGATTTGGTTGGGTATTACAACATTATACATAGACCGTAAGCCAAGTGCATCTATGACTAATAATCCACCTTTAGGTTATCATCCGAACCCCTTCTAGTATTAAGTTGCAAGCAACATATAATTGCATTAAGCAAAGTGTGTAAAGTAAACAATATGATTGCCCCATGGACAAAGGATTGATGTTTTCTCCCTAGTAGCAATAGCAAAACTACAACCTTAGAGATTTCTGTCACTTCCCCAGATTACTAGAGGCATGAACCCACTATCGAGCATAAATACTCCCTCTTGGAGTTGCAAGCATCTACTTGGCCAAGATAGTTACAAACAATGGAGAGCATGCAAGATCACAAATAACTGATACATTGCTAACGTATGCATAATTTTTGATGTTCCATGCTTGGTTTTATCTACTTTCTTATGTTTTGTTCCAACTTTGGAGTACTTTCTAAAAACTTTCTTGGACTACCTATTAACAAGAGCCACAGTGCCAGCTGCCTGTTTTCTGCTGTTTTTGGTTCCAGGAAAGTGAGAAAATGAATATTCTCAGAGTTGTACGGGACAAAAGCCAAATTCAGTTTTTCACCGAGGGACACCCGGACCCAGAATATGAGACGGAGAGGGGCCAGAGGGCGGCCACACCACCTGGCTGCGCAGCCAGGCCTGGCCTACTCCAGGGGGTGGTGTGGCCAGCCCAGGCACCCCCTCGGCTTCTCCTTCAGCCTATAAGATGCCTCCGATACAGAAACCCTAAGGATCTGCTGCACGAAAGAGTCTGCAGCCGCCGTCATCTCCATCCCTAGATCGCGAGGGATCTGAAGCTCTTCCAGGCACCCTGCCAGAGGGGAGAATTCACCCTGGAGGCCTTCTTCATCACCATGCAAGCCTTCGATGTGATGCGTGAGGAGTTCATCTCTAGACTACGGGTCCATGTAGTAGCTAGATGGCTGGTTCTCCTCCTTTGTGCTATCATGTTTAGATCTTGTGAGCTCCGTTCATGATCAAGATCATCTATTTGTAATTCTACATGTTGTGTTTGCGGGGATCCGATGGATATTGAAATGCTATTTCAGATTCATTATTGATTATATCATGTCTTTGTTATTTGTGATCTTGCATTCTTTCCATTGTTAGTAGCTATCTTGGCCAAGTAGATGCTAGCAACTCCAAGAGTTAGTATTTATGCTCGATAGTGGGTTCATGCCTCTAGTAATCTGGGGAAGTAACAGAAATCTCTAAGGTACTAGATGTGTTGTTGCTACTAGGGAGAAAACAACAATCCTTTGTTCATAGAACAATTGTATTGTTTACTTTACAAGCAATTCGTAATGATATTATCTGTTGCTTGCAACTTAATATTGGAGGCGGTTCGGATGATAACCTGAAGGTGGATTATTAGTCATAGATGCAGTTGGATGGCGGTCTATGTATAATGTTGTAATGCCCAATCGAATCTCAAAGGAGTCAAGATGAGTAGTATATGCATGATTGCTTTCTCGATGTTTGTCAATTGCCCCATTGTAATTTGTTCACCCAACATGTCATCTATCTTAAGGAGAGCCACCACTAGTGAACTATGGACCCTGGTCCTCTCTTTTACCATCAATCTAAAATCAACTGTTTACTGCCTTGTGTTTACTTTCTGCAAACTATTACTTTCTTCCACTCGATACGTTTAATCCTTTGTTTTCAGCAAAACCGGTGAGATTGACAACCTCATCGCATGTTGGGGACAAAGTTCTGTGGTAGTGTTGTGCAGGTCTCCATGTTGCAGCTGGCACGGGTAGTGCGCCCTGCCAAAGTTCAACTAGCAACACCTTTGCGGTGTTTCCTTGCTCCTACTAGATTGATAACCTTGGTTTCATAACTGAGGGAAAACTTGCTGCTGTGCTCATCATACCTTCCTCTTGGGGTTCCCCAACGAGCTCGATATATTTTGGTCCATCAAGCATATATTCTGGCGTCGTTACCGGGGAGTCAAGGACATCTTCACAAGGAGATTCCCTCATAACCAATCTCTTTACTTTTTTATTGTTGTTTTGCTTAGTTTACTTTTTCTTTGTTTGCTTGTTTCTTTATCAAAAACACAAAAAAATAGTTTTACAAGTTTGCTTTCTTTATTAAAAACATAAAAAATTAAGTCTCTCTGTAGTTGTTACCTCTTTCTTAGCTCACTATGTTGATCCCTAAATTCACTTTGAGATACCTTTCAATAGGTAGTGGCTCTATAATTGGAAAATATAATATTGAAGAATTCTTTAATCATGTTAGTAAACATGAGGATATTGAGGATAGATCCCTTGCAGAACTTGCTCCATACTATGAAATTTCAGCAGCTTCTTAAGTTCACATGTTGGAAGCTAGGTTTGTTAACCTTAACCCCTTAATGCAAGTAATGTTCCTGAAACTTAAAGAAATTGAGGACCCTGAAAAGAGAGATTTTATTCTGGAAACTTTGCTTAAGGAATTTTATGATGTTGCCAGGGAAGCTAGAAAAGTCTTTGAACGTTTTAGTATGCTAGGCTCATGTGTAGATGTTGTTGGTACACGATAAAAGATGAACAAAACCGAACCTAATGGGGAGGAAATTAAGATACCAATACCTTTTAGACTTGTAGCAATGCATGAAGCTATAGAAAAGAATCTTGATTGGATTGTGCCTGAAAACCCGTTTGATGAAAGTAGTGAACCCAAAAGTACTGGGAAAGGATCCTCTAGAACTCATTTGGATGTGATACCTTGCCTTGTTGAAGATATTTCTGGCATCAATCTTAATGTTTCTTCATTTGAGAACACTTGATTCTTTTTCTTGCTTCTTATGCCTAACTTAAAGGCGTTAAAGAAAAGTACTTATTGGGAGATAACCCAAAAGTTTTAGATGAGTCTTAGAAGTTATTACTTCTATAATAACTGCTCCTTACCCTTTTTATTTGCTTTTTGTGCCAAGAGTAAGCTCTAATGAGAGAGAAGTAATGATTGGGAAAGTTGCTGTCCCGAAACAGATTTCTGTGCTTTACCGTAAAAATTCGTGTAAAATATCTGTACGTACTTTTTAGGCGTGAAGTTTTGTGCTTCTTCCCCAGGTTGTTATCTAACTTTCGTTAGATCAACACTTTTCGATTCGAGCAACAAAAGGTCTTCGAAAAATTCACCTTTACCTGTTGGTCTGTTTTGACAGATTTCTGCCATTATTTGCATTTTCTTCTTGTTGGTTCCTTTTTGAGTTATTTTGGGAAATTGAGCTTTTTGAGGGAAGTGCTACAGTAGCTTATGTTTTAATGGAAATTTTATTGGTGTTGGAACTGAACCTAAAGACCTATTATCTTGAGTGCACTAATGTTGCTAATAAAGATTGTGTGAAGTTTTGTATGAAGGAAAAATTTCAGGTCTATGGAAGGAATGAGTAATGAGATGAAGGATGGACTAAAGCTCAAGCTTGGGGATGACACGCGTGTCACCCCAAGAAATATCCAAGAAGTACAAGCATCAAAACTTGGGGATGCCCAAGGCATCCCCTTCTTTATCAATAAAAATCCCAGGTTTCTTCCAAACGCTTCATTTTTATTGTTTCATGCACAGTTGTGTTGTTCTTGGAGTGTCTTCTTTTTCGTTTTCGTTTGGTTTTTCGTTTGCTTTAGTTTGCTTAGTTTTTTTAATAAATTGGTTGGGCCCTCTCTTTCATACATTGATTTTCAAATAGTTTGGTTTGGTTTGGAAAAGAGTAGGAAAAGCTCATGCTTAAGTGGTAAAGAGAGCTTGTTTTTGACTGTGGTTTATGCTTTGTCATGCCATGCTTGATATTGTTTTGGATTTAATCTTAGTATTCTTTGCTGTAGCATGTCATGTTATAAACAATTGAGATTGCTTAATGTGCCTTTGAAGAATCATGTGTTGTTTTAGCATATTAAAGCATAGTATTGTGGTATTCTCCTTTGATGCTTTATTTGGGTTGACTTGGCGCATGCTCACACCATGTTATGACTATCCCAAGTCACCATAGCCTTGATGATCCTTTAGTTTTCAACTTGTAGTATCACTTTATGCTTTGATTAATAATGTTTTGTCGCTCCACATGATTATGTCCATTATTGCTCTCTTAGTTGGTCGCTCCCAGTCTTTTCCTAGCCTCCGTAACCAAGTATGAGTTCCACTCATACATCCAACTCCTAAAACCAAGTTATTCCAAAGAGTCCACCATACCTACCTATTAGCTTATGCTATTCCAAGTATATTCATGTTTTTATCTACCTTCCGAATTAAACTTGTGATGAGAAAACTAGTGATTGAAGCTCTCACGAACTTGATGGCACACTTTACTTTTCTTTCCCTTAATAAACCTGAACCATTGTGTCATCTATGTTGTATATGCTTACACTTATTTGTTGAGGATTAGCAGAACCATGTTGTCATGGGGAACACTTTCAACATTGCACTTGTACTTTGTACCTAGTTGATATCATGCTCTTTTGTCTATGGATGTCGTCGGTGTGAAATGAAAGGGGAGCTTGTTAGTCCATGGAGTTATGTATGTGTGTTAGAAAAATGCATGGGCCGCTGGTCTAATCCATCCTGTCATGGTGGAAACCTGCAGCGTAACCATAATGAGCTGTCTATGAAGCATTCTTCTTATAAAAAAGAGTCAGATATTGAGAAAAAAGAGAGGAAAAAAAGAGATACGAGAAAAGAGGAAAGAGACAAAAAAGCACCATTTCCCATGGTAAATAAGAAGATTGCTGAGATGCTCGTTGTCTGCCTGTCTTGTCATTTTGATATGGGGATTCTTCCTTATCATCAGGCAAGGGGTACCCTGTTGGCGGTTCTCTATGATACACATGTACTTACTATGACAAGAACTTACCGGTAACTAAACTTGAGTAGCATGAGGAGCGGCCCTCATATTCAAGGGACATGAGATTTACACCTTATACTTCGTCAAGCATATACACCATAGTTTGTTCACTTTAACCTTAATCACTTCAAGATGCTTATGATAGGGGCAATGAGAGCTGAAAGCTAATAAGTACCATAATTTTTGGAAGCTCTTTATGAGACTTGAATACCTACTTCCTTCTATGAAGGCCTTTCTTTTACTTTTATGTTGAGTCTCCACCTTCTATCTTTATGCACCTACTTTGAGAGCATAGTGGCCATTCTTAGTTCCATGTGCATTGTCCCAAGACTTGTTGATTGATGCATAACTTTGATATTGCTTGTTTAAACAAGTTGTATCTAGTCACTCTTATGAACTTTGAAGGTGTCCTATGCATTTATGTTTGCTACTCTATGAGGGACAAGATGAATGCCACTATGCTATGTTTTCTTTATGTGAAACAAACAAACGTCTTGCAAAGCATTGTTATTCATAAATATTTTGTTTGTGTCTTTTCATGTTGCAACTTAGTTGCTTTGTCTTCTTGCTAGAACTTTGTCTTTCATGTTTTGATTTAAGTACTATGATCCCAGCTATCAATGTTTTGCAAATACTTTGATCAAGTTTATGATGGCGCATGTCACCTCAAAAATTATTCTTTCTTTTTATCACTTACCTACTCAAGGACGAGCATGAGTTAAGCTTGGGGATGTTGATACGTTGCTAACGTATCCATAATTTTTGATGTTCCATGCTTGGTTTTATCTACTTTCTTATGTTTTGTTCCAACTTTGGAGTACTTTCTATACACTTTCTTGGACTAACCTATTAACAAGAGCCATAGTGCCAGCTGCCTGTTTTCTGCTGTTCTTGGTTCCAGGAAAGTCAAAAAATGAATATTCTCGAAATTGGACAGGACAAAAGCCAAAGTCAGTTTTCACCGAGGGACACCCGGAGCCACAATACGAGACGGAGAGGGGCCAGAGGGCGGCCACACCACCTGGCCACGCGGCCAGGCCTGGCCTGCGCCACGGGGTGGTGTGGCCAGCCTAGGCACCCCCTCTGCCTCTCCTTCCACCTATAAGATGCCTCCGATACAGAAACCCTTAGGACCCGATCAAAATTCCACGAAAGAGTCTGTAGCCGTTGTCATCTCCATCCCTAGATCGGGAGGGATCTGAAGCTCTTCCCGGCACCCTGCCGGAGGGGAGAATTCACCCTGGAGGCCTTCTTCATCACCATGCAAGCCTCTGGTGTGATGCGTGAGTAGTTCATCTATGGACTGTGTGTCGTCGGATTGATGACAAGTACACCATGAGGGGGTCCTCGAGGCGTGTGGAAGAGAGGGGTGTGAGACGTACGGTATTCCGGGACGATGAGCACACAAGTTTACCCAGGTTCGAATCCGCCGGCTTTGGACGGATCCTACTCTTGCTAGCAATCCAGTAATATGGCAAAGCCGGAATATGGGTTACGGGTTCGCTTGTGCGAGTTGAGATTGTAGACTATTGAGGTGTGCCCTAAAGGCTCTCCCTAGGACGGCTTATATAGATATCCGACCTAGGGTTTACATGAGAGATCTATCCCGCTACGACTAAGAGTCGGTTACAGAGTACATCTTTAACTACAAGTAACACTACGGACCTAAGTCGGTAAGTCTGTTGGGCCTTCTTGTAGCCGGACTGGACTCCGTCTCTTCTCCCTGACTGGGCCGCCCGTGAAGCAAAGCTCTAACCCGAAATGGGCCACCCTAGTCAGCGAGGAACTGTCAGGATACCTGGAAAGTATATCCCCAACAGCAGCCTCCGGAAGTCTCCAAGATCCAAAGTCGGATTCATCACCGCCTAGCTTGATCTTCGGCTTGCAGAATCTTGAAGGGTTCCTGAAACTTCACAACAAAAAATATGATCCGGATCTTAAAAATAAGTCGGACCTGTCAACATGTTATTCGGATTTTCCAACTTGATATTCAAACTAAGCCGGAACTTGGTCTCTGACGTCATCTGACACTGGTCATGGTCAAGTCACGTCACTGACAAACATCATGTCATCACGACCGTTGGTGGGTCCGTCATTCGCGAAACCGAGGCACTGTTTCAATGCGTACGCAGAGATCGAGGCGACGTAATCATCGCGTGGGTCCTTCCCAGTTCTTTCCATGATGCGTGGCGTTTACATAGTGCGATTTGCACGAATCTTGGCGCAGGTAGGTGGATATAAGGGGTGAGGATTTCCTTCTCTCCTCTTCACCTGTTCCCTTTGACGTTCCTTCTCCTCCACGTCTCCCTAGTGCACAGAGCTCTCCCACCTCTCAGATTTCCTAGCGCCACCCACCTAAGGTCACCGGAGCACCGAAGAAATGGCTTCCGCTTCCTCATCTGGTTTGGCTACTGCGGCAGCGGCGGCGGCGACGGCTGCGATAGAGAAGGAGAGCAACAGGGGAGTCTGGATCCCGGGCCTCCTCGACGACGAGAAACTACAAGGCGTGGAGAATGAAGGTCTCCTCCGTGCCGGCGACTGGCGGAGCGGTTTGGGCGAAACCATCCCCCATCCGTGCACCGACGAGCAGGTCCACTTCGGCACCCACCTCGACAGAGGTTTGTCTTTCCCTCCGTCGGAATTCTTTTCTGAGGTGACGATCACTACGGTGTACATCTCCACCATCTTCCCTCGAACTCCATCTTAGAGATGAGTTCTTACACAGCTCTGTGCGAGGGGTTTCTCGGCATTAGGCCGAGTCTTACTTTGTTTCGTCTCTACTTCCATGTTCCTAGAAACTCCATAACTGCAGGTAATCCCTACATTACCGGTACTATTAGCCTTTCTCTTAGACGCGAGCGTAGCTATCCTCGCATTTCTGCCAGTGAGTCGGTTAAACAATGGCCGGCCACTTTCTTCTACCATAAGGATATTCCTGCTACCGGCAGCTTTCATCGATGGAGCCGCCACGGCCCAACCGTCTTGGGACGAGGCCCTTGCGGCAGACGAAGCTGAATATAACTTCTCTTGCCGTGGCTCGTCTGACTCCAGCCCCACAACCCTCTGCAACTTTGGTGATTACTCCATCGCCTTTTGTTGCAGAAGATCCAGCTCCTCCAACGGAGCCAGCGACCCTTGAGTGGTAGACTGACGCCACCACGGGTGGCTCAGATTTAGATAAGGGTGAACCCTTTTCAGGTAATGATCCCTCGGCAGGGACTTTTGCTGAAATCCTCTTGAATAATCCGGGACTTGCCAAATTTGGCTTGTCTCAAAAATCTGTAGAAGAAATCCAGCGTCTGGCCCGGCAATGCCTGGAGAAGAGAAATCTCTCTGCCGAAGAAGAAGTACAAGAGGCGAAAGACATCAAGTACTCCGACCTTCTTGAACAAGTTAGAGCTGGTGTACTTCCACCACCTCTGGTTATTCCACTCACCCTCGCCGAGAAGGTTACCACCGAGGTGAACATGTGTCTAAGCAAGCTCACACATGAACATCATGTAAGTCGGAATTCCAACTCACGATTTTCTTTATTGCATTTCATATCATATCCTCTAGCCCCCAAGCATGATGTAGGATATACAATCCGGGTTTATGCTTTCTTAGGATGCCAAAGAATGAACTAGTGTATCCCCCAAGACTCGTGCTAATATTAGTAACAATATTAGCCCGATTCTTCAGTAGACTTCTGACTCTAGGTATTCTGACTTACAGAAAGTTAATTCATATATCCAGGAATTGTTGAAGAACATCTGCAACAAACGGAGAGAGATCAAAGCTCTCCGACTTGAAAATGCTGAGCTAAAGGTCTCCAAGGATGAGGCCGAATGTAAAATTTTCGAGACTCAAACCTTGTCTTTTGTGTTTTCATAGTCGAATATTTTCGTTGAAATGTTGTTCTTTTTTGACTTACAGCACTCGTAAAACAGTCCTGCGCTATGATTGAAGAGGCCGAGAACGTCGAAACCTTGGTGGTGGAGAACAAAGAACTTCGCCAAGATCTAGATAAGCTCAAGGCAGATCATGAGAAGAGCATTGCTCAAGTTCTCGAATCCTCCTCCATGGCTACTCACGAGCGTGATCGTAAGATTGTGGCTCAAGATCAGAGAATCTCGGATCTCAATAATGAACTTTGCAGAGAGAAGGATCTTTCCGAGGCACTGATGTCTACGCACATCTATTCTTGTAGACAGTTGTTGGGCCTCCAAGTGTAGAGGTTTGTAGAACAGCAGCAAGTTGTCCCTTAAGTGGATCACCCAAGGTTTATCGAACTCAGGGAGGAAGTGGTCAAAGGTATTCCCTCTCAAGCAACCCTGCAATCAAGATACAAGAAGTCTCTTGTGTCCCCAACACACCTAATACACTTTTCAGGTGTATAGGTGCACTAGTTCGGCGAAGAGATAGTAAAATACAAGTGGTATGGATATAGGACAATGGTGCTAGAAAATAACTTGATGGCGTGGAAGGGACTAAAGTAAAACTGAAATAAAGATAGAAGCAAGCAAACATGCAACAAATCAAGTTGCAAATGGTGTATCAATGCTTAGAAACAAGGCCTAGGGATCATACTTTCACTAGTGAACACTCTCATATAAATATCTTCTCTTTATGATACTATGCTGAACTACTCTCCGGTTGGACACTCTAAACGTCGGTAGGGCTATAACAATACACCTCAAAGTAAGTCTTTCCCATCTAGAAAACCCCACACTGTCACCTTGAGTACTAGATGAGTCCAACAAACACCACAATTTCATAGAAACATCCAACTCCAAATATAACTCATAACAAGTATTTGTAATCTCTAGCCTAAGTGCCACCATGGTGAGCATGCTGTCACTTTCACACACATGGGGAGAGCAGAGATTCATTAAAGCACTTGAGTAGCAGAATAGATTTATAGATTACAAGCTCATGATCTCAATAATATAATGCATAGAGAGAGAGATGAACACATAGCTACCAGTAGAACCCTTAGCCTCGAGAGAGAACTACTCCCTCCTCATCATGGGAATCAGCAATGGTGATGGAGACGGCGGTGGAGATCGATGGAGATGGCTCCCGGGGCACTTCCCCATCCCGGCAGGGTGTCGGAACAAAGATTTTCTGTCCCCCAAATCTCCCCTTCGGTGGCGGCGGCGCTGCGGAACTTTTCGTGGCTAGAGGCTTGGCGATCTAGGGTTTATGCCTTAGGAGGCTTCTTATAGGCCAGAGGGCAAGGTCGGTGGGCGGCCAGGGGGCCCACACCACCTAGTGGCGCGGCCAGGGCTAGCCCGCGCCACCACATGGTGTGGCCGCCCTGTGGCACCTCTCCGTCTCGTCTTCTGGCTCCGTGAGTCTTCCGGTAAAATATCGATTTGGCTTTTGTCCGGTCCAATTCCGAGAATATTGATTTTCTGACTTTCTTAGAACCAAAAATAGCAGAAGACAGGCAACTGGCACTGTGGCATCTTATTAATAGGTTAGTCCAAGAAATCATATGAAAAGTACTCCAAAGTGTGGACAAAACACAAGAAAGTAGATAAAACCAAGCATGGAACATCAAAAATTATAGATACATTTGCAATGTATCAACATCCCCAAGCTTAACTCTTGCTCGTCCTCGAGTAGGTAAGTGATAAAAAGAAAGAATAATTTTTTAGGTGACATGCACCATCATAAACTTGATCAAAGTATTCGCAAAACATTCAAAGTTGGGATCATAGTACTTCAATCATAGCATGAAAGACAAAGTTCTAGCAATAAGACAAAGAAACTATGATGCAACATGAAAAGGCACAAACAAAAGATTCATGAATAACAATGCTTTGCAACATGCTTGTTTGTTTCACATAAAGAAAACATAGCATAATAGTATTCAGCTTGTCCCTCAGTAGAGTAGCAAATATAAATGCATAGGACACCTTCAAAGTTCATAAGAGTGACTAGATACAATAGTTTAAAACAAGCAATATCAAGTTATGCATCAATCAACTAGTCTTGGGACAATGCACATAGAACTAAGAATGGCCACTATGCTCTCAAAGTAGGTGCATAAAGATAGAAGGTGGAGACTCAATGTAATGGTGGAAGAAAGGCCTTTGTAAAAGGAAGTAGGGATTCAAGTCTCATAAAGAGCTTCCAAAAATATGGTACTAAATATGATTAGGCATGGCTTAGGCTAGCGGCCCAGGCGTTTCTCTAACACACATACAAACTCCATGATCTTACAAGTTCCACTTTTATTTCACACCACCAGGATCCATAAGCAAAAGAACATGATATCAATGGGGTACAAAGTACAAGTGCAATGTTGAAAGTGTTCCCCATGATACATGTGATGGCTCAATGCATGGCGCCTAGAAAAGTGCTGGTGCGTTGTTGATGTAGAGCTCGTTGGGAACCCCAAGAGGAAGGTATGATGAGCAAAGTAGCAAGTTTCCCTCAGTTATGAAACCAAGGTTTAATCGAACCAGTAGGAGAAAGGAAACACCTCAAAGGTGTTACTAGCTGAGCTTTGGCAGGGCGCACTACCGGTGCTAGTAGCAATGTGGAGACCTGCACAACACAACCACAGAACTTTGTCCCCAACTTGTGATGAGGTTGTCAATCTCACCGTGTTTTGCAGAAAACAAAGGATTAAACGTATCAAATGGAAAGAAGTAATAGTTTGCAGAAAGTAAACACAAAGTAGTAAAAGATTGTAGATTGAATGTAAAAGACAAGGACCGGGATCCATAGTTCACTAGAGGTGGCTCTCCTTAAGATAGATAACATGCTGGGTGAACAAATTATAGTGGGGCAATTGACAAACACCGATAAAGCAATACATGCATATACTAATCATATTGACTCCTTTGAGACTTGATTGGGCATTACAACATTATACATAGACCGCCATCCAACTGCATCTATGACTAATAATCCACCTTCAGGTTATCATCCGAACCCCCTCCAGTATTAAGTTGCAAGCAACAGATTATGGCTTTATGAATTGCGTGTAAAGTAAAAAATATGATTGTTCTATGAACAAAGGATTGTTGTTTTCTCCCTAGTAGCAACAGCACATCTAGTACCTTAGAGATTTCTGTCACTTACCTAGATTACCAGAGGCATGAACCCACTATCGAGCATAAATATTAACTCTTGGAGTTGCTAGCATCTACTTGGCCAAGATAGCTACTAACAACGGAAAGCATGCAAGATCACAAATAACAAAGACATGATAGAATCAATAATCAATCTGAAATAGCATCTCAATATCCATCGGATCCCTGCAAACACAACATGCAGAATTACAAATAGCTGATCTTGATCATGAACAGAGCTCACAAGATATAAACATGAAAGCACAAAGGACGAGAACCAGCCATCTAGCTACTACATGGATTCGTAGTCCAAGGATGAACTACTCACGCATCACACCAGAGGCTTGCATGGTGATGTAGAAGGCCTCTAGGGTGAATTCCCCTCTCTGGCAGGGTGCTGGGAAGAGCTTCAGATCCCTCCCGATCTAGGGATGGAGATGACAGCGGCTACAGACTCTTTCATGGATTTTTGATCGGGTACTTAGGGTTTACGTCCCGAGGGCATCTTATAGTCGGAAGGGGAGGCCGAGGGGGTGCCAGGGGCCACCACACCACCCCCTGGCGCGGGCCAAGCCTGGCTGTGTGGCCAGGTGGTGTGGCCGGCCTTTGGCCCTTCTCCATCTCGTATTCTGGCACTTGATGACTTCCGGAAAAATAGGCACTTTTGCTTTTGTCCCGTCCAATTCCGAGAATATTCATTTTCTGACTTTCCAGGAACCAAAAACAGCAGAAAACAGGCAGCTGGCACTATGGCTCTTGTTAATAGGTTAGTCCAAGAAATCATATGAAAAGTACTCCAAAGTTGGAACAAAACACAAGAAAGTGGATAAAACCAAGCATGGAACATCAAAAATTCTAGATACATTTGCAATGTATCAACATCCCCAAGCTTAACTCCTGCTCGTCCTCGAGTAGGTAAGTGATAAAAACAAAGAATAATTTTTGAGGTGACATGCACCATCAAAGACTTGATCAAAGTATTTGCAAAGCATTCAAAGCTGGGATCATAGTACTTCAATCATAACATGAAAGACAAAGTTCTAGCAATAAGCAAACAAACTATGATGCAACATGAAAAGGCACAAACAAAAGATTCATGAATAACAATGCTTTGCAAGATGTTTGTTTGTTTCACATAAAGAAAACATAGCATAATAGTATTCAGCTTGTCCCTCAATAGAGTAGCAAATATAAATGCATAGGACACCTTCAAAGTTCATAAGAGTGACTAGATACTAGTCTTGGGACAATGCACATAGAACTAAGAATGGCCACTATGCTCTCAAAGTAACTGCATAAAGATAGAAGGTGGAGACTCAATATAATGGTGGAAGAAAAGCCTTTGTAAAAGGAAGTAGGGATTCAAGTCTCATAAAGATCTTCCAAAAATTATGGTACTTGTAGCTTTAGCTCTCATTGCCCCTATCATAAGCATCTTGAAGGTGATTAAGGTTAAAGTGACACAACTAAGAGGATATGATTGACAAGTTATAAACCGAATCTCATGCCCCTTACTTACGAAGACCGAACCTCATGCTACTCAACTTCAGTCACGAGTAATCTCTTGTCATTGTAAGTACATGTGTATCATTAAGAACCGCCAACAGGGTACCCCTTGCACATGATACATGAGCTTTCCCATAATCAAAATGACAAGGCAAGCAGACAATGAGCATCTCAGCGATCTTTTTATTTGCTATTTGCATAGGTTTTAATTGAGGATGCTTCATAGAGTGCTCATTATGGTGATGATGCAAGTTTCCACCATGATTAGGCATGGCTTAGGCTAGCGGCCCAGGCGTTTCTCTAACACACATACAAACTCCATGATCTTACAAGTTCCACTTTTATTTCACACCGCCAGGATCCGTAAGCAAAAGAACATGATATCAACAGGGTAAAAAGTACAAGTGCAATGTTGAAAGCTGTAACATCCCAAAACTTCAATCCAAGCTTATCAAGATCCAAATCATCAACTTTAGGTTTAACAAAAACTTTTCCGAATTAAAAATGAAAGCATTCATGTGTATGTGCATTTAATTTAGAAATTGATTTGAATTGCCATGGTTCTGTGATTCATTGGTTGTAAAATGTTTCTTAGGTGAAATAAACATCATCTAAATCATTCCCAAACTTTTCCCAAAGAAAAATAACTCAAAATGAATAATTGAAGTGAATGGTCATTTTGGCCAAATTAACTCTCATGCCTACTTTGGATATTCCTAGTACTCAAAACTTAACAGAAACATTGGTGGATCTTTACACCCCTTGATAGTACACATAATGAGGTACCAAGGCCCACTTTGTGATCTGCTAAAAACATTCAAATGCTAATTTTAAATGACAGTTTAAAATTGAATCTATTTCATATGGGAAGATCCCACTATTTCAAAACCACTCAAACAAGCTCAATTTTCAAAACCCAAGCACCCACAGAGTCTCAAGCTTATGCCTAGCAAACCCACCAAAAATCTTTTCAAAATTCCAAAGTTTATTTCTTGCGGCCATTTAATCAGACACTTGGCAGGTAGGTTAAACTCTAAACCATAGCTCACTGTTTTGAACAAGGTTTTGCCCCCATTTGATATCCATTTAATCCTTTGGTCCCCTCATGATCTAACCATACCATTAGCACCCATCTCCCTTGTCCCTAGCCATAGTGCCGAGCCACCCCGAGAACTAGCTCGCCGATCGACCATGCACTCGCCTCAGCAGACCACCTCCCTCTCTCTCGCCATGTCTAGGATGTAGCCAGGACCTCACGGCCACCCTCTGTCCCCTCCCCGAGCCAAGCGCAGCAGTGGACAACCGAGGAAACCATGCGCCCAGCGCTACCGAGCCATGCCGAGCACGCGCCAGAGCGCCGCACCCAGCACGCGTGCACAAGCTGCCGCGCGACCACAGCCCGCGCCCACCGCTCCGCCATGACTCAGGGAACACGATGGACACGCCCGTTCGCCGCCCAACGCACCATAGCCACTGCTCGCCGTGGACACCGCCGCCTCTGCCGCTAAGAGCGCCAGCTGCCCCCGACCGCATACCACCTCCCCTACGCCCGCATTAAGTTCCTAGAGCACCGCCAGGAGACTGCCCATCGATCGCCACCCTCAGCCATGCCGCTAGCCGCCCGTAGCCATGTCGCCACTGTCGCCTGCCCATCCCTCTCGGTCTCGCCGTCAAACCTATAAAAGGAGGGCACCCCCAGCCGTTTGAAGGACACCACTACACTCTCCTCATCTCCCTAACCATTCCCCACCTCTAGCCGGAGCAGCGCGAGCCCTTGCTCGCCGGAATTTGGCCGTAGTAGCCCGTAGCAAAGGAGGAAGGGGCGCCGCTGATTGCGACCACCCCCGGAGCTGTCTCGGCCGTCCCTAAGCTCGCCGTCGACCACCAGTTCGTTTGCCCGCCTCGCCATCGTCGCTGGAGCCCTGGTACGCCCCCTATGCACCCCCACCGAGCCGCTAGGGTTCGAGCTCGCCGGCGACAGGTTTGTCGTCGACGACAAGCCACAACAGTTGATCCTCATTCTAATCTAACGGCCCACATCGCCCCGTACTGCTTCGCGCGTTATGAGCTGCTGACTTATGGACCCCCCTGTCAGTTGAGCCCCGTGCTGCGGAGTGACACTGGGCCGGCCCGTTAGAGTTTCCCGCGCGACCCAGTTAGTTTGAATTAGGATTTTTATTTTTAGTTTAAACTTAGTTTTGTCTCTGAGTTTGAAAATCAATTCAGAGTTCATAAATCCAAATTGCATGAAACCGATTTCCTGAAAGGTATTGAAAAGATCTATCCAGGCCCGTTGGATTTAATTCAATTAGAGTTATAGATCTCTCCTAGTAAAAATAACAAAACAGAAGTTTTTGCAACTTGCAACATTTCTATAAAATCAACCAAGATAGGTTTTGAGTTGATTCCAACTCTCAAAAATCACATTTCATCATACCTATCTGAATATGTAATAATATTAAGGTTTACATGCAGTGACTTTGGACTAGTACCAAAATAATGCTATATAGGCATTTCTAGTGACTTTAAATTATTAAATAATGAACTTAAACCAAAGTAATTATGATCCAACCTTTAAATCCCATTCCCACATGTTAGAATATGTGGTGAGGATATGTGTCCACATGATCTCATATTTAAATGGTGAATATTAAATCTTAGTTAATTTTTCAATGAGTAGAAATTACCATTCTAAAATCAAAAGAGTGAAACTATTGATTTAAACATGTGATGCTTGAGATGATAATAGATCATCAAATGTGTACCCTAGAGTGCTAATTAGACTAGTTAAGTATTGTTTGGTGATTGTGTACTCCGTATGTATTTATAGACGATAGTATCGACCAAGCTTTTGAGGAGGAGGAGTTCTACCAAGAAGAAGAAGAAAACTTCAACCACTACACCAACCAAGGCAAGCTACCATGAACAATGCAAGCTAACACTTGCAAGTATAATGCTTAGTAAGCTAGGATTAAACTAGATGGTTTAGCAAAGATGCTTTAGGCATGCTTTGGTCACACTACTTTGACTATTAGTACCCCAAGTCGTATTTTACAAGCTTTACTCCCTTTAGTTTACACAAAGTTCTTTACTTGTTTTGAAGGTAGCATAAAGAGTATAAAACTTAACCTATTTTGAACCCCTTTTTATGTCATTCTATGGCATGAGATTGAAACCATCTTGTCCACTTTAGTGAAGACTCTTAACTTAGTAGATTTAAGCTAGACCAAAATTTGAGTCACTTTAGATGGGAACACTTGGTGAAAATGACTTGTGAAAACCTTAGAATGATGAGTCATTCTATTGAGATGTTTTGACATGTGTTGAGAAACACAAATGGTTTATGATGATGAAAATGTTGAGGCATGAGCCTTAACCCTTCTATAAAACTGATGGTTGGATTCGGATGCGATACCATTCCAAATTTACCGTACAACCACAATACCTGAATTGGGTAAGGCTTAGCCGGAAGTTTATATGCATTAGTATTAGTTCCCTCGCAGGAGAGGTTTGAGCTGAGGCAACCTCTCAATGTTGTCCACCTATGCAGTGCCCAAGATGACAGATGGTCATGGTTGGGAGGCCATGCTCATAGGAGAGGTGCTTATACTAGGGTGTGTAAAGGTAAGGTTATGTTTGATTATCTGCATACTAAGTATGATGATTCAGGGTTATCCCTGACAGATGTATCGAATCTTGTGGTGAAAGTGTACCACCTCTGCAGAGTGTCAAACTATTCAAATAGCCACGTCCGCGGTTATGGACAGTTGGAATGGCCATACTGTTTCGTTGTCAGATGTTTTTCAAACAACTTATGAAATGAATGGTGAATCTTGACTTGACCACAACAGGGTTGTGTTTATGACAATAGTTTCCCAACTTAAGTGATTCTAGAACTTCATTTTATCTTTCTTCGCTTCACCACTCAGCTTAGGTTTCAAACTTAACTTTATAGTCCCACTCAGATTTAGCACTTTAACTTAGAAATATTCTACTTGTTAGTGGTAGTTTGCGAGTACTTAAAGAGTACTCATGGCTTTTGTCCCTGGCTATTCTCATGGCCAGACTATGAAGGAGACTATCATGATGATGTCTAGAAGGACGGCTATGATAACTAGGACTATCTGCTTTCGTCAGCATTGCATGTGCCCCTGAAGATGGTCCCCACCGCTACGCTTATCTTTTATTTCCGCTGCTTGTTGTATTAAGACTGGATCATGAGATCCTTATTTTGTGTAAGACCTTATGTATGGTTTGTAACAGATGATGTACTGTGATATCCAATCCGTTATGTCTCGCAAAAATGGTTATCCTGGGATTGCGAGTTATGGCATAACGGGCATCTGGGATTAAAAATCCGGGTGTTGACAAAAGCGTTCCCCATGGTACATGGTTCTGCTAATTTCAACTTATAAAACGCAATCATATAGGCAACAAAGAAGGACCCAATGGTTTAGGTTTATTAGATGCAAAAAGTAAAGTGTGCCATCAAGTTCGTGAGAACTTTAATCAGTAGTTTTGTCATAACAAGTTAAATTTGGAAGGTAAACAAAAGCATGAATATACTTGGAATAGCATTAGCTAGTAGGTAGGTATGGTGGACTCTTTGGAATAACTTGGTTTAGGAAGTTGGATGCATGAGTGGAACTCATACTTTGTTGTGGAGGCTAGCAAAAGACTGGGAGTGACAAACTAAGAGAGCAATAATGGCCATAATCATGCAGAGCGACAAAACATCATTGATCAAAGCATAAAATGATACTACAAGTTGAAAAATAAAGGATCATAAAGGCAATGGTGACTTGAGATAGTCATAACATGGTGTGAGCATGCGCCAAGTCAACCCAAATAAAGCATCAAAGGAGAATACCACTATATTATGCTTTAATATGCTAAAACAACACATGATTCATCCAAGGCACATTAAGCAATATCAATTGTTTATAACAAGTCATGCTACAGCAAAGAATACTAAGCATAAAGCCAAAACAATATCAAGCATGGCATGACAAAGCATAGGCCACAGTCAAAAACGAGCTCTTTTTACCACATAAACATGAACTTTCCTACTCTTTTCCAAACCAAACCAAACTATTTGCAAACCAATGTATGAAAGAGGGGGTCCAACCAATTTATTCAGAAAACTAAGCAAACCAAGTAAACTAAAAACCAAAATATAAACGAAAAATAAGACACTCCAAGAAAAACACAATTGTGCATGAAACAATAAAAATGAAGCGTTTGGAAGAAACCTGGAATTTTTATTGATGAAGAAGGGGATGCCTTGGGCATCCCCAAGCTTTGACGCTTGTACTTCTTGGATATTTCCTGGGGTGACACGCGTGGCATCCCCAAGCTTGATCTTTAGTCCATCCTTCATCTCATTACTTATTCCTTCCATACACCTGAAATTTTTCCTTCATACAACACTTTACACAATCTTTATTAGCAACATTAGTGCACTCAAGATAAATAAGTATTAAGGTTCAGTTATAACACCAAATAAACTTCCATTAAAACAATAGCTACTGTAGCACTTCCCTCAAAAATCTCAGTTCCCCAAAAGAACTCAAAAAGGAACCCACAAGAAGGAAATGTAGAAAATGGCAGAAATCTGTCAAAACAGACCAGAAGGTAAAGACGAAATTTTTAGAAGACCTTCTGTTGCTCAAATCGAAAAGTATTGAAGTAACGAAAGTTATATAACAACCTTGGGCAGAAGCACAAAAAATAAAATCTCAATCCGACATACAGAGCTCTCTCACGAATTTTTACGGTGAAGCACAAAAATCTGTTTCGGGACAGCAACTTTCCCAATCATTACTTATCTCTCATTAGAGGTTACTCTTGGCACAAAAAGCAAATAAAAAGGATAAAGAGAGGTTATTACAGAGGTAATAACTTCCAAGACTCATCTAAAACTTTTGGGTTATCTCCCAATAAGTACTTTTCTTTAACGCCTTTAAGTTAGGCATGATAGTTTGAGAAGATGCTCACATAAAAAATATGAATTGAAGTAAAAGAGAGCATAAAGAAGAAAATTCAAAACACATTTAAGTCTAACCCACTTCCTATGCATAGGAATCTCGTATGCAAATAAATTCACAAAGAACAAAGTGACATGCATAGGAAGATAAACGAGAATAACTTCAAAACTTTTAGCACATAGAGAGGTGTTTCAATACCATGAAAACTTCTACAACCATATTTTCCTCTCTCATAATAATTTTCAGTAGCCTCATGAATAAACTCAACAATATAGCTATCACATAAAACATGCTTTTCATGATCTACAAACACTAGAGCTTTATTATAAACATTTTCAAAAGAATCCTCAGGAACATGACATTCGTCCTCCTTTGGTAAGCATGGGGGACAATCAAATAATGTAAGGGGTAAAGAGTTACTTTCATTAGAAGGTAGGGATGGGTAGATCCATTCTTCCGCCCCTTTATCATCACTCTCCTCCTCTTTTTCATCCAATGAGCTTCCAGTTTCAGCAATTTGTTCTTCTATAGGCTCCTGCAAGGCACTAGTCTCTTCCATAGGTGGAGAGCATCTATTAAGATATTCAAGAATATAGCCATTTTCTTCCTTGTAATTATCAAAGCAAAATTGAAGTATATCATAAACCTCATATTTATAAGGTGCATCATCAGTATTTTCAAGAAAATAAGCTAGTTCGAATGCACCCTTCCAAGCAAAAAATTCTTCAATTTGTTCCACATCATAAAAGTCAGTATTTCCGTTAACATAAGTAGTTATGGTAACATTATCATTATACTCACATTGAAAAGGGAGGTGTTTATACCTCCTACAGCAACAAGATTTACCAAAGCAATAAGTAACATTGTAAGTAGAGCACACGTTTCTAGCAATGGTATTCAATTTGTCAATTTGTTCGCATAAGTGTTTCCCTTTTTGTGACAAGCAGTGTTCCTTATAATAATATATTTGTTCGTCCGTGAACCCACCATGCCAATAAGATTCAGTTTCAAAGAAACCAACCATTGATACGAAGCATGACAAAGCAAGGCAATAATAGACCAACAACTATAGGAGACTTAATTTTTTGTGTGTTTTCAATAAAGAAAGCAAACTAGTTGAACTATTTTTTTTGTGTTTTTGAAGAACAAAACAAGCAAACAAAGCAAAAATAAAACAAAGCAAAACAAAAACAACAAAGTAAAGAGATTGGTTATGAGGGACTCCCCTTGTGTAGATGTCCTTGACTCCCCAGCAATGGCGCCAGAAAATCGCTTGATGGCTCAATGCACGGCGCCCAGAAAAGTGCTGGTGCGGTGTTGATGTAGAGCTCGTTGGGAACCCCAAGACGAAGGTATGATAAGCACAACAGCAAGTTTCCCTCAGTTATTGAACCAAGGTTTAATCAAACCAGTAGGAGCAAGGAAACACCTCAAAGGTGTTACTAGCTGAGCTTTGGCACGACGCACTACCGGTGCTAGTAGCAACGTGGAGACCTGCACAACACAACCAGAGAACTTTGTCCCCAACTTGCGATGAGGTTGTCAATCTCACCGTGTTTTGCGGAAAACAAAGGATTAAACGTATCGAATGGAAAGAAGTAATAGTTTGCAGAAAGTAAACACAAAGCAGTAAAAGATTGTAGATTGAATGTAAAAGACAAGGACCGGGATCCATAGTTCACTAGAGGTGGCTCTCCTTAAGATAGATAACATGCTGGGTGAACAAATTATAGCGGGGCAATTGATAAACACCGATAAAGCAATACATGCATATACTAATCATATTGACTCCTTTGAGACTTGATTGGGCATTACAACATTATACATAGACCGCCATCCAACTGCATCTATGACTAATAATCCACCTTCAGGTTATCATCTGAACCCCCTCCAGTATTAAGTTGCAAGCAACAGATTATTGCTTTACAAACTATGTGTAAAGTAAACAATACGATTGTTCTATGAACAAAGGATTGTTGTTTTCTCCCTAGTAGCAACAACACATCCAGTACCTTAGAGATTTCTGTCACTTCCCCAGATTACCAGAGGCATGAACCCACTATCGAGCATAAATACTAACTCTTGGAGTTGCTAGCATCTACTTGGCCAAGATAGCTCCTAACAACGGAAATCATGCAAGATCACAAATAACAAAGACATGATAGAATCAATAATCAATCTGAAATAGCATCTCAATATCCATCGGATCCCCGCAAACACAACATGCAGAATTACAAATAGCTGATCTTGATCATGAACAGAGCTCACAAGATATAAACATGAAAGCACAAAGGAGGAGAACCATCCATCTAGCTACTAGATGGATCCGTAGTCCCAGGATGAACTACTCACACATCACATCGGAGGCTTGCATGGTGATGAAGAAGGCCTCCAGGGTGAATTCCCCTCTCCAGCAGGGTGCCGGGAAGTGCTTCAGATCCCTCCCGAACTAGGGATGGAGATGACGGCGGATACAGACTGTATCGTGGATTTTTGATCGGGTACTTAGGGTTTACGTCCCAAGGGCATCTTATAATCGGAAGGGGAGGCCGAGGGGGTGCCAGGGGCCACCACACCACCCCCCGGCGCGGGCCAAGCCTGGCCGCATGGCCAGGTGGTGTGGCCGGCCTCAGGCCCTTCTCCGTCTCGTATTCTGGCACTTGATGACTTCCGAAAAAATAGGCACTTTGGCTTTTGTCCCGTCCAATTCCGAGAATATTCATTTTCTGACTTTCCTTAAGCCAAAAACAGCAGAAAACAGGCAGCTAGCACTGTGGCTCTTGTTAATAGGTTAGTCCAAGAAATCATATGAAAAGTACTCCAAAGTTGGAACAAAACACAAGAAAGTGGATAAAACCAAGCATGGAACATAAAAAATTATAGATACATTTGCAATGTATCAACATGGTTCTGCTAATTTCAACTTATAAAGAGCAAGCATATACGCAAAAAAGAAGTACCCAATGGTTCAAGTTTATTAAATGCAAAAAGTAAAGTGTGCCATCAAGTTCGTGAGAGATTTAATCACTAGTTTTATCATAACAAGTTTAATTTGGAAGGTAAACAAAACATTAATAAACTTGGAATAGCATAAGCTAATAGGTAGGTATGGTGGACGCTTTGAAATAACTTGGTTTAGGGAGTTGGATGCATGAGTGGAACTCATACTTGGTTGTGGAGGATAGCAAAAGACTGGGAGCGACAAACTAAGAGAGCAATAATGGCCATAATCATGTAGAGCGACAAAACATCATTGAGCAAAGCATAAAGTGATACTACAAGTTGAAAACTAAAGGATCATCAAGGCTATGGTGACTTGGGATTGTCATAACATGGTGTGAGCATGTGCCAAGTTAACCCAAATAAAGCATCAAAGGAGAATACCACTATACTATGCTTTAATATGCTAAAACAACGCATAATTCATCCAAGGCATATTAAGCAATCTCAATTGTTTATAACAATTCATGCTATAGCAAAGAATACTAAGAATAAAGCAAAAACAATATCAAGCATGGCATGATAGAGCGTAGGCCACAGTCAAAAACGAGCTCTTTTTACCACATAAGCAAGAACTTTCCTACTCTTTTCCAAACCAAACCAAACTATATGCAAACTAATGTACGAAGAGGGGGTCCAATCAATTTATTCATAAAACTAAGCAAACCAAGCAAACAAAAAACAAAAACGAAAATGAAAACGAAAAAGAAGACGCTCCAAGAACAACACAACTGTGCATGAAACAATAAAAATGAAGTGTTCGGAAGAAACCTGAGATTTTTATTGATGAAAAAGGGGATGCCTTGGGCATCCCCAAGATTTGAAGCTTGTACTTCTTGGATATTTCTTGGAATGACACGCGTGGCATCCCCAAGCTTGAGCTTTAGTGCATCATTCATCTCATTACTCATTCCTTCCATACACCTGAAATTTTTCTTCATACAAAACTTCACACAATCTTTATTAGCAACATTAGTGTACTCACGATAATAAGTCTTTAGGTTCAGTTATAACACCAATAAAACTTCCATTAGAACACTAACAACTGAAGCACTTCTCTCAAAAAGCTCAATTCCCCAAAGAGAACTCAAAAAGGATCCAACAAGAAGCAAATGCAAATAATGGCAAAAATCTGTCAAAACAGACCAGCAGATAAAGACAAATTTTTTCGAAGACCTTCTATTGCTCAAATAAAAAAGTGTTGAACTAACGAAAGTTATATAGCAACCTGGGGCAAAAGCACAAAAATTCAAGCCTCAAAAAGACGTTCAGAGATTTTACACGAATTTGTACGGTGAAGCACAGAAATCTGTTTCAGGACAGCAACTTTCCCAATCATTACTTCTCTCTCATTAGAGGTTACTCTTGGCACAAAAAGCAAATAAAAAGGATAAGGAGAGGTTATTACAGAGGTAATAACTTCCAAGCCTCATCTAAAACTTTTGGGTTATCTCCCAATAAGTACTTTTCTTTAACGCCTTTAAGTTAGGCTTGATAGTTTGAGAAGATGCTCACATAGGAAATATAAATCGAAGTAAAAGAGAGCATCAAGAAGCAAATTCAAAGCATATTTAAGTCTAACCCACTTCCTATGCATAGGAATCTTGTAAAGAAACAAGTCATGAAAGCAAAAAGCAACAAGCATAGGAAAGCAAAACAAGTGCAACTTCAGGACTTTCAACATAAATAGGGGAAACTTAATTTTGTTGAGATACAAAAACCATGTTTCCCTCTCTCATAATAACTTTTAGTAGCATCATGAATAAAATTAAAAATATAACTATCACATAAAACATTTTTATCATGAGCCACATGCATAACACAATTATTACTCTCCCTATAAGAATAGTCATTCTTATTAATCATAGTGGGAGCAAATTCAAGAAAATAGCTATCATAATTATTCTCATCACCATAATCATCAAATATAGGAGGCATATTGTAATTATAATTAATTGTCTCCTAAATAGTAGGTGGACTGAAAATATCATATTCATCATTGTAATCATCATATATTGGAGGTTTGGTATCATCATAAGCAATAGAATAGCTATCTTCCAAAGCTGGTGAACTAAAAAGATCATTTTCATTAAAACTAGCTTCCCCAAGCTTAGACTTTTCCATAGCATTAGCAATAATGGTGTCCAAAGAATTCATACTAACAACATTTCTATTAGCATGCAAATAAAGTTCCATAGGTTTTTTAATTTTCTCTTCAAACACTTCATGTCCTAACTCAAGATAAATACTATAAAGCTCTCTAATTTTGTTGTTGTTTTCCATTAAGCCTAACTAGTGAAAACAAGAAACAAAAATACAAAATTGCAGAATCTAAAGGAAATAACTTTGAGCACTCACACCGGAGGATGTGAGTACCTTTTACCTTACCTCCCCGGCAACGGCGCCAGAAAATAGGCGTTTGCCATGGGAGGTTCTTCTTCTTTAATACCCCGGTGTGAATACCTTTTACCTTACCTCCCCGGCAACGGCACCATAAAATAGCTTGATTTCTACGCACTTCTATTCTTGTAGACAGTTGTTGGGCCTCCAAGTGCAGAGGTTTGTAGAAGAGCAGCAAGTTTTCCCTTAAGTGGATCACCCAAGGTTTATCGAACTCAGGGAGGAAGTGGTCAAAGGTATTCCCTCTCAAGCAACCCTGCAATCAAGATACAAGAAGTCTCTTGTGTCCCCAACACACCTAATACACTTGTCAGTTGTATAGGTGCACTAGTTCGGCGAAGAGATAGTAAAATACAAGTGGTATGGATATAAGACAACGGTGCTAGAAAATAACTTGATGGCGTGGAAGAGACTAAAGTAAACTGAAATAAAGATAGAAGCAAGCAAACATGTAACAAATCAAGTTGCAAACAGTGTATCAATGCTTAGAAACAAGGCCTAGGGATCATACTTTCACTAGTGAACACTCTCATATAAATATCTTCTCTTTATGATACTACGCTGAACTACTCTCCGGTTGGACAATCTAATCATTGGTAGGGCTATAACAGCACACCTCAAAGTAAGTCTTTCCCATCTAGAAAACCCCACACTGTCACCTTGAGTACTAGATGAGTCCAACAAACACCACAATTTCATAGAAACATCCAACTCCAAATATAACTCATAACAAGTATTTGTAGTCTCTAGCCTAAATGCCACCATGGTGAGCACCCTGTCACTTTCACACACAAGGGGAAAGCAGAGATTCATTAAAGCACTTGAGTAGCAGAATAGATCTATAGATTACAAGCTCATGATCTCAATAAGATCATGCATAGAGAGAGAGATGAACACATAGCTACCGGTAGAACCCTTAGCCTCAAGAGAGAACTACTCCCTCCTCATCACGGGAATCAGCAATGGTGATGGAGATGGCGGTGGAGATCGATGGAGATGGCTCTGGGGGCACTTCCTCATCCTGGCAGGGTGCCGGAATAGAGACTTTCTGTCCCCCGAATCTCCCCTTCGGTGGAGGCGGTGCTGCAGAACTTTTCGTGGCTGGAGGCTTGGCGATTTAGGGTTTATGCCTCGGGAGGCTTCTTATAGGCCAGAGGGCAAGGTCGGTGGGCGGCCAGGGGGCCCACACCACCTGGTGGCATGGACAAGGCTAGCCCGCGCCACCACATGGTGTGGCCGCCCTGTGGCACCTCTCCGTCTCGTCTTCTGGCTCCATGAGTCTTCCGGTAAAATATCAACTTTGGCTTTTGTTTCGGTCCAATTCTGAGAATATTGATTTTCTGACTTTCCTGGAACCAAAAACAGCAGAAAACAGGCAACTGGCACTGTGGCATCTTGTTAATAGGTTAGTCCAAGAAATCATATGAAAAGTACTCCAAAGTGTGGACAAAACACAAGAAAGTAGATAAAACCAAGCATGGAACATCAAAAATTATAGATACCTTTGCAATGTATCAGGCGCTCCGGGCTGAACTCTAGAGTCTCCGAGAAGAGAAGACCAAAGTTGACGATGTCATCTTCGGTAAGTTTCCATCTTTCTGACTTGTCTTTATGCTTCGACTGTTTCAATGTCGGATTTTTCTTATTTGTTTTGTGTTATATACACAGGTCCTCTGAACTTGACGGACTCCTCCTCTACCGAACCCCACACCCACCGGCTTACCCAAGTTGGTGATTTGCTCCATGACTTCCGCCAATCCATCGAGGACATTGGCAAAGCTCTCAAGGTTCCGGACACACATAGCATCTCCGACTTTCATGTGCGGGATAAGGCGAAGGATATGCCACAACTCGTTTAGGACTAGAACATGTCCTACGCGCGATCTGCTGCATAGAACGCTCTCACCATGGTCATGAGCCACCATGGAAACATGGAGATATGGCAAGTGACCAGAGGGTACTGCAAGGTGGATGAAGACGGCCAGGATCAGGATATCAAGGCCATCATGGACTCATGCACCGGATACAGGTGTCATGTAGCTGACTTAACCAGCTACGATACTCCCTTCTTCACCCGCGTGGACACACCGCCTCCGCCCCCGGAAGAAGCAGCTGAAGTTTCTGACGATGATCAGATCGTATCGGATCTGAACGTCTCGGATTGTTATCAAACCGAGGCCGATGCATCCAGTGAACCGGCAGCTCCTGCATCCTCTCCTGCATCATAAATAACCAGAAACAAATGTATTATTCCGAGAAACATTTATGGGTCTATAAATATGCAGTACTTATAATTTTGCTAGTGCTAAGCGTTTGATCTATTCAGCACTTTTGGCTTTAAATTTTTGTGTGCCTAAAATGTTTTACATAAGCACTTATACTTGTTCATCTATACTTATCATTTATCTGGATTTCCGCCTCGTCCCTTTCGTGAGCCGTCTAAACCTTCTGCACGGAAACTTTGCCGAGCAACGAACCTCAATTGCTAAACCAGTTTAAACTCGGAAACAAAGCCGGTTCCAGTACCAACAAGTCACTACTCGGAAAATACCCGCATCCGGCAATCAGACAAATAACCAAAGTGTAGCTAGAAACTTTAGAGTTATACCCGAAGGTAGCATTTTTAGAATCAGAAATCTAAACAAGAACAAAGATGAGCATAAAGTACTTTCAAGTATTCTGGGATTTTCGACTATGACATGATCATTCAGAAATAAGATGGTAGAAACTTCTTAGAAAAAACTTGAGGCAACCAAAACTTTTATTTCTCACAGAACATGTACATATGTATGATTACAATGAAGGATAAACTAAGAATAAAAGGGACGTAGCTGAGCAATATTCCACGGTCTATCTAACTCATCCGGATTTGTACTGCCTCTAGCTCTGTTTCTCTTCTTAGTAGCATGTATTTCTTTGACTGGCCTCATGTCAGGTAAGTAGTACGAACCATTGTGCAATACTCGACTAACCAAGAAGGGCCCTTCCCATATTGGGGAAAGTTTGTGCTTTCTTTGTTGCACAAGCCGGAGAACCGAATCGCCTTTATTGAAAGATCTGTTTCGGACTCTCTGGCTATGATACTTGCGTAACTTCTGCTGATAGGCTGTTGATCTCATTTCAGCAACGACGCGAACTTCTTCGACTAAGCCGAGATCATTTTGTCGAGAAATCTCGGCATCTTCTTCGATATACGCGGCCACTCTAGGAGAAGTGTGAATCAAATCACTAGGAAGAACTGCTCCATAGACCAAGAAGAAAGGTGTGTATCTGGTTGTCCTGTTCGGAGTTGTTCGTAAACTCCATATTACAGAGGGTATTTCCTCTGCCCAAGCCCCCGCAGCACGTCGTAATGGTGCTTTGAGTCTCGGTTTTAGGCCTTGTAAGATTAAACCATTTGCCCTTTCAACTTGTCCGTTAGCCTGCGGATGTGCAACTGACACAATGTCAAGCTAGATATTTTGCTCGTTGCAGAATTTGGCCAATTCTCCCATAGAAAAATTACTCCCGTTGTCCGTGATAATGCTATGCGGATAACCATACTAGATTATAACATCCTCGACAAATCTTTTGGCTGTTGCTCCATCACAACTAGTGACGGGTTTGGCCTCGATCCATTTTGTGAATTTATCCACCATCACTAAGAGGTGAGTAAATCCACTTGGAGCCCGTTTAAACGGTCCTACCATGTCAAGCCCCCAGACCGCAAAAGGCCATGTTATAGGTATTGTTCGCAGCTGATCAGCCGGAACATGAGCTTGTTTGGCGTACTTTTGGCAGCCCTTGCATGTCTTGACCAGCCGTTCGGCATCTACCTTGGCTGTAAGCCATAAAAAACTGTGTCTGAAAGCTTTTGCCACTAAAGATTTGGCTGCAGCGTGGTGACCACACTCGCCTTCGTGGATTTCCCTTAGGATTTCCACTCCTTCTTCTGGAGATACGCAGGGCAGAAAACCCCCAGAAACACTCCGTTTATAGAGCTCACCTTTGACTATAGTGTAGGCTTTTGCTCGTCGGACGATCTGCCGGCTCAGCACCTCGTCTTCGGGTAATTTGCCATCTACCAAATAATCGAGGTAGGGTTGAGGCCAGCTAGGAATTATAGCCAGAACTTCTACTAGAGGCGAGTCGGATTTGGTCGGATATTCCTCATCCACTCCCTTTATTGAGGGAACTTTGAGGTGCTCTAAAAAGCGCCATCCGGGACCTCTTTCTGTGCAGAGCCTATCCGAGATAAGGCATCTGCTTCCTCATTTTCTGCTCGAGGGATGTGTTGAACCTCAAACCCTTTGAACAATTTAGATAAATCATCCACTATAGCTTTATATGTTGCCATGTGTTTATTTGCATTACAAATATCCGACACTTGCTGAGCAACAAGATCCGAATCTCCATAGCACATCAAACATCGGATGCCAATATCTTTAGCAATCCGGATTCCATGTAGCAGTGCTTCATACTCGGCAATATTATTTGTCGTTGTGATGTGGATCTGCAACACGTATAGAAGTTTATCACCTTGGGGTGATTTGAGCACCACGCCAGCCCCCGAGCCCCCGCGAGCCTTAGACCCATCAAAATATAGGGTCCAATATTCTGACTCAGGGAGGGTCATATTCACCTTTGTCTCTGTCCAATCAGCAACAAAGTCGGCAAGGATTTGGGATTTCATTGCTGTCCGGGGTTTGTACTCAATATCGAAAGCTGAAAGCTCTATGCCCCATTTGGCGACGCGTCCTATGGCGTCACTGTTGTTAATTATGTCTCTCATGGGAGTTGTGCTCACCACGGTAATTGGATGCTCCTAGAAATAGTGTCGTAGCTTACGAGATGCTAGGAAAACACCATAAGCCAGCTTCTAATAGTGCGGATACCGTTGTTTTGATTATGTCTGGACCTCGCTGACAAAGTATGTCGGACGCTGCACCAAGTGTTCCTGATTTTCCTCCGGTCTCTCAACCACCATGACAATACTAACGACTTTGTTTGTCGCAGCAAGATAAAGCAACATCGGTTCTTGTGGTTCCAGTGTAGCAAGGATAGGAGCAGATGGGAGTACTTTCTTCAGGTCATGTAACGCCGCTTCAGCTTCGTCGGTCCACACAAAATCCTTAGTCTTTTTCAGGAGTTTGTATAATGGTGCGGCTCTTTCACCAAGCCGGCTTACAAACTGACTGACTGCAGCAATGCAACCAGTTAATCTATGTACGTCCTCCAGGCGAGTTGGTCTGGAAATATTGAGTATAGACTTGATTTTGTCTCGGTTCACCTCTATGCCTCTTTGAGACACGATGAAACCTAACAATTTTCCGGCTAGGATTCCAAAGAAGCATTTCTTCGGATTAAGCATGATGTTGTATTTTCGTAAATTGGCGAACGTTTCCTCCAAGTCGGAAATCAGCGTTTCCTTCTTCTTGGACATCACCACAATATCATCCACGTATGCATGTACATTATGTCCGAGTTGGTCGTGGAGGCAACACTTCATCGTGCGCTGGTACGTAGCTCCTGTGTTCTTCAGCCCAAAGGGCATCATAACAAAACAGAAGGTTCCGAAGGGGGTTATCAATGAAGTTTTGACTTTTTTAGACTCCTTCATCCGGATTTTGTGATAACCGGAATATGCGCCAAGAAAACAGAGGAGTTCCGAGCCTGCCGTAGAATCGATAACTTGATCAATCCTAGGCAGAGCGAATGGATCTTTTGGACAAGCCTTATTCAAGGCAGTATAATCAACACACATCCTTAAATCAGTGGTGTCCTTTTTAGGGACCATTACAGGATTGGCCGACCACTCAGTGTGATGACCTCTTCTATGAATCCGGCTAACTCGAGACGTGCTAGTTCTTTGCTATTGCCTTACGCTTTTCATCGCCAAAACATCGTAGGGACTATTTGACGGGTTTAGCATTCGGGTTTACATTTAAAGAGTGCTCGGCAAGTTCCCTAGGTACTTCGGTCATGTCAGATGGCTGACATGCGAAGATATCTTGATTTGCTTTGAGGAACTTGACGAGTGTGCTTTCCTATGCGCTATCTAGGCCTACGCCTATCTGGATCACCTTGGAGGGGTCATCATCCTTCAACGGCGTCTTCTTCATCTCTTCTGATGCCTTGAACTCCGGATTCGGCTTTGTCACCTCCTTCTTCGTTGCGGGCATCTCGGACGGATCTATGCTCTTCTTGATCTCCTGGTACTCCTGGGCATGCAGCACGGCTTCAGCAAAGGCGGCATTTCCATCCTCGCACTCTCGCGCTTTCTTCGGGTCTCCCCTGATGGTGATTACGCCGTTGGGACCTGGAATTTTCATCATATTGTAAATTTAACACGGACGAGCCATAAAATCCCAATAAGCTGGACATCCGAATATAGCATGGTAAGCGCTCTTGAACGGGACCACTTCGAAGGAAAGTGCCTCCGTCCGATAGTTCTTTGGAGTTCCAAAGGTAACATCCAAAGTGATTTCTCCCAGGGAATTAGCTTGTCTTCCTGGGACAACTCCGTGAAAAATCACAGAGCTGTGATTCAGCTGGGTCTCCGAGATCTTCATCCGGCGTAGCGTTTCGACATACAGAATATTGATACTACTGCCATCGTCCATTAGAGTCTTGGAGAAACCATAACCTTCAATAAGTGGATTGACGATTAAGGCGTATTTTCCTCGCCTGTATAGCTTAGGTGGATGATCAGCACGGTCAAACATGATTGCCACTCCGACCAGTCCAAGAATTGGGGGACAGCCGGAACTGTTGCATTGAGCTCATGCAGAACTGCTTTCTTAACCTTTGCTGGTTGAGATCCGAGGAAGGTGACATAAGTGTCTTTCTTGGTCGGAAAATTTTTCTTCCCTTCCGGCTTGGGATTTGAAGCATCAGCCTCCTCCAAGTCGGAATCTTCTTTGGTGTGTTTATCTTTTTCGGGATTCTTCTTTCCCTTCTTCCACTTAGCTTTGTAGCCAGTGGTGTCATCTCTCTTAATGTCGTCATTGAAACGACACTCTGCGTTGGTGTGGGACGAGCCTCCATTGGCGTCTAGGTGATGCACACATGGGTTATTGGCAATGTCGACCCAAGTGTAGGTTTTGCCTGGTTGCTGGTCTCCTCTACCTTGGACTCTCGAAGTCCCATGACCACGCCCGCGGCCTCCGCCGCTTCCTCCTCATCCTACAGACCTGAAAGTAGTAGTGACCACTACCGTTTCCGCGTTGGGTTTCTCTTCCGAGGTGTTCTTGCGCTTTTGAGCTTGTTGCTTTGGTTATTTTGCCGACTGTGGCACAACTAGGGCGTTGAGTAATCCCTCTGCATCATCGTCGGCATCTGCATACTTGCTCGCTGTTTCTATCATCTCTCCCAAATCAGTGACTTTGTAACACTTCAAGCGATGACGCAGTAGACCAATTGGGAGACCTGCAATGAAAGCTTCGATTGCAGTTTGGTCATTTACTCCCTCACAAGAGTTCTTGGTGTCGATCCATCGTCTGAGGTAATCCCGGTAAGTTTATCCGGCCTTCTAGGTGCAACGCTGCAGGTCTTCGACCATACAGGGCCTCCGGTATGTGCCTTCGAAATTCTGAAAGAACGCACTTTGCATGTCATACCAGATGTGGATGGTGTTCACTGGAAGTTCATTGAGCCATGATCGTGCCGTCTTCCGCAACATAAGTGGGAGATATCGGGTTGTGACCAGGCTCTTTCCGCCTTTGGCAATGCAGCAAGCTTGGAAGAAATCATGTAGCCAGGTATCTGGCCGAGCAATGCCGTCGTAGGCTTGGATATGTCTTGAGATAGCGAATCCTTCCAGGAATCTTGTAGATATTATGCGTAGTCCGAAGAACTTTGGGCCCACATATATATCATCAGTTTCATAGTGTCGCGCCTCTATGTTGGAGTTGATCCTGTGCCTTGCGTCATTCGCGGATAGAGATCGTCCCGAGTGCCGGCTGTGGTTGCGGTGCCTTGGATCCGGACTTCGGCTTCTGCCACCACCTCCTCCACCTCGACGCCCTCCCTGGCCTCCTTGAGAGCCATTGTGATGGCTACTTGGTGGAGATGGTGGAGCAGCTGGGTTATTTCCGGCTGATCGCCGGCCACCATCCGGAGCGTCATTATTCCGGTTCCGGGGAGGATCTTCATCGCGACAAGCCCCCTGCCGGCTTGTCCCACCACCTCCTCCCGACGTTTCTCTTTATCATCGTCCCTGCGGTCTTTTGACTCTCGCTGGGGCGGGTTCCTCGGATTTAGTGCAGCAATTGCCTCTTGCTCCGCAACTAGGTTAACGTTACGCCAGTCACGGGCAGCTTTGTGGTGTTGTCCTGAAGATCCGGTTCTTGAGTAGTTGTCTTCCCGGTGATCGGGGCAGTGGTGCTGCTCCGGTATGCGCTAGAGTCTTATGTCAGCCCATGCCGGATCTGTGCGACATTGGTCAGAATCAGAGACCGGTTTTTGACTCCCGGACATGGCGACCTTTTGCTGCTCTAGTCCCTTGTTGAGTAGTTTGATTCCCAACCGGATCTCCTCCGGGCCTGGATTAGCCGATAAAAATTCTCGGGCCGCCACGGTGTTCTGTACTGGGGTTGGATATACCCAATCCCCCTTGCTATCTTTCCGAGGCTTCCCCATTTCTTCTCCGAAAAGGACAGCGTGAATCTGCGGGAATTGGTTGTCATTAGTATGATGCTTCCTGGTCTTCTGGTATTTCCTAGGGTTGTACTTCCCCGTAGATGCTATGTGTTTCTTTTCCTCCTCAATGTTTTTGGCTTCATCGAGGAGTACTTGACGGCGCACTTCTAGGGCATGCGCCCTCTCGTCCAGTTCTTCAGCAGTAAGCTCTGCAGCTGTAGGAATAGGTGTGGTTAATGCAGCATCCATGAGTTTATGCGCACCTTCAGTGATCACGTGTCCATCCACCAATTCTTCTTTTTTGGGCTCGTCTGGGATAAGTGCTCCATCCGAGTCTTCTTCGTATTCCTTGGCAATCACCCCCTCTACCAGGGGATCTTTTGCCGGGGTCTTGTTCTTCTTGTTCTTCTTCTTTGCCTTCTTGGCAGCGTCGGTAGCAAAGACGGCTTTGGGTTCGTTTCGTGGAGTCAAGCTTTGATCGGTACTTTTGAACATCTAGACTTCGGGATTATCTCCGACTTCCATGTCATCCTGCGCTTTGGGAGAGTGTTCCTCGGATCCTTCATCCATGGCTTCTCCTTCTTCTACAGCTTTGGAGTTATACTCCACTTCATATTCTGCGGAGAACTTTTGGAAATCCGCTGACATCATCGATTCATCCGAGGATGCGGGTACGTCGGTGTTTGTTCCAATTGCCTCCAGCACAGAGTCGGTGTTGTCTCCAGCATCGGCAGAGCCGGATCCGAATCCCACATATCCCACGAAGTGCGATGCGTGCTTCCTGAGGTACCTGCGGCTCTCGCGATTAGCTTCGTCGAAACTTCTGATGGCCTCGAGAATTGCATCTGCGCTTGAGTTTTGCATTATCATACGTCACAGTGTGTACCTTAGGAAAGGCCTGTCTGTCTCGGCGTCATCAGATCCGGAATCAGTATCGTTGCTATGCTCCTCCTGGATTTTGACTTCAGTGGGTGGGTCGATCTGGGATTCGGTCTCTCCAAGGAGATCCACTCCAGATTCGACCTAGACCGCTAGGTCTGCTTCAGGCTCGTATTTCTCCACTATCTCCGCAACTGGTGCGGGCTGGGTGGGATTAGGGTTTTCTGAGATCCTGAACTCTACCGCCTCCGCGGACAAAGGGGACCCATAAGATTCTTCTGCCTCTATCATCACTGCTGGGGTGGGTGGGACAATTTCAGCAAAGCCGATGTAAACATCGATCTCGCCAAAAGACATGATGGTGTAAGTAGTCACAGCCTCCCTAGCCGGAATCCAGGTCTCGTCGAGAACAATGAGAGGGACGTCACTGGCATAGAGGATGCGACCGACGGTGATAGTCTTGCTGATTCCGATTCTTGCAGATTCCGCTTGGAACGCAGATCCGAAGCTCACTTGCCCCACGGTGGGCGCCAACTTTCGTCGGATTGATGACAAGTATGCAATGAGGGGGGTCCTCGAGGCGTGCAAAAGAGAGAGGTGTGAGACGTACGGTATTCCGAAATGGTGAGCACACAAGTTTTCCCAGGTTCGAATCCGCCGGCTTTGGGCGGATCCTACTCCTCTAGCAATCCAGTAATACGGCAGAGCCGGTATATGGGTTACAAGGGTTCGCCTGTGCGAGTTGAGATTGTAGACTATTGAGGTGTGCCCTAAAGGCTCTCCCTAGGATCGTTTATATAGATATCTGGCCTAGGGTTTACAGGAGAGATCTATCTGGCTACGACTAACAGTCGGTTACAGAGTACATCTTGAACTACAAGTAACACTACGGACCTAAGTCGGTAAGGATGCTAGGCCTTCTTGTAGCCGGACTGGACTCCGTCTCTTCTCCCTGACTGGGCCGCCCGTGAAGCAAAGCTCTAACCCGAAGTGGGCCATCCTGGTCAGTGAGGAACTGTGAGGATACCCGGAAAGTATATCCCCAACACTACGGGTCCATGTAGTAGCTAGATGGCTGGTTCTCCTCATTTGTGTTATCATGTTTAGATCTTGTGAGCTCCGTTCATGATCAAGATAATCTATTTGTAATTATATATGTTGTGTTTGCGGGGATCCGATGGATATTGAGATGCTATTTCATATTGATTATTGATTCTATCATGTCTTTGTTATTTGTGATCTTGCATGCTTTCTGTTGTTAGTAGCTATCTTGGCCAAGTAGATGCTAGCAACTCCAAGAGTTAGTATTTATGCTCAATAGTGGGTTCATGCCTCTAGTAATCTAGGGAAGTGACATAAATCTCTAAGGTACTAGATGTGTTGTTGCTACTAGGGAGAAAACAACAATGCTTTGTTCATAGAATAATCGTATTGTTTACTTTACACGCAATTCGTAATGCAATTATCTGTTGCTTGCAACTTAATATTGGAGGGGGTTCAGATGATAACCTGAAGCTAGATTATTAGTCATAGATGCAGTTGGATGGCGGTCTATGTATAATGTTGTAATGCCCAATCAAATCTTATAGGAGTCATGATAAGTAGTATATGCATGATTGCTTTCTCGATGTTTGTCAATTGCCCCCCTGTAATTTGTTCACCCAACATGTCATCTATCTTAAGGAGAGCAACCACTAGTGAACTATGGACCCCGGTCCTCTCTTTTACCATCAATCTACAATCAACTGTTTACTGCTTCGTGTTTACTTTCTGCAAACTATTACTTTCTTCCACTCGATACGTTTAATCCTTTGTTTTCAGCAAAACCGGTGAGATTGATAACCTCATCGCAAGTTGGGGGCAAAGTTCTGTGGTTGTGTTGTGCAGGTCTCCATGTTGATGTTGGCACCGGTAGTGCACCCTGCCAAAGTTCACCTAGCAACACCTTTGGGCTATTTCCTTGCTCCTACTGGATTGATAACCTTGGTTTCATAACTGAGGGAAAACTTGCTGCTGTGCTCATCATACCTTCCTCTTGGGGTTCTCCAACGAGCTCGATATATTTTGGGCCATCAATAACATAGACATGATAGAACCAAAAATCAATCTGAAATAGCATCTCAATATCCATCGGATCCCCACAAACACATGTAAGATTACAAATAGATGGTCCTAATCATGAAGGGAGCTCACAAGATCTAAACATGATAGCACAAAAGAGGAGAACCAACCATCTATCTACTACATGGACCCGTAGTCCAAGGATGAACTAATCACGCATCACACCGAAGGAAGGCGGTGATAAAGAAGGCCTCGAGGGTGATCTCTCCTCTCTGTCAGGGTGCCGGGAAGAGCTTCAGATCCCTCCCGATCTAGGGATGGAGATGACGGCGGCTACAGAATCTTTCGTGGAATTTTGGTCGGGTACTTACGGTTTTCGTACCGCGAGGCTTTTATAGGCGAGGGGTAAGGTCGGTGGAGCACCAGGGGGCCCAGACCCCTAGTGGCGTGCCCACCAGGCCGCGCGGCCACCAGGTGTGGCCTCCCTGGTGCGCCACTTCGTCTCCCCTCCGGTCTCCGTGTTGCTTCAGGTAAAACACTGACTTTGGCTTTTATCCTGTCCAATTCCGAGAATATTTCCTTACTAGATTTTGTGAAACCAAAAACAACAGAAAATAGGCAACTGACACTGTGGCATCTCGTTAATAGGTTAGTCCTAGAAAATGTATAAAAATACCTCAAAGTGTGAACAAAACATAATAAAGTAGATACTAATCAAGCATGGAACATCAAAAATTATAGATACGTTTATGACGTATCAGATGCTATAGTAGGAGGGGATTTCCTCCAGTGCAATGAGGATGAAGCTTTTAATGCCATAAAAAAGTTGGTTGCAACATATGACTTGCCTAGCAAATCTGATTCCTCCATTAGAAACATTATTGCTAGATTGAACACTCTTGAGACCAACACAACTAGTTTAAAATATTGATATAACATGCTTAGAGAGCATCATGAATATGTTCCAATAAATTCTAAATCTTCAAAATGGCTTCCTACAATAAAAGTTGTTACAAATAATGAAACTTTTTATACTCGCTGTGATATCATGTATGAATTCTGTCTTATGCCTAAAGATATCTATGAATCTTTGAATCTTTGGGGACTTTCTGAGGGAGGAGACGAAATATCTCTTACCAATAATGCCACAATATTTCCCATTAGAATAGCTAAAGGAGTGTTTACAAAGATCCTAGGGAAAGTGGTGTCTACTGATTATCTTGTTATTGAATGTGTAGGAAAAGGACAAATTACACTTGGAAGATCCCCGCTGAAACTCCTTGGAGCAATAATAGATGTGGAAAAAGGCATCATGCATTTTGCTTCCCCACCAAGCAATCATACGTTCCCTAAAGATAAGAATAAAGCTCAAAGGCGTTAAAAAAGCACTATTGGGAGATAACTGATACGTTGCTAATGTATCTATATTTTTTATGTTCCATGCTTGTTTTATATCTACTTTCTTATGTTTTGTCCACACTTTGGAGTATTTTTATACACTTTCTGGGACTAACCTATTAACAAGATGCCACAGTACCAGTTGCCTGTTTTCTGCTGTTTTTGGTTCCAGGAAAGCCAGAAAATGAATATTCTCAGAATTGGATGGGACAAAAGCCAAAGTCAATATTTCACCGAGGGGGACACGGAGTCAGAAGACGAGACAGAGAGGGGCCAGGGGCCGGTCACTCCACCTGGCCGCGCGGCCAGGCCTGACCCGCGCCAGGGGGTGGTGCGGCCGCCTAGGGCACCCCCTCGGCCTCCCCTTTCTCCTATAAGAATCCTCTGATACAGAAACCCCAAGTACCCGATCAAAATTCCACAAAAGATTCTGTAGCCACCGTCATCTGCATCCCTAGATCGGGAGGGATCTGAAACTCTTCTCGGCACCCTGCCGGAGGGGAGAATTCACCCTGGAGGCATTCTTCATCACCATGCCTTCCTCTATTGTGATGCGTGAGTAGTTCATCCCTGGACTACGGGTCCATGTAGTAGCTAGATGGTTGGTTCTTCTCCTTTGTGCTACCATGTTTAGATCTTGTGAGCTCCGTTCATGATCAAGATGATCTATTTGTAATCATACATGTTGTGTTTGTGGGGATCCGATGAATATTGAGATGCTATTTCAGATTGATTATTGATTCTAGCATGTCTTTGTTATTTGAGATATTGCATGCTCTCTGTTGTTAGTAGCTATCTTGGCCAAGTAGATGCTAGCAACTCCAAGAGGGAGTATTTATGCTCGATAGTGGGTTCATGCCTCTAGGAATCTGGGGAAGTGACAGATATCTCTAAGGTACTAGATGTGTTGTTGCTACTAGGGAGAAAACAACAATCCTTTGTTCATCGAACAATCGTATTATTTACTTTACGCACAATGCTTAATGCAATTATCTGTTGCTTGCAACTTAATACTGGAGGGGGTTCGGATGATAACCTGGAGGTGGATTATTAGTCATAGATGAAGTTGGATTACGGTCTATTTATAATGTTGTAATGCTCAATCAAATCTCATAGGAGTCAAGATGATTAGTATATGCATGTATGCTTTCTCGATGTTTGTCAATTAGCGCGCTGTAATTTGTTCACCCAACATGTCATCTATCTTAAGGAGAATCACCACTAGTGAACTATGGACACCGGTCCTTTCTTTTACCATCAATCTAGAAAGTTATTTACTGTTTTCTGTTTACTTTCTACAAGCAATTACTATCTTCCACACAATACGTTTAATTCTTTGTTTTCAGCATAACCGGTGAGATTGACAACCTCACTGTAAGTTGGGGGCAAAGTTCTGTGATTGTGTTGTGAAGGATTCCAAGTTGGAAACAACACCTTGGAGGTGTTTTCTTGCTCCTACTGTTTTGATAACCTTGGCTTCATAACTGAGGGAAAACTTGTTGCTATACTCAACATACCTTCCTCTTGGGGTTCCCCAACGAGCTCAACATATTGAGTAAGCAAGACTTTTTCTAGCGCCGTTGCCGGGGAGTCAAGGACATCTTCACAAGGGGAGTCCCTCATAACCAATCTCTTTACTTTTTTTTTGTTTTTCTTAGTTTATTTCTGCTTTGTTTTCTCGTTCTTTTTTACCAAAAATATAAAAATTTAGTTCCTACTATAGTTGTTATTTTCGTTGGTCTGTTATTGTCTTGCTTTGTCATGCTTTCTATCAATTGTTGGTTTCTTTGAAACTGAATCTAATTGGCAAGGTGGATTCACGGAAGAACAAAAATATTATTATAAGGAACACTGCTTGTCACAAAAAGGGAAACACTTATGGGAACAAATTGATAAATCGTATACCATTTCTATAAACATGTGCTCTACTTATAATGATACTTGCTTTGATAAATCTTTTTGCTGTAAGAGGTATAAACACCTCCCTTTCAATGTGAGTATAATGATGATGTTACCATATCTTCTTATGTTAACGGAAATTATGACTTTTATGATATGGAACAAATTGAAGAATTTATTGCTTCGAAGGGTGCATTCGAACTAGCTTATTTGCTTGAAAATACTGATGATGCACCTTATAAATATGAGGTTTATGATATACTTAAATTTTGCTTTGATAATTACAAGGAAGAAAATGGCTATATTCTTGAATATCTTAATATATGCTCTCCACTAGTGGAAGAGACTAATGCCTTGCAGGAGCCTATGGAAGAAGAAATAGTTGAAACTGGAAGCTCATTGGATGAAAAAGAGGAGGCGAGTGATGATCAAGAGGAGGAAGAATGTATCTACCCATTCCTACCTTCTAATGAGAGTAACTCTTTACACCTTGCAATATTTGATTGTCCCCCATGCTTACTAAAGGAGGATGAATGTTATGTTCTTGAGGATTCATTTGAAAATGTTTATAATAAAGCTCTAGATGATGGTCCTATATTGGTTGATAATATTAATTGTACTATTATTGAAAATGAGATTGATCGGTCATCTTGTTATAAAATTGTTAAAAGTGGGTTTGAAGGTTTTAGTCCCACTATTTTTGAGCTTGATAAAAATTATGTGTTTGTAGATCATGAAAAGCATGCTTTATGTGATAGTTATATTTTTGAGTTTATTCATGAGGCTACTGAAAATTATTATGAGAGGGGAAAACATGGTTTTAAAAGTTTTCATGGTACTGAAACAACTCTCTATTTGCTGAAAGTTTTGAACTTACTCTCGTTTCATCTTCCTATGCCTGCCACTTTATTCTTTGTGAATTTATTTGCGTATAAGATTCCTATGCATAGGAAGTGGGTTAGAATTAAATGTGTTTTGAATTTTATTCTTGATGCTCTCTTTTACTTCAATCCATATTTATTATGTGAGCATCATCGAAATTATCATGCCTAGCTCAAAGGCGTTAAAAAACACTTATTGGGAGATAACGCAAATTTTTAGTCGATAAATTTTTATTTTGTTGAGTCTAGAAAGTTATTGCTTCAGTAATAACCTATCCTTATCATTTTTGTGTGGTTTTTGTGCCAAGAGTAACCTCTAATGAGAGAGAAGTAAGACTTGGAAAAGTTGTTGTCCTGAAACAGATTTTTGTGCTTCGCTGTAAAAATTCGTGAAAAATCTCTGTACGCCGGTTTTAGCTGTAATTATTTGTGCGTCTTTCCCTGGTTGTTATCCAACTTTCTTTAGTTCAACACTTTTCGATTTGAGCAACATAAGATCTATAAAAAAAATTGGTTTTTACCTGCTGGTCTGTTTTGACAGATTTCTTCCATTATTTGCATTTGCCTCTTAATCACTTTCTCTTTGAGTTCGCTTTGATCATTTGAATTCTTTTTAAAGGAAGTGATATAGTAGCTTGTGTTTTAATGGAAGTTTTACTTGTGTTGAAACTGAACCAAAAGACTTATTATCTTGAGTACACTAATGTTGCTAAGGAAGATTGTGTGAAGTTTAGAAGGAAATTTTCAGGTGTAGGGAAAGAATGATGTAATGAGATGAAGAATGGACTAAAGCTCAAGCTTGGGGATGCCACCCGTTGTCACCCCCAGAAATATCCAAGAAGTACAAGCGTCAAATCTTGGGGATGCCCAAGGCATCCCCTTCTTCATCAATAAAAATCTCAGGTTCTTCCAAACATTTCATTTTTATTGTTTCATGCACAGTTGTGTTGTTCTTGGAGCATCTTTGTTTTCGTTTTTAGTTTTCGTTTGCTTGGTTTTCTTAGTTTGCTTGAATAAATTGGTTGGACCCCCTCATTCATACATTAGTTTTCAAATAAGATTGGTTTGGGTTGGAAGAGAGTAGGAAAAATTCATGCTTAAGTGGTAAAAAGGAGCTTGTTTTTGACTATGGCCTATGCTTTGTCATGTCATGCTTGATATTGTTTTGGATTTATGCTTAGTGATTATTGTTGTAGTATGACATGTTATAAACAATTGAGATTTCCTAATGTGCCTTGAAAGAATCATCCATTGTTTTAGCATATTAAAGCATAGTATTGTGATATTCTCCTTTGATGCTTTATTTGTGTTGACTTGGCGCATGATCACACCATGTTAAGTGTTAACACCTGGACTTCTAATACCATATGCTTGTTACGCCATACCTCGCAATCCCAGTATTACCATTTTTGCGAGACATAACAGATTGGATATCACAGTACATCATCCATTACAAACCATAATAAGGTCTTACAAATAAAGGATCTCATGATCTAGTCTTAATACAAATCAAGCAGCGGAAAAGAAACATAGTAGGGGCTCCATCTTCAGAATCACAAGCAATGCTGATGATGGGAGATGATCCTAGTTGTCGTAGACGTCCTGTTGTCCATCATCCTGATAGTACTCCTCATAGTCAGGCCACGGGAATAGCAAGGGACAAAGCCATGAGTACTCTTTAAGTACTCGCAAACTATCACTAACAAGTAAGGTAGTCTAGTAGGAATCTTAAGCTCTAGGTTTATTTGCAAAAGCCAGGTTTATCTAAACTGAGTTTAGAAGTAAAGAAAACTAAGTTAATGTTCTAAATCACTTAAGTGGGAACCTAGTTTTCATATTCACAACCCTATTGTGGTCAAGTCAAAGTCATAGTTCAATTCACAAGTCATTTTGAAAACATCTGACGATGGAACAGTATGGCCACTCCAACTATCCATGACCGCGGACACAGCTATTCGAATAGTTTGACACTCTTCAGAGGTGGTAACTTTCACCACAAAATCCGATACATCCGTCAGGGATAACCGCGAATCATCATACTTAGTATGCGGATAATCAATCATAACCTTTCAATTACACACTCTAGTATAGGCACCTCCCCTATGATCTTGGCCTCCCAGCCATGGCCGTCTGCCATCCTGGGCTATGCATAGGTGGACATTCACACTCACGAGGTAGCCTCAGCTCAACCTCTACCACGAGGGAACCCATACTAAGGCATATAAACTTCCGGCTAAGCCCTACCCAATTCGGGTATTGTGGTTATACGGTAAAATTGGAATGGTATCACATCTGAACCCAACCATTAGTTTTTATAAAGGGCTAAGGCTCATGCCTCAACATTTTCATCATCGGGCAGTGGGTACTTGTTCTTGGTGACATCATTCAACTTCCGGTAATCCATACATAAACGGTTACTTCCATCTTTCTTATCCACAAACAAAACAGGTGATCTCCATGGCGACGCACTTGGTTGAATCAGACCTTTCTCCAGCATAGCATCAAGTTGCTTCTTCAGATCCACTTATTCAGATGGGTTCATACTATAAGGGCTCTGAGCTATGGGTCCAATTCTAGGAATTAGTTCAATGATGAACTCGATATCCCGATCTGCGGGCATACCGGGCAATTCATCTGGGAATATGTCGGCGTATTCACAGACTACTCTGACTTGGTCTAGGGTTGGTTGGGCTAGACTCTTGTTGCATTTGAATTGACGGGGCAAGGTCTTAGATACATGCTCTACTAATACTCCAGAGCTACTGGTCATGGTTATGGCTTTCTTGGCACAGTCGATTAATCCTTTATGTTTCGACATCCAATCCATTCCATGTACTACTTCCAAACCTTTGGTTCCAAGTACTATTAGTGACATAAAAATCTATTCCATGGATTCTGATGGGTACATCCTTGCAAATTTTTCTAGCTTTGGTGGTTGAACCAGGTATTTGAACTATCATAACATGCTTAAATTTTTTTGGTTGAATCTTACTAGTGCATGCAAATTCTTCTATAACAAACGAGTGCGATGCTCCAGAATCAAACAACACTCTTGCAAGTACTGAGTTAACAGAGAACATACCAAACACGACATCAGGCGCTTCCTAAGCTTCTTCAGCATTCATGTGGAATAGATGGCCGTTGCGGTTGAGCGAGTTCCCTGGGGAAAATCTCCTTCCAGGTTGAACATGGTGTTGCTGCTAAGCGGGTGCATTCACATTGGTGGCTGCTGCAAGCTTCTTGGGGCACTCGTTGGAGTAGTGACCCTTGACTCCACATTCAAAGCAAGTAATCTAGGACTTGTCTTTTGCTGCAACAGGCACAACATTGCTTCCAGTCCTTGGGGCAGTATTGTTGTTGTTGTTGGACTTGGGCGGTGCACGGTTGAAGTTGTTGGAGTTGCCAGGGTTGTTGTTGTGGTTTCCTCCAGTCTTCAGGTTTCCTCTGCTACGATTGGGGTAGCTTGGATGGGACATCGGGGGTCTATTGTTTCTTGGGGCATATCCTACAGACGGGTTGGGGCGATACTTCTGGGTATGGTGGGATCCAGTCTGGTGCATCATGCGATGCTTGCAGTTGTCATTGGCTTGGTTGATCTTCCCTTCCATCTGGATGGCAGAGTCTACTAGCTCTTCCAGATCTCCAAAATGGATGTTGACTAACACAGTCTACATCTCATCATGCAATCCATTCATGAACCTCTCCTTCTTATTGGCTTCGGTGTTAATCTCATCAGGGGCATATCTAGCTAGGGACAGAAATTTGTCACGGTACTCAACTACCGTCATCCTTCCTTGCTTCAGATCCCTGAACTCATCTCTCATCCTGGTGACCAAACCTTGTGGCACATGAGTCCGGCTAAACTTGATCTTGAATGCTTCCCAAGTCATCATATGATCGTCGTTCATGGTACGGGTGCTATTCCACTAGGCTCTTGCATCTCCTGCTAGATAGTGGGTGGCAAACAGTACTTTCTCATTGGCTTCAACTCCTGCGACCTCCAGATTGTTCTCCATGGTTTGCAGCCAGTCATCAGCATCTAAGGGGTACTCAAACTTATTAAAGATAGGTGGGTTGGTATTCTGAAAGTTCTTAAGCTTGGATCCATGGTGATCTTGGTTTCCATGGCCTTGATTATTGTGGGCCATCTGAGCTATATGTTGAAGAGTGGCTAGGTTGGCTTGGCGTTCGGCTTTACTAGCTTCACGGTAAGAAACTAGAATTTGCAGAATCTGCAACATTGGGTCCTGAGATGAGCTACTTCCTCCGGGATTTCCACGAGTCATCTAAAGATTGAGATAGATAATGAGCTAAGAGGGAAATTTCTAAGGTTCATGGTTTTGTTTCAAAAGCTTAAACTTTGAGTTTGACTCAGGTTTTGCAAATTAACTTCTTCCTCTCATTCATTCATTCAAAGCACACCATACAAACACACACCACACACAAATGGAAAACATATGGTTTTAAGAACCATTCTGTGAAACTACGATATAGTGGGACCGGTACAACTCATTCATATGGTAGTGATCAAGTGCATCTAATCATCATCAATGAAGTCAGAATCATCATCATCAGTGTGGAACTCCATGGCATCATCCTCATGGTAGTCGTTGTCATCACTGATGTAAGAGTAAAGATCTCCCTGGATATCTTCACCTTCCTCCTCCTTTGCTTCAAGCTGGACTTCCTATTCACGGATGGCCTTCTTGAGAGTGGCCACCTTCTTACGAAGACGGTCGATGGTGCGATCCTTCTTGTCACGCTGACGACAAAGTGATTGGCGCTTCTTGGCGAGAATGGCGAGAGTTTGGTCCTTGTTGATGGCAATGGTAAGGTTGTGGTTGGCGTAGGCTCGGGCATTGTCCAATTCCTTCTGCCTATCATACAACATGAAGTCAAGATTATCCACCTGGTGCTTCAACTCCGGGTGTCCCGGCATCTCCAAGGGTATCCCCATAGAATCACGCCTTGCAAAGTGAGCAAAGAGAGTTCCCTGGATCAAGTTGATGTTTTGCCCACATAGACGGGCAAGAACTTTATGCATAGCCCTAGCTAATCCATCTAGCCAGTTGTTCTCACAAAAGGTGAATTGGATCTTCTCCGAAGTGGGTGCTTCCATCTTGCCACTGAGATCTGCAACTATCAGCCATTGTAGATCTCCTCCTATGTGATCGTTAAGTTGTGCCCCGAAGAATTCCAGATGCAGGCACTCAAGATACTCTGACAGTGCATCTAGATCCCTCTCAAAGGTCAGTTGGCCTCCGTTGCCCAACTGGTAGAACTTGCAATACTGGACTTCCATCTATAAGAATTTAGGATGAGTAAGTTAGTGAGGTGATCAAGTGTGTCAAATTTTATGTCGGAATGCAAGAACTTTTTAGGAACATGATTTTTTTTGAAAGAATCAAGGATAAGAGTGGGAATAGGTTTTCATAAATACTCACTTCTTTTGTTTTGAAACTAAGTTTTTGTTCGGACGTCCATTCTAATTAGGGTCTCATATGGTCAGGATGTCTCAGATACCAACTTGTCAACACCCGGATTTTAATCCCAGATGCCTGTTATGCCATACCTCGCAATCCCAGGATTACCATTTTTGTGATACATAACAGATTGGATATCATAGTACATCATCCATTACAAACCATAATAAGGTCTTACAAATAAAGGATCTCATGATCCATTCTTAATACAAATCAAGCAGCATAAAAGAAACGTAGTAGGGGCTCCATCTTCAGAGTCACATGCAATGCTGACGATGGGAGATGATCCTAGTTGTCATAGACGTCCCGCTGTCTATCATCCTGATAGTCCTCCTCATAGTCAGGCCACGGGAATAGCCAGGGACAAAGCCATGAGTACTCTTAAGTACTCGCAAACTATCACTAAGAAGTAAGGTAGTCTAGTAGGAATCTTAAGCTCTAGGTTTATTTGCAAAAGACAGGTTTATCTAAACTGAGTTTAGAAGTAAAGAAAAATAAGTTAATGTTCTAAATCACTTAAGTGGGAACCTAGTTTTCATATTCACAACCCTGTTGTGGTCAAGTAAAAGTCATAGTTCAATTCACAAGTCATTTTGAAAACATCTGATGACGGAACAGTATGGCCACTCCAACTATCCATGACCGCGGACGCGGCTATTCGAATAGTTTGACACTCTGCAGAGGTGTTACACTTTCACCACAAAATTCGATACATTTGTCAGGGATAACCCTGAATCATCATACTTAGTATGCGGATAATCAATCATAACCTTTCAATCACACACTCTAGTATATGCACCTCCCTTATGAGCTTGGCCTCCTAGCCATGGCCATTTGCCATCCTGGGCACTGGATAGGTGGACATTCACACTCACAAGGTAGCCTTAGCTCAACCTCTTCCGCAAGGGAACCCATACTAAGGCATATAAACTTCCGGCTAAGCCCTACCCAATTCGGGTATTGCAGTTGTATGGTAAAATTGGAATGGTATCGCATCCGAACCCGACCATCAGTTTTTATAAAGGGCTAAGGCTCATGCCTCAACATTTTCATCATCAAATCCTTTGGTGTTTCTCAACACATGTCAAAAAAAATCAATAGAATGAATCATCATTCCAAGGTTTTCATAATCCTTTTCACCAAGTATTCCCATCTAAAGTGATCAACTTTTATGCTTAGCACTAGCCACTAAAGTTAAGAGTGTTCACTAATGAGGGGTGCTAATCTCCAATCTCATGCCATGGAATGACATCTAAGTATAACTACTTAGGCCTAGTTTTATACTCTTTATGCTATCTATCCTAATTTTCCAATACTCACAAAGCATTAACTAAAAGAAAGAACTTTGGTAAAGTAAAAGAATAAAGCTTGCAAGTAAAACTTGGCATTGGTATAATCAAAGATATATAACCAAGCATGCCTAAGGCATCTTGCTTAGGTTATCTTGCAATTAGTGATGGCTTTGTGAACAGCCGGATTTTTAATCCTAGATGCATGCTATGCCATACCTCGTAATCCCAGGATTACCATTTTTGCGAAACATAACAGCTTGGATATCACAGTACATCATCCATTACAAACCATACATAAGGTCTTACACAAATAAAGGATCTCATGATCCAATATTAATATAACAAGCAGAGGAATAAATAATAAGCGTAGCGGTGGGGTCCATCTTCAGGGGCACAAGCAATGCTGACAAAGGCAGATAGTCCTAGTTATCAGAGCCGTTCTGCTGGCCATCATCTTCGTAGTCTCCTTCATAGTCTGGCCATGAGAATAGCCAGGGACAAAAGCCATGAGTACTCTTTAAGTACTCACAAACTACCACTAACAAGTAGTATAGTTCTAGAGTAAAGTGCTAACTCTAAGTTTGACTATAAAGTTAAGTTTGAAACCTAAGCTGAGTTCAGAAACAAAGAAAGATAAAATAAAGTTCTAGAATCACTTAAGTTGGGAAGCTAGCGTCATAGTCACAACCCTGTTGTGGTCAAGTCAATATTCATCATTCATTTCATAAGTTGTTTTGAAAACATCTAACAACGAAACAGTATGGCCATTCCAACTGTCCATAACCGCGGACGCGGCTATTCGAATAGTTTGACACTCTGCAGAGGTGGTACACTTTCACCACAAGATTCGATACATCTGTCAGGGGTAACCCTGAATCATCATACTTAGTATGCAGATAATCAAACATAACCTTTCCTTTACACACCCTAGTATAAGCACCTCTCCTATGAGCATGGCCTCCCAGCCATGACAATCTGTCATCTTGGGCAGTGCATAGGTGGAAAACATTGAGAGGTAGCCTCAGCTCAAACCTCTCCCACGAGGGAACTAATACTAATGCATATAAACTTCCGGCTAAGTCTTACCCAATTCAGGTATTGTGGTTGTACGGTAAATTTGGAATGGTATCGCATCCGAATCCAACCATCGGTTTTGTAAAAGGGTTAAGGCTCATGCCTCAACATTTTCATCATCATAAACCATTTGTGTTTCTAAACACATGTCAAAACATCTCAATAGAATGACTCATCATTCCAAGGTTTTCATAATTCATTTTCACCAAGTGTTCCCATCTAAAGTGACTCAAGTTTTTATCTACTCTAAACTACAAAGTTAAGAGTGTTCACTAAGGTGGAAAGATGGGATCAATCTCATGCCATAGAATGACATCTAAAGTTATCTAGATAGGTCAAGTTTTATACTCTTTATGCTACCTTCAAAACAAGTAATGGACTTTGGTAAAGTAAAGGAAGTAAAGCTTGAAACTAATACTTGGGGTAAGTAATAGTCAAGGTAGTATAACCAAAGCATGCCTAGTGCATCTTGCTTAGATTATCTAGCTTAATTCTAGCTTGCTAAGCATTATACTTGCAACGGTTAGCTTGCATTGTTAATGGTGGCTTGCCTTGGTTGGTGTAGTGGTTGAAGTTTTCTTCCTCCTCTTGATATATTTCCTCCTCCTCGAAAGCTTGGTTGGTACTATTGTCTATAAATACATACGGAGTATACAATCACCAAACAATACTTAACTAGTCTAATTAGCACTATAAGGCACACATTTGATGATCTATGATCATCACAAGCATCACAAGATTTTATTAACTAGTTCCATTCTTTTTATTTAAGAAAAGTAATTTCTACTCATTGAAAAATAACTAAGATTTAATATTCACCACTTAAAATATGGGATCAAGTGGACACATGTCATCACCACATATTCTAACATGTGGGAATGTGATTTAAGGGTTGGATCAGATTTACTTAAGTTTAAGTTTATTATTTAATGATTTAAAGTGACTAGAAATGCCTATATAGCATTATTTTGGTACTAGTACAAAGTCACTGCATGTAAACCTTAATATTATTACATATTCAGACAGGTAGGGTTAAATGTGATTTTTGAGAGTTGGAATCAACTCAAAAGCTATCATGGTTGATTTTATAAAAAATGTTTGAATGTGCAAAAGCTTCTGTCTTATTATTTTTACTAGGAGAGATCTCCAATTCTAATTGAATTAAATCCAACGGGCTTGGGTAGATCTTTTCAGTAGATTTCTAAAAAAGTTGGAATCACTCCATTTGGATTTGTAAATCTCTCTAAATGGATTTTTAAACTAAGGGACAGAACTAAGTTCAAACCTAAATAGAAAAATCTAAGTTTGAATTAAATGGGTTGCGCGGGAAGGAAAATGGCCCAGCCCCGTGGCGTTCTGTGGCACAGAGAACAGCTGATAGTGGGGGTCCACCGGTCAGTGGCTCTTTACACGTGAAGCGGTACGGGTCGATGTGGGCCGTTAGATTTAAAGGGAGATCTACGGCTGAGGAGTGTCGTCTCCGGCAAAATGTTCGCCAGCGGGAACTAACCCTAGCGGCTCGGTGGGGGTGCTCAGGGGGCATACCAGGGCTCCAGCGACTGCGGCGAGGAGGGCAAATGAACTGGTGGACGACGGGACAGCACGGCGTGGCCAGGCGACGGTGGCGACATGGCTACGGGTTGCTAGCGGCATGGCTGCGAGCGGTGATCGATGCGCGGTCTCCTGGCGATGCTCTACGGCGTAATGGCGCTGCTAGGGGAGGTGGCAAACAGTCGGGCGATGCTCGTGCTCTGAGCGGCAGAGGCGGCGTTCGACATGGTGTGCGGTGGCTGCGGGTCAAACGGCGGCGAACGGGCATGTCCGGGCGGTTCCTGGGGTCGTGGTGAAGCCGTGAGCGCGGACTGCGGTCGAGGCGCAGCGTGTGCATGCTTGTCAGGCGCGGTGCTCTGGCGCGTGCTCGGCATGGTGCAGACGTTCTAGGCGCGGCGCTCTGCGAGTGGTCCACGGCTCGGCTCTGCTCGGTGAGGGGACAGAGGGCGGTGGTCTGGTCTGGTCTAGATCCTAGACATGGCGAGAGAGAGAGGGGCGGTCGGCTGCGAGCTATCCATGCTCGACCGGCGAGCATGGTGCTCAGGTGGCGCGGCACTGGTGCAAATGGCTAAGAGGTAGCTTCTTGATGGCTGGGTTGGGTCTAGGGGAGACAAGGGCATCTAGTAGGGTTCAATTGGTTTGACAAAAATTGCTCAAAAACAATATAAGTTAGGCCAGTTTGATTCTGTCTGCAAGGTGTTCGACAAAATGGCCACAAGAAATTTAGTTTTGAATTTTGAAAAGATTTTTGGTGGGTGTGTTAGTCATAAGCTTGATCATATGCGGTTGCTTGGGTTTTAAAAATGGAGCTCATTGGAGTGGTTTTTGAATAAGTGGGATCTTCCCATATGAACTACATTCAATTTTCAAATACCATTTAAAATTAGTGTTTGAAAGTTTTTGGTAGATCACAAAGTGGGCCTTGGTACACTACTACATGTACTAGCAAGGGGTGCAAAGATCCATATTTGTTTTTGTTAAGAATTGAGTTCTAGGAATAGCTAAAGTAGGCATGTTGATTAAAATGGCACAAATGACCATTTCTTTCCTTTATTCATTTTTTTCTTTGGGATTTGTTTAGGAATGATCTAGATGATGTTTATTTCACCTAAGAATCATTTTACAAGAAATAGATCACTTAATCATGGAAATTCAAATCAACTCCTAACTATATGCACACACATATGAATGCTTTAATATTTTTAAATGGAAAAGTTTTTGTTAACCCTAATTTTGATGATTTGGATCTTAATAACCTTGGATTAAAGTTTTGGGATGTTACAAACCTTCCGCCCTTAAACAAAATCTCGTCCCGAGATTTACGAAAGAAAACTAGGAACTAAAGAGATCTAGGAACTCTGTTCTAATGTAATCTTCTCGCTCCCAAGTGGCTTCCTCCTCAGTATGGTTGCTCCATTGAATCTTCAGAAACTTGATACTCCTGGTTCTGGTGGTTCTGTAAGCTTCCTCCAAGATACGGGTGGGTACTTCACGATACGTTAGGTCTTTGTTGATCTCCACAGCTATGTGATTGATATTCTTGAAAACTTCAGTCTTCTCCAGCACTTCCAGACATTTGCGAAGTAACGAGATATGAAACACATTGTGGATGGCTGACATTTCTTCAAGTAGTTCCAGTTGATATGATACTTCTCCTCGACGATTCAGAATCTTGAAGGGCCCGATAAATCTAGGGGCTAACTTTCCTTTCAGACTAAAGCGTTGGGTTCCCTTCAATGGCGAAACCTTGAGATATACAAAATCTCCGACATTGAAAGTCAGGTCTCTCCTTCTTTTGTCAGCATAACTCTTCTATCTAGATTGGACGGTCTTGAGGTGTTCACGGACTTTGTGAACCTTTTCTTCAGCTTCTCGGAGAATGTCAGGTCCGAAAATTTGACTCTCTCCTACTTGCAACCAATTCAAAGGGGTGCGACACTTCCTTCCGTATAGGAACTCAAATGGTGCCATTTGCAAACTAGCTTGATAACTGTTGTTATATGAGAATTCTGCGAAAGGTAGGCAGCATTTTGATCCATACTCTAACACACAAGCTCTCAACATATCCTCTAGGATCTGGTTGACTCTCTCAGTCTGTCCATCAGTTTGTGAGTGATAAGCGGTGCTGAAATTCAACTTGGTTCCTAATCCTTCCTGGACTTTCTGCCAAAATCTCGAGGTAAACTGGGTTCCTCGGTCTGACACTATGGTCTTGGGGGTTCCATGCAGACTAACAATCCTAGCAATATACAATTCTGCTAGCTTCGAACTTTGGTAGGTAGTCTTGACAGGTATGAAGTGAGCTAACTTGGACAGTCTATCAACTATGACCCAGATTGAGTCATTTCCTCTGCTCGAAGTAGGAAAACCGGTCAGAAAGTCCATTCTGACGGAATCCCATTTCCATTCCGGAATCTGCAATGGTTGCAATAGTCCTGCGGGTCTCTGATGCTCTGCTTTGACTCTTTGACAGATGTCACACATGGTGATGTAGCTTCCGATTTATCTCTTGATCTTGTGCCACCAAAATTGCTCTTTCAAATCTTGATACAACTTTGTTCCTTCGGGTGGATAGAATAAAGGGTATCATGAGCTTCCTGCATGATAACTTGCTTCAGCTCCGAATCTGCTGGTCGACAGATATGACCTTTGTACCACAGCACTCCTTCTTCGTCTTCAGTGAATCCAGGTACCTTTCCTGTACCAATACGATGTTTGATTCCTCGATACTTTCATTTCCCATCTGGGCTTCCTTGATTTGGCTGATCAACGTGGGTTGAAGTTCAATGCTAGCTAAGAATCCTTTGCTAACTAGCTCAGTTCTGAACTGCTCTAACTCTTCATACAAACTTGGTTGCTTCTCTTTAATCATGGTGTTTAGCCTACACGGCAATCTGCTAAGAGCATTCGCTACCACATTGGCTTTGCCGGGGTGATAGTGAATGTCAAGGTCATAATCCTTGATTAACTCTATCCATCTCCTTTGCCTCATATTCAGCTCCTTATGAGTGAAAATATACTTCAAGCTCTTGTGATCTGAGTAAATCTCAAAGTGATTACCCATCAGATAATGACGCCATGTCTTCAATGCCAAAACTACGGCTGCTAGTTCAAGATCATGGGTAGGATAGTTCTGCTCGTGCTGCTTCAGTTGTCGAGACAAGTATGCGATAACTTTGCCTTCTTGCATCAATACACATCCGAGACCAATCTCGGATGCGTCACAGTATACATCAAACGACTTCTTGATATCTGGCATGATATCAATTGGGGCTGATATCAATATCTTCTTGAGCTCCTGAAAACTGGCTTCACATTTGTCAGCCCATTCAAACTTCTTGTCCTTCTTCAGCAATTGGGTCATGGGTCTGGCGATGCTCAAGAATCCTTCTACGAACTTGCGGTAATATCCCGCTAATCCGAGAAATGTACGGACTTGGATTTGATTGGTTGGGGCTTCCCATTCTTCGCCATGTTTGATCTTGGCGGGATCAACAGAGACTCCTCCGGCAGACACAATATGTCCTAGGAATCCTACTTCTTTCAGCCAAAACTCACACTTGCTGAACTTGGCATATAACCGATGCTCTCTCAGGGTTTCCAAGATGATTCTCAGATGTTTCGCATGTTCTTCTTCTGACTTGGAGTAGATAAGGATGTCGTCGATAAACACAACTACAAATGTATCTAGGAAATTCATAAATATCTTATTCATGAGATTCATGAAATAAGCAGGGGCATTGGTTAATCCAAAAGACATAACCGTATACTCGTATAAACCATAACGAGTAGTAAAGGCGGTCTTCGGAATATCCGTTGCACGAATCTTAAGTTGGTGATAACCAGTCCTAAGATCGATCTCTGAGAATACCTGGGCTCCAGTCAACTAATCAAATAGATCCCCTATCTTTGGCAAAGGGTACTTGTTCTTGATGGTGATGTCATTCAGTTTCCTATAATCGGTGCACAAACGGTTGCCTCCATCTTTCTTGTCGACGAATAACACTGGTGATCTCCATGGCGATGCGCTTGGTTGAATCAAGCATGTTGCTAACATGGCATCCAACTGCTTCTTCAGTTCCACTAACTCTGAGGGGTTCATGCTATAGGGTCTCTGGGCTATGGGTCCGGTATCGGCGATTAGTTCGATAATGAACTCAATATCCCTATCCGGGGGCATGCCTGGAAATTCATCTGGGAATAAGTCGGGGTATTCACAGACTACTCTGACCTGGTCTATGGTGGGTAGGGCTAGACTCTTGTTGCACTTGAATTGACGGTATAAGGTTTTAGAGATATGCTCTACTATGACTCCAGAGATACTGGTCATGGTGATGGCTTGCTTAGCACAGTCTATTAGTCCTTTATGCCTTGACATCCAATCCATACCTAGTACTACTTCCAATCCTTTGGTTCCAAGTACAATTAGGTTGGCATAAAAATCTATCCCATGTATTCTAATAGGCACAACTTTGCAAATTTTTCTAGCTTTTGTAGTTGACCCGGGGATTTGGACTATCATGACATGCTTCAAGTTGGTTGGGTGAATATTACTAGTGCATGCAAATTCTTCGGTGACAAATGAATGCGATGCTCTAGAATCAAACAAAACTCTTGCTAAAACTGAGTTGACAGAAAACATACCCAGCACTACATCTGGCGCTTCTTGGGCTTCTTCAGCATTCATGTGGAAGAGATGGCCGTTGCGGTTGTGAGGGTTCCCTAGGGAAAACCTTCCCCCTGGTTGAACACGACATTTCTGTTGAGCTGGGGCATTCACATTGGTAGTGGCGGCAGTCTTCTTGGGACACTCATTGGAATAGTGACCCTTCACTCCACACTCGAAACAGGTGATCTGGGACTTGTCTTTTGCTACGATAGGCACAACATTGCCTCCAGTTCTAGGTGCAGTGTTGTTGTTGTTGCTCTTGGGAGGTACACGGTTGAAGTTGTTGGTGTTGCCGGAGTTGTGATTGTTCCTTCCGTACTTCACATTGCCTCCGCTACGGTTGGGGTAGCTTGGCCGAGACATTAGAGGTCGATTGTTCCTTGGTGCATATCCTGGTGAGGGGTTGGGACGGTACTTTTGGTGACTGCTGGATCCAGATTGCTGCATCATACGACGTTTGCGGTTGTCGTTTGCTTGATTAATCTTCCCTTCCATCTGAATGGCAGAGTCGACTAGCTCTTCGATATCCTGGAAGCGGATGTTGACGTGGACAGTCTGCATCTCATCATGCAGTCCGTTCAAGAATCTCTCCTTCTTCTTGGCCTCCGTGTTGATCTCATCAGGTGTGTACCTGGCAAGCGACAGGAATCTATCACGGTATTCTACTACAGTCATTTTGCCTTGCTTCAAGTCGCGGAATTCATCCCTCATTCTGGTGACTAGACCCTACGGCACGTGGGTGTGACTGAACTTGATTTTGAAGGCTTCCCATGTCATCACTTGACCATGGTTCATGTTGCGGATACTAGTCCACCACGCTCTTGCATCTCCTGCGAGGTAGTGGGTGGCAAAAAGAACTTTCTCATTGTCATCAACTCCTGCTACTTCTAAGTTGTTTTCCATTGTCTGTAATGAGTCATCAACATCCAATGGGTTTTCAGCCTGGTTAAAGATTGGGGGATTGGTATTCTGAAAGTTTTTGAGTTTGGATCCATGGTGATCCTAGTTTCCATGCCCTTGGTTGTTTTGGGCCATCTGGGCCATCTGCTGCAGTGTTGCTAAGTTGGCATGGCGCTCTACCCTGCTTACTTCACGGTCTGCAACTAACATCTGCATAATCTGCAACATTGGGTCTTGCGACGAGCTGCTCCCTCCTTGGTTTCCACGAGTCAACTGAAGATTGAGGTAGATAAAGGGGTAAGAGGGAAAGTTCTAAGGTTCATGGTTTTGGTTTCAAAGCTAAAACTTTGAGTTTGACTCAGGTTTTGCAACTAACTTCATTTCATTCATTCAAGAAAAGCACACGATACAAACACACACACACAACCAAAGGAAAATAGATGCTTTGAAGAACCATTCTGTAAGCTACGATATAGTGGGACCGATACATCTCATGCTACGACAGTGCTCTATTGCATCTACTCATCGTCGATGAAGTCGGAGTCCTCATCGTCAGTGTAGAAGTCCACTGCATCCTCCTCTAGAAAGTCATCATCATTGCTGAGGTAAGAATCCATGTCTCCCTGGATGTCTTCACCCTCCTCTTCTTCCTCCTTTGCTGCAAGCTAAGCTTCTTGCTCCTTGACGGTCTTCTCAAGGTCGGCCACCTTCTTGCGAAGATGGGCGATGGTGCGATCCTTCTTCGTGCACTGGAGGCGAAGAGACTGACGATCCTTGACAAGCAGTGAGAAAGTCTGGGCCTTCTGGGCCGCAATGGCACGATTGTGGTTGGGAAATCCCTAGCATTGTCCCATTCCCTATGGCGATCATACAGCAGGAAGTCAAGGTTCTCCACTTGACGCTTTAGCTCTGGGTGACTTGGCATCTCCATTGGCATTCCCATGAAGTCACGTCTTGCATAGTGAGCAAAACGGGTTCCTTGGATTTGGTTGACACTGAGGGCACATAGACATGCGAGAGCTTCATGCATTGCCCTGGCTAATCCATATAGCCAGTTGTTCTCCCTCATGGAGAACTGGATACTCCCGGACATTGGTGCTTTGATGCTTCCTTGAAGATCGGCAGTGACTAACCACTGCAAATCTCCTCCTGCGGGTCCTGGAAGTTGAGCTCCAAGAAATTCCGGGTGTGGGCGTCCCAGTAACTCAGACAGTGAATCTAAATCCCTCTCGAAGATCAGTTGGCCTCCGTTTCCCAACTGGTAGAACTTGCTGAACTGAGTCTCCATCTACAAGAATTGAGGATGAGGAAGTTAGTGAAGTGATCAAGTGTGTCATATTTTATGTAGTAATATAAGAATTTGTAGGAACAAGAATTTGTAGGAACCTAAATAGAAAAATCTAAGTTTGAATTAAATGGGTCGCGCGGGAAGGAAAATGGCTTGGCCCAGTGGCATTCCTCGGCACAGAGAACAGCTGACAGTGGGGGTCCACCGGTCAGTGGCTCTTTACACGCGAAGCGGTACGGGGCGATGTGGGCCGTTAGATTAAAATGGAGATCTACGGTTGAGGAGTGTCGTCTCCGGCGAACAGTTCGCTAGCGGGAACTAACCCTAGCGGCTCGGTGGGGGTGCTCAGGGGGCATACCAGGGCTCCAGCGACTGCGACGAGGAGGGAAAATGAACTGGTGGACGACGGTGAACTCAAGGGTGTTCGCGGCAGCTCCTGGGGTGGTCGCAATCAGCGGGGCCCTTCTCCTCCAGTAGCGGCCAGCTCCGGTGGAATTGCGACGACTACGAGCTCGAGCGGCTCCATGGAGAAGTGGGAAATGATCAGTGGCGAGAGGGGAGGTGAGTGGTGTGCAGAATAAGGCTGGGGGTGGCCTCCTTATATAGGCTCGACGACGGGATAGCGCGGCATGGCCAGGCGACGGTGGCGACATGGCTACGGGTTGCTAGCGGCATGGCTGCGAGCGGCGATCGATGAGCGATCTCCTGGCGGTCCTCTATGGTGTAATGGCGCTGCTAGGGGCGGTGGCAAACGGTCGGGTGGTGCTCGTGCTCTGAGCGGCAGAGGCGATGTTCGACACGGCGTGCGGTGGCTGTTGGTCAAACAGCGGCGAACGAGCATGTCCGGGCGGTTCCTGGGGTCGTGGCGAAGCGTTGAGCGCGGGCTACGGTCGAGGCGCGGCGTGCGCACGCTTGTCAGGCGCGGCGCTCTGGCGCGTGCTCAGCATGGTGCAGACGTTCTGGGCGCGGCGCTCCGCGAGTGGTCCACGGCTCGGCTCTGCTCGGGGAGGAGACAGGGCGATGGTGTGGTCTGGTCTAGCTCCTAGACATGGCGAGAGAGAGAGAGAGAGAGAGAGAGGCAGTCGGCTGCGAGCTATCCATGCTCGACTGGCGAGCATGGTGCTCAGGTGGCGCGACACTGGTGCAAATGGCTAAGGGGTAGCTTCTTGATGGCTGGGTTGGGTCTAGGGGAGACAAGGGCATCTACTACGATTCAATTGGTTTGACAAAAATTGCTCAAAACAGTATAAGTTAGGCCAGTTTGATTCTGTCTGCAGGGTGTTCGACAAAATTGCCGCAAGAAATTTAGTTTTGAATTTTGAAGAGATTTTTGGTGGGTGTGTTAGTCATAAGCTTGATCATTTGTGGTTGCTTGGGTTTTAAAAATGGAGCTCATTTGAGTGGTTTTTGAATAAGTGGGATCTTCCCATATGAACTACATTCAATTTTCAAATGCCATTTAAAATTAGTGTTTGAAAGTTTTTGGCAGATCACAAAGTGGCCCTTGGTACAATACTACATGTACTAGCAAGGGGTGCAAAGATCCATATTTGTTTCTGTTAAGAATTGATTTCTAGGAATAGCTAAAGTAGGCATGTTGATTAAAATGGCACAAATGCCATTTCTTTCCTTTATTCATTTTGATTTGTATTTCTTTGGGATTTGTTTGGGAATGATCTAGATGATGTTTATTTCACCTAAGAATCATTTTACAAGCAATGGATCACTTAATCATGGCAATTCAAATCAATCCCTAACTATATGCACACACATATGAATGCTTTAATATTTTTAAATGGAAAAGTTTTTGTTAACCCTAATTTTGATGATTTGGATCTTAATAACCTTGGATTAAAGTTTTGGGATGTTACAGCCTTGCCTTGAGTAGAGCAGTGATTGAAGTTCTCCTCTTCTTCTTCTTCTTGGTAGTACTCCTCCTCCTCGTCGTCTATAAATGAATACGGGGTACACAATCACCAAACAGTACTTAACTAATTCTATTTAGCACACTAAGGCTCACACTTGATGATCTAGCATCATCACAATCATCACATGAATTAAAGACTTAATCTTGTTTATCTTATTTTAGAAAAAGTAATTTCTACTCATTGAAAAATAATTAAGATTTAATATTCTCCAATTAAACTATGGGATCATGTTGACACATGTCATCACAACATATTCTAATACATGGGAATGTGATTTAAAGTGTCGGTCATATTTTATAAAGTTTAAGATTATCATTTAATGGAATTAAAGTGACTAGAAATGCCTAAATAGCATTCTTTTGGTATTAGTCCAATGTCACTTCATGTAAACCTAAATATTTTTACATATTCAGATAGATCTTATCAAATGTAATTTTTGAGAGTTGGAATCAACTCAAAAGCATTTAGGGTTGATTTTTGAAAAATGTTTGAAGTTGGAAAAGTCACTGTCTTGTTATTTTTACTGTAGGTGATCTCTAACTCCAAATTATTTAAATCCAACGGGCTTGCATACATAATTTAAATACCTTTATAACAAAATTAGAATCATGCAATTTGGTTCAGTGAAGCTCTCTGAATTGATTTTTGAATCTACTGACAGAATGTGGTTTTAACTAAATTGGAAAATCCTTATTTGAATTCCCAGGCCTGCGCGGGAAACTAAACGGGCTGGCCCAATCTGCACAGCACTATGCATCGGGCTACTGACAGCAGGGTCCCATGTGTCAGCGACTTAAACTAACTGAAATGGTATTGTTAAATCTAGGTCGTGCGATTAAAAGACGATCCAACGGCAGCAGTTCATCGCCGACGACGAATAGCTCCGACAAGGAATTAAACCTAACGCGGCAGTGGGGGTCTGGTGAGGCTCACCTGGGCTCCAGCTAGGGTCGGCGATGGGAGCGAACGACTTGGTCGACGACGGCTGTTCGAACGGTGGTCGCGGCAGCTCTTGGGGTGGCTTCAATTGATGATGCCCTTCTCCTTCTGCAGCGGCAGGCTCCGGCCGAATTCCGGCGATGCAGAGCTCGCCTTGCTCCGAGGAAGGGTGTGGGAGTGTCTGTGAGGAGTGGGGAGTGTGTTGGTGTGGAGAATGGAGGCGGAGGGGGGCTCTATTTATACACCGGCGAAGGGACATGGCGCATGGGCTCAGGCTCGTCGGTGATGACGATACAGGCGGATAGCAGCGCGGCTAAGGGTAGGGGTGGTGTGGTGTTCCCTGGCGGTCGTCACTGGCTTAATAGCGAGGCACGGGGCGACGTGGAATGGTCAGGCGCGTGCGATGCTCTATGCAGGAGCGGCGGTGTTTGCGATGGTGCATGGGTGTACGGGTCCCGCGACGGTGAACGAGGGTGTCTGGGAGGTGGCTGTGATCATGGCGAGTGTGCACGTGCGTGGAGAGAGCCAGGCGCGGTCTGTGCGAGCCCGTCAGGTGCAGCGCTCTGGCGCGTTCTTGACACGGCGCAGAGAGACTGGGCGCAGCGCTACTGGGGTGGTCCAGGGCCAGGCTGTGGTCGAGGCTTGAATAGGGGGTGGCAGTGGACGGTGACATGTCTGGTGCGTGTCGTGGGAGAGGGCGGTGTGGCCTCTGTCGCTCTATCCATGGTCGGTCGGCGAGTGTGGCTTCGAGCGGCAGCGCACTAGTGCAAAACGGCTAAGGGGGAGCATGTCTGGTGCAGCTAGACACTGGGGGAGACAGAGGGAGTGTAATGGGGCATTTGGTCTAGTGATCAATGCCCCAAACAGTGAAGTTAAGCAGAATTAGATTAGTGTCTGCAAGGTGTTTGTCTTAATGGCCGCATGAGATTTAGTTTTAAAATTTTGAATGAAATTTGGTGAGTGTTTGAACCTTATGCTTGAGTGTCTATGGTTGCTTGGAGAAGTCAAGTGGAAATGGTTTGAGTGGTTTTTGAAAAAGTGTGATCTTACCATATGAACTAGACTCAAATTTGAACTTTCCATTAAATAGATTTGAAAATAGTTTATGTTAGTTTGTAAAGTGGGCCTTGGTTCACTTTTACTTGGTCTAGCAAGGAGTGAAAAGAAGTGGAATTGTTTCTTTAGAAAATCTCTTCTAGGAACACTCAAAGTGGCCTAGTGGTTAACTTTGGTCAAAATGACCATTAGCTTATTTAATTCATATTTGATTTCTTTTGCTTTTGCTTTTGCTTTTGTTTTTAATTAGCCTAGATGATGTAGTATTCACCTTTAAACCATTTCTTATCATTTGTAGCAATCAAACATGGCAAATTCACTCAATCATACACTAATGCAAAACACACATGCATTCATATAGATTTTTGGAATAAAAGTTTTTGTTAACCCAAAACTTGGGTGATTTGAACTTGATAAACTTGATTAGCATTTTTGGGGTGTTACATTAAGACTATCCCAAGTCACCATAGCCTCTATGATACTTTAGTTTTCAACTTGTAATATCACTTTATGCTTTAATTAATAATGTTTTGTCGCTTTGCATGATTATGGTCATTATTGCTCTCTTAGTTGGTCATTCCTAGTATTTTGCTAGCATGCATAACTAAGTATGAGTTCCACTCATGCATCCAACTCCAAATAAAACTAAGTTATTCAAAAGAGTCCACTATACATACCTATTAGCATTTGCTATTCCAAGTATATTCATGTTTTTATCTACCTTCTGAATTAAACTTGTTATGAGAAAATTAGTGATTAAAGCTCTCACGAACTTGATGGCACACTTTACTTTTCTTGCCCCTAATAAACTTGAATCATTGTGTCATCTATTTTGTATATCCTTGCACTTATACTTTGGGGATTAGCAGAACCATGCTGTCATGGGGAACGCTTTCAACATTGCACTTTTACATTGTACCCAGTTGATATCATGCTCTTTTGTTTATCGATGTCGTCGGTGTGAAATGAAAGGGGAGCTTGTAAGTCCATGGAGTTATGTATGTGTGTTAGAGAAACGCCTGGGCCGCTGGTCTAATCCATGCCTAATGATGGTGGAAACCTGCAGCGTAACCATAATGAGAAATTTATGAATCATTCTTCTTATAAAAAAAGAGATAGACACTGAGGAAAAAAAGAAAAAAAGAGACGAGAAAAGAGGAAAGAGAGAAAAAAGCACCATTTTCCCATGGTAAATAAGAAGATTGCTGAGATGCTTATTGTCTGCTTGCCTTGTCATTTTGATATGGGGATTCTTCCGTATCATCGGGCAAGGGGCACCCCGTTGGCAGTTCTCTATGATACACATGTACTTACTATGACAAGAACTTACCGGTAACTAAACTTGAGTAGCATGAGGAGTGGCCCTCGTATTCAAGGGACATGAGATTGCCAACTTATACTTGTCAAGCATATACTCCATAGTTTGTTCACTTTAACCTTAATCACTTCAAGATGCTTATAATAGGGGCAATGAGAGCTGAAAGCTAATAAGTACCATGATTTTTGGAAGCTCTTTATGAGACTTGAATCCCTGCTTCCTTCTATGAAGGCCTTTCTTTTACTTTTATGTTGAGTCTCCATCTTCTATCTTTATGCACCTATTGAGAGAGCATAGTGGCCATTCTTAGTTTAATGTGCATTGTCCCAAGACTTGTTGTTGTTGATTGATGCATAACTTTTATATTGCTTGTTTTTTAAACTATTTGTATCTAGTCACACTTATGAACTTTGAAGGTGTCCTATGCATTTATGTTTTGCTACACTATGAGGGACAAGCTGAATACCATTCTCATTATGCTTTCTTTATGTGAAACAAACAAACGTCTTGCAAAGCATTGTTATGCATGAATCTTTTGTTTGTACCTTTTCATGTTACAACATAGTTGCTATGTCTTATTGTTATAACTATATCTTTCATGTGTATGTTAAAGTACTATGATCCCAGCCATCAATGTTATACAAATACTTTGATCAAGTTTATGATGGTGCATGTCACCTCAAAAATTATTCTTTCTTTTTATCACTTACCTACTCGAGGACGAGCAGGAGTTAAGCTTGGGGATGTTGATACGTTGCTCACATATCAATAATTTTTGATGTTCCATGCTTGTTTTATATCTACTTTCTTATGTTTTGTCCACACTTTGGAGTATTTTTATACACTTTCTAGGACTAACCTATTAACAAGATGCCACAGGCCAGTTGCCTGTTTTCTGCTATTTTTGGTTCCAAGAATGCCAGAAAATGAATATTCTCAGAATTGGACGGGACAAAAGCCAAAGTCAATATTTCACCGAGGTGGACACGGAGCTAGAAGACGAGACAGAGAAGGGCTAGGAGCCGGCCACACCACTTGGTCGCGCGGCCAGGCCTGGCCCGTGCCAGGGGGTGGTGCGGCCGCCTAGGGCACCCCCTCGGCCTCCCCTTTCGCCTATAAGAAGCCTCCGATACAGAAACCCTAAGTACCCGATCAAAATTCCACGAAAGAGTCTATAGCCACCATCATCTCCATCCCTAGATCGGGAGGGATCAGAAGCTCTTCCCGGCACCCTGCCGGAGGGGAGAATTCACCTTGGAGGCCTTCTTCATCACCATGCCTGCCTCCGGTGTGATGCGTGAGTAGTTCATCCCTGGACTACAGGTCCATGTAGTAGCTAGATAGTTGGTTCTTCTCCTTAGTTCTACCATGTTTAGATCTTGTGAGCTCCGTTCATGATCAAGATCATCTATTTGTAATGATACATGTTGTGTTTGCAGGGATCCGATGGATATTGAGATGCTATTTCAAATTGATTATTGATTCTAACATGTCTTTGTTATTTGTGATCTTGCATGCTCTCCATTGTTAGTAGCTATCTTGGCCGAGTAGATGCTAGGAACTCCAAGAGGGAGTATTTATGCTCGAGAGTGGGTTCATGCCTCTAGGAATCTGGGGAAGTGACAGAAATCTCTAGGTACTAGATGTGCTGTTGCTACTAGGGAGAAAACAGCAATCCTTTGTTTATAGAACAATCGTATTGTTTACTTTACACACAATGCTTAATGCAATTATTTGTTGCTTGCAACTTAATACTGGAGGGGGTTCGGATGATAACCTGGAGGTGGATTATTAGTCATAAATGCAGTTGGATTATAGTCTATGTATAATGTTGTAATGCCCAATCAAATCTCATAGAAGTCAAGATGATTAGTATATCCATGTACGCTTTCTCGATGTTTGTCAATTGCCCCGTTGTAATTTGTTCACCCAACATGTCATCTATCTTAAGGAGAATCACCACTAGTGAACTATGGACCCTGGTCCTTTATTTTACCATCAATCTACAAAGCTATTTAATGTTTTCTTTTTACTTTCTGCAAGCAATTACTATCCTCCACACAATACGTTCAATCATTTGTTTTCAGCAAAACCGGTGAGATTGACAACCTCACTATAAGTTGGGGCAAAGTTCTGTGATTGTGTTGTGCAGGATTCCAAGTTGGAAACAACACATTGGAGGTATTTACTTGCTCCTACTGGTTCGATAACCTTGGTTTCATAACTGAGGGAAAACGTGTTGCTATACTCATCATACCTTCCTCTTGGGGTTCCCAACGAGCTCAACATATTGAGTAAGCAATAACCCAAATTTTTATTCAGTAAGTTTTACTTTTGTTGAGTATTGGAAGTTATTGCTTCAGTAATAACCTCTCCTTATCCTTTTTGTGTGGTTTTTATGCCAAGAATAACCTCTAATGAGAGAGAAGTAAGACTTGGGAAAGTTGTTGTCCCGAAATAGATTTTTTGTGCTTCAGTATAAAAAACCGTGAAAAATCCTTGCACGTCGGATTGAGCTGTAATGTTTTGTGCTTATGCCCCAGGTTATTAACTAACTTTAATTAGTTTATCAATTTTCTATTTGAGCAATAAAAGGTCTTCAAAAAAATAGGTTTTTACCTGCTGGTCTGTTTTGACAGATTTCTGCCATTATTTGCATTTGCCTCTTAATCTCTTTCTCTTTGAGTTCTATTTGATCACTTGAGATTTTAGAAGGAATTGCTACAGTAGCTTGTGTTTTAATGGAACTTTTACTTGTGTTGAAACTGAACCTAAAGACATATTATCTTGAATACACTAATGTTGCTAATGAAGATTGTGTGAAGTTTTGTATGAAGGGAATTTTAAAGTGTAGGGAAGAACAATGTGATGAGATTAAGTATGGACAAAAGCTCAAGCTTGGGGATGCCACCCGTGTCACCCCAAGAAATATTCAAGAAGTATAAGCGTCAAAGCTTGGGGATGCCCAAGGCATCCCCTTCTTCATCAATAAAAATCTCAGGTTTTCTTCCAAACACTTCATTTTTATTGTTTCATGCACAATTGTGTTGTTCTTGGAGCATCTTCATTTTTGTTTTTAGTTTTATTTTGTTTGGTTTTCTTAAATAAATTGGTTGGACCCCCGTATTCTTATGTGGTTTCAAATAAGTTGATTGGCGATTGGAAAAGAGTAGGACGTTTCATGCTTATAAGTGGTACAAAAGGAGCTTGTTTAGACTGTGGCCTAGACTTTATCATGTCATGTTTGATATTGCTTTGGCTTTATGCTTAGTGATTATTGATGTAGCATGACTTGTTCCAGACAATTGAGATTTCTTAATGTGCCTTGAAAGAATCATGCGTTGTTTTAGCATTCAAAAGCATAATATTGTGGTATTCTCCTTTGATGCTTTATTTCGATTGACTTGGCACATGCTTACACCATGTTAAGACTATGAACCAGTCACCTTAGACTCTATGAGCATTTAGTTTATGACTTATAATATTACGGTATGCTTTCATTAATAATGTTTTGTTGCTTTGCATGATTATGGCCATTATTGCTCTCTTAGTTGGTCGCTCCCAGTCTTTTGCTAGCCTCCACTTGTACCAAGTATGAGTTATACCCATGCATCCAACTCCCAATAAAACAGAGTTATTCCAAAGAGTCCACTATAAATTCCTATGCATGGTGTGTTACACCATTCCAAGTATATTCATGCTTTTATCTACCTTCCAAATTAAACTTGTTATGTGAAAATTAGTGATTAAAGCTCTCACAAACTTGATGGCACACTTTACTTTCTTGCACTTAATAAACTTGAACCATTGTGTCCATCTATGTTGCATATATGCTTGCCCTTTATAAGTTGTGAATTAGCAGAACCATGTTGTCATGGGGAATGCTTTCATCATTGTACTTATTATTCAGTTGATATCATGATCTTTTGCTTATGGATCCCGGCGGTGTGAAATAAAAGTGGAGCTTGTAATCTCATGGATTTTGTATGTGTGTTAGAGAAATACCTGGGCGGATAGCCTAATCCATGCCTAATCATGGTGGAAACTTGCAACATAACCATAGTGAGCATTCTATGAAGCATCCTCAATAAAAACCTACTCAAATAGCAAATAAAAAGATCACTGAGATGCTCATTGTATGTTGCCTTGTGTGATATGGGATAGCTCATGTATCATGGGGCAAGGGGTACCTCGTTGGCGGTTCTCTATGATACACATGTACTTACAATGACAAGAACTTACTTGTGATTGAAGTTGAGTAGCATGAGGTTCGGTACTCGTAAGCACGGGGCATGATATTTTCAACTTATAACTTGTCAAGCATACCTTCATATTTGTGTCACTTTAACCTTAATCACTTCAAGATGCTTATGATAGGGGAAATGAAAGCTGAAAGCAAATAAGTACCATAATTTTTGGAAGCTCTTTATGTAACTTGAATCTCTACTTCCCTTTGTGAAGGGCCTTTCTTTTTACTTTTATGTTGAGTCTCCATCTTCTATCTTTATGCACCTATTGAGAGAGCATAGTGGTCATTCTTGGTTATATGTGCATTGTGCCAAAACTTGTTAATTGATTCATAACTTTGATATTGCTTTCTCTTAAATTATTTGTATCTAGTCACCCTTATGAACTTTGAAGGTGTCCTATACATTTATGTTTTGCCATACCATGAGGGACAAGCTGAATACCATTCTTATTATGTTTTCTATATGTGAAACAAACAAACGTCTTTCAATGCATTGTTATTCATGATCTTTTGTTTATACCTTGTCATGTTACAACATAGTTGCTATGTCTTATTGTTAGAACTCTATCGTTCATGCTTATGTTTAGAGTACTATGATCCAACTATTAATGCTATACAAATATCTTGATCAAGATTATGATGGTGCATGTCATCTAAAAAATTATTCTTTTTATCACTTACCTACTCGAGGACGAGCAGGAGTTAAGCTTGGGGATGTTGATACGTCGTAAACGTATCTATAATTTTTGATGTTTCATGCTTGTTTTATATCTACTTTCTTATGTTTTGTTCACACTTTGAGGTATTTTTATACATTTTCTAGAACTAACCTATTAACAAGATGCCATAGTGCCAGTTGCTTGTTTTCTGCTGTTTTGGTTTCATAAAAGCTAGTAAGGAAATATTCTCGGAATTGGATGGGACAAAAGCCAAAGTCAATATTTTACCCGAAGCAATACGGAGACCGAAGGGGAGACGAAGTGGCGCACCAGGGCGACCGCACCTGGTGGCGGCATGGCCTGGGGGGCACGCCACCAAGGGGTGTGGGCCCCTGGTGCTCCACCGACCTTGCCCCTTCGCCTATAAAAGCCTCCCGGGACGAAAACCCTAAGTACCCGATCAAAAAATCCATGAAAGAGTCTGTAGCCACTGCCATCTCCATCCCTAGATCGGAGGGGATCCGAAGCTCTTCCCGACACCCTGCCGGAGGGAAGAGATCACCCTGGAGGCCTTCTTCATCACCATGCAAGCTTTTGGAGTGATGCGTGAGTAGTTCACCCTTGGACTATGGCTACATATAGTAGCTAGATGGTTGGTTCTCCTCCTTTGTGCTATCATGTTTAGATCTTGTGAGCTCCGTTCATGATCAAGATCATCTATTTGTAATCTTAGATGTTGTGTTAGCGGGGATCCGATGGATATTGAGATGCTATTTCAGATTAATTATTGATTCTATCATGTCTATGTTATTTGTGATCTTGCATGCTCTCCGTTGTTAGTAGCTATCTTGGCCAAGTAGATGGTAGCAACTCCAAGAGGGAGTATTTATGCTCGATAGTGGGTTCATGCATCTAGTAATCTGGAGAAGTGACAGAAATCTGTAAGGTTGTAGATGTGATGTTGCTACTAGGGAGAAAACAACAATCCTTTGTCCATAGGGCAATCGTATTGTTTACTTTACACACTTTGCTTAATGCAATTATCTGTTGCTTGCAACTTAATACTGGAAGGGGTTCGGAGGATAACCTGAAGGTGGATTATTAGTCATCGATGCACTTGGATTACGGTCTATGTTTAATGTTGTAATGCCCAATCAAATCTCATAGGAGTCAAGATGTCTAGTATATGCATTGTTATGCTTTCTCAAATCTGTCAATTGCCTCGTTGTAATTTGTTCACCCAACATGTTATCTATCTTAAGGAGAAGCACCTCTAGTGAACTATGGACCCCGGTCCGTGATTTTACCATTGATATACCATTTACTGTTTACTTTCTGCAAGCAATTACTATCTTCCACACTATACGTTTAATCCTTTGTTTTCAGCAAAACCGGTGAGATTGACTACCTCACTGTAAGTTGGGGCAAAGTTCTGTGGTTGTGTTGTGCAGGATTCCAAGTTGCTAGGAACACCTTGGAGTTGTTTCCTTGCTCCTACTTGTTCGATAACCTTGGCTTCATAACTGAGGGAAAACTTGTTGTTGTGCTCATCATACCTTCCTCTTGGGGTTCCCAACGAGCTCGAAATATTTTGAGCCATCAGCTCTACCGGCCTCACGGTATGGGCCACGGTAATTTCAAGACCGTGGTGGAGTGCGTTGGTGGGTGGAAAGTTTGGCAGAGCGTTTAGGAATGCCCGAGGGTGTGGTTCTGTGGAGGTCGGGAGAAATCCTTGTCATCTCGGCACCGACGCGGTGACGCCTGTGGGTGCCGCCTTCCTTCCTGAAGGGCATTGGGTGTACCTCTTCCCCACCCCCGGAGCGAACCGGGGGAAACTCTAGGATGTGTACCGAGAGTAACCCTAGGTACGGTCCGGACAACAATGTCGTCTTCGTTCCCCTTCTTGGAGGTGTTGCTTGGTTCGCGACGGTTCGAGGCACTAGGAGCGTGGTGGGAATTCTTCGGAGGGCGCAGCGGTTACGAGTTATCCCCGTTTTCCTTGAACCACCGGTGCCGGTATTGTTTTCTATCCTTTTTTTTGTTCTTTTGGCTTATCTTGTGCTGTTTTGCCCCAACAGTGGTATCGCAGCTGTATCGGATGTGACTTATTAATATAGCGGGCGAAAACCTGTTTGAGAGGTTTACTGTCCGCTGTGAGTTTTTCCTTGGGCTCGATCGCATCGATAGATGCTTAGTGTAACTAATCAGATTGCGTGGACTTCCGTTGGAGTTGTTGGACAGGTGATGTAAGAAGGGCAGCGCATCAAGTACAATCCAAATGCTTTTGTCATCTCCTGATATGATCCTTTATATCATTTTTAACATAGTTGACATTGCGAATTTTGTCAAAAACAAAAATGCAAGTGGCAACGTGGTCAAGCTAGGTTAGGTCACACGATGAAGAAGCTATTGCACGCATAGACCTACGTATGTATATACGTACAGGTAAAGAACGAGTTGACTTTAGAATAAATCATGTCCTCTAAAAAAAAAGAATAAATCCTGTCTACAGCCTTTGTGCAGGTGGGGTACGTTCCGATAAGAGTTGAAGAGTTCCTTTTTGTCCGTATGATTGCCGGCTGCGTGCAGCTAACGTGGCCCTCTAACGCGAAAAATTCAACTGTATATTATATTCCGGAACAGTGTACTAGATTATCATTTTTCTTGACATACTCACGTATAAAAAATGTATATTTAAGCGTTAGCTATACTGGCGAGTTGCCTCCATTACCTTGGGATATTGCCCACTGCATGCTGCTAATATAAGTATATACTCCACTACACGTTTGGTTCGACATCAAGCGAAGTCCACGCATTATACAATTGTCCATTATTATGGCCAGCTCCCGTGTGAATATTCGTCGTGCATCGCGACCCGTACGTCGTACAGTTCTGCCTCAGATCCATCCTTGATAATTTATCTTTTTTGTTTTAAGTAGTAGATGGAAAGCCATACCAATGCCGTCCTCATGCATGCATGCATGCAATGCGTGGACTCGATCGCTAGTTATCTTGTGCGCGAGACGATGTGCATGCATTTCCACTTGTTATTTTCTGATCTACAGTATATATATATATATATATATATATATATATATATATATATATATATATAATCTGTAGCTGGTGGTGGAGAATACGCAACGCAGACCCAGTGTACGTTTATTTATTCGAGCATCAAGCTAGGCAGCGATCTGTCGGAGTCAAACCTAACTGTTTATTTGACCTGCATTAATTTAGTGCTCGTTGGCATTTTGCGTTTGATGAGTGGTTTGTAATTCTAGGTCAACTCATCAACTTGTGCAGGCATGATGAATATACATGGCCCGGGTTTTTGACCTTTCGGCTTAACTTTGAAAAGGTGCAGTTCAGAGCTGTCTGGACAGTTTGGAAGCGGACTGCTTTTTTTTGGTCCGAAAAGTCCAGGAACAGCCATTTTTCGGTGTGAAACTGAAAATATAAAATATGCAGTCTTAAATATAAGCTGTCAACTTAATGATACTTAACGTTGCATCAGTCGTCAAGCTGTACTACAGCATATGCAGAATATATATCTTCTAAGAACACCATGATCACTGTTTACGCGCACGCAATCAGTCGATCCAAAATCCAGCTTTTTTAGGATCAATAATTTACTAAAGATTTGACTTTGCATTGGAAAAGATATTACGCATGCAGTGGCACACTGTTTGTCTGTCAATGATTAGGACAGGTGGATCCTTATGATCTAATTGCTTCCATCGACCAGCTTCCTATGCCACTCTGGCACTCTGGATAGATGCACTGCACAGCTCAATTTATTTTTTATGGTAGCATCACTGCCCACAATAAGTTTCCAAGCTCCCAGTTTTTAAATTGTAACATTTATTCTAGGACATAAAGACCCGTCCAGAACTTGAGAGTTCTTTCAATAGCCTGGGCATGGAGTTTTGGCACCCAAGTCCACATGCTCTTGATATCTGGACCACAAAAATGTGCTCCATGATCTGTGCTGCCTGCAATAATGAGTGTGACATACACTATAGTAATGGGCTTAATACAGTGCTGCTGGTGGGCCTGTCGTGGACTGCTGGTGCAGATGGCAGGTTCCTACCTGGTGACCGTGCACTGCTATCCTCGCTTAGGGACAGAGAACAGGACGGCGACTCCTCTGGGATACGGGCTAGAAGGCCAAGGTGAAATTAAACATCCAAATACGATGATCTAGAATGTATGCTCCCAGTCGATGAGCACCAAATCAATCGACAATGTAGCATGTAGGTACAAACTATTTGTGGCAAACAAAATATGTGGAGTCTACTGATGTTTAGATTCAGATTTAGATCGTGTTCATGGCTAAGGTTAGAAATCTCACTACTGACATACTCCAATGTTACAGCAAACTCGGTGTTGTAACAAGTGGAAATTAAATCGAAACATCTACAGTTCTAGAAAACAATTTGTAATTTTACAAATAAAATGAAAAGAAAAGTCAAGATGGGGAATAATGGCAGAGGACTGGAAGGTACTGTAATCGTTCCTCCATTACTACACTTTACTAGAACATCAAAAGATACCTAAATCGAAAGAGAAAATGTAAACACATGGGAACAACATGAGCTTGTTTTGTGGTGCCGGCGAGTTAGCTCGGTAGGCCGTCGACATGGTGTCGCTCTGCCGTGGATGGTCCACCCTGGCCGCACCTCCCTCTGCTGGCACCACTGTCGCCAACGTCGCCTGCGTTGGATTACCTGCAGGATCACGACGTGACCTGTGCCTTCCTCACGGCGGCGACCAGGAACCACTACTACCATGGATGTGCTTTGGTGCGGGGTATCAATCTTACAGGGGAGACTAGGGGAGGCGACGTGCCTTTAACGGCAGATGGTGATTCTCCTGGGAGCTATTGGAGAACGATGAGGACGGCATGGATCTTGGGATGTCTGGATTTTTTTAGGCAATTGGGATGTCTGAATTTGGAATGAACCATATATGGCTCTGGTGGTGCTCGACGCGTGGTTTCCGGCGTGTGCGTGGGTCCAGATCGTTGGACTCCATCTGTGCCGGCAAGATGTAAACGGGTTGAGTATTCAACGTGGTGGGTTGTGCACCAGGGGCACTGTTCAATAATTGATATACTACGATCATGGGCTTCCACATGGAACAAACTGGTTGGCCCAGCAAGCAGGAGCATCTAGACCCAGGAGCCAAATCGAATTTCTCCTTCGTCAGACTAGACAATATTTTATGAGCGAGATCACATCTTCTTTTGAGGCCCATAGTCCACTGGCCTACTCACTGGTCACATCATTTATTTGTGCCTACTATTGGGCTCACTACACATCAGAGGCCTTCACAGATGAAAATGGGTCAAGACATCGGTCTAGTGGGCTTTGATTTGGAAAAAAACAGCAAATACAATATTTGCAGCAACATCTCGCTAAAATAAAAGTAGAGTATTCAATTAGAAAAAGTAGAGTACAATCCTTCCATGGCAATCGAACTTGTCGGCTTGATCGTTATGTTCATCTGATTAGGAATATGTTACTTACGGGATAAACGGAAAGGGTTTTGGCTCCAAAGCTCCGGTGCTTCCTTCATTTTATAAAATTTAAAAATCATATTTAGAAGTTTCAAATAAATTTGAAAATACTATCAATGCTGTATCCCACAATTATAAAAAATCGCAGCACAAAATTCTTGTATTGTGGGCTACATAAAAATAACAAAATCTGATAAAGTTTGAGGATTTGAAAATGTATACACAGATCTACACTTTTGCCATTTTTGAGAGCTCTGAATACAATGTATTTGAAATTAATATTTTGCATGTTGTGGGAAAAATCATTGGCTATATCTAGATACCCGTAAATATGACACTCGTAAATATGATTTTTTTTAAATCTAACACTCGTAAATATGATTTTCAATTTTTTAAAATAGCAGGAGCACGGTGCTCGGATACCAAAAATCATATCCAGTGTTGTTTGTTCGCTAGTATTGACTTTAAATACTGAAAAAGGTTCGTATAATAATATATTTTTATTCCAAACAATATTTGACTTGAAATATTGAAAACTATCCTATAACTTGGTCAACAATTAATCCCTTTGTCTCAAAATATATATCAAAATTTTGTCTATATTTACATGCACCTATACAACATCTAGATACATGCGTCTATATCGAGATAGGAGCTCCGGCCTTCGTTTTGGATTCGTAGTAGTGGAACGTACTTGGGATGGAGAGCGCAGCGAGTACGGGCGACGGGATGGCGATTGTGCGCTGACGACCGCGTGACCTCCGAGTGTCGACGTACCCCGCCCCGCAGGTAACCCTGACGACCGCTGGAGGTGGCGCCGCCCTCGGCCCCGTCACTAGCGCATCGCGGGACGATAGCTGATGGCATGTAAGTGCACAGGTTTGTCGGAGAATATTTTAGTGAAAGTATTAATTCTAGTTTTTATATCGATCACAATAAAAAGCCTAGGTAAGTGTTTTTATGCGGCATTTGTATCGCACTCAAGGTGTCACCGGTCTTGAGTGAATTGACTGCAATTGCTGACGGTGGAAAGTGGTGAGTAAAAGATAGAGGAATATTGCGTAAGGAATAATAAGAATTAATTGCATAAAAGTAAAGAAGAGAAAAGTGTTTGAAATTCCATTAGATGAGAAGTTAGGCGCGAAGAGAAACGGTTCATGGAGATAGTGCAAGTGCCAGATGAATAAAGCGAGATAGGTAATTATGATATTTTTTATTTATAAGTGAGTAGGAAAGCAACCCGTATACCGGCTGAAGGTCCTCATGGCCAATTCTTTCCAGCCCATTGATCCATCTTCCTGTTACCACGGCAATGGTCAGCGCATTAATTAAGGTCTTTCGACCAGATCAAGGCTTTAATCTTGATGATTCCTTATTGTCCTCGACTAATACTAGATCTTCATTGATATCGGTCGTGTCACTCGGGGGTCGCCAATTCGCTAACATACAACCTCATACCTATGAGATCTTTAGATCATGTTACCTGACCCTTAAATTAGATAACAAGCATTAAGCGGAGATAGATAATCATTCTCATAATTCAATAATCACTACGACAATCACAAATAGATGGGATCTAGAAAGGCACATCATATATCATTAATCCCCTACATCTCCCACGCCTATGGGGATTTACTCAGACATGAGAGGAAGATAAATCAAAGGCATAATTGTATTGGAAATGGAAATCATCTCAAAGTTATTGTAGAAAGCGACAATACCAGTTGAAGATCAAATCAAATATAAACCAAAGTTAGATCAAAATAACAAACCCTGATCTTACAAGCGTCAATCTCTCTCTCTCTAAGTAACAATGGGGATGATGGTGGAGTGGATGATTTAGAGGCTAGAGATTGTCGAAGAATGAGACAGGGTTCTTCTCCTTCTCCAGATCTGATCTCCCCTCTCTAGATGAGTTTGCGGCGGCTGTGTTCTATTTTTTGTCGTCTCCCCTTCACGAAAGTTCCTTGTATTGATATTACGGAGCTGATGGCAGGTAATACAGGCAGACGGTACGGGTGCATCCCGACCGTACCGGTGGTCGTTATGCACTCTAGACACCTCTAATGAAAGAGGATCCAATTGGGGATTTTCTTTTTTAGGTGTAATTATCTCATAAATGTTATTAGATCTTCTATAAATGTTTATTGCCTGAAAATCATAACAAGAAACCAAGGACTCGCTAATTGCGATGTTAATGTTAGTAGAAAGGATAATCTTTAGTGATAAAAAGTGATGAAATTTGGAGCTATCAACTTTCCCAAGATTAGCTGTTACTCGCCCTCAAGTGACAAAACTATACTGTGTAATAGCGAGGAATTGAATCAAGACGAAAGACTTACAAGTTCGAGATTGTATCATATTTCATTGTTTCAAATCCTGCAACCTTGAACATGAGCATAATATATCTGAAAAACTGCACTTAAATTCAATTCCTAAACGCAAGTAACTCGCTAGCTAATAGCTCTTACAACTCAAATGAGATTGTTAAAAATTTGGCTAGGCTTGCAAATCAATTCTTTTCACCTCCTCTCTTTTAATGAGAGTGAAAATATGTTCAAGCGAGGACGCTTAAGTCAAAATTAAGGGTGAACAAGTAGATGTGAAATGAATGATAAACTTAGATCTTTTCATTAACGTCCACGTCCATATTTGAACTGGATATTATTCATAATTTTGATGAAATATCTCTCTAAATCCTGCGACTAATGCCTAATATTCATAGGGGTATGCAATCCTTTCTTTTATATTTTTCCTGCACAGATAATGTCGTTTAAAGGAGGAAATCACTACATTAAAGTCAAAGATACGAGATTTCCAAGAACCAAAAAAACCAGGAGCTGTAAAGCGGAGGTAGACTCTTTAACGACCAACTATACGACCGGAGCAAAATTCTGGTCATATAGCTCCGGTCGTATAGTTGGCGTTGCTACCGTTAGGTCAAATAGAACAACTTTAGTGAAGGAACCCCTATATAAAGAAGCCTCAGACGACGAGAAAACAAGCCATACCTCACCAAAAAGTCTCTGCCACAGATCACCAGCCGCCTCCAGATCTCAAAACCCATCTCCATCTCCATAGCTATATTCCACCACTTGTAATAGTAGATCTCTTCTTTGATTGGCAACATTGTAAGACTATTGCTATCAATCTTATGATTTTTATTACAATGTTTGTGATTGTTGATCTCATCTCTATGTATGAGTAATTCTCCTTGGCTGAGGGCTTCGGCCTAGCCATGTAACGTTCGTGCATGTTATTTATCATAGATGGGATCGTGTATTAGTTTGTATGACATAATGGTTATTGTATCCTCCCTTGCCTCAATCCAAGGACTTGTCAGGTACCCAAGACCCCGAGGGTTGAGCCAGGTATAGGGAGTATGAGTAATGACTGATCTGCAGGTTGGGACCCAGTGACAGAAGGGGCAGTACAGCTGTATGTGAGGGATTTGCTTGGGATTAATGGTGACATCACTATGCATATTATTAGTTCTCTTTCTTCTATGGATGAGACTAGTAGGTTATTGCTATAAGCGGTTGCAGAGGCAATAGCAATTATGGATGCACTGCCCATATATAATTTATCTTGCTCTAACAAGTACATGCATACTTTATTTCTATCTTTTATTCTCATCAGATGTTTTGCACAGCTACAGGTGAAACCAAATGCCCTAGGCCCTCTCTCTCTCCATCATCGACAACAACAAAAAGATGCAAGCTATTGGTCCGGTAAAAACACAAAAGGAATTCTAAAACTCCCAAAGGTCCATTAAAGTAACTTCACTACGCATTTGCTTCCTGATGATGCGATAACCTAGGTCTACTAGGGAAAAAGAAGCTATACTACATCCGTAATCCAGATCGAAGATATCAACCCTTTTTCTGGCGCCGTTGTCGGGGAAGCAATAGCTACCCTGGTGTAACACCCTCGAATCGGCCCTATGCAAGTTTTAGCGCCTTCCGCCAAACCCACATAGAAACGATTCAAGGACGTCCACCAGGCACTTTCGCGTGGGTGGAAAAACGAAGTAATAACATTACACAATAGTCCATGATGGAACCCACAGAACATATATATACAACAACGACTCCATGAGTCATGAATACAGATATACAGTACAAAGATCCAAATCACCTTGCAATCGATACAACATCCGAGTACGGATAAGATGCAAATTGAGCTAAGAGCCCGAAGAATAAATGATGGCATCCAGAGGAAGCAGCCGGGCTAGGGAGGTCGAGCAGGTGCTGGGGCAGCCAGACTTGATGCAGCAGCTTCCCACGGTGGCGGCTCGCAGAGGAGCATCTCGATGCGATGGGGATTGCGGGGAGAAGGCATGGTCGGGTCGCGTACGGGGAGAGCGGGGTTGGTGGGCGGCTTGCGATGGGGAGAGGGAGCGGGTCATGGGTCACGGGGCTGCGCGCGTTTAGCGGCAGGTGGGGCCGGGGCAGGTTCCGGTCGCGTCGATGTGAGAGGGGATCGTGAGGCTGGGCTCTGCGTGCGATGGTATCGCAGGGTGTGGGGCCAAGCGGCAGAGTTGGTTGGGGAGCGGGGTTGTGAAGCATGCGACGGGTGTAGTGCGCGTCGCTGGGAGTGGATGGTGGCGGCAGGTAGAGGGAGTGGTAGGATAGGTGGGGTGTGTGGTTGGGATTAGGGTTTGGCTAGGGTTTGGTCAAACGGGCTAGGCCAGCCGGGGTGGTAGGTGGCTCGGCCTACGGGCTGGGCTGCCTCCACGGTACAAAACATTTGTTATATGTTTTATTTTAAAAATACTTTTTAGACAAATAAAAGATTCGGACAGACCGGGGTTGAATTTGAAACGAAGGAGGGAGAATAATTAGAAAAAAAAAATAGGGCTTTTGGAAAATAGCTTTAGACAAACAGATGCATCATGACAATGATGCTCAAATGCAATGTGACATGATGACATGAACATGCAGTCATGATGATGCACAAAATAAAAATGACACGCGATTTTCTAGTAGTGGTTTTATCGGGGTGCTACACCTGGTGAGGTTATTAGGAACCTTACTAGTTTTAATTCTTGTTTTTAATTTTGTTAGTTTGCTTTTAGTCTTTGTTTGATAAAAGAAAAAAATTAGTTAGCCTTTAAATTCTTGCTTTTACTATTATAATTCTTTGTTTAGGAAAACCCAAAACATAGGAAATATGGCTAAAAAGAAGCTTGGGGAGTTTGCTACTCCCAACAATGATTATTTGCATACTCCTATTACTCAGCCAGCAATTGTTGCTGATGACTATGAAATTAAGCCCCATTACTTAAGCTTGGTTCAACATAATCAATTTGGAGGTTGTGATGTTGAAGATTCAGGTATGCACTTGAATACTTTCACTGAAATATGTGATATGATGCGTATTAAAGACTTTGACCCCGATGCGGTCAAATTGTGTTTATTTCATTTCTGTCTGAGAGGGAGAGCAAAAGAATGGTTGTTATCTTTGCCTAGAAATACTATTACATCATGGGTGGGATGTACTTATTTATTTATGACTAAATTTTTCCCACCTTCAAAGACTATGCAACTCAGATCTAATATTACTGGCTTTAGATAGGAAGAGCGTGAGCCACTAGCGCTTGCATGGGAGAGGATGAAAGAATGCTTAAGAAACTATCCTAGTCATGGGATGGAAGTTGCTTAATCCTCCATTTATTTTATAATGCTCTTAATCCTGTGTCTAAGTTTATGCTTGATACTGCAGCTAGAGGAACGTTTATGGGTAAACATATTACCGAAGCAAAGCAGCTGCTAGACAATATGCAAGACAACCATGCCCAATGGCATGTGGATAGATCAAACACGAAGAAGGTGAACTCCATTTCACCACAAGAAAATGAGGAACTCAATGCTAAGTTGAATGAGCTCATACTAGCCGTAAAAGGTAAAGAAACCTAGGTAAGAGCTATCCCTGAAACGAATATTGAAGAAATAGATTTCATAGCTCATAATAATTATAATCCTGCTTGGAAGAAGAAATATAATCCTAATTTTCAGAAACACTATTCTAGTCCTGCAAGTAATCCTAATAATAATATGGGAACTTGTAATGGTAGTCTCCAAGAGACACTTAAGTCTTTTATAGACTCACAAACTGAACAAAACAATATTCTTGTTAAAATAACAGAGAACCATGATGCTATGCTTGGTAAATTATCTAACCAAGTTATTAGTTTGAGAAATGATTTACATGCCCTCCAAGAAAGAGAGAGGATCATTGATGCACAACTAGGTAAGATAACCGAGAGTCAACCTCTCATTCTAGCTAAATTTGCAGGTAAAGTTGAGACCAATCCTGCTGAAGAACTCAAAATGATGAAGATTCAAAGGGAGGAGCCTGAAGAACTTGACTATAGTAATGCTCCTTCGCCAAGCTACATCGTTGAAGATCTCATAAAAAGGATCAACGTCAAGATTACGGTGAGTGAAGGTAGTGAGGAAGCTATGTACCGACACTTCTTTAATCAGGTAGCAATAAAGGTACGTGAGCTTGAGGAAGAATATAAGCAAATTGCTGAAAAATTACCTGTGAAGTTAGATGACATATTTGAGCCTACTATTAAGATTAAAATTGGAACCAATGAGATAGCCGCACTTTGTGATCTAGGTGCAAGCGCCTCAACAATTCCAAAAAGTCTTTTTAACATGTTAAATCTTGGCTCCTTTGAAATCACTGAATTAAAATAGCATCTAGCAGATTCTACCTACAAACAAGCTGTAGGAATTAAGGAGAACACTTTAGTTTACATTAAAGGATGTCCTCCCCTAATTGACTTCGTTATTGTTGACATGCCTGAAGATATCAACCCTTTTTCTGGCGCCGTTGTCTTGGAAGCAATAGCTACCCTGGTGAGGTTATTAGGAACCTTACTAGTTATAATTCTTGTTTTTAATTTTGTTAGTTTTCTTTTAGTCTTTGTTTGATAAAACAAAAAAAATAGTTAGCCTTTAAATTCTTGCTTTTACTATTATAATTCTTTGTTTAAGAAAACCAAAAACATATGAAATATGGCTGAAAAGAAGCTTGGGGAGTTTTCTACTCCCAATAATGATTATTTGCGTACACCTATTACTCAGCCATCAATTGTTGATGATGACTATGAAATTAAGCCCCATTACTTAAGTTTGGTTCAACAGAATCAATTTGGAGGTTGTGCTGTTGAAGATGCAGGTATGCACTTGAATACTTTCACTGAAATATGTGATATGATGTGTATTAAAGACGTTGACCCCGATGCGGTCAAATTGTGTTTATTTCATTTCTGTCTGAGAGGGAGAGCAAAAGAATGGTTGTTATCTTTGGCTAGAAATACTATTACATCATGGGTGGGATGTACTTATTTATTTATGACTAAATTTTTCCCACCTTCAAAGACTATGCAACCCAGATCTAATATTACTGGCTTTAGACAGGAAGAGTGTGAGCCACTAGCGCTTGCATGGGAGAGGATGAAAGAATTCTTAAGAAACTATCCTAGTCATGGGATGGAAGTTGCTTAATCCTCCATTTATTTTATAATGCTCTTAATCCTGTGCCTAAGTTTATGCTTGATACTGCAGCTGGAGGAACGTTTATGGGTAAACATATTATCGAAGCAAAGCAGCTGCTAGACAATATGCAAGACAACCATGCCCAATGACATGTGGATAGATCAAACACGAAGAAGGTGAACTCCATTTCACCACAAGAAAATGAGGAACTCAATGCTAAGTTGAATGAGCTCATACTAGCCGTAAAAGGTAAGGAAACCCAGGTAAGAGCTATCCTTGAAATGAATATTGAAGAAATAGATTTCATAGCTCATAATAATTATAATCCTGCTTGGAAGAAGAATTATAATCCTAATTTTCAGAAACACTATTCTAGTCCTGCAAGTAATCCTAATAATAATATGGGAACTTGTAATGGTAGTCTCCAAGAGACACTTAAATCTTTTATAGACTCACAAAATGAACAAAACAATATTCTTGTTAAAATAATAGAGAACCATGATGCTATGCTTGGTAAATTATCTAACCAAGTTATTAGTTTGAGAAATGATTTACATGCCCTCCAAGAAAGAGCGAGGATCATTGAGGCACAACTAGGTAAGATAACCGAGAGTCAAACTCTCATTCTAGCTAAATTTGCAGGTAAAGCTGAGACCAATCCTGCTGAAGAACTCAAAATTATGAGGATCCAAAGGGAGAAGCCTGAAGAACTTGACTATAGTAATGCTCCTTCGCCAAGCTACACCGTTGAAGATCTCATAAAAAGGATCAACGTCAAGATTCCGGTGAGTGAAGGTAGTGAGGAAGCTATGTACCGACACTTCTTTAATCAGGTAGCAATAAAGGTACGTGAGCTTGAGGAAGAATATAAACAAATTGCTGAAAAATTACTTGTGAAGTTAGATGACATATTTGAGCCTACTATTATGATTAAAATTGGAACCAATGAGATAGCTGCACTTTGTGATCTTGGTGCAAGCGTCTCAACAATTCCAAAAAGTCTTTTTAACAAGTTAAATCTTGGCTCCTTTGAAATCACTGAATTAAAATTGCATCTAGCAGATTCTACCTACAAACGAGATGTAGGAATTAAGGAGAACACTTTAGTTTATATTAAAGGATGTCCTCCCCTAATTGACTTCGTTATTGTTGACATGCCTGAAGATACTGTTGCTCCTATTATATTAGGTCGTCCTTTCTTAAGAACCATTAAGTCTTTGATTAACCTCCATGAAGGGAACGTGAAGCTGCAATTTCCTTTGCGGGATCCTTTTGATATTCATTTCCCCAGGAAGAAGAAAGCCAGGCATGATGAAAAGGAGGCCATCACTTTGAAGGCCAATTACTTTGGAGTGGGTGTTCCACTCATCTGGCCCAAGTGAATGTCATCATGGTCAAGCTATTGACCATAAAAGATTGCTCCATGGGAGGAACCCCATGTTAAATAAAGGTTTGAGTTAAAAAAATTAGTTTTAGTTTAAGTTTATGTTTAATAAAGAGTGCTAGAAAACTCCATTTGAGGAGAAGAAGTTCGGTAGTACTTGAAATTCTGCTTTATTCATGCTATTATTGGTCAACAATATTTACTGACAATTTTCTATCATAAACAAGGTATATCACTAAGTTACAAGAAAATAAATAGTTTTCGAAGAAATAGAATTTTTTTGAAGCATACAGAGAGTTTAACGACCAACTATACGGCGGGAATAAAAATTCCAGCCGTATAGCTCCGGTCGTATAGAAATCTTTACAATCAACAATTTTTTTTAATATGTACCGAGAGTTTAACGACCAACTATACGGCGGGAATAAAAATTCCGGACGTATAGCTCCGATCGTATAGATATTAGTGCCTCCGTATAAATTCTTTTCCAATATACAGAGAGTTTAACGACCAACTATACGTCGGGAATAAAAATTTAAGCCGTATAGTTCCGGTCATATAGATATCGATGCCTTTGTATATTTTCTTTCCCAGTGACAAATAGTTTAACGACCAACTATACGACGGGAACATTTTGTTTCGGCCATATAGTTGCGCCCGTATAGTTGCGTCCGACCACAAAAGCGCACGGGAAGGTACCTCCAACTCCAAAACTTCAATCTTTTTTCTCTTCCACCTCCAAACTCTCTCAAAACCTCAAGAGATCTTCAGCTCTACTCAATTTCGTTCGATTTCCTCGCACACGAGTGCTGTGCGATATGTTTCTCCTCCGATCCTCCAATTACTTTTTGCAAATTCATCTTTGATCTATTGTCATTATCAATCTAGGGTGAGACCTACTATGAACCAATTGCCATAATTTTCTTGCCTAGATTATTATTTTGAGGAGATTCTTTAGTGTGATAGGATGTGCAATATGATGTACTTCCTGTTGTTGGATCAAAAAGTTTTATTTTTGCCTTTTTCAATATTTTAGATGACGAACACAAGGAGCCAAACTCGTGCTCGTGCCATCGCTAGCGGTTCTCGGGCTGTCGCTCAAGAACGCATGGCGATACGGTTCAGGGATGAGCCCCATCGTGATCGTTTCAACAGGATCAAGAACCACGAAGTGAAGGCCACCAAGTTGGCTTGCCCCATTATATTGAACCAACTCAGTATTTCTGATGACTTCAAGTTACTTTGCAATAGATTGGCCTGCAAAACTTTGTGTACAATGATGTGCCTACTTATCACCGCTTAACCCTTGAATTTCTAAGTTTGTTGCAAAGCACCGTTAAACAATGGCATGGAGAGGACACTATTTCTTTCCGACTTATGAACAACAACTACACTTTAACTTTAGATAATGGTGCACATGTTTTAATTTGCAAACAATGATATTCATGCCTTACACGCATCCTTTACTGGCTTAGAACCTACCCCTGAACAATACTATAATGGAATGAGTTTCACTAGTAGAGTGAACAAGGGGAAGAATATTCAACATCCCGCAATTCGCTATTTGTTCTATGTTATTGCTAACACCTTGCAGGCACGTAATGAGTTCACGAGACTCAACGAGGAGGACATCCTAGTCCTCGCAAAGGGTGCTTACATCAATTGCGGCTTGTCACTCAACTTGGGCGCCATCCTTGTGCGCTACCTGAAGCACCAAGCCTCCCAAAGCCAAAGACCAATCATAGGTGGAGGCGTCATCACCGTGCTTGCCACTGCCCTAGGCATCGACCTAGGTGAGTTGCAACCCGTGCTAGGTGATACACGTGTTGGTTTCTCCACTTTGAAAGCCTGTGGAATGCTCACTAGGAGAGGTGGTGTTTATTATCTACATATTGCTAGAGCTGGGCGTCTCTACCCCGATCCTATGCCTAATGGTCTTTTCTCTATCGAGGAAGGACGTTTGCTATATGACTTGTAGGTTGAGCAACACCAACCCGAGGAGGAGATTCTAGATGAGGATGAGGACCAAGAGGAGGAGCAAGAAGTTCCTTATCAAGAGGAGCAGCCACAAACCCGGTTCGCCACATACCAAGACTTCCAAGGACTTGGAGGGACCATGGAGAGGATGCATGGCCTCTCTTTGAACCTCTGAGAATCAACTAGTAACCTCTCAACTCAATTTGCGAACAGGAGTAACGACTTTTTCCCGCCACCACAATGATTTGAAGGGCTTGCAAAAGCCTAAGCTTGGGGAAGTTTCCTCATGTATCTTAATTTGGCGTTCATTTGCTTTTATTTATTTCGAGGTTCTGTTTTTATTTGAGTTTATAAGCACTCGTGGATTCCCCAACGCCTTATTTTTAGTTCTTTCTATTTGCTCTCGATATTTTCTGGCCGAGCTTTGCCGCCAATTTTCTATTCTTTAAAGTCCCTCTCTTAAAAACCACAAAAAGATTTCTCCATTTTTCCTTATTTTCCCTCTTTCTTTTCTTTCCACCTCGAGGTCTTCATGTAATTGCAGGAGAGTGATCGACTTCGATTTTCCAAGAAACAAATAAAAAAGTAAGAGAGAAGTGGAACCAAACATGAGAGGTATGCCTTATGACTCCCCACTTTTGAAGTTTGAGAAACCCATGCTAGTGAGTAGTAAATGTTGAGATATTATATTGGTGGAGTGAGTCTTTATATTGTAGTAAGGTTTTCGTTTGCATGGGTATTTAATTGGGTACATTTGTTCCAACTCTCATAATTAACCAAGTCTTGCCTAAAAATTGCTAAAGAATTGTAATAAGAAAAAGCCTCACAATTGAAGGCTTGGGTGTTATGGTGCTTAGTCTTGAAGGCTTATTTCTAGAGACACTCGACACCACTGAAAATGTTGATTGACTTAATAGCTCTCTTTAAAAGGATTTTTTCGATTGAATTAATGTTTAGCGGTGTTTGTGAGCATGCCAAAGTTTGACTTGTTAATCATAAGAATGATATAGCTTTATGCGTGTCAAACTTCATGGGATGCCAAAAACTCCGCTGGCCTATGAACGATCTTCATGGAGGAAACTCCTAGATTCCGTCTATGAGTTGATTAAACACTTGTAGTAGTAATGCTATAGTGGGTAAGATTCTTGGCACTCCCGGGTAGATGTAATCATGATAGAATCACTCCTCTGGATGTTATGAGAAATCATTATGCAAAAGGAACAAAACCTTAATGATGCCACGAGTGTCCATCATAGCCCGATAGACTAATATTTCTTTGGCATGCTCTCAATTACTTAAAAACTGAAATTCTTGAAGGCCAGTGAATAGAAAAGTAGTTCTTTCAAAGTCTTGATTTATTGATGTGGGAGAACTGAGATACTCTAGTGTATATGCTTTTCATGACAAGTCTCACACTCTTAATTTACATGATTATACTTTATTGTTCAAAGGAAAGCCTATGAATTGATTACTTGACATGGAATAAAGTTTACTCATTTGAATCATCCATGTTGACAATAATTTTGCTGCACTATAAGGATGCATGAAACCCGTATGATATGCTTGCCATTACTCTATCTATGCTGAAGTTTTTCATATTTATGAAGTGGAGGAAACATGAGACTACTAATCATGAGTAAGATCACCATCTTGTTATTTCAGTTTAAATGTTGAGTTCCTTTTTGATTTTGGTTTTCTTTCTTGGGGACGATCAAGTTTAATTTTGGGGAGGTTGATGGCTCTGAAATATAGCCATCCACATCCACATTTAAACTGGATATTATTCATAATTTAGATGAAATATCTCTCTAAATCCTACCACTAATGCCTAATATTCAGAGGGGTATGCAATCCTTTCTTTTATATTTTTCCTGTGTAGATAATGTCGTTTAAAGGATGGAATTACTAAATTAAAGTCAAAGATACGAGATTTCCAACAACCAGAAGAAACCAGGAGCCGTAAAACGTAGGCATACGCTTTAACGACCAACTAAACGATCGGAGCGAAATTCTGGCCATATAGCTCCGGTCGTATAGTTGGCGCCGCCACTGTTAGGTCAAACAGAACAACTTTCGTGAAGGGGACCCTATATAAAGAAGCCTCGAGCAACGAGAAAACAAGCCATACCTCACCAAAAAGTCTCAATCGTAGATAACCAGCCGCCTCCAGATCTCAAAACCCTTATCCATCTCCATAGCCATATTCCACCACTTGTAATAGTGGATCTCTTCTTTGATTGGCGACATTGTAAGACTATTGCTATCAATCTTATGATTTTCATTACAATGTTTGTGATTGTTGATCTCATCTCTATGTGTGAGTAATTCTACTTGGGCTAAGGGCTTCAGCCTAGCCATGTAGCGTTTGTGCATGTTATTTATTGTAGATGGGATCATGTATTAGTTTGTATGACATGATGATTATTGTATCCTCTCTTGCCTCAACCCAATGACTTGTCAGGTACCCGAGACCCCGAGGGTTGAGCCAGGTATAGGGAGTATGAGTAATGACTGATCTGCAGGTTCGGAACCCCAGTGACAGAAGGGGTAGTACGGCCGTATGTGAGGGATTTGCTTGGGATTAACGGTGACATCACTATGCATATCATTAGCTCTCTTTCTTCTATGGATGAGACTAGTAGGTTATTGCTATAAGAGGTTGCGGAGGCAATAGCAATTATGGATGCACTGCCCACATATAATTTATCTTGCTCTAACAAGTACACACATACTTTATTTCTATCTTTTATTCCCATCAGATGTTTTGCACAGCTACAGGTGAAACCGTACACCCTAGGCCCTCTCTCTCCATCATCGACAATAACAAAAAGACAAGCTATTGGTCCGGTAAAAACACAAAAGGAATTCTAAAACTCCCAAAGGTCCGTTAAAATAACTTCACTATGCATTCGCTTTCCGAGGATTCTATAACCTAGGTCTACTAGGGAAAAATAAGCTATACTACATCCGTAATCTGGATCGAAGGTATCAGTGGACATTGTCATTAATATCTAGTTCTCCCTCATGGGAGAATCCGAACAATCACAAAATTCATAAAAGGATAGGCTATGGGGTTGCCCATTGAGCACAAAACTTATAGTGCAATTACGCTCATGGACCTCAAGATCATTGTTAAACAATGATAGGAACTCGTATGTGGCAAACTGATAGGTGTCGACAGAGAGGTAGGAGAAAGCGATCATGCTAGCTTGCATAATCATCTGCTCGAAGTCCTCCAAAAGAACCTGGTGGGAGAGGAACTCACGGTCTACCCACTTAGTGGGTAAAACCCTACGTTAGCTCACCCTCTCATAGTCTTGGTTCATGGCGGCTCTCAAGCTATCCACCTCTGAATGCCTATTCTTCGAACCCGACGGCCTAGTGGAACCCGAGGCCCTTGCCGTTCCCAAACCCTTGCCTGAACGGAAAATCCTACCAATGTTATGCATTGTGCTACAAAATTTTCAATGAAAGCTATAGGAATCAAGTTTCTATCACACAAACAAACGATTACAGGCAGAAATTATAAATCCTAACGTGAGGAATCAAAAATAATCTCAAAATATGATAAAGTCATCTACATAGCCAATGTGAGGAATTCAACCACGGACTTCAGAAAATAGAGCGTGGATCGGATGAGAAACTTATCGATGTGAAGATTCCCGCACTCAAAAACATGAAACCAATGAACAATCGAAGGTTCTAAGAGATTAGGGTTTGAGGTGGAGAGAGAAAGAGAAAGAAAGAATGAGGAAGAATAAGAAAGGAGATGGATGTGAGCCAGCCGCCATCGGCCTTTACCTGGCGATGTAGTCGGTATGGGCAGATAGTATGGGTTCATCCCGCCCGTATCGATGGTCGTCACCATTGGATCAAGGTTAGGGTTCGAGATCAAACCTGGATTGTCTAGTACGAGCGGACGGTACGGGTGCGTCCCGGCCATACCAGTACTCATTACCGATACGGTAATCTCTCGATGAATTCATCGAAGTTTAGTATGGGTGGACCGTATGGGCGCGTCCCAACTGTACTGGTGCTCGTTACGTAGTCTGACCCTTGTTTACTTCTTCCCTTCACTTTTCTCTTTCTTATTTAAGCTCCACTAGGATAAATTCTCTGCAAATCTCAAAACTAGAACAAATTTATTAATACACACATAGAGTAAAATAAAATAAAACAAATTAAAATTTAACTTATTGAGAATGGGTTGACTCTATTTAAGCATTTTATTCTAGAGTTTAGCTTGTCAGCCAATCTTCATATCACTAGTGCTTACCTCAAGTTTCTTTTCATCTATGGTTTTTACTACTTGGATACGCTTAGGTGGTGGAACATAGTTTCCATTATGCTCATGTTTCTTTGAAAAATAATGAACAATCTGATCATCATATATATTAAAGACAATCTTACCGCTGGAACAATCTACGTTAGCTCCGGCTATGCTAAGAAAAGGTCTTCCAAGGATGATAGAAAGTTTGTCATCTTCAGGAACATCAAGTATAATAAAATTGGTAGGTATAACATGTTGGTCTATTCTAAGTAGAAAATCTTCGATCATACTAACATGTTGTTTAGTTGTCTTATTAGCCATTTGCAAAGTGATTGAAGTGGGAAAATACTCTCCAAGGTTCTATTTTTTAAACAAGGAATAAGGCATGACACTAACACCTACTCCTAAATCACAAAGAGCATTAACTATAGTTGTTTTTCAATTGCGCAAGAGATAGTTGGTATACCGGGTCCCCAAGCTTAGCAGGCAGCTTATCACCAAAGCTTGTCATTACTGCTATAGTCTTAGTTACCTTTTTTTTCTATTGAGAATATCTCGCATAAACTTTTTATAAGTATGAACTTGAATAGCATTAGTTAAAGAAAGTTCTAAATGAAGGCTTCCTAGTGCCTTGGCAAAAGAATCATAAATAGCTTTATCCGGTTCATATTGAACTCGATTAGGATAAGGAATTTTATTTTTGGTGGGTATTACCTTCTCTTTTACCTTTTCCACCGGGTCAACATCTCTTTTAGTTTTATTTGTTACTGATTTTTGTTTATCGGCATGTCCTTCATGTGGGGCGATAACTTGCTTTTCTTGCTCCTTTCTTATATGGGCTTCTTCCCTTGAGTCGACCGTCTCAGCATCTGAATCATATAGTTTATGTTTATCTCCTGCTTCTTCTTATTCTCTAGCTTTGGAAGACTCATGTTCTCTTTTCGAAGCTTCATACTCAATATCATATTGAGGATCAACTAGGTCTTCTTATTCTTGACTCATCTCTTGAGTCTCTCTTGCCTTGCAGACTTGTTCTTCTTGATACCAAGGTGGCCCTTGTGGTTCCTATGTTTCTGTACCACGTCTAGTGACAATGTTAGTCGAAACAATATTGAAATTTCCTTGGTTCAAAATCAAAGTTTGGGTTTCCATTATTTGATCACATTGTGTTTTAACCATACTTAAATATCTATCTAAATGCTTTGTGAGTCATCAAAGACTTCGGTTAGCTCCCTTATATTTTTTTCTTGAGTCATAAGACGTCTATAATATTTTTCACGGAACTACTTTTGTTGATATATAAACTTTTGCATGCCAAGATTTATATCATCATCCATAACATAGGCTTGAAGAATGTCAATTTTATTTTCTTTAATAAGTTCTGAGGCTATTCCTTTTTCTTTCATGGATTCAGTGGGTAGGTGAATCGTACCTTTTTGTGGTTCGACATCCTCCACTGGATTATATTGTTCATCATTGAAGGATCTTACCTCGAAAAGCTTTACACTTTCCGACAATGGTAAGTTGCAAATATCTCCCCTGCAGATAGATCAATCATTCCTTTTGTCTCATCATTAAGCCCATTGTAATTATATTGGATAATTAAATGCTCATGGAAACCATGATTTGGGACTTTCATATTTATTGCATAAAATATATTCCATACTTGATAAAAGTTTTCTCCAATTGTTTGAAGAAAGTTTGTTATGCTACGTTTAATCTGCATGATTTTAGTGAACGAACAATATTTATGCATAAACTCTTGAATGCAATATTTCCAGCTTTTTATAGTGTGATTAGGTAATGATTTTAACCAAGTAAAAGCATTATCTTTCAAAGACCAACAAAAAAGTTTAAGGAGTACAAACTCTATTGGTAGACTTGCTAGTTTAAGAGTAGTGCAAAGGTCATAGACCCTCGTCAAGTGATCACTAGGATCTCCTTCTTCTTTTCATGCGAAAGCAATTTCTTTCATCATATAGATTAGCTCAGGATCTATTTCAAATTCCTGGCCTTCAAGTTCAAGACAAAGAATCGGTATTTTTCTTAAGTGCCTAGATGGATTTCCATATTCTCCCAATGGTAGCTCAGGTTTTTAGCCCCATGGGTGATGGTCAAGCATTCCATCAAAGGAATCAAACTGTTCACGTATATAGTACGTGAGTTTAAAAATCTTTCAATAAATTCTAGGCGTCTCTCAGTTGGAATACGATCAATGTATGGAGGTAAATAAGTTTTTCCTGATCGAGTGGTACCTCTATCTTCAACGGAGATCATGGATGGTGTCAACAATTACTTTTATCAAGAAACAATACTTAGCGCTTAGCTACTTGGCAACGACGCTAGAAAATATCTTGATGGCCTGCAAGTGCACAGGTTTGTGAGCGAATGTTTTCGCGGAAGTATTAATTCTAGTATTTATATTGATCCTAATAAGGAGCCTAGGTAAGTGTTTTTATGCGGCGTTTTTGTCACACTCAAGGTGTCACCAGACTTGAGTGAATTGACTACAATTGCTGATGGTGGAAAGTGGTGAGTAAAAGATAGAGGAATCTTGCGTAAGGAATAATAAGAATTAAATTGCATAAAAGTAAATACGATAAAGGTGTTTGAAGTTGTAGATGAGAAGTTAGGCGCGGACAAAAACGGTTCATGGAGATAGTGAAAGTGCCAAATGAATAAAGAGAGATAAGTATTTTGATATTTCTTATTTATAAGTGAGTAGGCAAGCAACCTGTATACCGGTTGGAAGTCCTCATGGCCAATTCTTCCTAGCCCCAATGATCCATCTTCCTGTTACCACGTCAATGGTCAGCACATTAATTAAGGTCTTTCAACCGGATCAAGGCTTTAATCTTGATGGTTCCTTGTTGTCCTCGAGTAATACGAGCTCCTCATTTATATCGGCCATGTTACTCGGGGGTCGCCGATTCGCTAGCATACAAGCTCAAACCTATGAGATCTTTAGATCATGTTACCTGAGCCCTTAAATTAGATAACAAGTATTAGGCAAACATAGATAATCATTCTCACAATTCAATAATCACTACAACAATCACAAATAGATGGGATCTAGAAAGGCACATCACATCTCACCAATCCTCTACATCTCCCACGCCTATGGGGATTTACTCAGACATAAGAGGAAGATAAATCAAAGGCATAATTTTATTGAAAATGGGAATCATCTCAAAGTTATTGTAGTAAGACACAATACTAGTTGAAGATCATATCAAATACAAACCAAAGGTAGATCAAAGTATCAAACCCTAATCTTACAAGTGACAATTTCTCCATCTCCCTCTAAGTAACAATGGAGATGATGGTGGAGTAGATGATTTAGAGGCTAGAGATCATTGTTGAAGAATGAGACATGGTTCTTCTCCTTCCCCAGATCTGATCTCTGCCTCTCTGTATGAGTTTGCGATGGCTGTATTATGTTTTTCATCGTCTCCTCTTCATGAAAGTTGGTATTGATATAATGGAGCTGACAACAGGTAGTGTGGGTGGATTGTACGGGTGCACCCTGACCGTACCGGTGGTTGTTATGCACGTTGGACGCCTCCAATGAAAGGGGCTCCAATTGGGGATTTGCTTCTTTAGGTGTAATTAGCCCATAAATGCTATTAGTTCTTCCATAAACGTTCATTGCCTGAAAACCATCACAAGAAAGTAAGGATTCGCTAATTGCAATGTTAACATTAGTAGAAAGGATAATCTTTAGTGAAATCCCGCAATAAACAAGAGGAAGATCAATGATAAAAAGTGATGAAAATTGGAGCTATCAATGGCCACAATAGGGGACACCAAAGGCAACGCATTGGACGATGTCGAGGGCTAGAAGGAACAGCGTAGCCCCGGCGCAGAGAAATCACTGACCTCTGCACGACAGTCTATGACGCCACTACCTCAGATCTCACCGTTGGACATGGCTGCTAGGAGCTCTGGTGAACTTCGGAGCCGACTCTGGGAGGACGTGGCTGATAAGGAGGAAGAGGTGGAGGTCGAGGACAACGATGTAGGACATGGAGTGTCGGACAATGGTGCAAGGTGGGGTCCCTACCCTCATCGGCACCGATGGCCGGACCGACCCGAGCGGCGGTAACCCAATTTGTTGTGGGGAACCAGAACGTGGGGAGCGGCGAGCATCCCAAACGGGCTGGGCCAGTAGTGGGGTTTGGCCCAATATTGGGCCCATGGGCGGTTTGCCCCTGGCGCAGCTAGGACTTTCGAATCCTTGATGGGCTGACGGTGGACCGTGCTAACCAGCCCATGAAGGGTCTGTGCCTGGAAACCCTAGCTAGTACTGTCCGGGCCTGGACCTGGGTTCACTCCGTCGGTTGGCTTCCAAATGCCTCACCTTCTCCCCATCCTGAGCTCGCACCCGCGTCCAGCCGCCGCCACCCCTGCCATCCCCGACGCCTGCCCGTCCCTTGTCGTCCGCCACCGTCGCCATGTCCTACGCCAAGGCTATGTCCCGCCAGAGGCCGCACAGCCCCACACCCCCACCTGTGCGCAGGCATCCTTGCTTGCCGCCTCGCATAGATGCACTGGTTGTTGACAACCGCGCCCCAGCATACCGGCCGCCGGCCGCCACTCACCCACTCGGGAACGGTCTTCTAACCATGGCGGCACCCCTACCACTGCCACAGCTAGGGAAAGTCACTGCCCCGGGACCAACAGCGGTCTCTGGCTACTGCTACCCGCCATGGTTGACCGCAGGCACGCGGGGAACCTTCGTCGAAGGGTCAGCAGTCCGAGGAGGCCCTCCGGCAGGCCTAGAATAGCGCCCATATGCGCGTGCCGCCATGGGCAGAGCTGGGGTGGGGGACTGGCGTCGAGATAGAGAGGCCCCTCGTCTGCGCTCCCCATGCCAGGACACCGTGTCACGCCCTGAGCCATGGCCTAGGAGAATGACAGCCGCCGTATGCTTATGAGTTGAAGAAAACATAAGCATACAAGGCTAAGTACGGTGAAATATCATCCAGCGGAGACCTTCTTGAATGAGTTCAACTCAAAGGCTTCGACATGCTGTTTAAGCGGTTGGCAAAGTCCACTCTCAAAACAATGTGCCTTTGATTTATCTGTTTGGACAAATGCAGGAGAAAATTGAGCAAGTCTAGAAAATCCAATTTCATAATCTGAAATTGACTTATGTCCTTGCTTTAATTCAATTTTTTTCCTTTATCCTGCTGACACTTTCTGGAAAATATTTCTCATAGAAAGCTTCCTTAAACATCTTCCATGTAATTTCAATATCTTGCCTGTAAGACTTTCTATGAGCATCCCACCACTCGAATGCACTAGACTGTAACATGTATGTTCTAAAGGCTACTCTCTTATTATCGGTACACTCCATTGCATCAAAAGCTTTTTCCATAGCAATGATCCAATCTTTGGCCTCCAAGGTATCATGTGTACTTTGAAAAGATGGAGGCTTTAACTTTTGGAAATCTCCAAGTCCATTACGTGCTCTTCACAATATGTTCTATTATTTGCATTTGACTTTGTTGTGTTTGTTCTTGCTTTGCAATAATATCCGTAAGAAAATGGGCCAGTTGGTCTCGTCCGACTACATCATGGACCGTGTCTGCAGAGTAGCTATTGCTAGCACTGTGGCATCCCGCAAAAACCACTACTAGAAAATCGCGTTGTTTTGTGCATTGCATCGTCACGACCGCATGCTCATGTCATCATGCCACCTTGCATTTGAGCATCGTCATGTCTTATTGCATGGTTTGCCTAAAACTAATTTTCTAAAAGCCTAGTTTTGTTTTCTAAATCTCTTCCGTTGTATTCAAATAAAACCCGGGTCTATGAAATATTTTGTTTTGTCTACCAACGGTTTACAAAAACCCCGTTTTAAATAATAAAATATTTCTTTTATTTTTGGGAGGCAGCCCGCCAGGCCCGAAAGCCCGGCCAGCCACCTCCAAATCCTAGTCTAACAATACCCTAACCCTAGCTAGACAAAACCTAGCCACCCCATCTCCCCAACTCCAGCCAGCCGCCACCCTCTCTCCCTCTACCCCGTTTCCCTCCCTCTCTTTTTCAGCCGCCGCCACGCACGCAACGCTGCACGCTCTGCTCGTTGCGCTCACCAACCACCGCACTGTCACGCCTGTGTCCCCAGCCCCACACAGCCCCAGCCCGGTCTCACACACACACACACCCACACCGATGCCACCCAACCCGCCTGGTCCGTCACCTGCACCTGATCGCTCCACCCCACCAACCAGCCGACCCACTCCCTCCTTTTCCGCGCCGCCCCCTGGCCCGCATCCCCACCCCCACCTGCCGCGCGGTCGACCACCGCCAGGAGACAAACCGCCTCGGGATCCCCGCCCCGGGCCCCACCCCATGGGAGAGACCCGTCCCCGTCGTCCTCTCTCTCCCTGCGACCTGTTCCTCCCCCGCATCCTCCTCCCTGCCGTCGGCGCTCGCCCTCCCCTGCGAGCTGCCCGTCCGCCTCGCCTACGCGCTCCCGCAACCGCCGTTCCTCATAGCTTCCACACCGTGCCTCTCCGCACTGTCCGCCGCCGCCAGCATCTGCGCCTCCCCGCTGCCTTCTCTGCTCTCCACCGAGGCACAGACCGTGGCCCTGGTACCCCTCCCCGCGACGGCCGCAAGCCCCGCCACCGGCCTCGGCCTCCACCGCGACCGCGTGCCCGCCGAGCCGCCCTTTTCCCCGGCGAGCCACCTCCGGCCTGCTTCCCGCGAGCGCCTGCCCCGCCACGCCGCCCCTCTCCGCTCCCGGCGACGGCCATCTCCGCTCTACTCCGACCGTCGCCGCCGCGGCATCTCGGCGCCCTCTCGAGCCGGTCCGCCATCGGGCCTTCTCCCTCTCCGCGTTACCACCTGCGCCCTCCCCTGCAGAACCGTGTCTCCGGTCGTCGCCCCTATCCTGCATCTGACCGTGGCCCGCGACCCCGCAGGTACTGGCCGTGCAACGTCGTCCTCGCTTGCCACCGTCTCCATGCCCGCGTGTGTGTGCCGCACGTTCCTGCTGCCCCTGTTTCTAGCCACGAGCATGAGGGGAGATACAGAGACGTTGCTCTGGAGATGTTGTGATAGATGTTTTGGTGAGGATGCCAGTTTAGTGAATTGGTACAATATCGAAGGTGCGTGGAATGTTCAGATCCCCGAGCTGTCCGTCAGGAATTTCGGAACCACGAACCCGAAGGTCTTCTACGTGGAACATCAAGTACTCCACCGACACCCGACCCGAATCCGAGTTCTTCGACGTGTACGACAAGATCTTCCGAAGACCACGGTACCGGCCCAAGATCCGCCATCGACGCCCGAAGCGGAAACTCCAAGATCGTCCGTACAAGTCCGATGGACGAGGCCTGAAGTGGAACCGAGGATTACGACAAGTTCTCCTTCCCGGAATGCCAAGTTCTTCTTCCCGAACGCCAAGATTGACCCGGTACGCGGACCCGACAAGATCTTCGCGACGACAAGATCGACACCGACCAGAGCGAATCCGATGAGCCGCCGACGGTGAACCAAGTCCTTCTTCCTGGAACGCCAAGCTCTCCTTCCGTTGTCCGAGACCGATCCCGTCGAGCCGTTTCCGCCCCCGTCGAACCCTGTCGAACCCCGAACCCTCGGAGCCCAAGTTCGCCGAACCCTAATGTGATTCCCTATCCGAGACCCCCATTATTTTTATAATATGACATTATCGACTGTCGCATACTAAATTGTTCATCTCGCATGCATATCATAATCATGCCGGATCTTCTGCCGTAGTATTAAATATTGCATCCGGTGTTTCTTTTAGTGCTTTGCTTCTTCGCGGATTAACCTGATGAGTGGATGCGAGTATCGACAAGTTCTCCGGATATGATCCTTCGGCTGTTTCCCAGGCGAGCACCTCTTCCCCTTCTACCTATTTTGCTTTTATAGTCTTTATTTCCTCCTGTTGATCTATTGCTATCCGTGTTGTGATGCTTTAGTTTCTGTGCACCAGTTATATTCCGTGCAGCCTCTATATTGCCTTGGACACCTCCTATTACCTGTGTTTGGTAGATAGCTGGTCTTGCGAGTCGTAGTTGCGTGCTCAGGTGCGATCTCGTGTTGACAAGTACCACAGTTGTTGGAATGCTGGCAGATGGTTATTGATGGAGATGCTTATTGGTGGAGATGATCATGGCTTAAAATACAACTATTAAAATACTAGATATAACTAATGCAGAGGCATCGGTGGGCAATAGATGTTATTTGGTTCTTCCACGCTCACTTGTGTCCCGTAGGACCCGAGTACTTGATACCTGTTTCTTGATTTTTCGCACTATCCACATCCGGGAGGCCTTATGGACCCCCCTGAGCCAGAGCTTGATTCATTTCTATTTCTTGGGGCCACAAAGTAGTTTGGGGCTTTATTACTATCCTATACTTATGCCATGTTACTGCTTTATTTAAGATTGTGCGTGGAGCACCTGTACTGTTTTGGATCGTGCCACGTTTTCGCAGTATCGACAAGCCCAGTCATATTTTCGGGTTCCCAGTCGTTTACAGCCGTCGTCGCAAACCCTGGGTCCGTTCCGGAGCCGGCCAACTTCGTTGCGGGTAGCTTAGTGGGGTGGCCCCCTGAAATATTTATGAATCATGTGATCGCTTTGTCGTGAATGTCTCGTTGGGTTTTGAGTTGGTTCTTCCGAGGTTGATCGAGTGTGTGTTGCTATTTGTGCACCCCTGCAGGGTAAAACTTTCTGAAAGCCGTGTCCGCGGTTATGGACGACTTGGAGCACACTATCTCGATCATAGACAAGCATAACTAAACTAGTGTTATAAATTTGACTTAATATGTGACTAGTAATCAGATGCAACTATAACGGAATGGATATTAAAAATGCCAACAACTAGTGGATCTGGGTTGTTCCGTGACATGCTGTACCTGCCTAGTAAGTATTGCAACTCCAATGGAATGTGATAAAAGTGCCAACAATTGCTAGGTTTTGGGATTCCTCAGGACAATTATATCTGACTAGTAAATGTTCCAACTACAACGGAATGTTATTTACAACTGCCACTACTTATGTTTCAGGATGACTCATGCTATCTATATCTGTTTAGTAATTGCTGCGACTATAACGGAATGAGTAAAATTGCCAACTGCGTGAGTTCCTCGGTTTGACTTCCTCGTTTGGTCTCGAGGGGGAAATATCAGGATGCGTTTGTTTGGTGTTAGCTTCAAGTTGGATCTGGATAGGTCTTTCTTATCCCTCTCTGATAACCGCCAGTGATATCGAGTCTCTATAGGTTGTTTAGTGCCGCTGTGCTGCCGCTTCAGCCCACCATACCTATGTAGGCGAGAGCCGCCGAATTCTAGCCTCGCCGTGTACTGGCCTCAGTACTGACGCTCCTCTTTTTTCCTTTGCCCTTTGTCAGCACCCCTTTTGTTTAGCAGGTTTGAGATCGACGTCGTTAGTAGGGTTACCCTTCCGGCTTGGCCTGGGCAGGGTTATGGACGCCACTGGTTATTCTTCAGGGCTCTTAGCCCCATTTGCATCTTGTCCGTAGTCGGACGCTCTATCATTTTCAAGGTGATTTGGATCTTTGTATTGTATATCTGTATTCTTGACTCAGGGAGTCGCTGTTGTATATATATCTATTCTGTGGGTCCCATCGAGGACTGTTGTGTAATGTTATTACTTCGTTTTCCACCCGCACGAAAGTGCCTGGTGGGCGTCCTTGAATCGTTTCTATGCGGGTTTGGCGGAAAGCGCTGAAACTTGCATAGGGCCGATTTGAGGGTGTTACAAGCACCATTCCCATTGTTCATGTTGCCCACATCCATCTACCATTATTAGGTTGTTATTAACTAAGGGTAACTACTAATCAACAACAATGCAATTAAAACATAAGAGAACACAAGTGATGGCTGCAAGTGCACAAATCAATTGTAGCTAGTTTCGAAATAAGAGTATCATACCCACAGAGAGCTATTTGGTTAAGGTCTTTATGCCCCTCGTCACTGTCTACCGAAGGATACTTATAAGCTGCATTTGATCTCAGGTAAAAGGGTATTTGAAAGGTTTTTGGTTGAGTGCAGAATAGTAATAAAAACAAGTAACTAGAGCGTTTGGAAACATGGTTGAACTCAATAGGGCTAAAAGCGTTATCGGGGGTGTAGGATACACCTCTAGCATGGTATTATTAATCATAATTAGGATAACCTATTTCTTGTGTCATGAGATGTGTGGAGAGAGCTTCATAATAAGATGTTCACTATAAGGCTCGTAGGAAGCCACTTTGTTGAACCAAGAATGAGGTCACCTCTAAATAACCACTTCAATGTCTGAGAGCAATCACCCATACAGACCACCGCAATTAAGGGTCTCCTCGTGGATATCGTAATTTCCTTTGAGAGTCTCTCTTTATCCTCCTTTGGCCGTGTAGGTTGCTAGCCGGTGCCTAATTGTCACGAAGCTTTTGGGCACACTTCCAAACACGTCCAAAGGATTTCTCCCTCATCTTTAGTCCCGAAGGAAAATGATATGTGACCTAATACACATACCATATAAAGAGAGAGAGAGAGATCAAACACTGGTCGTTATCTCTACATATGCTTCACCATGTTTGGTATTCTCCCAGGTGCGAAGGTAAATTAATAAAATTACTTTTATCACTTAAAAAATATCATATTATAACATAATATGATAGTCCCAATTGATATGTTCATAAGATATTTAGTAATTCAGGATCCTGTTGAAACAAGGAAAAAAAGGTGCACACAAACATAGTGAAATACAAAAATCCCTATTCTATTTATGCAAAAGAGAGGCGATTTTCTATGCATGGTGGTAGCTACACACCCTTACATTTTATCTTGTATACATGATTTCCAAGTCATTTATTCCCATTTTATCACATTTTCTTAGTAAAACACATATTTTTGGTGTTCAAAAGTGGTTTTAGAATTTTGTTTGAATTTATTTTTGTAAAAGACAACTCGTGTGTTGACTTTTGGTTTGTCGAGTTGACTTTTGGTCTTGGACGACCAAAATTATTCAAACCAGATAATTGAAATCACTTTTATATACTAGAAATGTGTGTTCTACAACAAAAATAGGCTAAAACAGGTTCATTTCGCTTGGATCGATGGGATGTGGAATTGTGTGTAGCTACCACCCATGAAACTGAGTTATTTTCGTAGATTCATAAACTGTTGTAAACAGATCAACAATTGTTCTAGTAATAAATTGCAATATAGAGAAAAATGCATATAGGTAGGAGTTAATAGAGTTCATGATGAACTCTATGTGAGAGAAGAAAAACTTCCTACCCCATGTATATCAAGCAGGCGTCGACGACGTGGATACAAAGAAGAAGAAAATCAACAGGGAGGAAGACTCCATGTTAGAGGAGGTTGGTCAAGGGCGGCATCGATCTTGTGTATAGGGGAAACGGAGCCAGCCTTGCCTGTCCGTCGGTGTGCCGTTTCCCCACACGTGCTCCTCCTTGTTATGGTCTGCGGTGGCTCTGGGCTCTCTCCTGTAGGGCGGTGACAACCCCACACCCTGTCTCACATGGAGGATGCTCAGGAAGGGAGGAAGTCGCTCCTTCCATCCATGGTGACTGATGTCTTCAAGTGCACAGATCGTTTGTAGCTAGTTTCAAAGTATAGATGTCGATCCCACAGGGAGCCCAAAGGTAAGTGTTTATGAATGAAGTCTCTGTCATACCCAAAGTTGTCACAGATCTTTGAGTGAATTGACTACAAGTATAGAAATAAGAATAGAATCGGTTTAAACTAGATGTATTTAAATAAAACTAAAAATTAAACTTCAGAAATAAAAAGCATAAAAGTAAAGAACGATTTGATTGTTTGTTGTTTTCTACAGATGACAAAGAAGGTGTGGGGAGATACAGTTCATGGTGATAGTGACTGTGCCAGGTGGACGAGTGGTAAGTGTAACAATTATAATCTTATAAGTATGTGTGTAGGCGAGCAACCCATAATTAGCCAAAACTCCTCTTGGTAGATTTTGTCCCAACTTCAATAATCCTACTAGTTTGTTACCAAAACTATGGTCAGACACTAGACGATTAAGATCCTTCAGGTTGCTTAGCAATTAAGCTCCTTGGATCGGAGTAATGCAATAAGCACGATGGTTCCTCGTTATCCTCGAGTCTACTAGTTTCCCATTGATATGCCCGTGTCACTCTTCACCGGTCTGCTAGCGAGTAAGATCCTATCCATGTAGAACAAATCATCATGTTGTCTAGGCCCTTAATTGGGCAACAAGCATTAGGCATCCCACAGATAGTCAGCACACATAATACATAATATAGTAATTAAAATCAATCACAAACTAATGGAAAATATATGAAGGCACATCACATCTCACCAATCCCTTACATCTCCCACGCCCAAGGAACTTACTCACACATGAGAGAAGAAAGCATCATCGATATAATTAAATAAAGGGAGTTATTCTCGATATTATCGTGGACATCCACAATAAGAATAGAAAAGTAATCCAACACAATTCAAGATAGGAAGAAACAATCTCAAAACCTAGTCTTGCAAGGTGAGGATCTCTCTCTCTCTCTCTCTCAAGTACAAGTAATAGCTATGGGGGTGTGTTGGCTAGGAGGTCGAAGATCGTGGAGCAAGATGAAGAATGTCTTCTCGTCCTTCTCCGGATCTCTTCTTTCTCCTTTGTGGATGGGTGAACCTGTGCTAATGTACCGACCTTCCTAGGACTAATACATACTTGTGATTATACCCCTTGCAAGCATCCGCAAGTACAAGAAATTAATTAAGATAGAAACCTAACCATAGCTTTAAACTCTAAGACCCTGACGCCCCTTGTGCAATGGTTTCCTAACGGGGGTTCAGGTTTCTGTCACTCCGGCAACCCCTACGATTAGTAGCCAAATATACAATGCATTCCCCTAGGCCCATATAGGTGAAGTGTCATGTAGTCGACGTTCACATGACACCACTAGAAAAAGTACACCACAACTTAAATATCAAACTATTGAATCTTTCTCAACACAATTCCACTACTAACAACATGACTTCTCCCATGTCCTCAAGAACAAAACGAACTACTCACAAGGCATCATATGGATCATGATCAGAGATGAAATAATGATATGTAACAATATGAACATAAACAATAATTCAATGTTTCACTCAATAGCATCAACTACAAGGAGTAATCAACACCGGGAAAGTTTCCCCTAAGAACTATGCAAGATTCAACCAATTGTTACAGCGGTATGGAGGTGGTGATGATGGTGCTGGTGGAGATGATGGTGGTGATGATGATGATCCCGATGAAGTCCATCTTGATGGTGGTGTTGATGGCGACGATCTCCCCTCTTCGGGAAGGAATTCCCCCGGCAGAATTCTGTCTGCTAGAGAGATCTTTATCTCTCGGTGTTTTCCACCCCGCAGAGGCGGCGGAATCTTTCTGTGGTCCCTTCCCGAGTCTTAGGGTTTCGGGAGGATAATATACGCCAGAGGGGAGAGGCTGGGGTGGACCAGGGTTGCCACACCACCTGGTGGCGTGGCCTGGGGTGGCCCGCGCCAGGGGGTGGTGTGTCCCCCCTGTGGCCATCTCCACTTCCCCTTCTAGCATCCTTCGCCTTCTGGAAAAATAGGATTTTCCATGTATTTTCCCGGATTTTCTGATCTTCGCGAATTTTGCCTCCAAACAGCACCATTTCCATCAGAATCTTTACTACAACGGTCCATGCTCCAAAAGTCATCAACCATGCAAAAATAGATGAAATAACATAAGTATCATCTCTTAATATGAAATATATGAATGAATAACAGTAAATTATGATATAGAATAGTGATGCAAAATGGACGTATCAACTCCCCCCAAGCTTAGACTTCGCTTGTCCCCAAGCAAAAACTGAGCTCAATAAACATGACCTCAGTTTTATGGAGTGAAGAGTCGATAAAAGAATACGGATAAGAAGCATCACATTCATGAATACATAAATTATAATAGAAGACAACTCACTATTATATAACTTAACTTGCAATAAGTAAAGGAAACACAATAAAGATGCATAAAGTAAATCGTAATTGGTAATGGCAAACTTAGCTCTCGGTCGAAGAGTAGTTGACAATTTGCTGGAGTTCACAAATAACTGATTTTCAATGATAGCTTTCAAAGTAGTAGACACCAAGATAAGAGCAATGTGCAAAACAAGGAACATAAGAGACATGATTGAATAAATCATCATATGAATGAATGAAACACAACAACTCAAAATACTTGCTGAGGTAGAAGGGAATAGGTTTACTGACTCAACTAAAAAGTAAAAGAAAGGCCCTTCGCAGAGGGAAGTAGGGATTTCAAGTTTCATAAAGAGCTTCCAAAAATTATGATACTTATTAGCTTTCAGCTCTCATTGCCCCTATCATAGGCATCTTTAGGTGATTAAGATTAAAGTGACACAACTAACAGGATATGCTTGACAAGTTATAAGTTGAAATATCATGCCCCTTACTTACGAGTACCAAACCTCATGCTACTCAACTTCAGTCACAAGTAAGCTCTTGTCATTGTAAATACATATGTATCATAGAGAACCGCCAACAGGGTACCCCTTGCACATGATACATGAGCTATCCCATAATCATAATCACAAGGCAAGCAGACAATGAGCATCTCAACGATCCTTTTATTTGCTATTTGCATAGGTTTTTATTGAGGATGCTTCATAGAGTGCTCATTATGGTTATGCTACAAGTTTCCACCATGATTAGGCATGGCTTAGGCTAGCGGCCCAGGCGTTTCTCTCACACACATATATACTCCATGATCTTACAAGTTCCCCTTTTTTCACACTACCGGGATCCATAAGCAAAAGAATCATGATATCAACGGAATATAAGTGAAATGTTGAAAGCGTTCCCCATGATACATGGTTCTACTAACTTCAACTTATAAAGCGCAAGCATATACACAACGAAGATGGACACAATGGTTCAAGTTTATTAATTGCAAGAAAGTAAAGTGTGCCATCAAGTTCGTGAGAGCTTTAATCACTAATTTTCACATAACAAGTTTAATTCGGAAGGTAGATAAAAACATGAATTTACTTGGAATAGCAATAGTGCTAGTGGGTAGGTATGGTGGACACAAATGGCATAGGTTTAGGTTTAAGGATTGGATGCACAAGAAGCATTCCCTCTTAGTACAGGTTTTTGGCTAGCAAGGCTGGGTAGCAAGCATAAGAGTTGAAGGAAACAAACACACATACAAGTGATAAAAATAAACATGCAATCTTCCTTAGAAGCACAAAAGATCTTAACTAGAGAATACTAAACTTATGAGCAAATCAAGAAAGAAAGATGATGAAAATATATTTCTTTAGAGTACTTTTATCTTTTTCATTCAATTCTCAAAAATATGCTGCTACTGACCGAGCCAGGTTTGCCAAAACCAACTAAATTAACTCAATGATCCCAAAGTGATACCAATACTAATGACAAGATCAATCATATAACCATGAATTGAAAACTAATATAAGATATGCAAAAGTGTAAATGATAGAACTTCTCATTAATATTCCATAATAGCAACTCACACCAAGGGATACATAGATATCTAACAAGAGGGGGGACACTTCCATAATGCAAACCATCCTACATGATAACTTCTCTATTCATGATATGACTCTACTAAAAAGGTAAAAAGATAGAAGATAGTGATGTGATACTGCGGCACTCCCCCAAGCTTGGAACAAACCAAGGGGATGCCAAAACCTGATGACGAATTACTCCTTCGGTGGTAGTGGTATTCTCTCGATGAGCTTTTTGACTATTTTCCCCAAGTTCTCAATCTCGAAGGTGCGAGTACGAATCAACTCCGAGTTTTGCTCAATGCGGCTCATGATCATGTCGCGTTGCGAATTCTAGCTCTTGCGATTCTTTCCCCACTCTTCCTCCTTGAAGTCTTCTTTTCCTGCATGGCTAGAACGAGGCAAATCCCAATTGGAGGGTAGTTTCTCCTTGGGCATATTCTGGTATTGATGCTCATGGATAAGGGTATGGAAATGATTCTTGGTGCGTGGAGGAAGTGATCGTGGAGCCAAATAGTGACGCGGAGGTTTCCCTCCAATTGACATTCGTGCACTCCTTCTGATCCTGGCAGGTTTTGCCACCACTCCAATGCTTGCAATGGTAGTGCCGGTGTGCGGATATTGGCTTTGCTTTTCCTCCCCTTCATCTTCACTCTTGATCTCCTTCTCCTGCCCGGGGTCTTGGAGATCTTCCTCCATAGGCTCCTTCCCTTATCCTTGGTGGACACCATTGTGCTTCTAACTTTCAAGAATAGTTCCTGGCAGAAACAGATCGAAACAAAAACACGACAAGAACACGATATACGAACCTCGGGGGATCCAGGGGATTATATATTACGAAGGTTTACAACAAAAGGAAGGTATTGGGAGAAAACGGGTTGGAGACGGAGTCCGAGGTGGCCACACCACCTGCTGGCGTGGCTAGGGGGCCCGGGCCAGGGGGTGGTGTGAGCCTCCCTGGCTATGTTTCCAACCCTCTTTCGCTTCGTAGCTTTCCTTGTTGGATAAAAACTCCAAAAATATAACTGGACAGAATTTTCGTGGAACTTTTCTTACCAAAACTATTACCTATTTGTAGCATCCCATCTGTCTAACATCTGTAATGCTACATGGTCTAATAATAAAATGTTGCCTTCCTACATATAATTGTTGCATCATAATTATATCATGCTCATGTCATCATGCCACATTGCATTTGAGCATCATATAAAACCCTTTTCATTTGGGTTTTGTCTCATATGCATTTATCAATTGTAGTTGGTTCTTAATAAAATGTATTTGCTTCTTGACGAATTGCTCATGCCCAAGTTGAGTTGAGGGCATCTCTTTTATTCTTAACTTTCTTCTAGCATGGTAACATCAACCCTTGATCTAATTCTACTTTTATCTACATGTGGGATCATCTTTTCTCTATTTGAATCTTAAATCAAGCCCATGTGTTTTTCTCCTCTCATCCATCCTATACACCTCCATGGGTTGCAATAAATGTCTTGCATGTCCCATGCAAGGTATTCCATACCACCATGATCTACTTCCTCTTTTAATGGTTTTGATATCTTTTAGGCTTTCGATCTTCCCTTTTAAATCTTGTGTGTGGCTCTTACTCAAACTTTGAAACAAGTTAGAATAATTGGCCTTGAAAATTATAGTTGTTTTTACAACTAATAGTGGTGCAATTATTCATGGATGTATGGGCCATGCACACATGCTTCCTCTCACTCTTTATCTCTCTTATTTCGATCCTTCTTGGTTTTGTTTGAATTTAATCCTAAATTTTGAAAAAGAATAAAAGGAACCTAGCTATCATCTGCTAACCTAACCAGAAGCCCAACCTAGCTCGACAGAACCCTAGCAGACCTAGCCCTAGCGTGGCGACGCCCTGGCCTCTCCCTGCCGCAGCCGGAGGCTTGCAAATCGTAGCAGCAGAGGCACGCTAGCCCGCTCGCGCGCGTCCTCTCCCTAGCTGCGACCCGACCAGACCCGATGGAGAAGGTGCACGCCTCCTGTTCCTCTTCCCCATGGCCTCATGTGCTCCTGCACCCTCGTGCCAACCTCGTGCCTCTGCTTCCCTCTCTCCCGTGCTTAAAAGGTAGCCAGGAGGGCCTCGTCTCCTCCAACTACTCCAACCAGAGCGCACCTTTCCCCTCTCTTTCCTCCCCTTTATCAAAACCCTAGCCGCCATGTCCCTGTCGCCATGCCACTGCCCTGCTGCCGTCATCGTTGTGCCGCTCATCTAGGAGCCGCACCAGGAGCTAGAGGGTACGGTACACGGAGCAAGGAGGAGCTGCACGCCGTCGTCGGCTGCCACCATCTCGTACATCTCCCGTGCCGCCGTGATCACCGCCACGCGCCGGCCGCAGCCGTCGCCTCTTTGTCGTCACCGTCCACCCTGAACCTGGGGCAAAGTGAGGGTCCTCGACCCACTCCCTTTATCCAGCATCCTCCCTGCCGCCGGTGGCTCGCCACCGTTGCCGGAGTCGCCATGCGCACACCACCCTACCGCTCGCCACGCGCACGTCTCAGCCACAACTGCGCATAGTAGCAACAGTAGCGCACGTGCAGGCCGTTTCCCGCCCTGTTCCCTTCATGTTTCCGGCGACCCTCCTCCTCTTCGGGTGGGAATCACAACATGGTTTTCCTTCTCGATTGATCCAGCTGCCTAACGCCGCAAATCGTGCTCGGTTTGGAGAAGCACAGGTGAAGAAATTTTCTCGCGAAGTCTCTAGAAAACCTCTTTTAAACTGCATCTCGCCCGTCAGTCGCAGTCACCGTTTTCATCTCTGAATCTCGTCGATTCCCGACGCACACAGTCTCCCGACGAAGAAACTTGGTACGCGAACATTCTAGAGCTAAGTGAGATCTACACTTTTCGTTTTTACATCATCTCCAAAATATCGCTAGTTTCGTCGCCATCTTCCTCCGAACTTGGGCTTTAGCTAGCTGTTTTTGCGAGCGTTTTCAGTTCTGTCAGAGTTTCAGTGAGAGCAGCAGCCGGCAGCATTGCAGCTCACCCCCTGGCCTTTCTGCTTCGCCAACCCACGGTCCCCAAGGAGACATGTCAGTGCCCCTGGTTATTTTACAAAAAGGGACCGGAGTGCTGTAGTTTTTCCGGCCGCGCTCCCTGGGATTCACCACGTGGCCGCGCCCTGTTCGCGCGCCCGCGTGTGGGACCGCACGCCCGTCGGTCCCACCTGTCATCCTCCCCGGCTGGTTACCCTGCGGTACGAAAAGACCCGAGCAGCCCGCTGTGCCCCACCTGCGCTGAGTCGACATTGGACCCACATGTCAGCGTCGATGGCTTATTCCCTATGTGTACCAAAAAGTCCCGTGTCCTTTTTCGGTCTAATAAAAATATTTCCAGATATTTGTTTAAATGTTTTAATATCCAAAAATTAATAACTTTTAATTGATAAATCCAAATGATGCAAATAATATATATTTTTGAATCAGAAAAATATGACGATTTCAAATATGGCATCTAAAATAATGTTTGACTAATTTAAATTTTCGAAATTGTTTAATTTGCATTATATGCCTTTTCCCTCAATTAATTAATAACTTTAATTCTATAACTCCAAATTTAACAAATAATATGTCTAAATCAATCAGCTCGACGAGCCCGTTCTGTTTATGCATTCTATGACATGAATAGGAGCATGCATCATGTGAATATTAAGTTTACAACAATGTTTATGGGAGCAAAACATGATTAAAAGCCTAATAAAATGCTTTATTCTTGTACCCCACACCTCACCCATGCCATGCTATGTTATGCCATGTAAATTGTGCATCATTCATCATGGCATGCTTGGTTGCTTGTCGCATTTTATTCATATGCTTGCGCACTTTATTTATATTGGCCCTTGTTTGTTTGGTTCTTTTCGAATAGATGCCGAGCAAGGGAATTATCAGGAATCGCAGGAGTACTACCCAGATCCATCTCTCGCTTCAACTGAGCTACCAGGCAAGCACTACCACATGCTTGCATACATATAGTACCTATTGCTTCTAGCTTATTCTTGCATTATGGAGTCGCGAATGCATTAAATTGAATCCCAAGTACTACATAGCCTTTACTTTTAAACCCCACCGAGCTTGTTCCTCCATCCCATGAGCCACTACTACATGAGTTGTTCGAGCCATGCAAGTCGTAGAACAACATGTGTAGGGTATGTGAGTGTCTGGTGGTTAACGAGGTACCTAAACAACTTAACCTGAGTATTGATGGGATAACTAATGAAAGAGGCACCGGTAGGCAGTATCTGTTATTTGGTTTTTATGTCCACTTGTGTCCCGTAGGACCCCCAGTACTTGATACCTGTTCCTTGACTATCACACTATCCGCATGTGGGACCATGAATCCCCTTAGCCAGAGCTTGATTCATTTCTTATTTCTTGGGGCCACAAACTAGTTCGGGGCTTTATTACTATGCTGCACCTATGCCATGCTTTACTGTTTTATTTACGATTGTGCGTGGAGCACCTGTACTGTTTTGGATCGTGACACGTTTTCACTGTATCGACAAGCCCAGTCACACTTTCAGGTTCCCAGTCATTTACCGCCGTCCACACAAACCCTGGGTCCGTCTCGGAGCCGGCCAACTTCGTCGCGGGTAGCTTAGTGGGGTGGCCCCCTGAAATATTTTATGAATCCTGTGATTGCTTTGTCGTGAAAGCCTCGTTGAGTTTTGATTTGGTTTTTCCGAGGTTGAACGTGCGTGTGTTGCTATTTGTGCACCCCTGCAGGGTAAATCTTTCTGAAAGCCGTGTCTGCGGTTATGGATGACTTGGAGCACAGTTTCTCGATCATAGACAAGCATAACTAAAGTACCATGTTTAATTTGACTAAATATCTGACTAGTAATTAGTGCAATACTCATGGAATGGTTAATAAAACTGCCAACGGATGGGTTGTTCGTCCGCTTTCTCGTTGGTAAGCGAGAAGGAGGATGGATCTGTTACTTTATACTGTTATAACTGTTGTTTCTAATTAACGGACATACGTCTATCATTGGTTAGGCGGATGGTTAGCGAGTATCTATAGACTTGTTAGTTATTATCTTTTGTTGCAATTGCGTCACCCCAGGTATTTGTCCCTTTAGAGGCATAAAGACTTGCTGAGTACCCCTAGGGTCTCACACGATAATTTGTTTGATTCAGATGAACAAGTGTATTCGCAAGATGGATACTGGGTGGAGGAAACAGATGATGTTGGCAACGATCACTCGGTGTAGAGATTCTGGGGATGGGGATCCATGAGACCTATGGGCGGGATGTGCTTATTTATGTGGCATCTTATGCCAGTTTGCTTCTTATCCGTACTCGGGTCTTGTTTCTCGCTTTCGCTTGATACTCTGTTGATTGATGTATGAGGAGCTATCCTAAACTATTATCTCTATCTAGGATATTTGGATCTTGCCGTATGGCGTTGCAATATTTCTATTTCTTTTAGATGGTATGGATCTGAGAACTGTTGTAAGGTAGCTTGCATACATACCCACTTGTGTATGTATTTGATCTCTTCGCCTGTCGCCTACGCCGCTCGCTCTTGTCCCGATGTTCTTGGAAGTGGTTAGGGCGGTCGACGGGCCTACACGTGGGTGGCCCTAGGCCCCCGCTGTAAAATCCCTTATCCACATTTGGTTCATCTAGGCTTGAACTTAGAGTGTAGGATCCGAAGTTGTTACAATTGGGATCAGAGCCCATCCGCCCTTCAGGGTCTCAGGAAAAATGGTCGTTGTCAGTCTAGCAGATATTTTGGTAGCTATGTATACTAGGGAAAAACAAAACGCGAGAGTAGGACTGCTTCCATTTTTCTTCTTACCCACCCACCCACCCTTTTCTGGTAAGGAAGTGTAACGTTTTCAATCATCTTCTAAAAATTCAAACTAGGATTCACGTGTTCTCGGTTCCGTAGTACCATAGGTTGTGTGAGTGTGTGTGTGTGTGTGTGTGGGTAATTCTTTGTCTATCTGTTGCATCCAACTTGTTGTCGCTATCTGCCTTTTGGTTCTCAACTGTTGGTACATTCCATACCGACAGGCTTTTGTAAACCGACGTGATCTATCTGATTCGTTGTAAACCGATGCGATCTGTCTTACTCTTTGTTATCCGACGCTATCTTGTTAGGGGTGTTTGTTTTCCGTAGTTGCTAATCTTTAGGTTCATCTTAAGAAGGAAGAGAGTTGGGATATGTGTTTTACTTATTCATGTGCGGAGTAATGCTTTGAGTGCGGGATGGAGTCGCGACCATACCACTACTTTTATCATTCGCTCTGGTATATTGAATTGGTAGAGTTACTAATCTTGATTCGTTAAGTGCTTTTGCGCATATAGTGGTATTGTAATGCTGAAAATTGCGGAATTTTTTCTTTGATAGCTTTGTGTACCACACTTCATGTTCAGTCGTGTGCGATATGCTTACTATCTTCTAGGTGCTTTGGACTTTGATGATATTTTAATATCACCTTAGTAAATTGTATCCTTTAATATTGGTTAATTCCATTTTGGTACTATTTTGGATTATTATTATTCTCCATTATGGTACTGACTTGAGTTTTATATCAATCACAGGATGGCACCACCACGCCGCACTGAGGATGACATACCACCTGAACTGGGAGCTGCATTGGCAAGTATTGCTAATGCCTTGGGCACAATGCAACAGAACTAGCAACGCTTTGAAGAAAGTGTGAGGAGGAATGAGTTTGCCCCGCTACCTCCACCTCCCAAGCGAGGAGACATCAAGGACTTTCTGAAGATTAACCCGCGCCACTTTGAGGTGTCTGATCAGCCACTAGATGCTGATGATTGGCTTTGTGAGATGTCGAGGTTGCTGATGACTACTGATGTTCCTGAACAAGAATGGGTAAAATGCGCCACTCACCTTCTGAAAGGAGACGCATCTCTATGGTGGGAGAATTACCTGAAGGCAAACCACTCTGGTTTTCAGCCTACTTGGGAGCAGTTCGCTGGGGCTTTCAAAGAGCAATACATGTCAGAAATTGTCATGGAGAGATTGAAGGAGGTGTTTCTCAACCTCAAGCAGGGCAATGACAATGTCGACACCTATATCAGAAACTTCATGAGTCTGTCAAGGTATGGTGGCGATGAGATCTCTGATGGCAAGAAGAAACAAAAGAGGTTCAGGCAAGGGCTCAATGCATCTATCAAATATGCAATCACTCATGCAAGGCCGGGGTCTTTTCTGGAACTCCAACATACAACTCTACAGGAAGAAGCTAGTAGGCAAGTGTTCGAGGAGTCCAAGAAACATAGTCGTGACGCAACACACTCTTCAGCTATGATAGCTCCTTCTAAGCGCTGCGTGTGGGTTCCTAATACCGCACAGCCGCTCCCGGCTCCACCAAGACCTCCAAGCTGCGCGTCAAGGCCACCAAACTCCTTCAACGCTGCTCCTAGGGGCTACAACCACAACTACCGTAGAGCGCCTGGCGGAGTCCCTAGCTACTTTGCTCCGCGTCCGTTTGGTGCTTCCTACACTTGCGGGAACACTGGGCATCAGCAATGGAATTGTCCTATGAGCAACAAAGCTCATCCTCCACCTCCAAGACCTACTTCGACTACTGCGGCTCGCGCACCTGCACCACGGGCTCTCAACATCAACACCAAGCCTGGGTCCACTGCTACTCGTGCCAACTGTGTCAACGTCGCTCAAGCCGAGCATGCACCTGGAGTTGTGATTGGTATGCTTCCTGTTAACTCGGTTCCTGCACGAGTTTTGTTCAATTCTGGTGCATCACATTCTTTTGTTTCTCACAAGTTTGCACATGAGCATGATCTGGCTATGGGTCCTCTATTGCATCGCCTCGTGGTATAATCTCCTGGATCAAACATGAGGGCTTCTCATATCAGCCATGGCAATCAAATTGAAATTGGTGGGTCTTCGTTCACGGCTTCCTTAATCATTCTGGGCAATTCTGACATTCATGTTATCTTGGGCATGGATTGGTTAACAGCAAATGCAGCTGTGATTGATTGTGCTGAACGCTCGGTTTCTGTGAAAATTCCTGAAGGCCATATAGTCTATTCTCCAAGTCTGACTCCTACAATTCAGCTCTTCTCTTTGTCTGCTCTAAATGATGATGCTATGGATGCTATTCAGAGTGTTCCGGTGGTCCGTGAGTTCCTAGATGTTTTTCCTGAAGAGTTACCAGGTATGCCTCCTGACCGAGAGGTTGAGTTTGTGATTGAGCTTGAACCGGGTACCGCTCCTATCTGCAAGCGGCCTTATAAAATGGGTCCTGCTGAGTTGGCTGAACTCAAACGTCAGCTTGATGAACAAGAGAAGTTGGGTTTCATTTAGCACAACACTTCTTCTTGGGGCAGCCCAACCATCTTTGTGAAGAAGCGAGACCGCACTGATAGACTTTGTGTTGACTATCGGGCTCTCAATGCTAAAACCATCAAGACCAAATATCCCCTTCCACGGATTATTGATCTCTTCGATCAGCTAGCTGGAGCTGCGGTGTTCTCTAAGCTTGACTTGAGAAGTGGATATCATCAAATCAAGATTCGCAAGGAAGATGTTCCCAAAACAGCTTTCACCACCCGCTATGGCCTGTATGAGTACACGGTCATGTCTTTCGGTCTCACCAATGCACCTGCCACCCTCTCAAGGCTTATGAACTCGGTTTTCATGGAGTATCTTGACAAGTTCGTCGTGGTCTATCTGGATGACATTCTAGTCTATTCTAAGTCAAAGGAAGAACATGAAGAACACCTTCGGTGTGTCCTAAACAAGCTTCGTGAGAACCGCCTTTATGCAAAGTTCTCAAAGTGTGAGTTCTGGCTACCACAAGTCACCTATCTTGGTCACGTCATCTCTGCTAAGGGCATTGCCGTCAACCCAGAAACTGTTCAGATAATTGTTGAGTGGCTTCCACCCAAAAATGTCAAAGAAGTCTGGAGTTTCCTTGGTTTGGCTAGTTATTGCCGTCGCTTTGTTCAGAACTTCTCGAAGATTGCGAAGCCTCTTACTGATCTCCTCAAGAAAGGCAAGAAATATCTGTGGTCACCGGCGTGTAAAGCAAGCTTTGAAACTCTCAAGGAAAAGCTTACCTCCACACCTGTCTTGATTCTTCCAGATACATCAAAACTGTTTCAGATCTTTTGTGATGCCTCTCTCCAAGGACTTGGCGCGGTTCTCATGCAAGAAAATCAAGTCATTGCTTATGCTTCCCGTCAGTTGAAAACTCATGAGCTCAACTATCCAACACATGATCTTGAACTTGCAACGGTTGTCTTCGATCTGAAGGTTTGGAGGCACTACTTGCTTGGAAACCGTTGTGAGATCTTTTCTGATCACAAAAGCCTGAAGTATATCTTCACTCAGCAGGACCTCAACCTTCACCAAAGGAGATGGATTGAAACCATCAACGACTTTGATCTTTCGATCAACTACACTCCGGGCAAAGCAAATGTGATGGCCGATGCCCTCAGTCATAAGGCATACGTGAACAACCTCATGGTGGAAGAACAACAACCTCTCTTGTGCGAGGAACTCCGCCAACTCAACCTTGAGATTGTGCATCAAGGGTATCTTCTGAATCTTCTGGCAACCCCTCTCTTGGAAGAAAAGATTCGTGCAAGTCAACGAGGTGATGCTTACACCAAAAACATCATCTCCAATATTCAGCTGCCGAGGTATGAGTCCTTCCACGTCGATGATCAAGGAGCTCTATTCTTTGAACACCGGATGTTCGTTCTGAACGACCCGGGTTTGAGAGAGCAAGTTCTTAAGGAGGCGCATGATTCTATTCTTTCTATCCATCCTGGAAGCACAAAGATGTACATGGACTTGAAAACACAATATTGGTGGCCTGGGTTGAAACAATGTTGTGCCAAGTATGTCTCTGAGTGCGATGTCTTCCGCAGAGTTAAAGCTGTCCATCAAAAACCTTCTGGTCTTCTTCAACCATTGAAGCCTCCGGAATGGAAATGGGAGAAAGTAGAGATGGACTTCATAACTGGTTTTCCAAGGTCACATAAGGGCAACAATGCAATCTTTGTTGTCGACAGGCTCTCAAAAGTGGCTCACTTCTTTCCTGTCAAGGAAACAATTTCGGCAATTCAGTTGGTTGAGCTCTATATCAACATAATTGTCTCACTGTATGGGGTTCCTCTTGAGGTCAGCTCAGACCGTGGAAGCATCTTCACTTCCAAGTTCTGGGGAAGTTTCCAAAATGCTTTAGGAACAAATTTGAACTTCAGCACAACTTACCACCCTCAGTCACAAGGGCAAGTTGAAAGGATCAATCAGATTCTAGAAGATATGCTCCGTGCTTGCGTCATCTCTTTCGGCATGAAGTGGGAAGAATGCCTTCCTTATGCTGAGTTCTCTTACAACAATAGCTTCTAGAAGAGTCTAAATATGGCACCATTTGAGGTTCTCTATGGCCGCAAATGCAGAACTCCGATTGGTTGGTCGGGCGCAGGTGAATGAACATTGTTTGCCCCCGACATTGTAACTCAAGCGGAGGAGAAGGCTCACGTCATTCTCGAAAACCTGAAGGTTGCTCAAAGTCGCCAGAAGAGCAACTACGACAGAAAGCACACAGACATGGAGTATGTCCCTCATGATCTCGTTTACCTTCGTGTCACTCCCATGAGAGGCACGCACCGTTTTGGTATCAAAGGGAAGCTGGCTCCTAGATACATCGGTCCTTTCAAAGTTCGTGGAAGAAGAGGAGAAGTCGCTTATGCTCTTGAGCTCCCTGAAAAACTCAAGGGTCATGATGTTTTCCATATCTCTCAACTCAAGAAGTGCTTCAAGGATCCCGGCAGGACCGTGGACCATGAGCTCATCAATCCCCAAGAAGATTTGTCTTATCAAGAACACCCCACAAAAATCCTAGAAGTCGCAGAAAGAAAGACTCGCAACAAGTCTATCAAGTTCTGGAAGGTGCAGTGGTCGCACCATTCCATTGATGAAGCCACTTGGGAACGCGAGGATGAGCTCCGTGCCAAGTACCCTATGAAGGAAATATGCCCTGAGAGGCAATAATAAAGTTGTTATTATATATTCCTTATATATGATAGATGTTTATCTTACATGCTAGAATTGTATTGATCGGAAACATCAATACATGTGTGTTTAATAAACAAAAAGGGTTCCTAGTTATGCCTCTCTTATAGACTAGCTTGTTGATTAACAAGATGATCAAGGTTTCCTGATCATGGACATTGGATGTTGTTAATAACAAGGTCACACCATTGGTGGAATGATGTGATGAACATTCATCCGAAGTATAGCATTATGATCAAGTCATTATGTTTTTATTGCTATAACATCATACGAAGTAATATTTATCCTTAGACCATGAGATCATGTTAATTGCTAACACTGGAAGAGTATCTTGATAACATCAAACGTCACACCGTAACAGGGTGACTATAAAGATGGATTCAGTACTACGAAGGTGTTATGTTGAGGCTCATGGATCAAGAGTGGAATTTGTCAATCCAGATGACGGATAGATATACTCTGGGCCCTCTCGGTGATATCACATTAACATAGCTTGCAAGCAAGTGATGTGATCACTAGAATGTTATATCACGAGAACGAGAAAAGAGTGCATGTCGGTAACGAGATCAAACTAGGTATGGAGATACCGATGATCGACTCTCGGACATGTAATATATCGAGAGACAAAGGGATTTAGTTACAAGTGTTAAAGGTTCTCACGATCACAGAAGTCATCGTTGAATGTGTAGGAGTCAGTACGGATCTCCAGGTCCCGCTGCTGATTATTGATCGGTGAAGGGTCTTGATCATGTCTGCATTATTCGCGAACCGTAGGGTGGCACACTTAAGAGTTACCAGACACCATTTTGGAGCACATATGTTTCAGACGAAAGAATTGCAAAGCGCAGGAATTGTTTCAATAGAAACCGGAAATTGTTTCGGGTGAAATTGCAGAAAGTGGTTCTGCATGTGATATTGAAATATTGCAAGGGGCTATATGTGAATGTTTGTTAATTAAAGTAATTAACAAAATTCTGAATAAATTTAATAAAAAGAGTTTTATTAAATGAGAGAGCATTAAATTTGGAGAAATTTAATGCATTTAAAGTGGAGACTTTAAAAGGGAATGTGAAGAGGCATTTTAATGTGGAGGGGTTACCACCACATGAATGGGGGAGGTGAGGGGTCACCCCCCATGCGCCGGCCATGGAGAGAGGGGGCACCCCCTGCTCCTATAAAAGGCCACCCATTCCCTCCTTCATCCTCACACCTCCTTGTGAAGGATCTCTCTCCCCCTCTGGAATTATTCCCCCATGGTATCGGATTAGCGAGATACATGTTCCCGGTGGCATTTCATCTGGAAGGAGTTGCTGCTTCCGCTGGATCGCTGGAGCGAGGAGGTGGAGGTTGTCCGGTGGCTTGAACGTGTGTGCGAGTGCGGATGCGCTGCTGAGTTGCGGCGCTCGAACTTCCTCACGATCTTGAGATCGGCAAGTGTACGACTACATCAACCACGAGTTCCTACTCGTTAACAAAACTCGTTGTATTTGAGGGTAAGTTCTCGTTGGATGTTTGCCCACCCGTTGCTTTGTACCTAGTAGATAGATCTTGGCATGTAGTTCACACCGTAGGAATTTTTTTGTTTTCTATGCTGCGGACCCAACAGTGGTATCAGAGCCTGATCTATGCGTAGGTGCTTTGCACGGGTAGTACACATATGTTTATATGTGGGCGATGATGATCATGTTATTGCATCTTCTATGTATTTTGGATATTGGTGGCATAGTGGGATGAAGCGGCCCGGACCAACCTTACATGTCATCGTACATGAGACCGGTTCCACGACTGACATGCAACTTGTTTTGCATAAGTGGCTGGCGGGTGTCTGTCTCTCCTACTATATTCAATATCTGATTTACAACGAGTTGCTAATAACTTAGTTATCCTCGTTGTGGTTCATGTTTGTAGGTGAGAACAGTTCTATCTCCGAAAGCCCTAAGCCACGTAAAACTTGCAATTGATAAATTAGAGGCGTCTAGTTTAGACCGTTGCTGGGCTAGTGTATTGATATGGTATTGTTGTAAGTAGATGTATGATAGATACTCTTACAACCCTTGATCTAATTCTACTTTTATCTACATGTGGGATCATCTTTTCTCTATTTTAATCTTAAATCAAGCCCATGTGTTTTTCTCCTCTCATCCATCCTATACACCTCCATGGGTTGCAATAAATGTCTTGCATGTCCCATGCAAGGTATTCCATACCACCATGATCTACTTCCTCTTTTAATGGTTTTGATATCTTTTAGGCTTTCGATCTTCCCTTTTAAATCTTGTGTGTGGCTCTTACTCAAACTTTGAAACAAGTTAGAATAATTGGCCTTGAAAATTATAGTTGTTTTTACAACTAATAGTGGTGCAATTATTCATGGATGTATGGGCCATGCACACATGCTTCCTCTCACTCTTTATCTCTCTTATTTCGATCCTTCTTGGTTTTGTTTGAATTTAATCCTAAATTTTGAAAAATAATAAAAGGAACCTAGCTATCATCTGCAAACCTAACCAGAAGCCCAACCCAGCCTAGTAGAACCCTAGCAGACCTAGCCCTAGCGTGGCGACACCCTGGCCTCTCCCTGCCGCAGCCGGAGGCTTGCAAACCGCAGCAGCAGAGGCACGCTAGCCCGCTCGCGCGCGTCCTCTCCCTAGCTGCGACCCGACCAGACCCGATGGAGACGGTGCACGCCTCCTGTTCCTCTTCCCCGTGGCCTCACGTGCTCCTGCACCCTCGTGCCAACCTCGTGCCTCTGCTTCCCTCTCTCCCGTGCTTAAAAGGTAGCTAGGAGGGCCTTGTCTCCTCCAACTACTCCACCCAGAGCACACCTTTTCCCTCTCCTTCCTCCCCTTTTATCAAAACCCTATCTGCCATGTCCCTGTCTCCATGCCACCGCCCTGCTGCCGTCGTCGTTGTGCCGCTCATCTAGGAGCCGCGCCAGGAGCCGGAGGGTACAGTACACGGAACAAGGAGGAGACGCACACCGTCGTCGGCTGCCACCATCTCGGACATCTCCGGTGCCGCCGTGATCACCGCCGCACGCCGGCCGCAGCCGTCGCCTCTCTATCGTCACCGTCCACCCTGAACCTGGGGCCAAGGTGAGGGTCCTCGACCCGCTCCCTTTATCCAGCATCCTTCCCGCCGCCGGTGGCTTGCCACCATTGCCAGAGTCGCCACGCGCACGTCGCCCTGCCACTCGCCAGTCGCTCTCCGCGCGCACGTCTCAGCCATAGTTGCGCATAGTAGCAACATCAGCGCACGCGCATGCCATTTCCCGCCCTGTTCCCTTCATGTTTCCGGCGACCCTCCTCCTCTTCCGATGGGAATCACAACATGGTTTTCCTTCTCGGTTGATCCATCAGCCTAATTCCACAAATCGTGCTCGATTTGGATAAGCACATGTGAAGAAATCTTCTCGCGAAGTCTCTAGAAAACCTCTTTTAAACTGCATCTCGCCCGTCAGTCGCGGTCACCATTTTTGTCTCTGAATCTTGTCGATTTCCGGCGCACATAGTCTCCCGATGAAGAAACCTGGTACATGAACATTGTAGAGCTAAGTGAGATCTACACTTTTCGTTTTTACATCATCTCCAAAATATCGCTAGTTTCGTCGCCATCTTCCTACGAACTTGGGCTTTAGCTAGCTGTTTTCGCGAGCGTTTTCAGTTTCGTCAGAGTTTCAGAGAGAACAGCAGCCGGCAGCATTGCAGTTCACCCCCTGGCGTTTCTGCTTCGCCAACCCACGGTCCCCAGGGCCACATGTCAGCGCCCCTGGTCGTTTTACAAAAAGGGACCGGAGTGCTGCCGTTTTTTCCGACCGTGCTCCCCGGGATTCACCACGTGGCCGGGCCCTGTTCGCGCGCCCACGTGTGGGACCGTACGCCCGCCGGTCCCACCTGTCATCCTCCCCGGCTGGCAACCCCGCGGTACGAAAAGACCCGAGTAGCCCGCTGTGCCCCACCTGCGCTGAGTCAGCGTTGGACCCACATGTCAGCGTCGGCGGCTAGTTCCCTATGTGTACCAAAAAGTTCTGTGTCCTTTTTCGGTCTAATAAAAATATTTCCACATGTTTGTTTAAATGTTTTAATATCCAAAAATTAATAACTTTTAATTGATAAATCCAAATGATGCAAATAATATATGTTTTTGAATCAGAAAAATATGAGGATTTCAAATATGCCATCTAAAATAATGTTTGACTAATTTAAATTTTCGAAATTGTTTAAGTTGCATTATATGCCTTTCCCTCAATTAATTAATAACTTTAATTCTATAACTCCAAATTTGACAAATAATATGTCTAAATCGATCAGCTCGATGAGCCCGTTCTATTTATGCATTTTATGACATGAATTGGAGCATGCATCTTGTGAATATTAAGTTTACAGCAATGTCTATGGGAGCAAAACATGACTAAAAGCCTAATAAAATGCTTTATTCTTGTACCCCACACCTCACCCATGCCATGCTATGTTATGCCATGTAAATTGTGCATCATTCATCATGGCATGCTTGGTTGCTTGTCGCATTTTATTCATATGCTTGCGCACTTTATTTATATTGGCCCTTGTTTGTTTGGTTCTTTTCGAATAGATGCCGAGCAAGGGAATTATCAGGAATCGCAGGAGTACTACCCAGATCCATCTCTCGCTTCAACTGAGCTACCAGGCAAGCACTACCACATGCTTGCATACATATAGTACCTATTGCTTCTAGCTTATTCTTGCATCATGGAGTCGCGAATGCATTAAATTGAATCCCAAGTACTGCATAGCCTTTACTTTTAAACCCCACCGAGCTTGTTCCTCCATCCCATGAGCCACTACTACATGTGTTGTTCGAGCCATGCGAGTCGTAGAACAACATGTGTAGGGTATGTGAGTGTCTGGTGGTTAACGAGATACCTAAAAAACTTAACCTGAGTATTGATGGGATAACTAATGAAAGAGGCACCGGTGGGCAGTATCTGTTATTTGGTTTTTATGTCCACTTGTGTCCCGTAGGACCCCCAGTACTTGATACCTGTTCCTTGACTATCGCACTATCCGCATGTGGGACCATGAATCCCCTTAGCCAGAGCTTGATTCATTTCTTATTTCTTGGGGCCACAAACTAGTTCGGGGCTTTATTACTATGCTGCACCTATGCCATGCTTTACTGTTTTATTTACGATTGTGCGTGGAGCACCTGTACTGTTTTGGATCGTGACACGTTTTCACTGTATCGACAAGCCCAGTCACACTTTCAGGTTCCCAGTCATTTACCGCCGTCCACACAAACCCTAGGTCCGTCTCGGAGCCGGCCAACTTCGTCACGGGTAGCTTAGTGGGGTGGGCCCCTGAAATATTTTATGAATCTTGTGATTTCTTTGTCGTGAAAGTCTCGTTGGGTTTTGATTTGGTTTTTCGGAGGTTGAACGTGCGTGTGTTGCTATTTGTGCACCCCTGCAGGGTAAATCTTTCTGAAAGCCATGTCCGTGGTGATGGACAACTTGGAGCATAGTTTCTCGATCATAGAAAAGCATAACTAAAGTACCATGTTTAATTTGACTAAATATATGACTAGTAATTAGTGCAATACTTATGGAATGGTTAATAAAACTACCAACGGATGGGTTGTTCGTCCGCTTTCTTGTTGGTAGGCGAGAAGGATGATGGATCTGTTACTTTATACTGTTATAACTGTTGTTTCTAATTAACGTACATCCGTCTATCATTGGTTAGGCGGATGGTTAGCGAGTATCTATAGACTTGTTAGTTATTATATTTTGCTGCAATTGCGTCACCCCAGGTATATGTCCCCTTTAGAGGCATAAAGACTTGCTGAGTACCCCTAGGGTCTCACACGATAAATTGTTTGATTCAGATGAACAAGTGTATTCGCAAGATGGATACTGGTTGGAGGAAACATATGATGTTGGCAACGATCACTCGATGTAGATATTCCGGGGATGGGGATCCGTGAGATCTGTGGGCGGGATGTGCTTATTTATGTGGCATCTTATGCCGGTTTGCTTCTTATCCGTACTCGGATCTTGTTTCTCGCTTCCGCTTGATACTCTGTTGATTGATGTATGAGGAACTATCCTAAACTATTATCTCTATCTAGGATATTTGGATCTTGCCGTATGGCGTTGCAATATTTCTATTTGTTTTAGATGGTAGGGCTCTGAGAACTGTTGTAAGGTAGCTTGCATACATACCCAGTTGTGTATGTATTTGATCTCTTCGCCTGTCGCCTACACCGCTCGCTCTTGTCCCGATGTTCTTGGAAGTGGTTAGGGCAGTCGACGAGCCTACACGTGGGTGGCCCTGGGCCCCCGCTGTAAAATCCCTTATCCACTTTTGGTTCATCCAGGCTTGAATTTAGAGCGTAGGATCTGAGGTTGTTACACTATTCGAAAACGGACTATGCAGGTTTAGTGTAAAATCCCTTATCCACTTGGTAGAATCAATATCTTCATATTCATACTCATATTGCTCGAGTCATGAAACCTTTCACTTTCTTATTACACCATTTTTTTCAATAACCTGGAAATTTCTTTCACACAAAACTTCACACAATTCTCATTAGCAATCATTAGTGTAAGCGAGATAATAAATCTTTTAAGTACAATTTCAACTGAAATCCATCAAATCATAACCTACTGCAGCAACTCCTTCCTAAAAAACAAAAAGAATTCAAAAAGGAAATCGTTTAAAGAAGCAAATGCAAGAGTGGCAAAATCTGTCAAAACAGATCAGCAGGTAAAGATCATTTCTTTCGAAAATCTTCTGTTGCTCAAATCAAAAAGTGGAAAACTAACGAAAGTTAAATAATAACCTGGGGCAGAAGCACAAAACATTACAGCTCAAACCGACATACAGAGATCTCTCACGAATTTTTACGGTGAAGCACAAAAATCTGTTTCGGGACAGCAACTTCCCCAAATCTTACTTCTCTGTCATTAGAGGTTGATCTTGACACAAAGACCAAACAAAAAGGATAAGGAGAGGTTATTTCCGAATCAATAACTTCCAAGACTCAAAGAAACAAAAAAAAACTGAAAGCAAGACTATATTGGGTTGTCTCCCAAAAAGCTCTTTCTTTATAGCCATTAAGATGGGCATGATAATTTCAATGATGGTCACATAAGAATATGAATTGAAGTGAAAGAGGGCATTAAGAAGCAAAAATACACATGTTTAAGTCTAACCCACTTCCTTTGCAAGGGAATTTTTTAAACAAACAAGTTGTTGAAACCAGAGGCTACCAGCATAGGAAGGCAAAAGAAGTGCAACATAAAAACTTTCAACATAAAACAAGGAAACTTGATATTATTGAGATGCATAACAATGGTCTTCCCTCTCTCATAATAACTTTCAGTATCATGCATAAACTTAATGATGTAGCTATCACAAGAACCATTGTAGTAGTGATCGCTTATCCTAACAGAAAACACAGGGACACTAACTCTCATAACACTACTTTGTGAAACAGTATTAGAAGCATCCTCACAGAAGACTATGTGTCCATCTTCTACACTTTTAGTGACAAGGTCTTTCACAATTTCTACAACAGGTTCAATGTTTATTTGTTCATCAGGTTTTACAGTCTCTTTGCACTTTTATTGATTGCACTAGTTATCACAGGATGCTCCTTTACCTTATCTAGGAAGGGTATTTTCTCGATATAAGGTTCAGGTAGAATGTGATCAGTAGTGCAAAATTCAGAACTCCTAACAGGAACACAATCAACAATATCTTTATATGGTGCATGATACTTGTTCCATCTCTTTTTCGGGATTTCAATATAAGAAGCAAAAGCCTTAAAACAATTTGTAATAACTTGAGAATCATGACCATAAACATTACTAATATTTTGAAAGTCATCAGATCCCATAAAAGATTCAATGCATTCATAATCATAATTTATACCTGGCTTTCTTCCTTTGTCATTCTCCCATGCTTCAGCATTGTCTTAAATTCGGTCTAGAAGATCCCATTTAGCTTCTTCTTACATGCGTGTAAATGATGCAGCACAAGAGGCATCCAATAAATCCTTATCATGAAGAGAAAGCCTTGCACAAAAGTTATTGATAATAATATTGTTGGGGAGCTCATGAATGGGACATTTGAGCATTAGTAACTTCAATCTCCCCCAAGCTTGAGCTGTACTCTCTCCATCAAGAGGCCAAAAGTTGCATATTTGATTCTGATCTTTATGAATCTCATTGGGAGGATAAAACTTTGAATAAAAGAGAGGTACTATTTCCTCCCATTCAAGAGCTTGACCATTCTTCAGTAGCTTATACCATTCTTCAGCTCTTCCTTTTAGTGATAATGAGAATAACTTCTTCTTGACTTGATCTGTTGTAATACCTGCACACTTGAACAACCCGCATAATTCGTGTATAAAGAGCAAATGATCATCGGGATGGACAGTTCCATCTCCAACATAATAGTTATCCATAACACGATCAATAATTCTTGCAGGTATTTTAAAAGTATCATTCTCAGCACGTGGTGGTTCATCTACTACCTGAGAAGTGGTAGTTGCATTACGAAATAAGAAACTCAGCGAATTATCCATATTGAAATAAAGTAACTAACATAAGTAAACAATACTCACAGTAGAAGTTTCATTTACCAGTTCCACTCTCCAATAGCGCTTCACTCCCCGGCAACGGCGCCAGAAAATAGTCTGGATGACCCACGAGTATAGGGGGTATATCGCAGTATTTTCGATAAGTAAGAGTGTTGAACCCAACGAGGAGCAGAAGGTGCTGGCGAGTGGCTAGGAGCAGGAATTCTCTGTAAATACTTAGTAAACGGATTTTTAGGGGTTTTTGATAATGCAGGTAAATAAAGTACGAGTAAATAAAAGACAATAAGAATAAATACAGTAAGTGGCCCAATCCTTTCTTTAGCAAAGGACAAGCCGGTTGTATTACTTAAGATGACCAAACGTTCTCGAGGACACATGGGAATATCGTTAAGTGCTTTCGCTTCATATAGTTGATTAATCTTCTTTAGTTTGCTAAGTGTTGTGTGGGTGAACCTGTGCTAATGTACCGACCTTCCTAGGACTAATACATACTTGTGTGTATACCCCTTGCAAGCATCCGCAAGTACAAGAAAGTAATTAAGGTAGAAACCTAACCATAGCTTTAAACTCTAAGACCCTGATGTCCCTTGTGGAATGGTTTCCTAACGGGGGTTCAGGTTTCTGTCACTCTGGCAACCCCTACGATTAGTAGCCAAATACACAATGCATTACCCTAGGACCATATAGGTGAAGTGTCATGTAGTCGACGTTCACATGACACCACTAGAAGAAGTACACCACAACTTTAAATCAAACTATTGAATCTTTCTCAACACAATTCCACTACTAACAACATGACTTCTCCCATGTCCTCAAGAACAAAACGAACTACTCACAAGGCATCATATGAATCATGATCAGAAATGAAATAATGATATGTAACAATCTGAACATAAACGATAATTCAATGGTTCACTCAATAACATCAACTACAATGAGTAATAAATATCGGGAAAGTTTCCCCTAAGAACTATGCAAGATTCAACCCAATTGTTACAATGGTATGGAGGTGGTGATGATGGTGTTGGTGGAGATGATGGTGGTGATGATGATGATCCCGATGAAGTCCAACTTGATGGTGGTGTTGATGGCGACAATCTCCCCTCTCCGGGAAGGAATTCCCTCGGCAGAATTCTATCTGCCAGAGAGATATTTCTCTCGTTGTTTTCCGCCCCGCAGAAGCTGCGGAATCTTTCTGTGGTCCTTCCCCGAGTCTTAGGGTTTCGGGAGGATAATATACGCCAGAGGGGAGAGGCTGGAGTGGACCAGGGCGACCACACCACCTGGTGGCGCGGCCTAGGGTGGCCCATGACAGGGGGTGGTGTGGGCCCCCTATGGCCCATCTCCACTTCCCCTTCTGGCTTCCTTCGTCTTCTCGAAAAATTAGGATTTTCCATGTATTTTGTCAGATTTTCTGATCTTCACGAATTTTGCTTCCAAACAGCACCTTTTCCATCAGAATCCTGACTACAGCGGTCCATGCTCCAAAAGTCATCAACCATGCAAAAATAGATGAAATAACATAAGTATCATCTCTTAATATGAAATATATCAATGAATAACAGTAAATTATGATATAGAATAGTGATGCAAAATGGACGTATCAATGGGCGCTTGTCCTTGTGAAAAATTCTACCAATTTTGTTCATATTGATGCAATGATTTTTTTACCATGAAACCTTAGGGATATAGTTTGTACATGATATACGAACGATTCTACATGGAAAAATTTAATCCTAACGTGAGAAATCAATAGGAAAAACAAAATAATATTGAGTTAATCCACTAGATCAATGTGAGATTTTAACCATGGAATTCTGAAAATAAAGCATGGATAGGGAGAAACATACCGATATGTTGATTCCCCCACTCAAACGAACGAAATCCGTGAAGAATCAAGAGTTCTAGGTGGGTTTTAAGAGGTTTGGGGAGAGAATATGAGAGAAAAAGTGAGGAGGGAGAAGAAACCTAGACGCCCCGGCACGATTATGAGGTCGCGCCGAACTATACGGCCGCAACTATACGGGCAGGTGAAGTAGTTCCCGCCGTATAGTTGCGGCGGCATCAACAATTAGGGTTTCTTTTAGCCAGATCGCAGCTATACAAGAGCATCAAAGCTATACGGGCGCAACAATTCGACCGGACCAAAATGGTCCCGCCATATAGTTGGTCGTCAAACCCTCTGTGCCCTCGAGATAAATTTTCTAAAACATGTATCGATATCTATACGACTGGAACTATACTACAAGAATTTCTATTCCCGCCGTATAGTTGGTCGTTAAACCATCAGTACCCTGAGAAAGAAATTGTACGGAGGCATCGATATCTATACGACCGGAAGTATACGGTAGGAATTTTTATTCCCACCATATAGTTGGTCGTTAAACCTTCTATGCGTAAGTAAGAAAATTTGTCGATGGCAAATGTATCTATACGGCTAAACTATATGGCCAGAATTTTTATTCCCTCCGTATAGTTGGTCATTAAACCATCAGTAGTCATAAAAAAGTTTCCATTTCTTCTAGAATTCTTTCTTATCCTGAAACTTAGTGAAATACCTTACAGTAGAAATTGTGGACCAGCATCAGCATATAAAGAACAATTTTTTTAGTACAACCTAACTTGTTCTCCTCAACTAGAGATTTTTATTTTTAAGTATGAACTAAATGACTAAGATAGTGTTTGTAGATAAAACTCAAACTTTTATTTTTATACTTATTCTACACTTGTTCAATCAATGTTTCTACTACTTTTTGACAGCTGCATCTTCACGGGCGCACTTTCGCTAGAATGTCTATGAAAAAGTTGTAGGAATGTGATGAACAATTTATTCTTTAATTTATTTTAGTAATATTATGAGTTGAGTCCCATTAAGCATTTTATTAAGAATGGTTGAATAATTCAACCCCTTCTCTGATCTCGAATTCTTACCTTGGGTTACCCCTTATCAAAGGCACTTACCATATGAACTCGTTTTGCTGGTGGAATATATCTTTCTCCCGCTTCTAGCTTCTTTGGAAAATACCGGATGATTTCAGCATCATAAACATTGAAGATTATTTTTCCCTTGGCACAATCAACTAACGCTCCTGTAGTACTAAGGAAAGTTCTTCCAAGTATTATGGATATTTTTTCATCCTCTGGCATTTCAAGAATAATAAAATTAGTGGGAATAACATGCTCATCTATTCTAAGGAGAACATTCTCAATCATACCAATGGGTTGTTTAGTGGACTTGTCAGCCATCTGTAAAGTAGTAGGGGAATGCTCCAATAATCCTAACCTTTTATAGAGGGAGGATTGCATTACACTAACTCCTGCACCTAAATCACACAAGGCATTATGACTGTCTGTTTTGCCTATTAAGCATGAAATAGTTGGTATTCTGGGATCTCCCGATTTAGACAATAGCTATAGCGGGATAACTAGTCACCATGGAAACCGCTTCATTTATTTGTTTATTTCTACTAAGAATATTACAGAGGAATTTAGAATAGGTAGGGACTTTGATTGCATCCGCAAACGAAATCTCTAGACAAAGGTCACCAAGTGCCTTTTTAAAAGAATCATAGATTACCTAATTCGGTGCTTTCTTTTTTCGATCTGGATAAGGAAGCTTTTTCTCACCTTTCATATTCTTGTCTTTTACCTTTTGTGTGTGTGTGGGGGGGAGGCTCTTTTGTTGCTCCTTATCGCTCTTCTTCTTCTTCTCCACTACAACAACTTCATCTTCATTGCTATTTCCTTTTTATTCTCTTGGATCAACCGTCTCTGCATCAGAGTCATAACGGTCGTCTTGTGCATCATTTTGCTCGTCCAAGGTTTGATCTTGTGTTTCTTGAGCAGTTTCATCTTGAGAATCCACCAGTGTATCATCTTTTTGGCTTACTTTGAGCAAAGCTTTTTCCTGTCACTCTTTTTCAGCTTCATATTCTGGTGGTCCTAGTGGTCCTGTAACAACTACACCTCCCCTTGTAACAACATTAGTAGAAACATGAATGTCTATATCATCTTGAAGAAAATTTGATAACCGGATGCTATTTGTTCACATTGGGTTTCAATCATACTAAGGTACTTGTGAAATAATTTTATTTATTGGCCAATCTCATCATAATTTTCCATGAGTTCCGACAAAATCTTTTTGTGTTTTTGAAAGTGCTTATGTAGGTTATTATGAGATTTTGCTTATTGATGTTTTAATTCTTGAAAAACTTTCCTAGTTTCATCTTCTTCAGTAAAAACTTGTAACAAGTCTACTTTGTTTTCCTTAAGAAGTTCAGAAGGTATACCTTTTTATTTCATTGTTTTGTGTACTTCAGGCATAAGATCGGGAGTTATCCGAGGTATTCCTTTTTCCAGCTTAGTGCCGAAATCAGGATTATATAAAGAATAATTCTTATCCCTAGTAGACATCAATTCCAAACATTCTTTAATAGTTAAAGTATTTATTGATCCTCCTGCTGAGAAGTCAAGCAACTCTCTACATTGAGTATTAAGACCATGGTAAAATAAATGGCAAATAGTTGATTTAGAATAGCCATGATGAGGAATACTATTGATCATTCGAAAGAATCTATCCCAGTCGTGTGGGTAGTTTTCTCCCATGTTATGACTAAAGTTGCCTATATTCTTTCTAATTTCAGTTACCTTTTTAAAAGTATTAAACCTATTTCTGAATTTAACAATGCAGTTTTCCCAACATTTAATGTACTGGCAAGGGAGAGAATATAACCAGTCTAGAGCCTTACCTTTAAGAGACCAACGAAATATTTTTAGATGAGAGAAGTCTCTTGGCAAACCTTTTGGTCCAAGTGTTATCACATCGTCGAACTCTCTAAGATGTCTTCCTGGGTTTTCATCTTCCCTTCCAATGAAATCTTTTTCCTGCAAATTTTTAATAATTCCACCATCAAATCAATATTCTCTAACTCCAAGATTAGGGAATTCTATTGGTTGTTTAAGAAATTTAGAACTTGGAGCACTGTATTCTCTGAGAGTTTTCTCAGGTTTCTTTGGATTTGTCCTATAGATAGACATGATTTCCATAATATCACTCAGGTTTTCAACTTCAACTTTATTTGATCTAAAAAGTTTTTCAATAATCTCCTCGCACATTTGAGCAGGCACGCACTTAATATAATCTGGTAAATAGGTCCTACCAGAGCGTGTAGACCCTTTGTCTCCTAGGGAGAATATTTTCTAGTAGTGACACTTAAAATGTCAAGAGACAAACACTTAGCGCTTCTTCCCTAGCAACGGCGCCAAAAAATAGCTTGATGTCTGCTAGTGCACAGATCGTTTGTAGCTAACTTCGAAGTATAAATGTCGATTCCACAGGGAGCCCAATGGTAAATGTTTATGAATGAAGTCTCTGTCACACCTAGAGTTGTCATTGGTCTTCGAGTGAATTGACTGCAAGTGTGGAAATAAGAATGGAATTTGGTTTAAACTGGATGTATTTAAATAAAACTAAAATGTAAACTTCAGAAATAAAAAGCATAAAAGTAAAGAATGATTTGATTGTTTGTTCTTTTCTGCAGATGACAAAGAAGGTGCGGGGAGATACAGTTCATGGTCATAGTGACTTTACCAGGTGGACGAGTGGTAAGTGTAACAATTATAATCTTATAAGTATGTGTGTAGGCGAGCAACCCATAATTAGCCAAAACTCCTCTTGGTAGATTTCATCGCAACTTCTATAATCTTAATAGTCTGTTACCAAAACCATGGTCAGACACTAGACGATTAAGATCCTTCAGGTTGCTTAGCAAGTAAGCTCCTTGGATCGGACTAATGCAGTAAGCACGATGGTTCCTCGTTATCCTCGAGTCTACTAGTTTCCCATTGATATCCCCGTGTCACTCGGGGGCCGCCAGTTGCTGACTCGTGTCCTAACGAGCTCGTTGGGGAACCCCAAGAGGAAGGTATGATGAGCACAGCAGTAAGTTTCCCTCACTTATGAAACCAAGGTTATCAATCCAGTAGGAGCAAGGAAACACCCCAAAGGTGTTGCTAGCTGAGCCTTGGCAGGGCGCACTACGGGTGCTAGTAGCAACGTGGAGACCTGCACAATACAACCACAGAACTCTGTCCCCAACTTGCGATGAGGTTGTCAATCTCACCGGTTTTTATGAAAACAAAGGATTAAAAGTACCGAGCGGAAGAAAGTAATAGTTTGCAGAAAGTAAACACAAAGCAGTAAACAGTTTGTAGATTGAATGTAAAAGAAAGGACCAGGGTCCATAGTTCACTAGAGGTGGCTCTCCTTAAGATAGATAACATGTTGGGTGAACAAGTTACAGCGGGGCAATTGACAAACATCGAGAAAGCAATACATGCATATACTAATCATCTTGGATCCTTTGAGACTTGATTGGGCATTACAACATTACACATAGACCGCCATCCAACTGCATCTATGACTAATAATCCACCTTCAGGTTATCATCTGAACCCCCTCCAGTATTAAGTTGCAAGCAACAGATTATTGCTTTACGAATTGCGTGTAAAGTAAACAATACGATTTTTATATGAACAAAGGTTTGTTGTTTTCTCCCTAGTAGCAACAACACATCTAGTACCTTAGAGATTTCTGTCACTTCCCCAGATTACCAGAGGCATGAACCCACTATCGAGCATAAATACTAACTCTTGGAGTTGGTAGCATATACTTGGCCAAGATAGCTACTAACAACGGAAAGCATGCAAGATCACAAATAACAAAGACATGATAGAATCAATAATCAATCTGAAATAGCATCTCAATATCCATCGGATCCCCGCAAACACAACATGCAGAATTACAAATAGATGATCTTGATCATGAACGGAGCTCACAAGATCTAAACATGATATTACAAATGAGGAGAACCAACCATCTAGCTACTACATGGACCCGTAGTCCAGAGATGAACTACTCACGCATCACACCGGAGGCTTGCATGATGATGAAGAAGGCCTCCAGGGTGAATTCCCCTCTCCGGCAGGGTGCCGGGAAGAGCTTCAGATCCCTCCCGATCTAGGGATGGAGATGACGGCGGCTACAGACTCTTTCGTGGATTTTTGATCGGGTACTTAGGGTTTTGGTATCGAAGGAAATATATAGGCGGAAGGAGAGGCCGACAGGGTGTTGTGGTCGGCCAGACCACCCCCTGGCGCGGGCAAGGCCTGGCCGCGCGGCCAGGTGGTGTGGCCGGCCCCCAGCCCTTCTCCGTCTCGTATTCTGGCTCCAGATGTCTTCCGGTAAAATAGCGACTTTGGATTTTGTCCTGTCCAATTCTGAGAATATTCATTTTATGACTTTCCTGGAACCAAAAACAGCAGAAAACCGGCAGATAGCACTATGGCTCTTGTTAATAGGTTAGTCCAAGAAATCATATGAAAAGTACTCCAAAGTGTGGACAAAACATAAGAAAGTAGATAAAACCAAGCATGGAACATCAAAAATTATAGATACTTTTACAATGTATCAACATCCCCAAGCTTAACTCCTGCTCGTCCTCGAGTAGGTAAGTGATAAAAAGAAAGAATAAGTTTTGAGGTGACATGCACCATCATAAACTTGATCAAAGTATTTGTAAAGCATGGATAGCTGGTATCATAGTAGTTCAATCATAACATGAAAGACAAAGTTCTAGAAATAAGACAAAGAAACTATGATGCAACATGAAAATGCACAAACAAAAGATTCATGAATAACAATTCTTTGCAAGACGTTTGTTTGTTTCACATAAATAAAACATAGCATAATAGTATTCAGCTTGTCCCTCATAGAGTAACAAATATAAATGCATAGGTCACCTTCAAGGTTCATAAGAGTGACTAGATACAAATAGTTTAGAACAAGCAATATCAAGTTATGGATCAATCAACTAGTCTTGGGAAAATGCACATAGAACTAAGAATGGCCACTATGCTCTCAAAGTAGGTGCATAAAGATAGAAGGTGGAGACTCAATATAATGGTGGAAGAAAGGTCCTTCATAGAAGGAAGTAGGGATTCAAGTCTCATAAAGAGCTTCCAAAAATTATGGTACTTATAGCTTTCAGCTCTCATTGCCCCTATCATAAGCATCTTGAGGGTGATTAAGGTTAAAGTGACACAACTAAGAGGACATGCTTGACAAGTTATAAACCAAAATCTCATGCCCCTTACTTACGAAGATCGAACCTCATGCTACTCAACTTTAGTCACGAGTAAGCTCTTGTCATTGTAAGTACATAAGTATCATAAAGAACCGCCAACGGGGTACCCCTTGCACATGATACAGGAGTTATCCCATAATCAAAATGACAAGGCAAGCAGACAATGAGCATCTCAGCGATCTTTTTATTTGCTATTTGCATATGTTTTTATTGAGGATGCTTCATAGATTGCTCATTATGGTGATGCTGCAAGTTTCTACCATGATTAAGCATGACTTAGGCTAGCGGCCCAGACGTTTCTCTAACACACAAACAAACTCCATGAACTTACAAGTTCCACTTTTATTTCACACCGCCGGGATCCATAAGCAAAAGAACATGATATCAACGGGGTACAAAGTACAAGTGCAATGTTGAAAGCGTTCCCCATGATACATGGTTCTGCTAATTTCAACTTATAAAGCGCAAGCATATACGCAACAAATAAGGACCCAATGGTTCAAGTTTATTAGATGCAAAAAAGTAAAGTGTGCCATGAAGTTCGGGAGAGCTTTAAACACTAGTTTTCTCATAACAAGTTTAATTTGGAAGATAAACAAAAGCATGAATATACTTGGAATAGCATAAGATAATAGGTAGGTATGGTGGACTCTTTGGAATAACTTGGTTTAGGGAGTTGGATGCATGAGTGGAACTCATACTTGGTTGCGGAGGCTAGCAAAAGACTGGGAGCGACAAACTAAGAGAGCAATAATGGCCATAATCATGCAGAGCGACAAAACATCATTGATCAAAGCATAAAGTGATACCACAAGTTGAAAACTAAAGGATCATCAAGGCTATGGTGACTTGGGATAGTCATAGCATGGTGTGAGCATGTGCCAAGTCAACCCAAATAAAGCATCAAAGGAGAATACCACTATACTATGCTTTAATATGCTAAAACAATGCATGATTCATCCAAGGCACATTAAGCAATCTCAATTGTTTATAACATGTCATGCTACAGCAAAGAATACTAAGCATAAAGCCAAAAAAATATCAAGCATGGCATCACAAAGCATAGGCCACAGTCAAAAACAAGCTCTCTTTACCACTTAAGCATGAGCTTTTCCTACTCTTTTCCAAACCAAACCAAACTATTTGAAAACCAATGTATGAAAGAGGGGGTACAACCAATTTATTCAGAAAACTAAGCAAACAAAGCAAATGAAAAACCAAAACGAAAAAGAAAAGAAGACGCTCAAAGAACAACATAACTGTGCATGAAACAAAAAAATGAAGCGTTTGGAAGAAACCTAAGATTTTTATTGATGAAGAAGGGGATGCCTTTGGAATCTCCAAGCTTTGACGCTTGTACTTCTTGGATATTTCTTGGGGTGACACGCGTGGCATTCCCAAGCTTGAGCTTTAGTCCATTCTTCATCTCATTACTCATTCCTTCCATACACCTGAAATTTTCCTTCATACAAAACTTCACACAATCTTTAGTAGCAACATTAGTGCACTCAAGATAATAAGTCTTTAGGTTCAGTTCTAACACCAATAAACTTCCATTAGAAGACTAGCTACTGTAGCACTTCCCTCAAAAAGCTCAATTCCCCAAAATAACTCAAAAAGGAACCAACAAGAAGCAAATGCAGAAAATGGCAGAAATCTGTCAAAACAGACCAGCAGGTAAAGACGAATTTTTTCGAAGACCCTCTGTTGCTCAAATCAAAAAGTGTTGAACTAACGAAAGTTAGATAACAACCTGGGGCAGAAGCACAAAAATTCACGTCTCAAAAGGTTGTACAGAGATTTTACACGAAGTTTTACGATGAAGCACATAAATCTGTTTCGGGACAACAACTTTCCCAATCATTACTTATCTCTCATTAGATGTTACTCTTGGCACAAAAAGCAAATAAAAAGGATAAGGAGAGGTTATTACTGAAGTAATAACTTCTAAGACTCATGTAAAATTTTTGGGTTATCTCCCAATAAGTACTTTTCTTTAACGCCTTTAAGTTAGCCATAAGAAGCAAGAAAAAGGATCAAGTGTTCTCAAATGAACAAGCATTAAGATTAATACAAGAAATATCTTCAACACAGCAAGGTATATCATCCAAATAAGTTCTAGAGGATCCTCTCTCAATGCTATTAGGGTCACTATTTTTATCAAAAAGGTTTTCAGGAACAATCCAATCAAGATTCTTTTCTATGGCTTCATGTATTGCTACCAATTTAAAGGGTATCGGTACCTTAGTTTCCTCCCCATTAGGTTCAGTTTTGTTCATCTTCTCTCGTGTACCAACAACATCTACGCATGATGCTAGCATATTGAAATGTTCAAAGACTTTTCTAGCTTCCTTGGCAACATCATAGAATTCCTTAAACAAAGTTTGTTGAATAAAACCCCTCTTTTCAGGATCCTCAATTTCTTTAAGTTTAAGAAACATCAGTTGCATTAAGGGGTTGAGGTTAACAAAACTAGCTTCCCACATGTGAAATAAAGAAGCTGCAGAAATTTCATAATTTGGAGCAAGTTCTGCAAGGGATCTATCCTCAATATCCTCATGTTTACTAACATGATTAAATAATTCTTCATTATTATGTCTTCCAATTATAGAACCACTACCTATTGAAAAGTCTTTCAAAGTAAATTTAGGGATCAACATGGAGAGCTAAGAAATAGGTAACCACTATTGAAGACTTAATTTTTGTGTGTTTTTGATTAAGAAAGCAAACTTGTAAGAACTATTTTTTTGTGTGTTTGTGAAAAATACTTGCTGACTCGTGTACTAACGAGCTTGTTGGGGAACCCCAAGGGGAAGGTATGATGAGCACAACAGTAAGTTTCCCTTAGTTATGAAACAAAGGTTATCAATCCAGTAGGAGAAAGGAAACACCCCAAAGGTGTTGCTAGCTGAGCCTTGGCAGGGCGCACTACCGGTGCTAGTAGCAATGTGGAGACCTGCACAACACAACCACAAAACTCTGTCCCCAACTTGCGATGAGGTTGTCAATCTCACCGGTTTTTCTGAAAACAAAGGATTAAACGTACCGAGTGGAAGAAAGTAATAGTTTGCAGAAAGTAAACACAAAGCAGTAAATAGTTTGTAGATTCAATGTAAAAGAAAGGACTGGGGTCCATAGTTCACTAGAGGTGGCTCTCCCTAAGATAGATAACATGTTGGGTGAACAAATTACATCAGGGCAATTGACAAACATCGAGAAAGAAATACATGCATATAATAATCATCTTGACTCCTTTGAGACTTGATTGGGCATTACAACATTATACATAGACCGCCATCCAACTGCATCTATGACTAATAATCCACCTCCAGGTTATCATCCGAACCCCCTCCAGTATTAAGTTGCAAGCAACAGATTATGGCTTTATGAATTGCGTGTAAAGTAAAAAATATGATTGTTCTATGAACAAAGGATTGTTGTTTTCTCCCTAGTAGCAACAGCACATCTAGTACCTTAGAGATTTCTGTCACTTACCTAGATTACCAGAGGCATGAACCCACTATCAAGAATAAATACTAACTCTTGGAGTTGCTAGCATATACTTGGCCAAGATAGCTACTAACAACGGAAAGCAAGCAGGATCACAAATAACAAAGACATGATAGAATCAATAATCAATTTGTAATAGCATCTCAATATCCATCAGATCCCCACAAACACAACATGCAGAATTACAAATAGATGATCTTGATCATGAACGGAGCTCACAAGATCTAAACATGATAGCACAAAGGAGGAGAACTAGCCATCTAGCTACTACATGGACCCGTAGTCCAGAGATGAACTACTCACGCATCACACCAAAGGCTTGCATGATGATGAAGAAGGCCTCCAAGGTGGATTCCCCTCTCCGGCAGGGTGCCGGGAAGAGCTTCGGATCCCTCCTGATCTAGGGATGGAGATGACAGCGGCTACATACTCTTTCGTGGATTTTTGATCGGGTACTTATGGTTTTTGTATCGGAGGCAATATATAGGCGGAAGGAGAGGCCGAGGGGGTGCTGGGGTCGGCCAGACCACCCCCTAGACACGGGCCAGGCCTGGCCGCACGGCCAGGTGGTGTGGCCGGCCCCCAGCCCTTCCGGTAAAATAGCGACTTTGGCTTTTGCCCCGTCCAATTCCGAGAATATTCATTTTCTAACTTTCCTGGAACCAAAAACAACAGAAAACAAGCAGCTGGCACTATGGCTCTTGTTAATAGGTTACTCCAAAAAATCATATGAAAAGTACTCCAAAGTGTGGACAAAACACAAGAAAGTTGATAAAACCAAGCATGGAACATCAAAAATTATAGATACATTTACAATGTATCACCAGTCTGCTAGCAAGCAAGATCCTATCCATGTAGAACAAAGAATCATGTTGTCTGGGACCTTAATTGGACAACAAGCATTAGGCATCCCACAGATAGTCAAGCACACATAATATAGTAATTAAAATCAATCACAAACTAATGGAAAATATATGAAGGCACATCACATCTCACTAATCCCTTACATATCCCACGCACAAGGAACTTACTCACACATGATATAAGAAAGCATCATCGATATAATTAAATAAAGGGAGTTCTTCTCGATATTATCGTGGAGATCCTCAATAAGAATAGAAAAGTAATCCAACATAATTCAAGATAGGAATAAACAATCTCAAACCCTAGTCTTGCAAGGTGAAGATCACTCTCACTCTCAAGTACAAGTAATGGCTATGGGGGTGTGTTGGCTAGGAGGTCGAAGATCGTGGAGCGAGATGAAGAATGTCTTCTCCTCCTTCTCCAGATCTCTTCTTTCTTCTTTCTCCAGACCTCTTCACGAAAGTTGTCCATTTTGACAAGACGGAGGCAGCGACAACTATACAGCGGGAACTATACGGACAAAAAAATGTTCCCGTCATATAGTTGCTCATTAAAGCGTCGGTTTGCTTCCCTTGATTGATTCCAAAAAGAGACTTGCTTGTTTTCGCCTGAATATTGTGTTTCCCTTGTTAAAACCTTCTATTGACGTTCAGAACCTGAAACACACATTAAAAACCAAGTTTTCTTTGCTATCAAAGTATTAGCATTAGGTAAAGCTAGAAAACGATCAAATCCAGAGGAAAACCATCAATAAAAACCATTAAAAAATGTGTTGACTCTCACATCTATCAATAACGGCGCAAGCGGCTGCCTGCGCTCTAGTCAATGCATATCTATCATGGTGGGGAAGGAAAACATGTGCGTGTAGGTGGAGAGGTGGCTGAGAGGAGGCAGAAACTGGTCATGGAGAGGGATAGACTGGAGGAGACCGAAGAGCTACGATGGCATGGACAAAAAAATGGGGAAAACAGTTGCGTCCTTCTACCTCTTGTGGGCTGACGGACGATGACAAGGACGGCAGTGCCATGGAGAGGAGGGCGACGCAAGGAGCAGGGGAGCTTTGGCTATTGTGCCTCCTGCCCTGGCCGGCGCACACTTGGGCGGTGAGGCCAGTGGTGTAAGGAGGAGATGGGGCAGTGAGGATGGCAGCGTGAGAAGGAGATGTAGGGATAGGGGAGAGACCGAAACGATGATTAGGAGGAGAAGATGGAGGGCATTGGCCTAGGGTTTCAAAGCGGGAACTGATTTTGTCTCGCGTGGAAGGGCAAGTGCGGCCCTTCGCACCCCTCATAGCCCCCATAAAAATAATCAGAGAGAGACTGCTAAGCGGGCCTAAAATGACTGCTCCTAGCGTTAGCCGCCAGTGCCATGTGCGCCTATTTTTTTACCAAAAACACTATTCAACAGGGTAAAATAGACCAACCGTGATTGGACAGCTCGAACGCGATGTAAAGGCTTGATCCAAGAGCCCATAGTGGCTGAGCGCTGAGGAGCCAGCCAGAGGTAGCACCGTTTATACGTTTAAATGCATGCATGCAAGTGAGTAGTCACTTCATGCATAGTGCCAAGGCATGGTGGAGTGAGAGAGTGGACATGGGGATGTTTAGTTGTCTCCGCATGCATATTTACTTGTCCAATATTTTATCACAATGGTGGAGATGGCACATAGATATTTTGTGCCTATTTTTGGTGTATGAAGGAAGTGCCATATAGGTTGCTCAAATGGAAAAAGTCTAAACATACGAAGTGTTCAAAATGCAAAAACATTCCCAAAATATAAGATTTTTTTAAGAAGCATAGCTAGGCTAAAATATTTCTAGATCATTAGAAAATTGTAGGGAATATTATTCATCTAGGAACTATTGCATGCGAGTATACAATATTTCTGCATGGCTAGGGAATGAAGGGTTCACAACATAGAAAACAAAAAAGTCCTACAATAAGAACACCAATTGATCCAAGATCTAATCTAGTAGATGCTAGTAACAAGTAAGAGGGTAACCAGGAAAACTAACCCTCGAAGACTAAAATCCTTTTACAAAAACTGATTTTGTTATTGATGTAGTCGATCACTTGCCGATATCAAGGTCAAGTTGAAAAGCGCTGCAAACCAACAGCGCATCCATGCTTGGGCACACGTCCAGCTCCCAACTCCACTCTAGCATAGCAGCAGAAGGAGTAGATAAATCTGACTCCGAGAATCCAACAGAACATGTACCTCACTAATATGATGCCATGGGAGAAATGCTAGAGGGGGAAGAGAACCTTTACGAGGAGGTGGTGCTAATGGAGAGAAGGCATGTGGCTCCTTTTATAGGGGATGGGGCGCAACCCCATGGACATGGCTGTCCGGCCATGGTGGGTGCCCCCACCTCTCCCTCATTCATGTGGGTGGACACTCCACTCACATAAAAACTATCTCCACTCACATGCATTTAATACCGAGTAGTTCAAATGCATTTTTATCTTTAAATGAATATATTTTATTTATTTTATTCAGAATTTTGTTAATTACTTTAATTAACAAACATTCACATAAAACACTTGCATTGTTTTGATATCACATCTGAAACCATTTTCAGCAATTTGACCCAAAACACTTCCGGTGATCATCGAAACAATTTTAGCTCCAACAAAACTATTCTTGGATATGTTTTATCTACCACTTAGTGTCGAAGTACCTTAAGTATGTCACCTTACGATTCACGAATAATGTAGACATGATATAGACACCTCTCTTATCAATAATTAGAAGAGGGGCCTGGAGATCCATACTAACTCCTATGATCATGTGAACCATCGACATCTTATCCAATTCCTTTTGTCTCGCAATACATTAATTATACGAGATCCGATCATAGGTATATACCATACCCCAGTTCAATCTTGTTACCGACAAGTAGTCTTTACTCATTCCGTGATACAACATCCTTGTGACCTAGTCATATGCTTGCAAGCGGTACTGACGTGATATCTTCGAGAGGGCCCAGAGTATATGTCTCCATCATTAGGATGGACAAATCCCACTCTTGATCATGAACCTCAACATAACACTTTTGGAATACCTAAACCCACCTTTATTGTCACCCTGTTATAGTGTGACGTTTGATGTTATCAAGGCACTCTTCCGGTGTTAGTGATTGACATGATCTCATTGTCTAAGGACTGGGAATACTCCATATTTGTTTGATGTAGCAATGTAAACTTAATGACTAGATCGTATTGCTAAATCTACTTTGGATGTATGTTCATCATATCATTCTTCTAATGGTATGCTGCTGTTATTAATAGCATCTGATGTTCATGATCACGAAACCTTGATCATCTGTTAATCAATGAGCTAGTGCAATGAGAGGCATTACTAGGAACTTTGACTTTTTTATTAAACACACATGTATTAATGTTTCCTATTAATACAATTCTAGCATGAGAAATAAACATTTATCATAAATATGAAATAAGATAATAACTATTTTATTATTTCCTATCGGGCATATTCCCTTTAGTCTCCCACTTGCACTAGAGTTAATAATCTAGTTAAAACTTGCGCATTCAACACCTATGGATTTCCGGTGTTTCTTCATACGCTTTGCTTGTGGTAAACCTAATCTCCAGATCTGAAGCTTTCAGGTCCATGTCTATTTGTATGTCTTTGTGTCTCTACACATCACTCATTCTAAAATGAGATGGTGTTGTATAAATTTGGTCCTTTGGTGAGACCTCAGTTCCCTAGGGTTAAATCAATTTGATACTATTGTCGTACAATATATCTTCATAGTATTATCCCGCTTGGAACTAGACCTAGTTTGATTAACAAAATTCTTCACACAAATGCCCTCCTTAGCTGCTACTAGATCAGTCACATACTTAGCCTTTGTTGTAGTATCCGTCATAATGTCCTTAACTTTGGCTCTCATCCAAATCCATCATGGAACTTTCTTCCATTACATTGTGCCACCTTAACCTATAGCCTAAATTGAGAAACTTAATTTGTATCTTGTGACAAAACTAGTACCACACTTTACAATGAACTATCTTTCTAGTACTGATGTAACACTTTACAGTGAACTATCTATCTAATACCAATGTAACACTTTATAATGAACTATATGTCTAGTACCAATGTGACACTTTACAATGACCTATCTGTCACCACACATACAAAATATATTCTTAGTTCTTGCAAAGTTCATAATAATATCATTACTATCGTCCAAAGATCATCTTATGATTCACCCTGGTATATGCTCATAACATATAGAGTATAGGAAATATTTGAATATGTACATATCATGGTATGATTGATCAAGATATTCATGTGATTTTACTCACCAAGTGTCAAAACACTTGAATTTAATTTCACTCACCAAGTGTCAATACACTTGAATCTTCATTCAACCTTTACCATGCGGCAAGAACCTTTCTCGTTGTTTCCATATTGAATTCATTCAATATTTCATCTACGTACATTTTTCACAACCATATTAGCGTCTCAATCTATCCATATAGACTTTGCTATCTAATATTCTGGTTTTTCCTAAGTCTTCCATCAAAATCTTAATTTTAATGAAATTCTTAACCCGTGTCAATAAATGATACAACATTTCTAAGGAACAGCATGTCTTCTACATAATGTATTCAAAATATGTCTCAGCGTTTCCACTTAATTTCTTGCAAATGCAAGCATCTTCAACGTCTCTGATGAAATTAAAATTTTTAACAATTTCATCACGGTGAAGATTCCAACTTCGCTATGCTTACTTCAACCATTAAAGTTTGCATGCCCTTTTAGAATCCTTTGAATTAACAAAACCCTTCGGACCGTGTCACGTACACGTCCTGGATAACCATTCTATTAAAAGAATGTTGTTTTTTGTTCAACTACCATATACAACAATTGACATATGTAGTGGTTGCTACACTAATCCGTCCAGACTAAATATCGATACAACAGATTGAACCTTGTCATAGTCAACTCCTTGAACATTGTCGCAAACTCGTTTTCGACATGTCTATTATTTCATAGATGTGAAACATTCATGTCTATTTCTTTATAGATACAAATATGATTAATAGCTTCTAGAGGGTCTTTCAAGTTCAGAAACTTGGTTTCTCGTATATGGAAGTATCATGGATTTTATGGCTTCTAGCCATTTGACGGAATCAGGTGTCATGGTGGTGTCACAGCAGATGCCATAGGATGGCTAAAGATGGGGTCGGATGGACGCTAGCGGAATCTAGGGAGGGATAGTGCGGTGGATACCGGACACGAAGAACACACTAAGACTCATTATACCCAGGTTCCAGGCTCTCCTAGTGAGATAAGACCTCGACTCCTGCCTCTAGATCTTATAATACGATCAATGGACTAGTACAAGTGCTCCTTGAGCTGTATCAAGAGGAGGAAGAAGATGAAGTGATTTTACCTCTCTCTCTGACAAGGTGTAACCTCAGAAATGTCCATGGTTATGGACTAAGGGTTTCATAGAAAAGAGAACGCTAGGGATTTCGTCAGATCTTAGACAAACAAGGGAGTTGAAGTCGTCTGGTTATCAAGAGAAAATGCTATTACAGATTCTTTGGGAGTGTTTCGGTAACTCTCTGCAGGCTCCTCCAGGCCTATATATAATAGGCTGGGTCTCGGGGCTGTATACGGATAGGTTACATATTCATGATTACAACACCAACACAACATCAGTTTCTACTTCCTTATTTAACTAAACTAAGACTTCTGTCAGATGCCAAACATAAGTACTCGAATAATCATATCCATGTTAGTAGCCCCCGTGATTCTACCTGAAGCGTAGATTCGGGCTAAATCTCAAAGACATTTTTGCTATTCTATAAGATATTCACTTTTGGTTTTATAGGAATTTAGTACAAGAGGCCTGATGCATCCGACAAATCGGGAATTAGTTAATTTCTCCTAGGCAAAAGCACTATAGACCTACATCAAATTCAAGTCCCCAGGCTTGAACTCAGAATTTATTTGTGTAGTTCAGTTTGAGCCATTGAGGTCTTACCAAATACTGAATTCTAGTTCTATTTTATCAGGTACCCAACACGTCATTCAGGATTTTTCATCGTATCATTGATATGGATATTTTACTGGTAGAGCGCATTCTTGTGCGATTACCAGGCCACACATGATGAATCCTGGGGTCTTATCTTCATGTCGTGGACACGGCATTCAGAGTTTTACGTGTTTTGCACGATCCGAGTTTTTGGTATGTTTTTTCGACTGCCTTGTTTGGCTGTTGGAATTGCTGAAATTACCAGGATTTTTATTTTTTGCGGATGATGTATATAATCGCTCCCGTGGGAGTAACCATTTTAGGATACACTGATGTAATACTCATAGGTTTTTTCCTTTTCCCAGAAATTTTTAACTTTTATCGGGTGTGTTTTGAGCACACGAGGATAATTTTTCTTCGGGTCTTTGTTTTTCCCTTTCAATACAATGTTTTCTATCGGGTGCGCGCCAGTGTGATGACCCACAAATATAGGGGGTGTATCACAGTATTTTTGATAAGTGAGAGTGTCGAACCCAACGAGGAGCAGAAGGTGCTGGCTAGTGGTATGGATCAAGAATTCTCTACAAATACTTAGCAAACGGATTTTTAGGGGTTTTCGATAAAGCAAGTAAACAAAGTACGAGTAAATAAAAGATAGTAAGAGTGAATGCAGCAAGTGGCCCAATCCTTTATGCAGCAAAGGACAAGCCGGTTGTATTCCTATAGATGACCAAACGTTCTCGAGGACACATGGGAACACTGTCAAGTGCTTTCGCTTCATATAGTCGATTATTCTTCTCTAGCTTGCTAAGTGTTGTGTGGGTGAACCTATGCTAATGTACCGTCCCATCCAAGACTAAATACATACTTGTGATTATACCCCTTGCAAACATCTGTAAGTACAAGAACGTAATTAAGGTAGAAACCTAACCACAGCTTTAAACTCTAAGACCCTTACGTCCCTTGTGCAATGGTTTCCTAACGGGGGTTCAGGTTTCTGTCACTCCGGCAACCCCTACGATTAGTAGCCAAATACACAATGCATTCCCCTAGGCCCATATAGGTGAAGTGTCATGTAGTCGATGTTCACATGACACCACTAGAAGAAGTACACCACAACTTAAATAACAATCTATTGAATCTTTCTCAACGCAATTCCACTACTAACAACAAGACTTCTCCCATGTCCTCAAGAACAAAACAAAATAATCACAAGACATCATATGGATCATGAACAGAGATGGAATAATGATGTATAACAATCTGAACATAAACAATAATTCAATGGTTCACTCAATAGCATCAACTACAAAGAGTAATCAACATCGGGAAAGTTTCCCGTATGAACTATGCAAGATTCAACGCAATTGTTACAGCAATATGGAGATGGTGATGAGGGTGATGATGGTGATGATGGTGGTGATGATGGTGATGATGATCCCGATGAAGTCCAGCTTGATGGTGGTGTTGATGGCGACGATCTTCCCTCTCTGGGAAGGAATTCCCCCGGCAGAAATCTGTCTACCGGAGAGATCTTTCTCTCTCGGTGGTTTTCCACCCGTAGAGGCGGCGGAATCTTTTTGTGGTCGCTCTCCCTATCTTAGGGTTTCGTGGGGATGATATATGCCAGAGGAGAGAGGCTGGAGTGGGCCAGGGCGGCCACACCACTCCTAGGCGCGACCTAGGCCTGCCCACGCCATGGGGTGGTGTGGGCCCCCTGTGGCCCACCTCCACTCCATCTTCTGGCATCCAGAGTCTTCTGGAAAAAATGAATTTTCCGTATATTTTCCCGGATTTTTTGATCTTCGGGAATTTTGCCTCCAAACAGCACCTTTTCCATCAGAATCCTGACTGCAGCGGTCCATGCTCCAAAAGTCATCAACCATGCAAAAATAGATGAAATAACATAAGTATCACCTCTCAATACGAAATATATCAATGAATAATAGTGAATTAAGACATAGAATAGTGATGCAAAATAGACGTATCAACTCCCCCCAAGCTTAGACTTCGCTTGTCCCCAAGCGAAACTAAGCTCAATAAACATGACGTCAGGTTTATGGAGTGAAGAGTCGATAAAATAATACAGACAAGAAGCATCACATTCATCAAATACATAGATCATAATAGAAGACAACTCACTATTATATAACTCAACTTGCAATGAGTAAAGGAAACACAATAAAGATACATAAAGTGAATCAGAATTGGTAATGGCAAACTTAGCTCTTGGTCAAAGAATAATTGATAATTTGCTGGAGTTCACAAATAGCTGGTTTTCAATGAAATCTTTCAAAGTAGTAAACATCAAGATAAGATCAATGTGCAAAACAAGGAACATAAGAAACATGAATGCATAAATCATCATATGAATGAATGAAACACATCAACTCAAAATACTTGCTGAGATAGAAGGGAATAGGTTTACTGACTCAACTACAAAGTAAAAGAAAGGGCCCTTCGCAGAGGGAAGCAGGGATTGCAAGTCTCATAAAGAGCTCCCAAAAATTATGATACTTACTAGCTTTCAGCTCTCATTGCCCCTATCATAGGCATCTTTAGGTGATTAAGGTGAAAGTGAGGTCCAATCTGAGTTATATGCTTGACAGACTATAAACTGAAAATCCCAAGTCCCTTGAGTACGAGGGCCGCTCCTCATGCTACTCAACTTTAGTTACCGGTAAGTTCTTGTCATCGTAAGTATGTGCGTATCATTGAGAAACACCAACGGGGTACCCCTTGCCCGATGATACGGAAGAATCCCCATATCAAAATGACAAGGCAAGCAGACAATGAGTATCTCAACAAACTTCTTATTTACCATAGGAAAATGGTGCTTTTTTCTCTCTTTCCTCTTTTCATAGTATCTTCTTTTTTTCTCTTTTCTTTTTCTCAATAGCTATCTCTCTCTTTTTTTATAAGAAGAATGCTTCATAGATATCATTATGGTTACGCTGCAGGTTTCCACCATGTCAACATGGATTAGACCAGCGTCCCAGGCATTTCTCTAACACACACACATAACTCCATGGACTTACAAGCTCCCCTTTTATTTCACACCGACGACATCCGCAAACAAAAGAGCAAGGTATCAACTGTGTATATATTTACAAGTGTTGAAAGCGTTCCCCATGACAGCACGGTTCTGCTAATCCCCAGCCTATAATTTGCAAGCATATAACTTTCATGGAGAGTTCACAATGGTTCAGGTTTATTAAGTGCGGAAAATAAAGTGTGCCATCAAGTTCGTGAGAGCTTTAATCACTAATTTTTCACATAACAAGTTTAATTTGGGAGGTAGATAAAACAAGAATTTACTTGGAAAAGCAATAATCACTACAAGAGAAAAGATTTTTTGTGACAAATCACTTTCGTCACCGAAAATTCCATTTTCGTCACTAAGTACTCCCTCGTGACGAAAACCTGGCGTCACCAGGGTCGTCACGGAAGCTCCATCACAGATTCTTTTATAGTGATGCAATACAAATTTTCGTCACGCAAGATTGAGCTTCGGTGACGGTCCTTATGGCGTCACCTAAGATAGGTTATCCATGACGGACCTTCTACGTCACCTAAAATAGGAAAATCTGTCACCGTTTAGCATATTCGTTGACGAAATATGCCGTCACGGAAGATTTATGGCGTCACGAGGATTCTGGCAGGTGGGACCTGCAATGCTGACGTGGCAGCTGGCAGGTGGGTCCCACCACGATGACGTGGCATCTGACAGGTGGGTCCAACGATGCTGACGTGGCAGCTGGCAGGTGGGTCCGACGATGCTGACGTGGCAGCTGGCAGGTGGGACCTGCAATGCTAATGTGGCAGCTGGCAGGTGGGTCCCACCACAATGACGTGGCATCTGACAAGTGGGTCCGACGATGCTGACGTGGCAGCTTGCAGGTGGGTCCGACGATGATGACGTGGCAGCTGGCAGGTGGGTCCGACGATGCTGACGTGGCAGCTAGCAGGTGGTCCGACGATGCTGACGTGGCAGCTGGCAGGTGGGTCCGACGATGATGACGTGGCAGCTGGCAGGTGGGTCCCACCATGATGACGTGGCATCTGACAAGTAGGGCCAATGCGATGCCGTGTCACCTTCGTGTGGGGCCCCCGGGGATGACGTGGCAGCTGGCAGGTGGGTCCAGCGATGCTGACGTGGCAGCATGTAGGTGGGGCCGTCAACAATGACGTGGCGTCTGCATGTGGGGCACACGATGATGACGTGTCATTTTTTGGGCCGGCCCATTCGGAACTGCCTTGTGGGCCGGGAGGAATGTGACGCCGTCACCAATTTTTTTGCACGGACAAATTTGATTAAAAATTGAAATTCCACGCAAATTACGAAACAAAATTAAATGGAAGCAAATATTTGAAATGGCAGAAAATTTATAAATATGAATTGAATCACACGCAAACTTTAAAATTCTGGTAGACTGAAACTGCTGTAACAAACTCGAATGACTAAAGGAATAAAAAACAATGTTTCGGCCCACCCGATCCATTAGCGCGTAGAGATTTTTGGCCCAAGTCATGGGGACTGGGACTAGGAGTTCTGCGACATCCTCAACAGGTAACTAAGCATGCCATCCATTTCCTTCTGCCTCTTCTCAAATGCCAGATGATTCGCTTCGCTGGAGTTTTTCACTGCTTCAAGTTCATCATCCTGCTTCTTTCTCATCTCTTCAAATCTCCTTTCCTGCTCTTGTATCCGTTCCTCCATCTCGCGTTGAACCCTTTCAGCTGCATTCAACGAATCTTGCTCCTAACTTGATAACTTTTCTTCTAAATCACGGATGCACCCAGTTGAGACACTAGACCTCTTGGAAGCAGATGAAACTTCGATGCTGGAAAAGAATGTAATTGATCTTGAATTGTTCTGGTCTCTCAGGACTTCTTCAACAATCTCCAGATCAGTTTTGGGAATCCAATGTTCTGGGTGTGGTCCCATTTTCTGAAGCACCATCTCAGTCTACAATAGGATAAAAAATAGCAAGTCCAGAGTTAGAAGAAATCAAATAATTAGACAAACTAATGAGAAATGCGTAGCACATAAAATAATTTACTTACATAAGCTTCTGCTGATTTCTGGGACATCATACCATCCTTGTTAGTGTGGCTTGCTTTAAATAAAGCAATCGGGGAGGTATCAACGTCCTCGGTCTTCTGAGATTTCTACAAGAATTATGACACGATGAATTATAAGTGTGTATGGCATGTTCACAAAAAGAAGTAGGTGTTGCATCTGAAGAGTTCGAATACTCACAAGTGCATGGTAATGTGCAACAAAGCTTCTTGAGCCAGTGGTGTGTTTCTTCGTCATAGCATCTCTGTTCTTCTTGTTACTCTCGTAGTTTGCCTATGTACAGATGCATGAATTTAGTATTCCACAGTACAGTAGTATGTCTGCGATAGATGTAGCTGAAACAATAGGAATCGTGTACCTTGTAGTGCTCATCATGCCATATATCCAGAAGCTCTGCCCAGCTTTCCTCGTCTACCTCTTTTGGTTTCAACAATAAAGCTTGCTCGAGGGTTAGATCTTTAACTTCTTTCCAATAAACCTTTTTCAGCCTCCAATGTTGTTGGAGAATACCTTTCTGTAAAATGTCGGTGCAAATTTCTTTGCCAAGGTCACCACTGCTGTCCATTGCAAATTTTCCCTGCAGATAACATGGAACACAAATTCATATCAGCATCGAATGACAGAATTGTTAAAAAATCATCCACCAATGAGACATTTTATATGGAAAATGAATAAGAGGTTAACGGACTTACAGTTATAGACTTAATGGTTTCCGGAATAGTATCTTTCAGACGACCTTCCTTGTCACCATACTGCTTCCAGTGGGTTGCCAGTGGCATCTTGTTGCGTATGTGAATGCCACACTCTGAACTCAGTTTTGCTGCTTGCACAGGATCAGTGGGTCTCCTCATGCCAGGAGTGAAGTTGATCTGCATCTTAGCCCCTCCATTCCTTCTAGATCACTCGTGTACCCCATGCCCCATAGTAGGTTTGCGTACATTACGCTTTTCCTTTAGAGCTCCCGTGTCTACAATTGCAACTGAAACCAGTGACAAAACGAGAGTCAAGACTTCAATTGAAAATTTTGCAACTAAACCAGTGAATAAATTGTAAGACGTGCTGTCAATACCTTCCCGTTCGCTGTGGACAAGTACATTCTCCTCAGGTGAGTTGCTGCCTCTAGAGGTTTGAATTAGCATGGGCGAGGATTCATTTCCATTAATACCCCCTTCCCCTGCTTTCTAGGTAGGGGTCTTTGTTTCACCATCATCTTGAGTCTCTGCATTTGCTGCTGACCTTGTTACAACATTTGGAGGCACAAAGGTTTTTGAGCGCTTCTGCTTCTTTTCTTTTGTAGAACCTTCCGTCACCTGCATTTTAATAGATCAAGCCATAAATATTAAAGCAATCTGTACATATCCTACATGTGAAGGCAGGAGAATGCTGCATTTCTTCACCTTAGAGGAAGATTTAACAACATCATGGTCCTCTTCATCCGGAACAAACACATCATCATCAGTAGGCTCGTCGGCAGGATCAGGTTCATAATTAGGGTCCCCGGTGATATCCTTCTCCTGCGGCTGTGCCTCTTTCCGTGTTGTCACTGCCACCGGTTTCTTAGCAGTACCAAAGACAAATTCACGCGCCATCGCCGTGAAATCCAACATTGGCTTGCCATGTTCAATAGCATTCTGCTTCAGTGCTTCAGACATACGAGACACGTTCTCATCCATCACTTGTTTCCTAACATTTTCATATGTGTCTGATGTTTTGACTTGAGTAACTGAAAACAATCAAGCAAAGGCAAGTCATGATCATACTCATTAGTACAAACAGAGTAGACAAGATCATTAAAGCAAAAATTATGTTATCCATATGTAAAATTAACATGCTCACAAAACATTATTCTATTGCCTCCAGACCTCGTATCGTCATTCAGTTAACTGTCTAAACCCTACTGTCAACAAGTTCAGTTAAGTGTCAGGTTCAGTGTATTAGGTATCAAGTTGTTCAGTTGCGTTAGTTAAGACGCCAAGCAGCAGGGTTTATCCAACAAGTTGTGCCCTATTACCTGAACCATTATGTAGGAACAGAAACCTAAATCTAACACATAGTTATAAGATCGGATCATAGGGTGTCATGCTCAACACATTCATGGCATCTAGAACCATGATCTATGAAATTAAAACCCAAGACAAGCACATTGTCGAAGGATTCAGATCATAGGGTGTCACGTTCAACACGTGCTAGGCATCTCGAACCATGTCTATGATCTAAAACCTAGATCTTGCACATAAGCTGCAGCATCTTGAACAACGATCTACACATGTTGATCTACTAGAACTCATGCTTGACTGATCTAGAAAGAGGCATAGACCTAGGGCGGCAGAAAAATGACCTGGGCATTTATGCTTTTGCTTCGGTGTCGGTGGTAGCACATTCCGGCGTGGTGTGCCGCTTCGAAGATTGCCGGACATGTCGCCCGCCACAGAGGGGAAATCCGCCGGCAACCAACGCCTTGCTTGACGGATCTTGGGTCGAGGAAAGTGGCGATGGGGTTCTAGGTGGGCGGTGAACAAGGGACAGAATTAGGGGATGGGTATGCGGGAGGTGGGGGCACGCCGTTTTTAAAGTGTCATGGGGGCAGAAAATTGCTAGCGCCAAAATGGGCGGGTGGGTGGAAAACAAAAGAGGTGGGAACGGAATTTTTCGGTACACAAGTGGAGGGAACGAAAACCATTCATTGTAAATTTGATTGGAAAAAACAAAGGGAACGGAACAGGAGGTTTACAAGCGGGGATTATCTCTAATTACATATTGTAATTAAATAAATCCTAACACATGCAACAGGTTAGGTCTTGCCACTACTTAGACCTCCTGTGCGGAATTTGTAATATGGTTTACAAGCCGGGATTATCTCTAATTCATCGTACTATAAATTTATTTGGCCATGAACCATATTAAATTATTTGAATAAGTCATTTGTTTATATATGAAAAGGAAAACAAAATATGTTCATTCACATACAACAGTTGGATTACTGAGGAAACAATACCATTAGTTTCCTTCATTCCACAACTCCAACTTGAAAGATGAAGCACAATATCACTTAAACAAGTAAACCTCATTGATTCGAAAAACAAATAGAAGAGCAAAATTATTTCACATATTAGATATGTAGCCAGCAAAATTTTCTAACATCCACCAAAAGGTAGGTGATCTCATTAGACTTTACACCCAGAAACTCAGCAAATAGTTTTGCAACTAGGAATAGGGGCGGATCTGCTTGGTCACACCCTGATGCACATGCAACAGGGTAGACAAAGCATTTTTAGTCTTACATATTAGACTTAAGCATAGTGTATCAGGAAAACTTAAACAGAGTGCATCAGGGTAAGTTTAATCCTAGATCCTCTTCCTAGTCTAGGACGAGGCAGACATGGAAATCTGATAGGGTCAGGACACGGTCTGGACGTCCGTACTAGCCCTCTGACATCTCCTCCTCCTTGACGGGCATGGTCTGCGTGTCCCTGTCACCGCCACTGCCATCATCGTTGCTGTCATCGTCGCGGCTGGTGGCGTACTCCCGGCGGGAGAGCCTACCGCCGTAGATTGTGACGACCAGCTCCCTATTGCCAGCATAGTAGTCGAACACCAGGATGTTGCCTAGCGAAATAGTGTAGCACTTAACGAACTTGGGCCAGCCCCTGCGGAGGTACAAGCGGCCGTCTCGATGATCGAAATACATCTCCACATCGAAGGTCAGCCTGCTGTTACGCTCCCGAACGCGCACAGTGTTGGGCTGGTCGCCGCTGATGTAATCTTTGAAAGCATGGTAGAGGGAGAGCTTGTCCCACTTGTCCTCGTGAAGGATGCGGATGACATAAAGTCGGGGTTCGGATACAGCGCTAGATGGGGTGGTGGAGACGGTGATGGCGATGGCGATGGCGACAGAGAAGTGGCCCTGCCCTTGGTGCTGCCCCTGCCCGTACGACGACGCCTCTTCTTGACAACGCGCGTTGCCGGCGTACGCGTCTGTCCTTCACGTCCCCTGCCCGCCGTCGCCTTGGCACCCCTGAGCATGGACACCGGCGTAGGCGACAAATCATTTATTCTTCTCAATATGAAGACGAAACCCTCTCGGTTACGCCACCCTTCTTAATGCGCTTTCTTCGAGTATATGAGAACAGCTTGTCCCTCTTCTAGATCTGTGCTCTGTACGAAACACTTCCACCCATCTGGATCGAAGAATAGGCGATCATCCTTTTCTATCTTGAAGTCGATGGGGGTGATCTCCTCTTTAGGAAGACACACTCCAGTTGAGCCTCCCTCATAGATTTGTAGAGCATTAACAACCTTCTTAGGCAATTTCTGATCAATACAAAACAAGATATATAAGTTAGTAAGTCGATGTCATAAACCACATAGACAAATTGCATACACGCATGGCAACAAAAAAGAATTAAAAGAAAGTTATATGAATGTACCATGTGGTACAGCTTAAGATTCGTTTTGGTCAAGCGGGTTACGAATGGCAACCCGACAATTTTGCCCATGTTCGATTGAAGTTCCAGCAGATGCTCTTGCTCACTCTCAGTAAGCCGGCATCTTTGGGCGATGACGGCTCCGAGATCACGCTTCTGCGAAGATGCTCTTGCCATGTTAACGAATGGGCTGCGCATACAAATTTAGCACACATTAACAAATGGTAAAAGTGTAGGAAACACATTATAGGTATTACAGCGTCACAGCAACGTATTTCATCACAACAATACAAATATTGTTTCTGCAAATACTTGCAAGTAATTTCAATGCTACAAGCACTAGTCATAGCATAGGAAAGCTCCAGACTCCTATTCTGGCTTGTCAGTATTGTACATTAGATTTACTTTTTCATGCTTGATGTGCTAAGTTATAGCTATAGTGTATTCCTACCTATTAGGAAAACATTTATTCACAAGTGTTATCTGTTGCTCACCCTTGGCTAAGATTTTCAAGAAGTGGCACATGTTCTAACATGTTCTAGTTTCTCTTATTTGCAGGCACACAACGATGCAACTTCCTATAAGTACAAGGTTATCAAGTATTGGGACATAATTAGCACACTTTACTCAAGGGATCGAGCTACTGAGCGGGGGCTAGGACTGCAGCTGAAAGCCGTGCGGAAATGGCAGACGAGAACGCTACCAATGACAACATCATTGATCAAGCTGTGTTGATATAATGAGCAGACAAGTGTATTTGTGGATACATTGATCTTTATTCATGTTGTAGTTGATTTTTATTTTGAAAATATCATATTTTATTTACATTATGTAATTGAATTTTGAAGCCAAATGTGTTGTTGATTTCACAATTGGCTTAAAATGGCAGCCAAACAGAAGCTGTAAATCATTTCATTTCAGAATTCCAGGTGGTAGCCAAACATAAAAATTCATTAAGGAATTTAAATTCCATCCAAATGAAGTGACATGGGGATTTCATTTCATTTCATTTCAACCAAATGAAATGAATGCATAGGAGCCAAACGAGCCCTAATATATTTTCCTACACATGCATTGTAGAGTTCAGACCTTATTTAATGTTTCCTTCCAGTAGTCTTTGATTCATGGGATTGTAATGTGCAGGAATTATTCCAGTAGGTACACTAGTGTATTTTCATGGGAAATCTAGCTTCAGCACATAGCTCGTGGAAAACCCTACTGGACAAACAATGCAGACATGATTTCAGTGGGCAGCGCAAGTAAATCCAACATGATTGGCTCACCTTCAGCACGAAGCAAGGTTGCAGAGATGCACTCAACGCCGACGGGCCGGCGTCGCGGTGGTGTGGCCGGAGTCGATGCGGACGTGCACGTCGTTACGGGCGGCGGATGCGTTGCGGAGATGCGCGGCGGCGTGGCTATGGAGAAGCGCGGTGGCGGGGTTGCAGAAATACGGCCGTCGGTGGCTAGACGATCCTGACGGAGGCGATGCGGACGGCCACGACGGTGCGGAGATGCGGCGGTGATGCGGAGATGCGGATGGAGAGGAGTAGTTTGGGGAAAGTACGAGAAGGGGCTATGATATCTGCAGGGATATATTTTTTTCCCAATTAGGTAAACTATTATTTGTACTAACATTGGTGCATGTTGGACCCACTTGTACTAACATTGGTGCATGTGGGACCCACTTATCAATGTTTAAAATAGCGGGCTATTTGATTTAGCGGCGCCGATTTTAAAAGCTATCAAAAGCTATAGCGGAGCTATAGCGCGCTATGCCCATTTAGCGGGTTTGCTAAATAATGATTTTTTTAAAAAGAGCACTACATATTGGTATATATATCAATAATTTACAAATATTTGACGGTTTTACAGATCAATGCTCTGATCAACTCACTTATAACATGTTTGACAGTGCATAGTGCATATTACATAGTAAAATTTGAAACAGAGCCACTTATACTAGCATTGGTGCATGTGGGACCCAATGGCATCTGTGGTTCCTGTTTGGCTGAGTTTGGGAAAAATTTGACCCTAATGACACATGTGGGTCCAGTTACACTAGCATCGGTGCATGCGAGTACCGATGGCATCTGTGGTTATAGTCTGAGTGAGTTTGGGCAAAAGTTTGACTGAAATTGTGCTTAAGTTGACCCTGATGACACACGTGGGTCCACATACACTAGCATTGGTGCATGTGGGCCCAATGGCATCTGTGGGTTCTATGTTGACTCATATCGCCGCAAAAGTTGACCCTGATGACACATGTGGGTCCACTTAGCTAACATTGGTGCATGTGGGACCCTATGGCATATGTGGGTCTAGTTTGACTAAGATTGGGCTTAAGCTGACCCTGATGACACATGTGGGCCCACAGAGCTAGCAGCGGTGCATGTGGGACCCTATGGCATCTGTGGGTCCAATTTGACTAAGATTGGGCTTAATTTGACCCTGATGACACATGTTGGCCCACATAGCTAGCAGGGTGCATGTGGGACCCTATGGCATCTGTGGGTCCAGTTTGACTAAGATTGGGCTTAAGTTGACCCTGATGACACATGTGGGCCCACATAGCTAGCAGCGGTGCATGTGGGACCCTATGGCATCTGTGGGTCCAATTTGACTAAGATTGGGCTTAATTTGACCCTGATGACACATGTTGGCCCACATAGCTAGCAGGGTGCATGTGGGACCCTATGGCATCTGTGGGTCCAGTTTGACTAAGATTGGGCTTAATTTGACCCTGATGACACATGTTGGCCCACATAGCTAGCAGCAGTGCATGTGGGACCCTATGGCATCTGTGGGTGTAGTTTGACTAAGATTGGGCTTAAGTTGACCCTGATGACACATGTGGGCCCACATAGCTAGCAGCGGTGCATGTGGGACCCTATGGCATCTGTGGGTCCAGTTTGACTAACATACGGTGTACAACTACACGAGCATCTAGACCAAGTGCTAGTGATTTTAAATCTTCTGGAGCATTGTCCAAATTACTGACATGTTTTTTAAACCATGCAGGGAATTCTTTGTCTAGTTCAGCCTCAATGTTGTTCACACCCCTGTTCTGTAGTTGTTGTCGGAAATTCCTAAAAATCAAAAACAAATTAGTAATGGTACTGCTATAACACAAAATATTACTGAAAATTTTGAATGATTAATAAAAAGGTAAATAGACCTACCAAATATAATTTTGTGCCTCATCACAGTTCTAAAGTACATACCAAACCATACTGTCAAATTCTTTGGGAAAATACTTCAACTTGGATAGTCCTAAACCTCTGGCTCCATCTGAAAATATATCAAACTCTAGCGGATCAACTCTTTGTTTCTTATCTTGGTTCCTCTCAGGCTTGTTATGTCTGGTTTCTATGACATCGCCCAAAAATTTAGAGCAATGATGCAAGCACTCATCCACGATATATCCCTCAGCAATTGAACCTTCAGGCCTTGATTTGCTACGCACAGTTGATTTCAAGTACCCGAGCCTTCTTTCAACTGGATACATCCAACCATATCGAACAGGCCCCCTCTGAAGTGCCTCATCAGGTAGATGAATAGCCAGGTGCACCATTACATCAAAGAATGATGGGGGAAATAGCAGCTCAAGCTTGCAAAGAATTATGACAATTTCAACCTTCATTCGACGCAGCACAGATGCTCTTAGAGTTTTGGCACACAACTCCCTGAAAAAGTTTCCCAGTTCAGCAATGGTCTCATACATCGCCTTTGATGCAATCCCTCTCAGACCAGCTGGCAACACACACTGCATAAGTATGTGGCAGTCATGCGTCTTCAGACCGTGCACTTTACACCCTAGGATGTCCACACATCTTGCTAAGTTTCCAGCAAAACCATCTGTGAACCTAGTGTTGGCCAAATACTTGCACAATTTTTGTTTGCCTTCCTTTTGAAGCGTCCACGGTGCTTTCTCCTTTGAAAAACCCTTAGCCTCAGGTTTCATCCAGAACTTCTTCCTGACATTAAATTTCTCCAAATCCATTCTACCACCAACAGTGTCCTTGTTCTTTCCATCAAGCTCAAGAAGGGTACCAAGGATATTGTCCAATATGTTCTTCTCAATGTGCATCACATCTAGGTTGTGAACAAACTTCAATCTTGACCAGTATGGAAGATCATATAAGCTGATCTTGAGGTGCCAGGTTGGCTCACCAGTCATGCCACGCTTTCTCTTCCTAGTTGATGGATTTTTCCGTGGCCTGTAATCCTGAACTCTCTGTACACTCTCCTCTCTTTCTGCAAGTGTGAAACTTGTTGGTGCATCCTTAGGTTCAGGTTTTCCATTGAAGGCTCTGCTACTCCTCCACTTGTGATCGTGAGGCAGAAATCGACGATGACCAATATAACCAATTTTATTATGCAAAGACTCGTAGCAAGGATCCTTATCGCAGTGCACACATGCGAAAAACCCTCTTGTGCTATGGCCAGACATCGTGGCATATCCAGGATAGTCATGAATCGACCAAAGAAACGCAGCATGCAACGGAAACTCTCTACCTGTGCATGCATCATATGTGCCCACGCCACTCCATAGCTTCATCATATCTTTTATCAATGGCTGCATAAATACATGAAAATCCTTTCCTGGTGAATTTTTTCCAGGGATTAGCAATGACATCATGAAGTTGGATTGATCCACGCACATCCACGATGGGAAGTTGTATGGAATGATAAAAACTGGCCACATACTGTATGAACTACTCATGTTTCCGTATGGGTTGAATCCATCTGTCGCAATACCAAGACTTATGTTATGGGCATCTGAAGCAAACCATCCAAACTCCTTGTCAAAGTGCTTCCATGCTTCACCATCAGCTGGGTGCCTCAAAATACCCAGTTGTGCAACCCACTTCTCCTTGTGCCACTTGGTGTTCATCGACGCTTCCTTGGAAACAAAAAATCTCTGTAACCTTGGGATTATAGGAAAGTATCGAAGCACCTTGTGGGGAATCTTTCTCTTTGCTTCCGGGTCTTTCCACCTTGAAAATCCACACTCGGGACAATGAGTTTTTTTGGCATGGTCACCCCAAAACAGAGCATAGTCATACTTGCATACATGAATTGTGTCATAACCAAGCCCAACCTCAGAAAGAACACTCTTAGCTTCAGCATAGGACTTGGGAAAATTCACTTTTGGCAAAGCCGCACATAAGACAGCCATAAATTGATCAAAAGCTCTATTTGTGACCCGGTTGTATGATTTCACGTAAAGCATCTTCATAATTAATGACAACCTCGTCTCAGTGGTGCATCCCTCGTGACGCTCTTTCTTAGCTTCTTCGATGAGTTTCGCAGAGAAATTAGTGTCACTTGGGCCTCTGTCACCAGAATCATGTAGCTCATCTAACATCTTGTCAACATGATCATTATGATTCTCATTTCCATCATCATAATCATTATCGTCATCGCTTTGATACAAACTATGATCATAGTTTTCATCAAGACCATCATCTTCTCCATGACAACTCCACTTTGTGTATGAAACGGCCATACCATTGACGTGTAAGTGATACTCAACAGTGTCCTGAGTCTGCTGCGTAATATTAAGGCATTTTTGGCATCGGCACAATATTGATGCACCTTCGTTGCAGTTTGCGCGCGTGAACTCCATAAACTTGCGGACACCTTGTATGTAAAAAGGGGTGAACTTGCGCCCATGAGTAATCCACTGTCGATCCATCGCCTACAAAAATATATATAATGTGTTCCACTCGAGTCATGATGCCATTCAATTTGTACTAATCGATGTGAAAATTGTTTACCAAAGTCCAAATAAATTACAATGTTTAACATAAACACCAATCCAAATCAATTTCATAACAGATCTCAAAGGAACTCACATGTGCTTCCTATCGCCGTGCGCCAGATCCAAGGAAGCTTATAATAAAGGGCTTCGACGGGCTCGATCTCGGCGGCGACGCGCAGGATGGGCGCGATGCTGCTGAGCATGGACGGGACGACCTCGTTGTCGAACCTGCAACTCGCGATTTTTGCGAGAGAACCAAATCCAAGTTGGTGAAGATCGTGATTTGAGCCTGCCGCGAAGCCTAACTAGCTGGGATCGTGATCGATCGTCGTGATCGCGTAGGGGATACCCTTGACGGCGCTCGTTCGCAAGAATAGAGAAGAAAACTGTTTGGAAGATCGCACAAGACCTAACTATAACGATCCGTGTTTGTACATGCCACGCACTACACATATAGTTTACAAAATTGTAGGCCAATCAAACAATTCAAAAACCGAACGGTAGCCCAGCGGTAACGTAACGTTTTACTTTGTACTAGGTCCTCGGTTTGAAACCCATCTTTTCCCTTTTATCTTTTTTAACACAATTGCTAACTCGTTGGTCCCACGAACAATCGGTGATGGCTTAATCCACGACGCTCTAAAATCCGTCGTGCGGATAATCAGCGACGGTTTGCCGTGACGCGAAACGCGACCGTCACGCATTATCAAGCATACGTGACGCCCAAAACTAATCCGTCACCTATAGTTACTTTCGGTGACGGTTCTGAATTTTGTCACCAGGCAATTCGTCACCGATTCTAGGATCTGTTGTAGTGAATGCTACTAGGTAGGTATGGTGGACACAAATGGCAAAGGTTTTGGTTTAAAGGAGTGGTTGCACGAGAAGAATACCCTCTCAGTACAGGTTTTTGGCTAGCAAGGCTGGGTAGCAAGTACAAGAGTTGAAGGAAACAACCAAACATACAATTGATAAAGACAAACATGCAATCTTCCTTGGAAGCACAAAATATCTTAACTAGAGAATACTAGACTTATGAGAAAATCAAGAAAGAAATGTGATGAAATTATTTTTCTTTCGAGTACTTCTATATTTTTCTTTTCAACTCTCAAAAAGGTGTTGCTACTAACCGAGCTAGGTTTGCCAAAATCAACTAAATTAACTCAATGATCCCAAAGTGATACCAATACTAACAACAAGATCAATCATATAACCATGAATTGAAAACTAACATAAGATATGCAAAAGAGTGAATGATAGAACTTCTCATTAATAGTCCATAACGACAACTCACACCAAGGGATACAAATCTAACGAGAGAGGGGACACTTCCATAATGCAAACCATACTACAAAATAACTCCTCTATTCATGACATGACTCTAATAATAAGGTAAAAAGATATAAGATAGTGATATGATACCGCGACACTCCCCCAAGCTTGGAACAAACCAAGGGGATGCCAAACCTGATGACGAATTACTCCTTCGGTGGTGGTGGTATCCTCTCGATGAGCTCTCTGATAAGTTTCCCCAAGTCCTCAATTTTGAAGGTGAGATTACGAATAAGCTCCGAGTTTTGCTCAATGCGGCTCATGATCATGTCGGGTTGAGAATTCCAGCTCTTGCTATTCTTTCCCCACTCTTCCTTCTTGAAGTCTTCTTTTCCTGCATGGTTATGGGTAAAGGTATGGAAGGTACTCTTGGTGTTCAGAGAAGGAGTCCTTGGTGCCAAGAAGTGACGCGGAAGCTTCCCTCCACTTGACATCCGTGCCGTCCTTCTGATCCTGGCAGGGTTCGCCACCACTCCAATGCTTGCAACGGTAGTGCCGGTGTGCTTTGCCTCCTCTTCACCTTCACTCTTGATCTCCTTCTCCTTCCCGGGGTCTTGGAGGTCTTCCTCCATGGGTTCCTTCCCTTTATCCTTGGCGGACACCATTGTGCTTCTAAACCTTCAAAGAGTATGTCCTGACAGAAACAGGTCGAAACAAAAACGCGACGAAAACACGATATACGAACCTCGGGGGATCTGGGGGTTTATATATTACGAAGTTTCATATCAAAAGGAAGGTACTGGGAGAAAACGAGTCGGAGGCGGAGTCCGGGGTGGCCTCACCACCTGGTGGCGCGGCCAGGGGTGGACCCGCGCCATGGGGTGGTGTGGGCCACCCTGGCTCCATTTCCGTTTCTTTTTCGCTTCGTAGCTTTCCTTATTGACTGAAAACTGCAAAAATATAGTTGGACTGTATTTTCACGGATCTTTTCTTACCAGAACTGTTTCCTAGTTGGAAACGGACTCTGCAGGTCTCTGAATTTGGTATTTAATGGATCCTTCCGGAGTCATCTCTTGAATAACATCAATATCTTCATCTTCATATACTTATTACTTGAGTCATAAAACCTTTCTCTTTCTTATTACACCATTATCTCCACTTCCTGGAAATTTCTTTCACACAAAACTTCACACAGTTTTCATTAGCAACATTAGTATAAGTGAAGTGATAAAATCTTTTGAGTCCAACTTCAACTAAAAACCATCAAAACAAAAGCTACTGTAGCAACTCCTTCCGAAAAACCAAAACGAATTCAAAAAGGAAATCGAATAAAGAAGCAAATGCAAGATTGGCAAAATCTGTCAAAACAGACCAGCAAGTAAAGATCAATTTTTTCGAAACTCTTTTGTTGCTCAAATCAAAACGTGCAAAACTAACGAAAGTTGAATAACAACCTGGGGCAGAAGCACAAAAAATAACAGCTCAATCCGACATACAGAGATCTCTCACGAATTTTTACGGTGAAGCACAAAAATCTGTTTCGGGACAACAACTTCCCCAAATCTTACTTCTCTCTCATTAGAAGTTGATCTTGACACAAAAACCAAACAAAATGGATAAGGAGCGGTTATTACTGAATTAATAACTTCCAAGGCTCAAAGAAACAAAAACAAACTAAAAGAAAAAACAAATTGGGTTGTCTCCCATAAAGCTCTTTCTTTATAGCCATTAAGATGGGCATGATAATTTTGAAGAAGCTCTCAAAGGGATATGAATTGAAGTGAAAGAGAGCATTAAGAAACAAAAACACACACTTATTTAAGTATAACAAAAGTTGAATAACAACCTGGGGCAGAAGCACAAAAAATAACAGCTCAATCCGACATACAGAGATCTCTCACGAATTTTTACGGTGAAGCACAAAAATCTGTTTCGGGACAACAACTTCCCCAAATCTTACTTCTCTCTCATTAGAAGTTGATCTTGACACAAAAACCAAACAAAATGGATAAGGAGCGGTTATTACTGAATTAATAACTTCCAAGACTCAAAGAAACAAAAACAAACTAAAAGAAAAAACAAATTGGGTTGTCTCCCATAAAGCTCTTTCTTTATAGCCATTAAGATGGGCATGATAATTTTGAAGAAGCTCTCAAAGGGATATGAATTGAAGTGAAAGAGAGCATTAAGAAACAAAAACACACACTTATTTAAGTATAACCCACTTCCTATGCAAGGGGATTTTGTAAACAAACAAGTTGTTGAAACCAAAGGCAACTTGCATAAGAAGGCAAAAGAAGTGCAACATAAAGACTTTCAGCATAAAACGGGGAAACTTGATATTATTGAGATACATAAGAACACTTTTCCCTCTCTCATAATAACTTTCAGTATCATGCATAAACTTAACAATATAACTATCACAAGGGACATTATAACAATGATCACTTATTCTAACAGAAAACACAGGAATACTAGCTCTCATAGCACTACTATGTGAAACAATATTAGAGGTATCCTTACAAAGGATAGTGTGTCCCTCTTCCTCATACTTAGTGACAAAGTCTTTCACATTTGCTATTATAGGTTCATCAACCATTTGTTTATCAGGTTCAATAGCTTTGCTTGTACTTTCATTAACCATACTAGCTATCATAGAATGCTCCTTTACCTTAACTGGAAAAGGCATTTTCTCAATATAAGGTTTAGGTAAAACATGATTAGCGGTATAAACTTCAGTATTTCTTGCAGGAACACTCTTAGCAACATCTTTATAAGGTTCATGATACTTATTCCACTTATTTTTAGGCACTTCAATATAGGAAGCAAAGGCCTTAAAATAAGAAGCAATAGCTTGAGAGTCTAGACCATAAGCATTTTTAATATTTTGAAAGTCATCAGTTCCCATAAAAGATTCAATGCAATCATAATCATAATTTATACCTGACTTTCTACCTTTGTCATTCTCCCAAGCTTCAGCATTGTCTTGAATACGGTCCAGAAGATCCCATTTAATTTCTTCTTCCATACGAGTGAATGATCCAGCACAAGAAGCATCCAATAAATCCTTGTCATGAAGAGAAAGCCTTGCATAAAAGTTATTGATAATAATATTGTTGGGGAGCTCATGAATGGTACATTTGAGCATTACTCATTTCAATCTCCCCCAAGCTTGGGCTGTACTCTCTCCATCAAGAGGCCAAAAGTTGTATATTTGATTCCGATCTTTATGAATCTCACTAGGAGGATAAAACTTTGAATAAAAGAGAGGCACTATTTCCTCCCATTCCAGAGCTTGACCATTCTTTAGCAGCTTATACCATTCCTCAACTCTTCCTTTCAGTGATAATGAGAATAACTTCTTCTTAACTTGATCTGTAGTAATACCTGCACACTTGAACAACCCGCATAATTCGTGTATAAAGAATAAATGATCACCGGGATGGACAGTTCCATCCCCAACATAGTAGTTATCCATAACATGATCAATAATTCTTGTAGGTATTTTGAAAACATCTTTCTCAGCAGGTGGTGGCTTATCTACTACCTTAGTAGTGGTAGTAGCATTACCAAATAAGAATCTCAGCGAATTATCCATAACGAAAATAAAGAAACTAGCAGAAGTAAACAATACTCACAATAGAAGTTTCCTTTACCAGTTCCACTCTCCAATAGTGCTTCACTCCCCGGCAACGGCGCTAGAAAATAGTCTTGATGACCCACAAGTATAGGGGGTGTATCGCAGTATTTTCGATAAGTAAGAGTGTCGAACCCAACGAGGAGCAGAAGGTGCTGGCTAGTGGTATGGATCAGGAATTCTCTACAAATACTTAGCAAACGGTTTTTTAGGGGTTTTCGATAAAGCAAGTAAACAAAGTACGAGTAAATAAAAGACAGTAAGAGTGAATGCAGCAAGTGGCCCAATCCTTTATGCAGCAAAGGACAAGCCGGTTGTATTTCTATAGATGACCAAACGTTCTCGAGGACGCATGGGAAGACTGTCAAGTGCTTTCGCTTTATATAGTCGATTAATCTTCTCTAGCTTGCTAAGTGTTGTGTGGGTGAACCTGTGCTAATGTACTGCCCCATCCAAGACTTAATACATACTTGTGATTATACCCCTTGCAAACATCCGTAAGTACAAGAAAGTAATTAAGGTAGAAACCTAACAACAGCTTTAAACTCTAAGACCCTTACGTCCCTTGTGCAATGGTTTCCTAACGGGGGTTCACGTTTCTGTCACTCCGGCAACCCCTACGATTAGTAGCCAAATACACAATGCATTCCCCTAGGCCCATATAGGTGAAGTGTCATGTAGTTGACGTTCACATGACACCACTAGAAGAAGTACACCACAACTTAAATAACAATCTATTGAATCTTTCTCAATGCAATTCCACTACTAACAACAAGAATTCTCCCATGTCCTCAAGAGCAAAACGAACTACTCACAAGACATCATATGGATCATGATCAGAGATGGAATAATGATGTATAACAATCTGAACATAAAGAATAATTCAATGGTTAACTCAATAGCATCAACTACAAAGAGTGATCAACACCGGGAAAGTTTCCCGTATGAACTATGAAAGATTCAACGCAATTGTTACAGCAATATGGAGATGGTGATGACGGTGCTGATGGTGATGATGGTGGTGATGATGGTGATGATGATCCCGATGAAGTCCAGCTTGACGGTGGTGTAGATGGCGACGATCTTCCCTCTCCAGGAAGGAATTCCCCAGGCAGAAATCTGTTTACCGAAGAGATCTTTCTCTCTCGGTGTTTTTCCGCCCCGTAGAGGTGGCGGAATCTTTCTATGGTCGCTCTCCCTGTCTTAGGGTTTCGTGGGGATGATATACGCCAGAGGAGAGAGACCAGAGTGGGCCAGGGCGGCCACACCACTCCCAGGCGCAGCCTAGGCCTGCCCGCGCCATGGGGTGGTGTGGGCCCCTATGGCCCACCTCCACTCCATCTTCTGGCATCCTGAGTCTTCTGGAAAAATAGAATTTTCCATATATTTTCCAGGATTTTCTGATCTTCGCGAATTTTGCCTCCAAACAGCACCTTTTCCATCAGAATCCTGACTGCAGCAGTCCATGCTCCAAAAGTCATCAACCATGCAAAAATAGATGAAATAACATAAGTATCACCTCTCAATACAAAATATATCAATGAATAATAGTGAATTAAGACATAGAATAGTGATGCAAAATGGACGTATCACAGTGCTACTGATGGGAGTAGCCCTTGAGGCTATGTTTGGATGCCTGCATCTGGACATAGGCTCATAATTGTTGTTAGTTTCATCATAGCCATGCTTGCAAATTTTCTAAAAAATAAAAGCCTCTGATTTATGTGTAAATAAAATCAATGTATTCTGATAGAAATTAGAGTATGGAGAACTTATATTTTTATTTTAAAGATAAAGATGAAGATACATATTTTGGCAGGTTCGTCGGGCCGTAGGCCTTTATTGAATAATACTTATGGCTAAGAAGCCGGGCCGTAGGCCTTATTGTATTTTAAATTGAGATAAAATATAAATTCTAAGCGTAAAAACGCCGTGGTTGTGTGACGTTCCATGGATTGGAGTATTTAGCTCCTGTCTTCTTGTCTTGAAGCTGATATGCTCCTCTAGGGATAACTTCTATAACTATGTAAGGCCCTTCCCAAGGTAACTCCAGTTTACGGTGATCGTCTTGCTTGAAGCGAAGAACTAGGCCCCTGACAATGATCAACCTAGGACGCAATCATCGGCTGTTGTAGTTGTGTAAATTCTGCTGATATACCATCATCCTTTTCGCAGCAACATCGCGGGCTTCATCAAGTGCATCAACATCATCTTCAAGTGCTTACCTAGATGACTCTTTGTCGTATTCAGTGACCCGTGGAGAAGGACAACTTCAACGTTGTGGACCAGAAAGAAAGGTGTTTCTTGGGTCGTACTATTTCGAGTAGTACGCTGTAACATCCCAAAACTTTAATCCAAGTTATCAAGATCCAAATCACCCAATTTAGGGTTAACAAAACCTTTTTCCCATTTGAAAAAAATTAAGCATGCATATGTGTGTTGCATTAAATAAGAATTGATTTGAATTGCCATGATTGCTTGTTCTAATGGTTGTAAAATGATTCTAAGATGAATTCCACATCATCTAGATCATCCCCAAGAAAACTACAAAGAAAAACAAATCAAATAGAATTAATAAATAGAAATGGTCACTTTTGCCATTTTAATCAACTAGGTCACTTTAGGTGTTCCTAGCAATAAAAATCAAACAGAAACAATTATGGATCTTTGCACCCCTTGCTAGTACAAGTAGAGATATACCAAGTCCCACTTTGTGATCTTCCAAAAACATTCAAACTCTAAATTTAAAAGACATTTGAAAATGGAATCTATTTCATATGTCTAGATCCCAGTTTTTCAAAAACCACTCAAATAACTTCGACTTGACAAATCGTAGCAACCAGAGATGCTTAATCATGTGACTAACAACTCCACCAAAAATCTCTGAAAAAATGAAATCTTTGTGTCATGCGGCCATTTGGTCGAACACCTGGGATGCACAGATCACACCCTAGTATAGCCTCACTATTTCTATAGGGATTTTTAACCCCATTGACCCCAATTCACTCCCTCTATCCCTCTTTGTTCTAACCAGGTCATAACCAGCCCACTCCCTAGTCACTAGCCACAATGCAGCGTGACCCCGATGCCATGATTGCCGGCCGACCGTGCCCAAGCCATAGGAGCACGCCCCTCTCTCTCGCCAAGTCTAGGAGGTAGGCGTGGTAGCAGCGCTACCCCCTGTCCGCTCTTCAAGCCCAGCAAGCCCCTGGACCACCTCACCTCACCCGCGCTCTCCGCCTCTGTGCCATGCCGATGCTGCCCGCAGTTCACACGCTGTCCCCGCTCAACCAAACCGCACCTTGCTCCAGCCGCCCGCCTACACGATCACCACCCTCCCAGGAAGCTACCAGACATGCCCTTTCCCCGCCACGCGACCCATAGCCACCGTGAACCACGTCAACCACCGCCTCTGCCGTGCAGAGCGCGAGACGCGCCCGACCATTAGCCACCGCCCCTATCGTCACCATTAAGGCCTAGCTGACCGCCAGGGAACCGCCCACCATCCTCCTACCTTGCCCACGCCGATAGCATCATGTGCTGTTGTCACCGACGAGCTCCGCCCATGCCTCTCTGCCGCCTCGCCGAGCCTGTATAAGGGAGCCTCCCGAGCACAATTTATTCACACCACCCAGCTCCCCTCTCACCACTGGTCCTTCTCCACCTCTCGCCGGAGCCGCTCGAGCAGCCAGCCACCGGAATTTTGCCAGAGATAGCCGCATCAGAGGAGGAGATGCCCCCGTCGATTTCATCCACCCCCGGAGCTGCCGTGACCTCGCCTGAGTCCGCCGTCGTTGTCTCGTTCAATCACCCCCATCACCACCCTCGCTACAGCCCTTGTACGCCCCCACTTCACCTCCACCGAGCCGTTAGGGTTCCACCTCGCCGGCGATAGGTCCATCATCGACGATAAGCCCCAGCCGTAGATCTTAGTTCTAATCCTATGGTCCACGTTGCCCCGTACCGCTTCGCGTTTAAAGAGCCACTGACATGTGGGATCCCCCTATCAGCTGTCCTCAGCGCCACGGAGTGAGACTGGGCCAGCCCATTAGTGTTCCCACCTTAGCCCGTAGATTCAAATTTAGATTTTTCCTTTTTACTAAATCTAGATTCTGTCCCTTAGTTCGAAATTCAACTCAGAGAGTTTTACAAACCTAAATTGAGTGATTCCATTTTTTTGGAAAGGTAATGAAAATCTCTATCCAAGCCTATTGGATTTAAATCAATTAGAGTTAGATATCTCTCCTAGCATAAATAACTAGACAGCAGATTTTTCACATTCAAACATTTTTCTAAAATCAACCATAGTAGTTTTTGAGTTGATTCCAACTCTCAAAAATCACATTTGAATATACCTATCTGAATATGTAATAATATTAAGGTTTGCATGCAGTGACTTTGGACTAGTACCAAAATAATGCTATATAGGCATTTCTAGTCACTTTAAATCATTAAATATTAATCTTAAACTTATTAAAATGTGATCCAACATTGAAATCACATCCCCAGACATTAGAATATGTGGTCATGACATGTGTTCATATGATCCCATGTTTTAATTGGAGAATATTAAATCTTAGTTAATTTCAATAAATAGAAATTACTTTTCTCAAATAAAATAAATGAACTTAGTTCCTTAAACCTTGTGGTGAATGTGATGATAATAGATCATCAAATGTGTGCCTTAGTGTGCTAAGTAGACTAGTTAAGTATTGTTTGGTGATTGTGTATGCCGTATGTATTTATAGACGATAGTACCGACCAAGTCTACGAGGAGGAGGAGTTCTACCCCGAAGAAGAAGAGGAGAATTTCAACCATGATACATTGCAAATGTATCTATAATTTTTGATGTTCCATGCTTGGTTTTATCTACTTTCTTATGTTTTGTCCACACTTTGGAGTACTTTTCATATGATTTCTTGGACTAACCTATTAACAAGATGCCACAGTGTCAGTTGCCTGTTTTCTGCTGTTTTTGGTTCCAGGAAAGTCAGAAAATGAATATTCTCAGAATTGGACGGGACAAAAGCCAAAGTTCCTATTTTACCGAAAGTCTCACGGAGCCAGAATACGAGACGGAGGAGGGCCAGGGCCTGGCCACACCCCCCCTAGGCGTTGGCTAGCCCTAGCCGTGCCACTAGGTGGTGTGGCCCCCCTGTCACTCCACCGACCTTGCCCTCTGGCCTATAAGAAGCCTCCCAAAACATAAACCCTAGGAAATCAAGCCTCCAGCCACGAAAAGTTGCGCTGCGCCGCCGCCACCGAAGGGGAGATTCGGGGGACAGAAAGTCTTTGTTCCAGCAACCGGCCGGGACGGGGAAGTGCCCTCGGAGCCATCTCCATCGATCTCCACCACCATCTCCATCACCGTTGTTGATTCCCATGATGAGGAGGGAGTAGTTCTCTCTTGAGGCTAAGGGTTCTACCGGTAGCTATGTGTTCATCTCTCTCTCTCTATGCATGATCATATTGTGATCATGAGCTTTGTAATCAAGTAGATCTACCTTGCTACTCAAGTGCTTTAATAGATCTCTGCTCTCCCCATGTGTGTGAAAGTGACAACGTGCACACCATGGTGGCACTTAGGCTAGAGATTACAAATACTTGTTATGAGTTATATTTGGAGTTGGATGTCTTTATGAAATTGTGGTGTTTGTTGGAACCATCTAGTGCTCAAGGTGACAGTGTGGGGTTGTCTAGATGGGAAAGGCTTACTTTGAGGTGTGCTGTTATAGCCCTACCATTGATTAGAGTGTCCAACCGGAGAGTAGTTAAGAGTAGTATCATAAAGAGAAGATATTTATATGAGAGTGTTCACTAGTGAAAGTATGATCCCTAGGCCTTGTTTCTAAGCATTGATACACCGTTTGCAATTAGATATGTTACATGTTTGCTTGCTTCCATCTTTATTTCAGTTTGCATTTAGTCTCTTCCACGCCATCAAGATATTTTCTGGCACCGTTGTCTTATATCCATACCACTTGTATTTCACTATCTCTTCGCCGAACTAGTGCACCTATACACCTGACAAGTGTATTGGGTGTGTTCAGATCACAAAAGACTTCTTGTATCTTGATTGCAGGGTTGCCTGAGAGGGAATACCTTTGACCACTTCCTCCCTGAGTTCGATAAACCTTGGGTGATCCACTTAAGGGAAAACTTGCTGCTGTTCTACAAACCTCTGCACTTGGAGGCCCAACAACTGTCTACAAGAACAGAAGTGCGTAGACATCAAGCTCTTTTCGGGCGCGGTTGCCGGGGAGCATAGCTTTATTTATCAAGTCCACTTGGAATCACTATTGTTCAAGCTAAGTTTATTTTCTCCTTTTTTGCTTGTTTCTTTATCAAAAATACAAAAAAATTTGGTTCCTACTCTAGTTGTTATTTTCGTTGGTCTGTTATTGTCTGGCTATATCATGCTTGTTGTCAATGGTTGGTTTCTTTGAAAGTGAATCTTATTGGCAAGGTGGGTTCATGGAATATGAAAAATATTATTATAAGGAACACCGCTTGTCACAAAAAGGGAAACACTTATGGGAACAAATTGATAAATTGTATACCATTGCTAGAAACATGTGCTCTACTTATAATGTTACTTATTTCTTTGATAAATCTTGTTGCTGTAGGAGGTACAAACACCTCCCTTTTCAATGTGAGTATAATGATAATGTTACCATGTCTTCCTATGTTAAGGGAAATTATGACTTTTATGATGTGGAACAAATTGAAGAATTTATTGCTTGGAAGGGTGCATTTGAACTTGCTAGTTTGCTTGAAAATATTGATGATTCACCTTATAAGTATGAGGTTTATGGTATACTTAAAATTTTCTTTGATAATTACAAGGATGAAAATGGCTATATTCTTGAGTATTTAATAGATGCTTTCCACAAATGGAAGAGACTAATGCCTTGTAGGATCCTATGGAAGAAGAAATTGATGAACCTGAAATCTCATTAGATGAAAAAGAGGAGGAGAGTGATGAACAAAAGGAGGAAGAATGGATTAGCTACCCATGCCTACCTTATAATGAGAGTAACTCTTTATCCCTTACATTATTTGATTGTCCCCCATGCTTACCAAAGGAGGATGAATGTTATGTTCCTAAGGATTCTTTTGAAAATGTTTATGATAAAGCTCTAGTGCTTTTAGATCATAAAAAGCATGCTTTATGTGATAGTTATATTGTTGAGTTTATTCATGAGGCTACTGAAAATTATTATGAGAGAGGAAAATATGGTTGTAGAAGTTTTCATGGTATTGAAACACCTCTCTATGTGCTGAAAGTTTTGAAGTTACTCTTGTTTTATCTTCCTATGCCTGTCACTTTGTTCTTTGCGAATTTATTTGCATACATGACTCCTATGCATAGGAAGTGGGTTAGACTTAAATGTGTTTTGGATTTTCTCCTTGATGCTCTCTTTTACTTCACTTCATATTTCTTATGAGAGCATTCTCTCAAACTTTTATGCCTGAAGATGATAATATGTCTATTATTCTTGGGAGACCTTTTCTTAATACTGCAGGAGCTGTTATTAATTGTAATCAAGGGAAGGTGACCTTCAATGTCAATGACAAGGAACATACTATCTATTTCCCCAAGAATATTGATAGGACTTATGGTTTTTAATTCAATTGAACATGTTGAGGGCATTCAAGTTGGAGAAATATATTGTCCCATACCAAGAGAAAAATTTGAAACTATTATGATTGGGACCATTGCTATCAAGGTTGAGGTAACATAATCATTACTGGAATACAAAGTTTTGTTTCATATGAATTTTTTTGGTAACAAGACCTGATCAACCTTTTTAACAAAAGGATTTCATTGAACAAAACAATGTTTTCACCATGATTATTTCCGCTTACTTCTCTTCTATCCATTTTAGTTTTTCCGTATGCCTAACTTAAAGGCGTTAAAGAAAAGTACTTATTGGGAGATAACCCAAAAGTTTTAGATGACTCTTGGAAGTTATTACCTCTGTAATAACCGCTCCTTATCCTTTTAATTTGCTTTTTCTGCCAAGAGTAACCTCTAATGAGAGAGAAGTAATGATTGGGAAAGTTGTTGTCCTGAAACAGATTTATGTGCTTCACCGTACAAATTCGTGTAAAATCTCTGTACGTCTTTTTGCGGCGTGAATTTTTGTGCTTCTGCCCCAGGTTGTTATCTAAATTTCGTTAGTTCAACACTTTTTGATTTGAGCAACAAAAGGTCTTCAAAAAAATTCGTCTTTACCTGCTGGTCTGTTTTGACAGATTTCTGCCTTGTTCTGCATTTGCTTCTTGTTGGTTCCTTTTTGAGTTCTTTTGGGGAATTGAGATTTTTGAGGGAAGTGCTACAGTAGGTTGTGTTCTAATAGAAGTTTATTTTGTGATTAGAACTGAACCTTAAGACTTATTTATCTTGAGTGCACTAATGTTCCTAATAAAGATTGTGTGAAGTTTTGTATGAAGGAAAAAATTCAGGTGTATGGAAGGAATGAGTAATGAGATGAAGGATGGAATAAAGCTCAAGCTTGGGGATGCCACGCATGTCACCCCAAGAAATATCCAAGAAGTACAAGCGTCAAAGCTTGGGGATGCCCAAGGCATCCCCTTATTCATCAATAAAAATCCCAGGTGTCTTCCAAACATTTTATTTTTATTGTTTCATGCACAGTTGTGTTGTTCTTGGAGCGTCTTCGTTTTTGTTTTGGTTTTTAGTTTGCGTGGTTTGCTTAGTTTGCTGAATAAATTGGTTGGACCCCCACTCTTTCATACATTGGTTTGCAAATAGTTTGGTTTGGTTTGGAAAAGAGTAGGAAAGTTCATACTTATGTGGTAAAAAGAGCTTGCTTTTGACTGTGGCCTATGCTTTGTCATGCCATGATTGATATTGTTTTGGCTTTATGCTTAGTATTATTTTCTGTAGCATGAATTATTATAAACAATTGAGATTGCTTATTGTGCCTTGGATGAATCATCCGTTGTTTTAGCATATTACAGCATAGTATAGTGGTATTCTCCTTTGATGCTTTATTTGGGTTGACTTGGCGCATGCTCACACCATGTTATGACTATCTCAAGTCACCATAGCCTTTATGATCCTTTAGTCTTCAACTTGTAGTATCACTTTATGCTTTGATCAATGATGTTTTGTCGCTCTGCATGATTATGGTCATTATTGCTCTCTTAGTTTGTCGCTCCCACTCTTTTGCTAGCCTCCACAACCAAGTATGAGTTCCACTCATGCATAAAACTCCCTAAACCAAGTTATTCCAAAGAGTCCACCATACCTACGTACTAGCTTATGCTATTCCAAGTATATTCATTCTTTTGTTTACCTTCCAAATTAAACTTGTTATGAGAAAACTAGTGATTAAAGCTCTCACGAACTTGATGGCACACTTTACTTTTCTTGCCCTTAATAAACTTGAACCATTGGGTCCTTCTTTGTTGCGTATATGCTTGCGCTTTATAAGTTAAAATTAGCAGAACCGTGTTTCATGGGGAACGCTTTCAACACTGCACTTGTACTTTGTACCCCGTTGATATCATGTTCTTTTCCTTACGGATCCCGGCGGTGTGAAATAAAAGTGGAACTTGTAAGACCATGGAGTTTATATGTGTGTTAGAGAAACGCCTGGGCCGCTAGCCTAAGCCATGCCTAATCATGGTGGAAACTTGCAGCATCACCATAATTAGCACTCTATGAAGCATCCTCAATAAAAACCTATGAAAATAGCAAATAAAAATATCACTGAGATGCTCATTGTCTGCTTGCCTTGTCATTTTGATTATGGGAAAGCTCCCGTATCATGTGAAAGGGGTACCCCGTTGGCGGTTCTTAATGATACACATGTACTTACAATGAAAAGAGCTTACTTGTGACTAAAGTTGAGTAGCATGAGGACCGGTCTTCGTAAGTAAGGGGCATGAGAATTCGGTTTATAACTTATCAAGCATATCCTCTTAGTTGTGTCACTTTAACCTTAATCACCTTAAAGATGCTTATGATAGGGGCAACGAGAGCTGAAAGCTATAAGTACCATAATTTTAGGAAGCTCTTTATGAGACTTGAATCCCTACTTCCTTTTATAAAGGCCTTTCTTCCACCATTATATTGAGTCTCCACCTTCTATCTGTATGCACCTACTTTGAGAGCATAGTGGACATTCTTAGTTCTATGTGCATTGTCCCAAGACTAGTTGATTGATGCATACCTTGATATTACTTGTTTTAAACTATTTATATCTAGTCACTCTTATGAACTTTGAAGGTGTCCTATGCATTTATATTTGCTACTCTATGGGGGACAAATTGAATACAATTATGCTATGTTTTCTTTATGTGAAACAAACAAACGTCTTGCAAAGCATTGTTATTCATGAATCTCTTGTTTGTGCCTTTTCATGTTGCAACATACTTGCTTTGTCTTATTGCTAGAACTTTGTCTTTCATGTTATGATTGAAGTACTATGATCCCAGCTTTGAATGTTTTACAAATATTTTGATCAAGTTTATGATGGTGCATGTCACCTCAAAAATTATTCTTTTTTTATCACTTACCTACACGAGGACGAGCAGGAGTTAAGCTTGGGGATGTTGATACATTGCAAATGTATCTATAATTTTTGATGTTACATGCTTGGTTTTATCTACTTTCTTATGTTTTGTCCACACTTTGGAGTACTTTTCATATGATTTCTTGGACTAACCTATTAACAAGATGCCACAGTGCTAGTTGCCTGTTTTCTGCTGTTTTTATTTCCAGGAAAGTCAGAAAATGAATATTCTCAGAATTGGACGGGACAAAAGCCAAAGTTCCTATTTTACCGGAAGACTCACGGAGCCAGAATACGAGATGGAGGAGGGCCAGGGCCTGGCTACACCCCCCAGGCGCGGGCTAGCCCTAATCGCGATACCAGGTGGTGTGGGCCCCCTGGCACTCCACCGACCTTGCCCTCTGGCCTATAAGAAGCCTCCCGAAACATAAACCCTAGGAAATCAAGCCTCCAGCCATGACAAGTTCCGCTGCGCCGCCGCCATCGAAGGGGAGATTTGGGGGACAGAAAGTCTCTGTTCCGGCACCCTGCCGGGACGGGGAAGTGCCCCCGGAGCCATCTCCATCGATCTCCACCACCATCTATATCACCGTTGTTGATTCCCATGATGAGGAGGGAGTAGTTCTCTCTTGAGGCTAAGGGTTCTACCGGTAGCTATGTGTTCATCTCTCTCTATGCATGATCATATTGTGATCATGAGCTTTGTAATCAAGTAGATCTATTCTTCTACTCAAGTGCTTTAATATATCTCTGCTCTCCCCATGTGTGTGAAAGTGACAGCGTGCACACCATGGTGGCACTTAGGCTAGAGATTACAAATACTTGTTATGAGTTATATTTGGAGTTGGATGTATTTATGAAATTGTGGTGTTTGTTGGAACCATCTAGTGCTCAAGGTGACAGTGTGGGGTTGTCTAGATAGGAAAGGCTTACTTTGAGGTGTGCTGTTATAGCCCTACCATCAATTAGAGTGTCCAACCGGAGAGTAGTTAAGAGTAGTATCATAAAGAGAAGATATTTATATGAGAGTGTTCACTAGTGAAAGTATGATCCCTAGGCCTTGTTTCTAAGCATTGAAACACCGTTTGCAATTAGCTCTGTTACATGTTTGCTTGCTTTCATCTTTATTTCAGTTTGCATTTAGTCTCTTCCACGCCATCAATCTATTTTCTCGCACCGTTGTCCTATATCCATACCACTTATATTTCACTATCTCTTCGCCGAACTAGTGCACATATACACCTGAAAAGTGTATTGGGTGTGTTGGGGACACAAGAGACTTCTCTTATCTTGATTGCAGGGTTGCTTGAGAGGGTATACCTTTGACCACTTCCTCCCTGAGTTCGATAAACCTTGGGTGATCCACTTAAGGGAAAACTTGCTGCTATTCTAAAAACCTCTGCACTTGGAGGCCCAACAACTGTCTACAAGAATAGAAGTGCGTAGACATCAGGAACCCTCACAACCACAATGGCTGTCTCTTCCACATGAACGCCGAACAAGCCCAAGAAGCGCTAGATGTAGTGCTGGGTATGTTTTCTGTCAACTCAGTTTTAGCACGAGTGTTGTTTGATTCTGGAGCATCGCACTCATTTGTCACCAAAGAATTTGCATGCACTAGTAAGATTCACCCAACCAACTTGAAGCATGTCATGATAGTTCAAATACCCGGTTCAACTACAAAAGCTAGAAAAATTTGCAAAGTTGTGCCTATCAAAATACACGGAATAGATTTTTATGCCAATCTAATAGTACTTGGAACCAAAGGTTTGGAAGTAGTACTAGGAATGGATTGGATGTGGAAGCATAAGGGATTGATAGACTGTGCCAAGAAAGCCATCACCATGACCAGTAGCTCTGGAGTATCAGTAGAGCATATATCTTAAACCTTGCCCCGTCAATTCAAGTGCAACAAGAGTCTAGCCCTACCCACCATAGACCAAGTCAGAGTAGTCCGTGAATACCCCGACGTATTACCAGATGAATTGCCTACTATGCCCTGGATAGGGATATTGAGTTCATTATTGAACTAATCCCCGGAACCGGACCCATAGCTCAAAGACCCTATAGTATGAAGCCCTCAGAGTTAGTGGAACTGAAGAAGCAGCTGGATGCTATGTTGGCAACAGGCTTGATTCAACCAAGCACATCGCCATGGAGATCGCCCATGTTGTTCGTCGACAAGAAAGATGGAGGCAACCGTTTGTGCACAGATTACAGGAAGCTGAATGACGCCAATATCAAGAACAAGTACCCCTTGCCAAAGATAGAGGATCTATTTGATCAGTTGACTAGTGCCAGTGTGTTCTCTAAGATCGATCTTAGGACTGGTTATCACCAACTTAAGATTCGTGTAACGGATATTCCAAAGACCACCTTTACTACTCGATATGGATTATATGAGTATACGGTCATGTCTTTTGGATTAACCAATGCTCCTGCTTATTTCATGAATCTCATGAATAAGATCTTTATGAATTTTCTAGATATGTTTATCGATGATATTCTTATCTACTCCAAGTCAGAGGAAGAGCATGAGCAACATCTGAGAATCATCCTTGAAACCCTGAGAGAGCATCGGTTGTATGCCAAGTTCAGCAAATGTGAGTTTTGGCTAAAAGAAGTAGGATTCCTAGGATATATTGTGTCTGTCGGAGGAGTTGCTGTTGATCCCGCCAAGATCAAAGATGTCGAAGAATGGGAAGCCCCAACAACTCAAACCTAAGTCCGTGGATTTCTCGAATTAGCGGGATATTACCGCAAGTTTGTAGAAGGATTCTCGAGCATCGCAAGATCAATGACCTAATTGTTGAAGAAGGACAAAAAGTTCGAATGGACCGACAAATGTGAAGCAAGTTTTCAAGAGCTCAAGAAGAGATTGATTTCAGCCCCAATATTGATCATGCAAGATATCAAGAAGCCATTTGATGTGTATTGTGATGCATCCAAGATTGGTCTCGGATGTGTATTGATGCAAGAAGGCAAAGTCATTGCATATCTGTCTCGACAACTGAAGCAGCATGAGCAGAACTACCCTACCCATGATCTTGAGTTAGAAGTTGTAGTGTTAGCCTTGAAGACATGGTGTCATTACCTTATGGGTAATCACTGTGAGATTTACTCAGATCACAAGAGCTTGAAGTATATTTTCACTCAGAAGGAGCTAAATATGAGGCAAAGGAGATGGATAGAGTTAATCAAGGATTATGACCTTGACATTCACTATCACCCTGGCAAAGCCAATGTGGTAGCAGATGCTCTTAGTAGATTGCCGTGTAGGCTAAATACCATGATCAAGGAGAAGCAACCAAGTTTGTATGAGGAGTTGGAGCAGTTTAGAACTGAGCTAGTTAGCAAAGGATTCTTAGCTAGCATTGAGCTTCAACCCACTTTGATTAGCCAAATCAAGGAAGCCCAGAAGGGAAATGCAAGTATCGGCGAAATCAAGCATCGTATTGGTACAGGAAAGGTACCTGGATTTACCAAAGATGAAGAAGGAGTTATGTGGCACAAATGACGTATCTATGTGCCAGCAGATTCGGAGCTAAAGCAAGTTATCATGTAAGAAGCTCATGATACTCTTTATTCTATCCACCCTAGAGGAACGAAGATGTATCAGGATTTGAAGGAGCAATTTTGGTGGCACAAGATGAAGAGAGAAATCGGAATCTACATCGCCAAGTGTGATATCTGTCAGAGAGTCAAAGCGGAACATCAGAGGCCCGCAGGACTGTTGCAACCATTGCAGATTCCAGAATGGAAATGGGATTCCATCAGAATGGACTTTATCACATGTTTGCCTACTTCTAGTAGGGGAAATGACTCAATCTGGTTCATCGTTGATAGACTGTCCAAGGTAGCTCATTTTATACCTGTCAAGACAACCTTCCAGAGTTCGAAGCTAGCAGAACTGTACATTGCCAGAATTGTTAGTCTGCATGGAACCCCCAAGACCATAGTGTCGGATCGAGGAACCCAATTTACCTTGAGATTTTGGTAGAAAGTTCAAGAAGGATTAGGAACCAAGTTGAATTTCAGCATAGCTTATCACCCCAATACCAATGGATAGACTGAAAGAGTCAACCAAATCTTAGAAGATATGTTGAGAGCTTGTGTGTTAGAGTATGGATCAAAATGGGAAGATTGTCTGCCTTTCACAGAGTTCTCATACAACAAAAGTTATCAAGCCAGTTTGCAAATGGCCCCATTTGAGTTCTTATATGGAAGAAAGTGTCGTACCCCTTTAAATTAGTCGCAAGTAGGAGAGAGTCAGATTTTCGGACCCGACATCCTACGGGAAGCTAAAGAGAAGGTTCACAAAGTCCGTGAGATCCTCAAGACCGCCCAATCTAGACAGAAGAGTTATGCTGACAAGAGAAGGAGAGACCTGAGTTTCAATGTCAGAGATTTTGTGTATCTCAAGGTTTCGCCATTGAAAGGACCCAACCTTTTAATCTGAAAGGAAAGTTAGCCCCCAGATATATTAGACACTTTAAGATTCTGAATTGTCGAGGAGAAGTATCATATCAACTAGAATTGCTGGAAAAGATGTCTGCCATCCACAATGTGTTCCATATCTCGTTACTTTGCAAATGCCTAGAAGTGCTGGAGAAGACCGAAGTTTTGAAGAACATCGACCACCGAGCTGTTGATATCAACAAGGATCTGATGTATCGTGAAATGCCCTTGGAAGAAGCTTACAGAACCACCAGGACCTAGAGTATCAAATTTCTCAAGATTCAATGGAGCAACCATACCGAAGAAGAAGCCACTTGGGAGCAAGAAGATTACATTAGGACCGAGTTCCTAGATCTCTTTAGTTCCTAGTTTTCTTTCTTAAATCTCGGGACGAGATTTTGTTTAAGGGGGGAAGGTTTGTAACATCCCAAAACTTTAATCCAAGTTATCAAGATCCAAATCACCCAATTTAGGGTTAACAAAAACTTTTTCCCATTTGAAAAAATTAAGCATGCATATGTGTGTTGCATTAAATAAGAATTGATTTGAATTGCCATGATTGTTTGTTATAATGGTTGTAAAATGATTCTAAGATGAATTCCACATCATCTAGATCATCCCCAAGCAAAATACAAAGAAAAATAAATCAAATAGAATTAATAAATAGAAATGGTCACTTTTGCCATTTTAATCAACTAGGTCACTTTAGGTGTTCCTAGCAATCAAAATCAAATAGAAACAATTGTGGATCTTTGCACCCCTTTCTAGTACAAGTAGAGATGTACCAAGGCCCACTTTGTGATCTTCCAAAAACATTCAAACTCTAAATTTAAAAGACATTTGAAAATGGAATCTATTTCATATGTCTAAATCACACTTTTTTAAAAACCACTCAAATAACTTCGACTTGACAAATCCTAGCAACCAGAGATGCTTAAGCATGTGACTAACAACTCCACCAAAGATCTCTGAAAAATTCAAATCTTTGTGTCATGCGGCCATTTGGTCGAACACCTGGCATGCACAGATCACACCCTAGTATAGCCTCACTGTTTCTATAGGGATTTTCAACCCCATTGACCCCAATTCACTCCCTCTGTCCCTCTTTGTTCTAACTAGGTCATAACCAGCACACTCCCTAGTCCCTAGCCATAGTGCAGCGCCACCCCGAGGCCATGATCGCCGGCTGACCGTGCCCAAGCCACAGGAGCACGCCCCTCTCTCTCTCTCGTCATGTCTAGGAGGTAGGCGTGGTAGCACCGCCACCCCCTGTCCGCTCTTCAAGCCCAGCAAGCCCCTGTACCACCTCACCTCGCCCGCTCTCTCTGCCTCTGTGCCATGCCGATGCCGCCCGCAGTTCACGTGCTGTCCCCGCTCAACCAGACCGCGCCTCACTCCAGCCGCCTGCCTACATGATCACCACCCTCCCAGGAAGCTACCCGACATGCCCTTTCCTCGTCGTGTGACCCATAGCCATTGTGAACCACGTCGAGCACCGCCTCTGCCACGCAGAGCATGAGACGCGCCTGACTGTTAGCCACCGCCCTATCATCGCCATTAAGCCCTAGCTGACCGCCAGGGAACCGCCCACCATCCTCCTACCTTGCCCACGCAGATATCACCCTGCGTCGTCGTCACCGATGAGCTCCGCCCATGCCTCTTTGCCGCCTTGTAGAGCCTATATAAGGGAGCCTCCCCAGCACCATTTCTTCACACACCCAGCTCCCCTCTCACCACTGGTCCTTCCCCACCTCTCACCGGAGCCGCTCGAGCAGCCAGCCGCCGGAATTTCGCCGGAGATAGCCACAACAGAGGAGGAGACGCCCCCGTCGATTTTGTCCACCCCCGGAGCTGCCGCGACCTCGCCTGAGTCCGCTGTCGTTGTCTCGTTCAATTTCCACCATCGACTCCCTCGCTGGAGCCCTGGTACGCCCCCACTACACCCCCACCGAGCTGTTAGCGTTCCACCTCGCCGGCGACAGGTCCGTCGTCGATGATAAGCCCCAGTCGTAGATCTTAGTTATAATCCTACGGTCCATGTTGCCCCGTACCGCTTCGCGTTTAAAGATCCACTGACATGTGGGACCCCACTGTCAGCTGTCCTTAGCGCCGTGGAGTGAGACTGGGCTGGCCCATTAGTGTTCCCGCCTTAGCCCGTAGATTCAAATTTAGATTTTTCCTTTTTAACTAAATCTAGATTCTGTCCCTTAGTTTGAAATTCAATTCAGAGATTTTTACGAAGCCAAATTGAGTGATTCCAATTTTTTTGGAAAGGCAATGAAAATCTCTATCCAAAACCGTTGGATTTAAATCAATTAGAGTTAGATATCTCTCCTAGCATCAATAACAAGACATAAACTTTTTCACATTCAAACATTTTTCTAAAATCAACTATAATAGTTTTTGAGTTGATTCCAACTCTCAAAAATCACATTTGAATATACCTATCTGAATATGTAATAATATTAAGGTTTGCATGAAGTGACTTTGGACTAGTACCAAAATAATGCTATATAGGCATTTCTAGTCACTTTAAATCATTAAATATTAATCTTAAACTTATTAAAATGTGATCCAACATTGAAATCACATTCCCATACATTAGAATATGTGGTGATGACATGTGTCCATATGATACCATATTTTAATTGGAGAATATTAAATCTTAGTTAATTTCAATGAGTAGAAATTACTTTTCTAAAATAAAATAAATGAACTTAGTTCCTTAAACCTTGTGGTGAATGTGATGATAATAGATCATCAAATGTGTGCCTTAGTGTGCTAAGTAGACTAGTTAAGTATTGTTTGGTGATTGTGTATTCCGTATGTATTTATAGACAATAGTACCGACCAAGTCTACGAGGAGGAGGAGTTCTACCCCGAAGAAGAAGAGGAGAATTTCAACCACTGAACCAATCAAGGCAAGCTATTATTGGCAAGATAAAACTTGCAAGCCATCACTAGATGCAATATAACCCGAGCAGGATGCATTAGGCATGCTTTGGTTATACCTTTTGACTTATACCTACTCCAAGTTTTATTTACAAGCTTTACTTTCTTTTACTCTACCAAAGTTCCTTACTTGTTTCTAGATAGCATAAAGAGTATAAAACTTGACCTATCTAGTTAGACTTAGATGTCATTCTATGGCATGAGATTGATATTAGCATCTCACATTAGTGAACACTCTTAACTTATTAGCTTAGAGCTAAACCAAAAACTTGATCACTCTAGATGGGAATACTTGGTGAAAATGACTTATGAAAACCTTGGAATGATGAGTCATTCTATTGAAATGTTTTGACATGTGTTGAGAAACACAAATGGATTATAATGATGATGATGAAAATGTTGAGGCATGAGCCTTAGCCCCTTTTATAAAAACTGATGGTTGGGTTCGGATGCGATACCATTCCAATTTTACTGTACAACCACAATACCTGAATTGGGTAAGGCTTAGCCAGAAGTTTATATGCATTAGTATTAGTTCCCTCGCAGGAGAGATTTGAACTGAGGCTACCTCTCAATGTTGTCCACCTATGTAGTGCCCAGGATGGCAGATGGCCATGGCTGGGAGGCCAAGCTCATAGGAGAGGTGCTTATAATAGAGTGTGTAAAGGAAAGGTTATGTTTGATTATCTGCATACTAAGTATGATGATTCAGGGTTATTCTTGACAGATTATCGTATTTTGTGGTGAAAGTGTACCACCTCTGTAGAGTGTCAAACTATTCCAATAGCCGCGTCCGCGGTTATGGACAGTTGGAGTGGCCATACTGTTTCGTTGTCAGATGTTTTCAAAATGACTTATGAAATGGATTGTGACATGATTTGACCACAACATGGTTATGACTATGACAATTAAGTTCCCACTTAGGTAATTTCAAACTTTATTCTATCTTTCTTTGTTTCTGAACTCAGCTTAGGTTTAAAACTTAACTTTATAAATAAACCTAGAACTTAGCATTCCTACTAGAACTACCTTACTTGTTAGTGATAGTTTGCGAGTACTTAAAGATTACTCATGGCTTTGTCCCTACCTATTCCCGTGGCCAGACTATGAGGAGGATTACCAAGAGGAAGGACAACAGGATGGATATGACAACTAGGATCATCTCCCATCGTCAGCATTGCCTGTGACCCTGAAGATGGAGCCCACTGCTATGCTATTTATTCCGCTACTTGTTTGTACTAAGACTGGATCATGAGATCATTTATTTGTGTAAGACCTTATTATGGTTTGTAATGGATGATGTACTATGATATCCAATCTGTTATGTCTCGCAAAAATGGTAATCCTGGGATTGCGATGTATGGCATAACAGGCATCTGAGATTAAAAATCCGGGTGTTGACATACGCAAGCTCTGTAAAACAGATGGTAACTCATCCACCCATGCTCCATTTGCTCTATTGAGTGGTGCTAGCAATCTTTTCTTGAGACCAACAGTTACGAGGTCATTTGCTTTTTCCACTTGTCCATTGGTTTGTGGATTAGCCACTTCATAGCTTACTTTAATACCCATCTCCTCGTCATATTCCTTGAACTCATTACAAGTAAAATTAGTTCCATTGTTAGTGATGATGTTGTTTAGTACGCCAAATCAAAACACTATTGACTTGATGAAATTCATAGCCGAAGTTCCATCCTGGCTGGTAACGGGCATTGCTTCAATCCATTTGGTGAATTTGTCGACTGCTACTAGTAGAAAGACGTGTCCTCCTGGAGATGACTTATGAATTTTACCCACCATATCAAGTCCCCATTTAGGGAAAGTCCAGGCGAGAGGTATGGGGTTTAATTCGGCGGCAGGTGTACCTGGTTTTGTTGTGAATCATTGACATGCTTCACATGTTCTGACTATATTCTTTGCATCTTGTACTGATGTGAACCAGTAGAATCCTGCCCTAGATGCTTTGGCAGCAATTGCTTGGCTACTAGCGTGATGACCACATACTCCTTCATGTATGTCCTTAAGTATAATATTTCCTTCATCGGGTGTAACACATCGTTGTAGCACACCCGAAATAATTCTTTTATATAATTCTCCCTTGATGATTCTGAAGGCTTTTGATCTTCGAGTGATTTGTTGAGCTTTTGTCACATCCTCGGGGAGTTCTCCCTGAGTCATAGATGCTATGTACGGCTGAATCCATGTAGGATGTATTATCATGACTTCATCGACTTCTAGTTCTTCTACAAGGATTTCTTCTATACCTTCACTTGTTGGTGTAGGCCCCGAGTCTTTCCGCGGCTTGATATGTTTCCCTGTCTTGGGTGCTATAACTTCATAAACCCTCTTGGTATTAATAGAGCACTCTGTTATTTCCTCCCAAAGAACCCGAGTGGAACTGGTAGTCATAAGGATCCGATGTTTGCCTAATTGTCGGCCTTTTCATTGCTTGCTCTTTCTGTGTGTGAGACTTTGCACCCATCAAATTGGGCTTCCATAATGCTGTACAGATCGCGATAGGAAACACTTATAACATCGCACTTGTTCATGCCTTGTTGTGCCATGAGGTTGGAATCTCCAAATATTTTGAGGCGAGTTGCGCCGCAAGCTTTAGCCATATGCATACCGTGCAACAGGGCCTCGTACTTGACTACGTTATTGGAAGCATGTAACACCCCTAGTTTTACTAATAGAATTAGGGTTTTGAATTGTGCATCATGAGCATCATCATTTAAAATGCATAAAAGGAAATGAAAACAAAACCCTAAACCCTAGTTCCTTCCTCTCTAAAAAACATTCAAATGGTTTTAAGTATTTTGAAAAAGTTTCAAATGTGTGGGCACAAACTGTTTATAAGGGCCTCTGCAGTATTTTACTATGTTTTAAAAAAAGTTCTTGTATTTTGGAAGTGCTCAAAAAAGTTTTCAAACTTAAAATACAAAACAAATAAATAGAAATAGAAAAATAAAATGGTTTTCAAAATAAAAACCTGCCCTACCCTAATCTGGGTTGAGCCCATCTCTCCCTCTCCTCTCTGCCTCCGTGCGCACAACAGCTACCAGCCGCCTCTCAACCTTTGCTACGGCCCTTTCCTAGCCAAAGCCAGCCTAGCCGAGGCCTGGTACTGGTTTGGCCTCGACGTCGGTCGTCGTCATCGTCCGCGACAAAATTCTCCTTGCTGTCGATGCTCCGACCATCGATCACCACCGTGCGCCAAGATCCCCACCCCACCGTTGTCCAGGAGAAGATAAGAACCAGCCCCGCACATCTCCCCCTCTCTCACCTCGTCACTCCCTCTCTCCCCAACGAGCTCTCTCTCTTGCTCTTTGTGGCAAGCCTGAAACCCTAGCTCACCGGACTTCGCCTTTCCCCACCATCTCCGGCCATCCTAAGCCGAGCTGAAGCTACTACAGGTTGCATCTCCATGTTCTTGTTCTTTTCCGCCAAGCGACGCTTGCAGTGCATCTCTTATTCAAGCTAATCGAGCCAGACCTCGTCATTGGCTGCCGCAGTCACCACCGACGATTTCGGCGTTGCCCGACCTCTCCTGGCCTCACAGACACCTCCATTGCAATCCTAGTGAGCATGCGGACCTTCTCCCTCTCTCTCTCGCTCTACAGCTTGTCCCCGACGACCACCTGCACCTGCCGCTGTTGTTTGTCATCGCCGGCCATGCTCCGGTGGCCAATAGTTGTCGGCATCGCTACCTTATGGTTGCCTGCGTCACCCCAGTTCAAATGCACCCCTCAGCGCATCCCCGTGCGCTCCTAGTCGATGGATCGATCGACGACCTGGGAGCTTCCCCATTGATGACGTCAGCAAGGTGTCATGCTGGCATCATTAATCCCATTTTCTTTTTATTTTAAAATGTTTTCTGTAATTATTTTGAATAAAGATTATATGACAGGTGGGTCTCGGTTGCCAGCGTTTTATTAATTTCCTAAATCATTTATGAAATGAATAAAACCCTGACATATGGGGCCATATGGAAAAAAATAATTTAATGTTTCCAAAAATGTTTAATTATTTTAAAATGATTTAAAAATGGATTTAAATTGTAAAAAATCATAACTAATTCATTTTAAGTTAGAAAAATATGTATATATATATATCAAAATGTTCAAAAAATGAGATCTACACAACATACTCATAATCATGCATTGTTAATCAACTTGCGTGACAAGTTTAATTAGACAACATAATGAACCCCCATAGGTGATTCTGAGGTTCTCCCTGTTCTAGGGTTTGTACCCCTCGGACCCTGTTTAAAATGACCAAGCATGTACCAGGGTTCTGACATGGGCATATCCTACAGGTACTAGAGATCAACACATACGGTCCGGCCAAGAAGAATCCCACGATGTTGACTTGGCCCAGTCAAGATTCGGATGACTTGGGAGACTTTGACTCCTTGCAAAACACGGCAAATACAAGATACAAGTTTAAAGGGGAGACCCTAATATGTAACCGACTCGGCCTCCTATCCCGAGACCTAGCCTATCTATATAAAGGCTAGGAGGATATCCACAACCCTAGTTTCCACACCATCGTGAGATTGCATATGCGCACCCCTGTAACTTTCGATTCCTCGATATTTCCAAGAGTAGACAAGCAGGAGTAGGGTCCTCTGTGAGGCCTGAACCTGGGTAAACCTCGTGTCCCCTGTGTGTTTGTTTGCTGGCCAATCGATGCCTCCAGCGCTCCCCACTTCCTCGAACCTAAATCCATCTATGATGGGCATTAATGAGTTAACCCCTTATCAATTGGTGCCGTTTGTGGGAATGGTGAGTGCTGATGTTGTAGCTTCCTCGGCCCCATCAACTGCGATCTACGACTCCGTAGCAGCAGAGACTCGCCTCCTCTTTGGTGCCTTCGACTTCATCGTATACACACCGGCCACTCGCCCGGATTTCGAGTCCGTGGGAGACGGAATCGGCCTGGCGATTGGGAGCTTACGCTTCCAAGTTGGTCAGCTGGGCACACTTCACCTCCCTGATCGGCCGAAGGTTCCGGCGATTGCTCCTGCATCGTGGTTTCAACCGTCGATCGACACCCTAAGCGAGCTCAATGCCCCGACATCAGTCGGTAATAGAGACAACGATAGCAGTTGTGAGTCTGATCTGGCAACAGAAGACGGAGCCTACGGCTCCGGATCTAAAAGCTGTGGGAGCAACAGCTTCGCCAGCAATTACATGTGCACCGTCATCAACACAGGTAGCAATAGCGGCACTCGGGATAACACCGGCACTGCGGTGGTATCCTAGTCATGAACGGTGGCCCCTCCAATGGCACCCCACCAACAACATGCCAGAAGGACCCATCCCAGAGGACCAGTCGAACCTCTCGGCGAATGAGAATACCCGAGAGTGCGTACTGATCAAGCTCAACGACGCTGAGTGGGCCCGCTTCAGGGAGGCCCTAAGGGGAAATCCCCTACCTCTCAACTCATCGCAAGACATGCTGATGGGTTATCACTGGCTGCTCAAGGAGGAGTTCAAGCGCCAGGAGCAAGTAATCGCCCAGCTTGACGACCGTAGGAGAGCAGCGAATGAGTCGAGCCTCCGTCGAGCTTAGCTCTGTTCCATCGGAGGATCCTCCTCCAAAGGCAACGATCATACAGCTGCCAGAAGACGTTCTCGACTAGCTCACCTCACCGAGAGGGATCGAGTAGAGGCCACTCGAGCCCTTGACTTCTCGTTCATGACGGTGGACACACGGGGCAACGTGCTCCCGAAAACACCATAGGCAGTGGTGACGGCAGCCACTGTGTACCTCCTCAACAACCAGCCACCAGCTGGGGACCCACAGTCCGCCATGCACCAATCTACGATCGCTGGCCTAGGCCTAGTTGAAGCTGCACTCACCAAGGATCCAACGCCGGAGCCGAGGAAAAGAAAGGCTCTAGCCAAACACTACTCTTCCTCCTCCTCTAGCAACCATGACCACAACTTGTCGCGGCGACGCCGCTCATGTCGACACGACTACGACTACGACACACATGATGATATCACGCAATGCAAAGTCGAAAAGATGCGCGCGAGACGCGCCCGTTCGAATGACACAGAAGATGATGTGATAGAGCTCTGCGGCGCCAGCTACTTCAGCAGAGCCATACGGCAAAAGCGAATGCCAAAAGGGTTCAAACTCCCATCAGAGAACCAAAAATTCGACGGCCTTCAAGACCCAAAGATCTGGCTGGAGGATCATATCTCCTCCGTCAGCCTGCACGGAAGAACCACAAGCACGACCATGCAATGCCTCCAGCTACAACTGCAAGGCGCTGCGCGTGCATGGCTCAACAACCTCCCGCGCGGATCGATCTGGAACTAGGACGAGCTGGTCTATAGCTTCATGCGAAACTTCAAGGGCACTTACAAGAGGCCCACATCAATTGAAAAATTAAGAGGTTGCTACCAAAAGACTGACGAGTCACTATCCTCATACATCCAGAGGTGGTCCATCATCAAAAACTCTACAGAGAACATCTCTAAGGATCGCGCATTCGACGCATTCAACAGCGGCGTCCGCCACAGAGAGCTCAGGGAGGAGCTAGGCCGCTTGAAGCCCAAAACAACCGACCACCTGATGGAGATCATGAATAGGTGGGTTGATGGATAGGACTCGGTGAAAAACCACGTCCACTTAGACGATGATGACGACCTCGGTCGCAAACGCGATCGCCAAGGAAAATGTCGGATGCGCGGTTATGAAGACCGCGAGGAAGTCGACATATATGGTTGTGGCTAGCTACACTGACAAACGCAATGACATCAACCGCAACAGCGGATACCGCAGTGGTGGATACCGCGACAGCAGGAAAGCCATGTAAGTGTGGCAACACCGCACTTGAGACGAAGCACCTGGAAAATCTATCTAGGATAAACTATCCGGACCTTGCGACATGCATTTCTATATCGACAAGCACGACGGCAAGAAAAATCCAATCACCTCCTGAAGGAATGTCGTGAGTTCCTCAGGCTCCACAAAGGCCTAGCGCAGATGAATCGCGATGCGATAAACCAAGGCTATGGAGCTGCCCAGGGTGTCGTGGCCCACGGTGCGCCACCACCACCACCCGGGCCACCACCACCTGCGGGTGCGCCAGGCCAAAACAACAGAGGCGAGCAGTACCCGCGAGCGCTAGGAAACAGGAAAAAGGACGCCCATCAAATCGGTTGCAAAAATCAATCACTCGCCAAGTTAACCTGGCGATGAACTCTCCACCCTCCACCACTGAGTACCTCCGTGGGAGCGAGTCCTGCATTACCTTTGACAAATGCGATCATCCATGTCAAGTACCTAGCCTAGGTCACTGTCCCTTGGTGCTCGAGGCACAAATTGGAGGCTTCGAGATGAGTCGCTTCTTCATGGACGACAGCAGCGGCATCAACCTCATGTTCACAAGCACCTTGCGCGCCATGCAAATCCCCCTTTCATGTCTAGAAACCTCAGACACAACACTCCATGGCATTGTCCCAGGGAAGGGCATATACCCCCTAGGCAAGATCAGCTTGGATGTCATCTTCGGTACGCCAGGAAACTTCCGGCGAGAACGCATCGAATTTGAAATGGTCGACTGGCCATCACAATACCACTGCATCCTTGGACGTGTCGCGTTCACGAGGTTCATGGAGGTGCCACACTACGCTTACCTGCAGATGAAGATGCCAGGCCCCAAGGGCATTATCATTTTCAATAGAAGCTTCGAGAGGTCAGACAGTTGCGATAGGGAATTCAACAGAATCTCCTAGTCTTTCAGCATGCAGGAGGAGTTGGCAAGGCTGAAGGAGTCGATAGACAATAGTCTACCTCCCCCGAGTAAGTCAAGCTCACCTGACCAATCCTTTGACTCATCGATCCACACCAAGGCAGTCCAGGTCCACCCGACGGACCTGACCAAGATGACCCTCATTGCCAACACTTGGGTCCCACATAGGAACTCGCTCTTGTCGAATTCCTCCGTGAGCACTGGAAAATCTTCGCCTAGTGTCTAGCGGACATGCCAGGGGTTCCCAGGGAATTGGCCGAGCACTAACTCAATGTGAATCCTGAAGCAAGACCAGTGAAGCAAACAATACGTCGACTATCTGAGCCAAGGGAAAAAGCGGTCGGTATGGAAGTCAACAGACTCCTCGACGCTAACTTCATACGTGAGATCAAGGAAAGCACCTAGGTAGAAAATCCCGTGCTCGTTCCTAAAAAAGACACGGATATCTTGCGGATGTGCGTGGACTTCACCTCCTTGAACAAACATTGCCCAAAGGATCACTTCCCATTGCCGCGGATCGACCAGATAATTGACTCCACCGCAGGATGCGAGCGCCTCTTCTTCCTCAACGCCTACTCAGGCTACCACTAGATTCGAATGAAGGAGGAAGATAAGGAGAAAACAACCTTCATCACGCCCTTTGGCATCTTTTGCTACACAACGATGCCCTTCGGGCTAAAAACGCACGAGCCACCTATCACCAGTGTATGTAGGCCTGCCTCAAGAGCCATCTTGTCCGTAACATTCAAGTTTACATCAACGACATCATCGTCAAAACTAAGGAGGAAGCCTCGTTACTCGACAATCTCCACGAGACCTTTGATAACCTCGAGTGTTACCGGATCAAGCTGAATCCAGACAAATGCGCCTTTGGCATACCATCTGGGTAAATGCTTGGGTACCTCATCTCCACAAGAGGGATCGAGGCCAACCCAAAGAAAATAAAGGCCATACTAGCCATGGATAAGCCGAATAACGTAAAAGGCATCCAGTAGCTAGCTAGGTGAATCGTGGCACTCAGTCGATTCATCAATCGAATGGGAGAGAAGGCGTTGCCTTTCTACCAGCTACTTCGCAAGTCTGACAAATTCGAGTGGACAGAAGAAGCACAAGAAGCATTCGAAGACCTCAAGCGTCTACTATCCACTTTGCCGGTGTTTGTAACACCTCAAGAAAAGGAGCCACTGTTGTTGTACATCTCCGCTACCAACCAGGTGGTTAGCACCGTGCTCGCAGTAGAACGAGCCGAAGAAAAGAAAGTCCATGGAGTACAATGCCCAGTCTACTACCTCAACGAGGTACTCACGTCAAAAAAATAGCGGTACCTGCATTATCAGAAGCTGGCATATGACATCTTCATTATAGCCTGACGACTATGCCACTACTTCTAGGAGCACCCCATCATTGGGGTGAACGACGCTCCACTAGGCCACATCCTCAACAACCCCGACGCCACCGGTGGAGTCGCGCTCTTGGGGATAGAATTGTCTCCATGAGACATCACATATGAGAAGCAAGACGCGATCAATTCGCAAGTAATCCCGGACTTCCTCGTCCACTGGATGAAGAACCAACTCCCCGACACGCCAGACATGTCCTGTCTATGGACAATGCACTTCGACAAATAAAAACATCGAGAGGGAGCTAGAAAGTGACAAGATGAGGTACATTCTGCAAATGCAGTTCCACGCCTCCAAAAATGAAGCTGAATACGAGGCCTTGCTTCATGGCATGCGGATGGCCAAAGCTTGTGGCGCAACACGACTTGTGATCTACGGCGATTCCAAGCTGGTAGTGGATCATACCATGAACCAGTGCGGCGCTCTAAGCGATAACATGATCGCCTACCGTAGCCTCTATGACGCACTCGAAGGAGACTTTGACGGCTGCGATCTGCAGCACATTGCCCGCGAGAGCAAAGAAGAGGCAGAAACACTCGCCAACATTGGCTCCACCTATGCCCCGATACCACCTGGAGTATTCCTAGAGCAAATTTGTGAACGATCAATCAAGCCAAAGGCTCAAGATCAGCAATCCAGCACATCAAAGGACTCGGGGGCTGCGCCACCTGACGAACTGAAAGCACTTGATGATATGGAGCAAGAAACATGACTTGAAGGCCCCATGGAGGTCATGATGATCGAGCCATCATGGACGCGACCATACATCACATACCTGCTCAGCAAAAGGTTGCTAGATGACCTGACAGATGCGCATCATTTATCACGAAGATCCAAGGCTTTCGCTCTCACTAACGGCAAACTGTATAAGCGCAGCATCACAGGAGTACTTTAAAAATGCGTCTCCAACAGAGACGGAAGAGCCATCCTCCTCGAAATACACGAAGGCACTTGCGGCCATCATGCCGGAAGTCGCGCCCTCGTTGCCAAAGCTCTGTGAGCTAGATTCTACTGGCCAACGACAATGCACGACGCCAAGGACATCATCCAGAAGTGCAATGCTCTCCAATGATTTGCAGACAAACCACACACACCTGGCACAGAGCTCAGGCCAATACCCGTAGATTGGCCCTTCATGCAATGGGGACTCCACATGGTCGACAAGCTGCAAAAATCTTCACCTAGAGGGTACATCTACCTCCTCGTCGTAGTAGACAAATACACCAAGTGGATTGAGGCCATGCCAGTGACAAACCAATCAGGTGCCACCACCAGAAAATTCTTCGAATCCATCGTCTTCTGATTAGAGGTGTTACACAACATCATCACGGACAACGGAACGAACTTCACTTCGAACGAGTTCTAGAATTTTTGCGAAAACCTAGGAATCAACATCAGCTATGCCTCGGTGGCGCACCCTCAGACCAACGGTCAAGTCAAAAAGGCCAATGGCCTCGTCTGCAGTGGCATCAAGAAAAGGCTCCTCAGGCCACTCGAAAGATCTGTTGGGTGATGGCCCAAGGAGCTACAATATGTACTATGGAGCCTGCACACAACTCCAAACAGCGCCACAGGCTATACTCCATTCTTCATGGTACACGGCGTCGAGGCAGTACTACCTATAGAAGAACGCTACAAAGCCCCACGGGTCGTAGCATACACTGAGGCAGAATCAACTCTCGCACTCAAAGACTATGTCGACCTCCTCGATGAAGCACGCGAGATAGCAGCAGAGCGATCCACGATCTACCAGCAAAACCTCCGCAACTACCACAGCAGAAGGCTACGCCCAAGGTCCTTCATCGAAGGAGACCTGGTCCTGTGACTGAAGCAACAAGGGCACCTCAACCTCGAGTCCCCCTAGGAGGGACCTTATGTGACTACCAAAGTAATACCACATGGCGCCTACCGCCTCAAAGATGTAGAAAGTGGAGTCGCATGCTCCAACACCTGGAACATCATGCAGCTGCGTCATTTCTACCCTTAGGTGTTTTTACTTTACAAATAAGGCTATTCAGCCAGGTTACTTAGCCACACATTGTATCTCCTGATATTCTGCGAATAAATAAAGCTAAGTGCCTCCAACCTCATGTTTCTGTTTTTACTTGCAATTACATCACTCGGGGGCTGATCCACCCTTTCCACCTGGTTAAACAAATAATGTAGTAGCCTGAGTAGATGACGTACTATTAATTGAACCCTTGGTAAAATCAACCCAGCTGCAATGCACCTGATAGGTTGACAAGGTGCTAAGATAAGTATGAGTCGGGCTAACGAAAAGGAACTACATAGTACAAGCTAGCAAGATTTTCATAAAAAATGGGTACCAAAAACACCTGACCCACATATACGAACTTTACAACACGTATGCATCTCTTTGCAGGACCAAAAATACTCTACTGGTGTAAAAGGAGAACATTGGTACATTCTTTAAACAAATCGATGATATCTTCGGTTGGTTGGTCAACTGCCCGATAATGGGGCACCATGTTCCATGCCATCCCCTCTAGAGGGGGTGGCGACCAAGCAGCAACAGCTGCAACATCCATTTCAGGTTGGTGCAGGCGAACAAGTGCCAGTGCAGCCTTGGCACCCGCGACTAACTGCTGGCTCATGCACTCGGAACTGCGCTGGCATCCTGGAACTTCTTCAGTAAAGCTAACAAGCTTGAAGGTGCCACGTCCAAGGGGAACATTGCCCAAAAGATGTGCTTCAAGCACGACTATGACTTCTTCAAGTACAGCAGCATCTGTGACACATGATCCTGCAACGTCGCCAACGTGACTACGCGATCCCGGTCAACCCAAAAGTACCCGCTAGCTTCCAGTTGCTCCTGGGTCAAGTTGTTTAGCTGAATGGTGACTCGGTCCCTCTCCTCCTGAGGACAGCAAGTACTAACAACTGCAAAGGGCAGCAAAAGGCATAAGGGCAAATCACCGCCACAATTGGCTAGGAAAGAAGAAGAAGCTAAGGAAACTAAAACTCCAATTGCTCATTCCGCTGAGCCACCTCGCCTAGAAGATATTTCTCCCGTTCACTGGCCTTTTTGACGTTCGACTTCCACACATCAGCGCTACCACGGATAATGGGCATTTCTCGCTCCAAGTGCTTTATACGATCGCATAGTCGAGACAACAGTGACAATTCCACCACCTTTGAACGTGGTTGTGTCACAGGTTCATCGGTGGGTGGTGCGTCAGATGGATCACTTGAAGGACCATATCCATGTAGAGGAAGAGATGGATAAGACCAACCATTCATAATAACACCAAAAGTAGAAACATCGAAGTTCAGCAAGTCTTAAATGGGGTACCCCCACAAAGCACATCGTAATTGAAAAACAAGTCTAGAGAAGCTACAATATTACAAAAAGGCGACAAAGAGACAGCCTACAACTATGCATTGGCAGCCAGTGACAGCCTCCGACACTACGGCCTTCTCGGTTATAGCCTCTAATGTTGTGGTTTTTGCTGTCTTCGGCTGCCTAAGCTCCACCAAGTACTTTGCGTGTCTCAATGAGCCGAGGCCAATATTTATGACAGCAAGTAACAAAGGGAGCAAATACTACCTGCTAGCCATCTGTAGTGACTGGCATCGCCTTGGAGACCTCACTAGGGTTCAGTCAACACCATGAGCCTGCGCCATCGCAAGTCCCATGGTAGTCCCGACTCCCCTTTGATCATTTTTGAAGTCCATAGGTACGCCCTCAGCAAAGGACTCCACGAGGCCATCAAGATCTTCGATAAGCTTGGCCTTGGGGACCATCTCCTCTCAAATACACCCAATCACACCCTTGGCCTTCTCAAGGGAATCTTTGACAGAGATGGTGCGGTCTTCGACTGCAGCTACGGCACCGGCCAAGGCATATGGGCGAGCCAAGGCTTGGGCGTCGAAGTCCACACCAGCAGCATCTGCAGAAGATACATATGATAACAACCAAATAAAGGCAATTGCAGAGCAAACTAAACGATGTAGCATCATACCTGAGAGTTCCTTATCAATAGAGAAAAGTTGTTCCACGAACACTTTCTCACTGTTAGCCATAGCGGAACACAGGTCATGCTCGCACTTCTTTCAATCCTGGACGGAGCTCTCAAGAGCCTTGAGGGCCTTGTCATGTTTCTTCTCCGCCGTGACAAGACCCGTCTCGAAGGAGCTGACACTACGGAGGAGCTCATTATTCTCACCTGCAAAGAATGGTAGCAAAAACATAAGATCAACAATTTTCTGCAGCAACAACATAGATATACAAATTGCAAGCGCACCCTCGAATGCCCATCGATGTAATCCATTCGGCGAGGCGAATATATTCCTTCACGACAGGCTGCAAGAAGAGATGCAACAACACCAACCTAGTTTCGACTGGCATAGTCAAGAGAACTTACATGCTCCTCCAGGGACTCAGAAAGTTTCCTTCTGAATAGGCGTCCGGGCAACCATCTGATGCGCCCCAGTATGTGGGAACTCGAAGAATTAGCACCAGAGGTGGCTGCCACCTGGGGAGAATGCGACTGCTCAGCCACATCCTTTTCTTTGGGGTCCAGGGCTCTAGACTGCTTCATAAAGTGGTAGTCATCGGACGACGATGATGCTGTTTTGCTACAACATAAACACACAAAATCAACTTCAGAGAAAGATATTTCAGGACATAAGGACAAATCGACAGAGGAAAAAACTTACCAGTCAAAGTCATCAAGGTCGAAGAAGTCCTCAGACATCTCCTTCGGTGTCATCAGCTTCTTCCATGGAGGAGGAGCCACGGCACGCATAAGAACAACATGAATTGTCTCTTCCACCATAGTCGAAGGACCCTATGGCGTCATCGGTGAAGATGCATCCGAGTCCTCGCTTTGGGAGCGCTTGCGAATCCCATTCCTGCTGGACTCGAGGGATTCATGCTCTTCCTCAATGGGAATGGTGGAGCATGTCCTCCCCTTCTGCTTTGCGAGGGATCACTCCCTCCGGCTGAGGAGGCAACACAGTAGTCACCTACTCGTCCTGGAACAACAAGCAGCGTCAGTATAAAGGAAAACCTAGCAGGCAATCGAAACAAGAAAGCCACCTCAAGCGGAGGGTGACTCGCGCAGAATGGAGGCACGACTGAGTTACCAGGGATTTTCTCCTTGGCTATGTACTTGGTAAGCAAGCGAAACCTCCTGTCTACTTCACCAGAATAAATATTCTCTTGAGAGATGCAAGTGACATCGTCAATACCAGTCCAACAGCACATCAACTGTTCCCTAGCCTGCAGCAGTTGCACTCGACGATGCATCCAGGTATGGATGAGGTCTGCGCCGCCCACTTCCTTCCCCATGCGGAGTTCAAGGTCGTAGACACGCTTGTATAGAACCTCATTTTCTGGCATCACCGTGTTATTCCACGAACTCCTCCTATTGCATTCTGCCTTTGAATCAAAAGGCATGAGTCTAAAGTGTTCGTCACCAACCTTCTGGTCGCGGATGTAGAACCACTTCTCCCTCCACCCTTGGACAAATGCATTGAACTTGATGGTGAAATATTTGACATTAGGGTCTACATGGATCCCACAGCCTCCTATATCATAGACTATCGACCCAGAGCCTGACTGGCGCTTCAGTTTGAAGAGTTTTTTGAAATGGCCAAAGTGTGGCTCGATTCCGAGCCAACACTCGCAAATGGTGATGTAGCAAGCAATGTGGAGAATGGAATTGGGGGTCAGCTGATGGAGCTGGAGCCCGTAGAAGTAGAGTAACCCTCGCACAAACTTGTGGAGGGAGAGAGAGAACACAAAGGACAAACGCGAGAAATATCACCCGAAATCCGGCGGGGGTTCGGGGATTACCTCGTCGCCCGACATCCGGCAGTCATCTTCAGTAGGTGGGAGAGCGCCATCTCGGTGCTCGTTGAAGAGCTCTGTCTCCTTGATGGCGGTCCGCCACCACGATCCATTCGTGACGTGCGTACCCACGCCTTTCTTCTTGGCAGCTTCAGTAGCAGTACCGGCGCCCTTCTTCTTGGCCGCAACGGTGGCGGCCGTAGATCAAGCAGCGGAGGCGCCCTTCTTCCCCATCTTGCGAGTGCGGTGGGAGTGCATAAAGTAGCTCTGAATGTCTTGGAGATGTCCAGCACAGCAATGGAGGCGCGAGCAATGGAGCAGTGGAGAGCAACAATGGAGGCAGAGCGCGAGGGAGAAGATGACTTGTGGGGGAAATTACCGAAGGCAAATCCCTATTTAACCTTGGCACAGATGCAATCCAATGGCCAGAAGCGCAATAATTAGACTCGTGGCGCAAATCAAGATGTACACGTGGCGAGGCAAGTGGTGAACCGTCGCCCCACTTTTCCCATTACGCGCAAGAATTGAGGAGACGCAATTAGAATTGAAGATTACGCATGCTTGGTCAAATCCAAGTCAGAAATGGGGCCCCACTTTCGTCACATCCCGTCAGAACCACTCACACGGGCAAATGAGGTCATCTCATCATCAGCACCGACGTCATTCACTCCAGCAGGAGCATTTCCTGACTAATCTAGTCCTCACTTGACTCTTCGACTCGACCAAGCACTCGGGGGCTACTACTAACAGGAGCGCTAGCCGCGTGCCCGATAAACTTCATAGACATAAAAACATTTTGACAATGCAATTGCACTTAAACCCCTCACTCAAATCAATGATTCAATTGTGGACTCGGGGCTAGTCCCATAGGGATCAATGGAAGCACATTCGACTTAAACAAGCAAAAGACGACAGCAGTTAAAAAACACTCATAGTCCCCACTCGAGTGTACGACTCGAATAGGCTCTTGGGGGCTACTCCCATAGGGAGCGCTGGACGCACACCCTATGATTTTTCTTTTAATAAATGTGTGTTGACTGCATCCACACTCGAAAGCATTGGCGACTCCGCCTCATATTTTCCCTGCAAGGAGACTACGTCTCCTAGGCCACCTGAATCATCTCCGCGATGACAAAAATTCGGATGCCACGCTCACAGCATGAATATAAGACCTGAAAAAGGCCACCTGAATCATCTTCGCGATGACAAAAATTCGGATGCCACGCTCACAGCATGAATATAAGACCTGAAAAAGGCCTGGCAACGCACCTGTTGTGCTCTACCAGAAATAATCCGTGCCTGCAGGTACGATGAAATAAGCCTTGACGGACGCGTCGAGTGCTCACACTTATATACTAGGATTTGAATTCTGTATGACCTCCGTGGCATGAGTCAAATTATGCTAGCACTTTTCCAAAGAGTCCGGGGACTCGAGTTTGAGTAGATTGCATTGTTTTGTGCTAAGGCAGTTAACTCATCCCGATACATCGGATGAATCAGACACATATATCGAAAATCCCTATGATAAAAATTAGAGCACTCAAAAACATGCTTGATTATACACTCTAAGGCTTCATAAGTCTCCACTCGAAACTGCGATTTGACTGGACACTCGGGGGCTACTAACATGGGCATATCCAATAGGTACTCGAGATCACCATATACGATCCAGTCCAGAAGAAGCCCATGATGTTGCTAAGGCCCAGTCGAGATTCAGATGACTTGGGAGACTTCGACTCCTTGTAGAACACGACAAATATAAGATAGAAGTTTAAAGGCGAAACCCTAATATGTAACCGACTCGACCTGCTATCCCGAGACCTAGCCTATCTATATAAAGGCTAGGAGGGGGAGGCGAGGAGGATATCCGCAACCGTAGTTTCCACACCATCGCCAGATTGCATCTGCGCATCCCTATAACTTTTGATTCCTCGATATTTCCAAGAGTAGACAAGTAGGAGTATGGTCCTCTTCGAGGCCTGAACATGGGTAAACCTCGTGTCCCCTATGTGCTTGTTTGCTAGCCGATCGATACCTCTAGCGCTCCCCACTTCCTCGAACCTAAGTCCATCTACAATGGGCATTGATGAGTTAACCCCTCGTCAGGTTCATTTAAATACACTTTAACTTGACATATCATCATCATCCTTACTTGAGCATTGCATCTATGCCATGTGTTGATTGTTGCCTTCCTTTCTGGTGTTCCTGCTTCTTCTAGGTAGACCTCGGAGTTGATGTGAGCAACGAGATCGAGTCCACGGTTGAAGATTGAGATTAACACCATCGAAGAGAAGTACTTGATCAACGGTGAACAAGTCAAGCTGATGAACTTGAAGTTCTGTATGGGGTATCAACATGCAAAAGCAAGCAAAACCCACACATGATAAAATCATATGCTTTCAAAGTACTTTAATTCTTGCCATGTGCATACGATTCCAAAGTCTTTTATCATTTGATAGATTACTCCTATCTGATGCATGTTCCCCTTTGTAGCCTATACTTCCTGATCCACTGCTCCTAGCACAACTAGGGTTTGGCTTATGAGCTTCGCTAGAGCTATTTATGTATGTTGTGCTTAGCCAAGCTTAGTTGTTACCGCTGGTCCATCTGGTTGATGAATCAGAGCTACGGATGGACCTAATTGGATCGGATGATGTGGTATGGTCAGATATGAAAGTTAAACATGCTAAGGCTTGTATGGGAGGCCACGTCGGGTTGTGGTTTTTGCAGTCCCATACTTGCCACCACTAGGACCTGAGTTCTTGCCTCTTGAACCAAGACGAGCGTACAGCCACACGGGGGGCATGGAAACCCCCTTGACCAACTAACTTTCCTAGTAGATTCCATGAGTCACATAGTTCGGGCGTTCCATTCAACATATGCATTCTAGTTGTTCTCGAAGGCGGTGAAGGAGGTGCATTCATACATGTAGGTAAGTGTGGCCGGGAGCAAGATAGGCACGACCTTCGTAATCTTGTTCCCTGCAGACATCTCTATGGCCTGGCTTCGGGACTTGATCCGTTACGGCGGCATCTCCTTAGGGCGTGACTCATGGTCTCGGCGAACACAAGGTAAAGGTCGCGGTGAACCACCCTCTACCAGCTTTCCCAGGAAGAGGGCTAATAATATTTGGCATTAAGAGTCGGTTGGTATGTGTGGGTAAAGTTGTGCACCTCTGTAGAGTATTAATCTTTTCGAAAAGCTGTGTCCACGATTGTGGACAACTTGGGATCGGATTCAAAGATCATATAAAAGAATAACCTAATCATAAAACTTGACAAGAGATGTGAGGTGTGCTTAAGGATGCTTCCTTAGGGATCGAGGGGGTGATCCTAGTTGGTAGGTTCAGCTGATAAAGATTCGGTGGATATCAAAATATGATCAAAGCTAGTGATATCATTTTCTTATCCCCTTTAAAAGGTTCCATTAGTCGAGCTTCTCCTCCCTTTTTTACAAAGAAAGTTTCTTTACGCAAAATAACCCCACCAACCATAAGTCTTGCGGAGTACACCCTGTACTCAGCCTTGCTTTGTTGATACTTTTGCAGAAGGTTAGTGTTACCATATAAGAATAGTTCATTATGTTAACAACATCGACGAGTAGCTTGGGGTTCCCGGTCGATAGCCTGGAATCTATGGATTGGGACGTCATCATTATGGTTCAGGCCTCTTTTTAAGTTTTCTATACTTAATAGCATAATTTGCCTTCTGTTGTTTTGGTGTTTGTGATCAGTGACCTCTTCTTGTAATAATTTGGTTCTTTGCTCAATTATGATCTTGCTATAATAACTTTTGAGTCGTAGGGTCACTATAATCTTACCGATTCTTTCTCTGTATGCTTCTGAGATTTAGTTTAGGCTTATGTCAGACAGAGGTCTGGATTTGTCTAGCCCTAATCCCAGTGGTATCACAGGTTTTGGTATCAGAGTAGTATTGTCTATAGGAAAACCTTTCTACTGGTCGATGTTGAGTCTAGTGCTTGTGAAAACTATTTCAAAGATGAAAAGTATTTGCGAAAACTCTGGTATGCTTCTTTTTCTCCTTATCCAGTTTCGCTCTAACTCTGGGTCCTCTTATCTTATGTTGACTTTGAAAAAGTTTTGCTATCTCGTCTCGTCTTTCAAAACTTAGGAGCCTTTCTGGCATGTCATTTCTAAAGCAGTTGACTTGTGTTGAGTTTCTAGAGGTAGTGTGTGTGTTCCTTGTTTTCCTTTGCTCTGCTTCAGTTGACAGATTCGTTTCCATCATGACCTCTCTATCTTATGGGTCCACAACATCATTTTGATGGTTCCACCATGATCTGTTCTAGGTCTCAACGTTCCTTTCGCCTCGTGAGACCCTTTTTAGTTTATTTGGGTACTACAGAAGTCGTCTCATCTTTTGGAAGCTACCTCATAATTACTACTCTGAAGTGTATCTTCTATCACTTGGATATCAGTTATTCCTTTCTCTGGGTTTTAACCCTTGGAATTGAACCGAAGATCCCTGATTGTGATAGATTCTATCGTTGTTAATCTTGTACATGAAGCTGACCTTTAATCCAATATCCATATGTTGATCCCTATTGCTAATGTTCAAACAATACTTCAAGATGGCTAGTACCTTCTAGTATAGCCTTCAAGCTTATGGTTATTGTCGCGATTAAATTGTGACAACTAAGGACTTCCCCTACCACATGCTATGGCAAATGTTCTTTAATGGAACCAAATAGATCACGACAAGAGTACTCCTCATGAGTCTCTCATCTATACCATGACTCTGCCACACCTTCCTTCTTCTATGCATCGGTCCTCGGAAGATTATTGACTTATGCATCCACATCTTTGGATTATATATTGAGCATGTTCTTTTTCCCTTGTTGTTTCCGAACTTTGTCTACTAGTTGGTGGCCAAGTAGTAAATGTCCATTGGTGTCTTCAATGCAGTACACTCTTGTGGTTCGTCTGACATTTCATTTTAGGATGAATAGGAGAAACAAACTCTAGTACCTCGTCATTTCTAGGACCATGACAAAGTGTTGTAATCTGCAGATCGATAAGCATTGATTAGCTTTTGATCTGTTCCACCTTAAGGTATCACACTCCTTTATACTAAGAGCTCGTGCTGAGTTTCATGACTCCCTTAATGAAGTGATGCTCTTACACATATTTAACCACCCTTCATCCGAGCTTTCGTGCTTGTGAATGATGCATGTGCGTAATAATGTGGTCATCTGAGATTCTTAGCAATCATTATTGCTTTGGACCTCAACAAGGACATTTGTGTCATTATTAGTGTGATGGTGAACCTATCACTAAACGAAGTTTGACTATGCTACCAAGTCCACTAATCTGGTGCACTCTCCTCGGTCAAAGAAGTAGGCTCGTGCTGAAGCTCTGAGACTATGTATTCTTGCCTTACCAAGCACGTTTCCTCTCGAACAAAGTGACATATCGGTGGTTCATGATATTCTAGATGTCTTTGTAGAAGTATCTCCATGTAGCCACATGACCGTGTTGTCAAGTTCTTGAGCGAGCTAGTTCTCTGAACTACTCCTTCCTCCAAGGATCTGAACTAGATACCCTGAACTAGTTGGTTGATCTTAAACAACAACTTGGAGAGTTGTAAGACAAAAGCTCCATTCGACATTGTTCCTCCTAAAGGGATGTCTAGTTTTGTTCGTGTTGAAGAAAGATAATATTTCCTCCGTGGAAATGTTATCGTCTCCACCTTTGATTTGATTTGTGTTATCGTCAAATCAAACTCAGTCCCAAGGACTATCCTGATGATGTATTCACTCATGATGTTTTACCTAGGTACATCTTCATGTCCTTTGGTCTGACCAATATTGTTGTTTTGTTCATGCAACATACGAGTTCATCCTCTTGGAGTGTTTTGATAAGTTTGTTATTGAGCCCATCGATGATATTCTTATCTTCTCCATGCTAGAAAAGATTCATATGGAAAAATTAGTAGAAATGTTGGAAAATTTTGAGAACCATCTTCGTGTTATCTCGAAGGACGTGTTCTCGATGTTAGAAGTGACCTTCTCCGATTCATGTGCAATAGTTGAAAGATGTCGATATGGATTTAGGAAGAGTTATCTTTGTTTCCTTAGGAATCATTTCAAGTCAGTCAAGCATGTACGGAGTATTCTTGATGTGGTAGGTTGATACCTTAACATCTCGAAAACATCCTCTAAGAATGCTAAGCCATTGATGATTTGCCATGCAAGAGAAGAAGTCTTACAAACTTCAATAACTTCTTAATTGTTTTCCAATAAGGATGCATTTGTGTTTTGTTGCAATCAATTTATGCAAGGGCAATTATCTTTTGATAACTTGCTAATACATGGGTTTCGCCACCTAGCTCATTCTTTTGGAGCTTAACATTGTACTCCACATCCTGAGAATCTAGTAACTTTACCTTTGTGGTAAATGTTTCAAACTTTCTGTTTGGACATGCTGAGTCTGAAGTATCTATTCCACCTAACCAGAGCTGAATCTCAAGCAACAATGATGGTTGGTGTTCTTCAAGGTTTTTGACGTAGGTATCCTTGTAATTCGGCAAAATTGATGTAAGGGTTGTCAGAATTATTCGGAAGACCTCTTGCCACATTCTCTTGAAACAACATTAACAACCACTCTTCATGAGGCTCCTTCTATGATTTGTTATAGGAGTTGCACTTATGGTTTCCTTTGTACTAAAGTCCGACCTTTACTTGATTTTGGTGTCCGAACATCAAGGAGAACATTTAAAGTAGTGTAGCTAAATGTCTCTCGGTCGATTCTCTAGAACCTTTTGTATTGGCAAGCGTCTTGTTGTGCCAAGCAACTGAAATCTAAGAATGAAGTTTCTTTTTCCTCGTGTCATCAGGAATCTTTTTATATATTCATCTTAGTGGTGTAAAGTGATATCATGATCTTTGGCAAGGATTCTGATAAACCTGGATGAATAAAGAGTTTCCTTTGTTTTCAACCATGTTCAAAGAGCAACTATGATTTTTGTAATAATTAGTTCTTGTTACATGTTTCCTATGACTATTACGAGTCCTCGCCACAAAACACCTTTTTGTCTTGACCTTCTGCTGAACGAAAGAGTGATCCTTCTGTATCAAAAGTAGTTCAATAGCTTGCATCAATGAAGCTCTACTTAAGCCGTCTAGTAGATGTTCATCTATCTAAGTCTGTGGTCGTGTTCTTTGCATTGTATGCTCTCCTTTTTAGAATCTCAAACTCTTCTGAAGCTCCATGGTGTCAATCCTTATGAAGACTAGCTATCTAACACCTTGAAACCATATCCTTTTGTTTCCTCTGTCACCTTGACATGTTTCATGCTCGTTGGATCCAGAGATGTTATGAAACATCTATCCATGAGTTGACCATGAGATACTCTATTGTGGTTCTGTGTCATTCCCTCTCTTCTTTACTGTGTGAAGCTACCTCGAAGAAATGAAGTGCTTTATTCATTCAGTGATGGTGGCATGGATCAACCACTTAGAAGAGATCGTAGAAGTTTAGTGTAACCCTGTTTCTTCTATATTCCTACCTAGGAATGTCGGGACGAGATTCTGTTAAGGGGGATAGAATTGTAACACCCCTAGTTTTACTAATAGAAATTAGGGTTTTGATTTGTGCATCATGAGCATTAGCATTTAAAATGCATAAAAGGAAATGGAAATAAATCCTAAACCCTAGTTACTTCCTCTATGAAAAACATTCAAATGGTTTAAAGTATTTTGAAAAAGGTTCAAATTTCTGGGCCCAAACTGTATATAAGGGCCCCTGCAGTATTTTACTATGTTTAAAAACGTTCTTGTATTTTGGAAGTGCTCAAAATAGATTTGAAACTGAAAATACAAAACAAATAAATAGAAAGAGAAAAACAAAATGGTTTTCGAAATAAAAACCTGCCCTAACCCTAAACTGGGCCGAGCCCATCTCTCCCTCTCCTCTCTGCCTCCGTGCGTGCAGCAGCTACCAGCTGCTCCTCAAACTTTGTTGTGGCCCTATCCCAGCCCAAGCCAGCCCAGCCGAAGCCTCGTACTAGTTCGGCCTTGACATCGGTCATCATCATCGTCCCCGACAAAATCCTCCTCATTGTCGACGCTCCCGCCGTCGATCGTTGCCCCATGCCAAGATCCCCGCCCCACCGTCATCCAGGAGAAGATAAGAACCGCCCCGCATGTCTCCCCCTCTCTCCCTTGGTCACTTCCTCTCTCCCTAGAGAGCTCTCTTGCTCGCTCCCTGTGACAAGCCTGAAACCCTAGCTCGTCGGGCTTCGCCTTTCCCCACCATCTCTGGCCACCCTAAGCCGAGCTAAAGCTACCGCGGGAAGCACCTCCATGTTCTTGTTCTCCTCCACCAAGCCATGCTTGTAGTGGAGCTCTTATTCTAGCTAATCAAGCCAGACCTCGCTGTCAGCCGCCGCAGTCACCACCGATGATTCCCGCGTTGCCTGACCTCTCCTGGCCTCACTGACCCCTCCGTTGCAATCCTGGTGAGCATGTGGTCCTCGTGGACCTTCTCCCTCTATCCCTCCCACTATGCAGCTCGTCCCTGACGACCACCTACAGCTGCCACCTCTGTTTGTCATCACCGGCCATGCTCCGGTGGCAAATAGTTGTCGGCACCGCCACCTTATGGTAGTCTGCGTCGCCCCGGTTGCAACGCACCCCTCATCGCATCCCCCGTGATCCCAGTCGACGAATCGATTAACGACCTGGGAGTTTTCCCATTGATTACGTCAGCAAGGGGTCAAGCTGGCGTCATTAATCCCCTTTTCTTTTTATTTTAAAATGTTTTCTGTAATTATTTTTAATAAAGATTATATGACATGTGGGTCCCGGCTGTGAGCATTTTATTAATTTCCTAAATTATTTATGAAATGAATAAAACCCTGACATGTGGGGCCAGATTGAAAAAAATATTTAATATATCCAAAAATGTTTAATTATTTTAAAATGATTTAAAAATGGATTTAAATTTGGAAAAATCATAACTAATTCATTTTAATTCAGAAAAATATGTATAATATATCAAAATGTTAAGAAAAATAAGATCTACACAATAGACTCACATTATTGCATTGTTAATCAACTTACATGACCAGTTTAATTAGACAACATAATGAACCCCCGTAGGTGATTCTGAGGTTCCCCCTGTTCTAGGGTTTATACCCCTCTGTCCCTGTTTAAAATGACCAAGCATGTACTAGGGTTCATTTTATTACACTTTCACTTGTCATATCATCATCCTAGATTGGGCATTGCATCGAAGACATGTGTTGATTGTTGCCTTCCTTTCCTGCGTTTCTGCTTCTTCTCGATACACCTCGGAGTTGATGTGAGCAACAAGATCGAGTCCACGGTTGAAGATCGAGATTAACACCATCGAAGAGAAGTACTTGATCAACGGTGAACAAGTTAAGCTGACGAACCTAAAGTTTTGTATTGGGTATCAATAGGCAAAGGCAAGCAAAACCCCACACATGATAAAATCCTATGCTTTCGAAGTACTTTAATTCTTACCATGTGCATATGATTCCAAAGTCTTTTATCGTTTGACAGAGTAATCCTATCTAATGCATGTTCCCCTTTTTATCCTATACTTCCTGATCCACTGCTCCAATTATAACTGAGGTTTGGCTTATGAGCTTTCCTAGAGCTATTTATGTCTGTTATGCTTAGCCAAGCTTAGCTATTACCGCTGGTCCATCTGGTTGATGAATCAGAGCTACGAATGAACCTAGTTGGATAGGATGACGTGGTAGTGTCAGAGATGAAAGTTAAATATGCTAAGGCTTTTATGGGAGGCCATGTCGGGTTGTGGTTTTTGCAGTCCCATACTTGCCACCACTAGGACCTGAGTTCTTGCCTCTTGAACCAAGATGATCGTACAACCACACGGGGGCCTAGAAACGCCCTCGACCAACTAACTTGCCTAGTAGATTCCATGAGTCACATAGTTCGAGCATTCCATTCGACATATACATTCTAGTTGTTCTCGAAGGCAGTGAAGGAGGTGCATTCATATAGGTAGGTAAGCGTGGCTGGGAGCAAGAGAGGCACGGTCTCCATAATCTTGTTCCTCGCACACATCTCTATGGACCATCTTCGGGACTTGACCCATTACAGAGGCATCTCCTTAGGGCATGAGTCATGGTCTCAGCGAACGCAAAGTAAAGGTCGTCGTCAACCACCCTATGTCGGCCTTCTAAGGAAGGGGGCTAATAATATTTGGCATTAAGAGTCGGTTGGTACGTGTGGGTAAAGTTGTGCACCCCTGTAGGGTATTAATATTTTCGAAAAGCCGTGTCCACGGTTAGGGATGACTTAGGAACATATTCAAAGATCATAGATAAGAATAACCTAATCGTAAAACTTGACATGAGATGTGAGGTTTGCTTAAGGATGCTTTCTTAGGGATCGAGGGGGTGATCCTAGTTGGTAGGTTCAGCTGATAAAGATTCGATGGATATCAAAAGATGATAAAAGCTAGTGATATCGTTTTCTTATCCCCTTTAAAAGGTTCCATTAGTCTAGCTTCTCCTACCTCTTTTACAAAGAAAGTTAGGTTTACGCAAAATAACTCCACCAACCATAAGTCTTGCAGAGTACACCCTATACCCAGCCTTGCTTTGTTGATACTTTTGCAATAGGTAAGTGCACATAAGAAGAGTTCGTTACGGCAATGACATCGACAAGTAGCTTGCGGTTCCCGGTCGGTAGCCTGGAATCTATGAATTGGTACATCATCATTATGCTTCAGGCCTCTTAGGCCATTTTGTTAAGTTTTCTATACTTAATAGCATAATTTGCCTTCTGTTGTTTTGGTGTTTGCGGTCAGTGACCTCTGCTTGTAATAATTTGGTTATTTGCTCATTTATGAGCTTGATGTAATAACTTTTGAGTCGTAGGGTCACTGTAATGTTACCGATTCTTTCTCTGTATTCTTCCTACATTTAGTTTAGGCTTATGTCAGAAAGAGGTCTGGGATTTGTCTAGCCCTAATCCAGGGGGTGTGACAAAGCATTTGCGAAACTCATATGAAGGATGCACCGCATTTTATCACCTTGTGGTGACACCAGTATAACTCCTGCCCCTGCTCCTTCTATTCTTTTTGATCCGTCAAAATACATTGTCCATGTGCTAGAAAGGTCCGGTGGGCCCAGGCACTGTAGTTCAATCCACTCAGTAATGAAGTCAGGTAAGACTTGCGACTTGATTGCTTTGCGCTTCTCATACGTGATATCTCGAGGGGATAGCTTGATGCCCCATAAAGAGACGCGTCCGATTGCTTCTAGATTATTGAGGATATTGGACAGAGGTGCTTCATTGACCACTATGATCGGGTGTTCTGAAAAATAATGGCGCAACTTTCGTGCTGTCATGAATACTCCATATGCTAGTTTCTGATAGTGCAGGTATCTTTGCTTGGATGGTGAGAGGACCTCGCTCCAAAAATAAGCTGGTCTCTGGACACCACTGGTTTTTCCTACTTTGGGTCATTCTACAACTAAAAATGTGCTAACCACTTGATTAGTGGCGGCAATGTAGAGAAGTAGTGGATCTTTTTCTCATGGATACACGATGACAGGAGGTGTCGAAAGTGTTTTCTTGAGATTTTCAAAAGCATGCTGAGCTTCCTCCCTCCATTCGAATTTATCCAATTTTCTTATAAGAGCGTAGAATGGTGGTGCTTTTTCGCCTAGACAGACGATGAAACAACTAAGTGATGCAACTCGCCCAGCCAACTGTTGTACGCCTCGAATATTTGCTGGTTTTTTCATTGTTAGAATTGCTTGTATTTTTCAGGATTAGCTTCTATACCTCGTGCTGATACAAGATATCCGAGGAGTTGCCCTGCAGGGACTCCAAAGGAACACTTCATCGGGTTGAGCTTGATGCAAAACTTGTCGAGGTTCTCGAATGTTTCTCGAAGGTCATCGATGAGAGTCGATCCTTGCTTTGATGTGACTATGACATTGTTGATGTAAACTTGTATGTTTGTGCCGATTTATTTTCCAAGGCAATTCTACATCATCCGTTGGTATGTTGCTCCAGCGTTTTTCAGGAGAAAGGACATTGTTGTGTAGCAAAAGATGCCATAGGGCATGATAAATGTTGTTTTATCCTGATCTTCCTCCTTCATGCGAATTTGATGGTATCCTGAATATGCTTCTAGCAAGGAAAGACGTTCACATCCCATGTTTGCATCGATTATTTGATTGATTCACGGAAGCGGGAAGTGATCCTTTAGGCAGTGCTTGTTCAGCGCAGTGAAGTCAGTGCACATACGTAGTTCTTTTGTATTTTTCTTTGGGACACATACTGGATTTGTGACCCACTCTACTTTCTGCAATACCTTTATAAAATTAGCATCGGTTAGGCAATGCAACTCTTTTCCAATGGGCTTTCGTTTTGGCTCTGCGAAGCGGTGAAGTGATTGTTTTACTAGTTTCGCGTTCGGATCCAAATTTAATGCATGCTCAGCGAGTTCCCTGGGAATTCCCGGCATGTCAGAAGGTAGCCATACAAAAATCTCCAAGTGCTCATGGAGGAACTCGATGAGCATGCTTTCCTATGTGGGACCAAGACTGGAAGCCACAAAGTTCATCTTTTTTGGGTCGGTAGGGTGGATCTGGACTTCCTTTGTGTCTTTCACGGTGTTAGAAGCCTGATCTAGATTGACACATGCTAGTGCCGGAAGTTCTGTGGTTGCCAACATTCTTAGTTTCTCAACCTCAGTTGCCATCCCGAAGGATTTGGAGATTTTACTGAACTCTCGATTGTAATTGTCAGAATGTGTGAAGCTTCCCTTTAATGTTATGACTCCTTTGGGAGCTGGCATTTTCATAACTAAATATACATAATGTGATACTGCCATGAATCATGCAAAAGCTGGGTGATGTCTGCAAGAGCACAGATCGTTTGTACGTAGTTTCAAAGTACAGATATCGATCCCATGGGGAGCCCAAAGGTAAATGTTTATGGGTGAAGCCTCTGTCACACCCGAAGTTGTCACAGGTCTTCGAGTGAATTGACTGCATGTGTTGAAATAGGAATAGGGTTTTGATTAAATGAGATGTATTTAAATAGAACTAAAATGTAAACTTCAGAAATATAAAGCATAAAAGTAAAGAATGACTTGGTTGTTTGTTGTTTCCTGTAGATCGAAAGAAGGCGTAGGGACATTCAGTTCATGGTGATAGTGACTGTGCTAGGTGGACGAATGATAAATGTAACAATTATAATCTTATAAATATATGTGTAGGCGAGCAACCCATAATTAGCCGGAACTCCTCTTTGTAGATTTCATCCCAACTTCAATAATCCTACTAGCCTATTACCGAAATCATGGTCAGACACTAGATGATTAAGACCCTTCAGGTCACTTAGCGATTAAGCTCCTTGGATCAGACTAATGCAATAAGCATAGTGGTTCCTCGTTATCCTCGAGTTTACTAGCTTTCCATTGATATCCCCGTGTTACCCGGGGGTCGCTGGTCCACTAGCAAACAAGATCTTATCTATGTAGAACAAAGCATCATGTTGTCTGGGCCCTTAATTGGACAACAAGCATTAGGTATCCCACAGATAGTCAAACACACATAATATAGTAATTAGAATCAATCACAGATGAATGGAAAATATATGAAGGCACATCACATCTCACCAATTCCCTACATCTCCCACGCCTAAGGGAATTACTCACACATGAGAGAAGAACGTATCATCAATATAATTGAATAAAGGGGATTCGTCTTTGTATTACCGTGGAGATCCACAATAAGAATAGAAAAATATCCAACACAATTCAAGATGGGAAGAAACAATCTCAAACCCTAGTCTTGCAAGGTGGAGATCCCTCTCTCTCTCTCAAGTACAAGTAGTGGCTATGGGGGTGTATTGGATAGGAGGTCAAAGATCGTGGAGCGAGATGAAGAACGTCTTCCCCCTCTTCTTCGGATCTCTTCTTTCTCCCTTATGGATGGTATGGTGGTTGCTGTGTTGTGTTTTCGTCCTTGGTCCCTTCATGGAAGTTATCCCTTTTGACAAGACAGAGGCGGCGGCAACTATACCGCTAGGAAAATATTCTCGCCGTATAGTTGCTTGTTAAAGCTATTGTGAGCTCCCCTCGTGCGCTTCCAAGGTGGGACTCGCTTTTTTCTCTAGAATATTGTGTTTCTCTAGTTAAATCCCTCTATTGACATTCAGAACCTAAAACACACATTAAAAACCAAGTTTTCTTCGCTACCGAAGTATTAGTGTTAGGTAAAGCCAGAAAACGATCAAATTTGGGAGAAAACCATCAATAAAAGCCATAAAAATGTATTGAATCTCACAGCTATCAACTCCCCCAAGCTTAGATGTTGCTCGCCCTCGAGTGACAAGGAAATAATGAAGAATAGCGGAGATTCGAGACTGAAAATAAAGGAACTCACAAGTTTGAATTGGTGTCAAATTCTTTTCTTCATAATCCCTGCAATCTTAAATATAATCATACAAGTATTCACAAGATTGCATTGAGTCCACTTCCTAACTGCGTATATCTTGTTAGCAAATAAATCATATGCCCAAGCAAGTATCGAACGTTTAGCTCGGAAAGTGAGACAAATTCTTTTGGTGCCTCTCTTTATGGAGAGATGAAAACTTTTTGTTCTTGTTTGTTTAACCAATTAAAAGTACTCATGTTGGCATCAAAGCATTTAATTCAAGAACAACTCATCTACCCCATGTCAAAATTTCAAGACTACCAAAGCACCTCTTTCTTTTCTTTTGCCTTTCAAAAACTTTAGCTCTTCCATAGAGAAATCATGCCACTATTTTTATCATGTTTAATTGGGGATGTGTTGTGCACTCATGATCATGCCAATAAATAATTGTTGAGCAATAATGGGTCAGAGGAGTACTACAACTTCACTTGGGACGTGAAACCATGAGGAGACTAAAAGTTTTACCCGTCATAGCATTGCTGCTACAGACGTTTACATAACTCAATAGCCGAAATCAAGTGGTTTCCCAAATTTAGATCGTTCATTGGCCAGTGGAGTTAATAGTTCCCCATGGAGCACAACAGAGTTGTAATCACACGCGTAAAGCAATATATTACGGTAATTATTAGAAAAAGTAGTTGCATAATTTCTACTACCTCGAAGCATCCATTTTATCAAACAATTTCAATCAAGGGTACTATCAAGTCTACTTCTATTAAGCTCAAATTGGATGGAGTAGTTCTAAAAATAAATTCTTTGGGCTAAGCATGGACTCAAGTTATATTCAAGATGCTTTTTATTGTTGTAAAAATGTAGGAAGTATTTTTAACCAAGTTCATTGCTCATTGTTTCAAGGCTAAAAAGAAGAAACTGGCAAGGGAATAGAATTTCTAGGATAACAAGCTAAGTGGGGAGTGACTCTAGTGCAAGCAAGTAAATAATTGTAGGACCAGTTTAAGGTTGCAAAGAGGATGATGAAAGGGGTGTGATACCTCTTCTTGCTTGCTTTGTTACCATACTTGAGTTGAACCCCCTCTATGTTTCCCTATTGCCAAGTCAGCTGAAATTAAGCAATCTCCGAGAGAAACAAAGAAACGGACTTGCAAATAAAGTTACAACTAAATTTTTTATTTTTTTGGTTTAGACATGCAAAGCTTAAAATAAACATGCAAATTTGAAGAAATAAAATGAATCAAAAGAAGAAATGAAAATATGAATGCAAAGTTTGGAAGTTTTCAAACCTCCCCCAAGCTTAGGATATTGCTAGGCTCAGTCGTTGCCATCATTTGGCGGCTGGTGCGGATACTGGTGGTGGTAGTCGGGGAAGTGGGTCATGAAGTGACTGAAGTTGTGAGTCAAAGTATTCACATCTTCTTTCACTTCTTGAAGAGTGTGGTCGATCTCCCCAACGTGTTGGTTGAGCTGCTGGAACTCCTAATAGGGGACGTAGTTGTACCCCCGTTGTGGCTGGTTGGGCCACGGGTCCTGATACGTTGCTAACGTATCCATAATTTTTGATGTTCCATGCTTGGTTATTATCTGCTTTCTTATGTTTTGTCCTTACTTTGGAGTACTTTTTATACACTTTCTTGGACTAACCTATTAACAAGATGCCACAGTGCCAGCTGCCTATTTTCCGCAGTTTTTGGTTCCAGGAAAGTCAAAAAATGAATATTCTCGGAATTCGATGGGACAAAAGATAAAGTCAGTTTTTCACCGAGGGGGACACGGAGATAGAATACGAGACGGAGAGGGGCCCGAGGGTCGCCACACCACCTGGCCATGCGGCCAGGCCTGGCCCACGACAGGGGGTGGTGTGGCCGCCTAGGGCACCCCCTTGGCCTCCCCTTTCTCCTATAAGATGCCTCCGATACAGAAACCCTAAGTACCCGATCAAAATTCCACGAAAGAGTCTGTAGCCACCCTCATCTCCATCCCTAGATCGGGAGGGATCTGAAGCTCTTCCTGGCACACTGCCGAAGGGGAGAATTCACCCTGGAGGCCTTCTTCATCACCATGCAAGCCTCCGGTGTGATGCATGAGTAGTTCATCCTTGGACTACGGGTCCATGTAGTAGCTAGATGGTTGGTTCTTCTCCTTTGTGCTACCATGTTTAGATCTTGTGAGCTCCATTCATGATCAAGGTCATCTATTTGTAATCCTACATGTTATGTTTGCAGGGATCCGATGGATATTGAGATGCTATTTCAGATTGATTATTGATTCTATCATGTCTTTGTTATTTGTGATCTTGCATGCTCTCCGTTGTTAGTGACTATCTTGGCCGAGTAGATGCTAGCAACTCCAAGAGGGAGTATTTATGCTCAGTAGTGGGTTCATGACTCTTGTAATCTGGGGAAGTGAAAGAAATTTCTAAGGTACTAGATCTTATGTTGCTACTAGGGAGAAAACAACAATCCTTTGTTCATAGAACAACCATATTGTTTACTTTACACGTAATGCGTAATGCAATTGTCTGTTGCTTGTAACTTAATACTGGAGGGGGTTCGGATGATAACCTGAAGGTGGATTATTAGTCATAGATGCAGTTGGATTACGATCTATGTATAATGTTGTAATGCCCAATCAAATCTCATAGGAGTCAAGATGATTAGTATATGCATGATTGCTTTCTCGATGTTTGTCAATTGCCCTGCTGTAATTTGTTCACCCAAAATGTCATCTGTCTTAAGGAGAGCCACCACTAGTGAACTATGGACCCCACTCCTTTTTTTACCATCAATCTACAACTTTTTACTAATTTCTGTTTACTTTCTGCAAGCTATTACTTTCTTCAACACAATACGTTTACTCCTTTCTTTTCAGCAAAACCGGCGAGATTGACAACATCACTGTAAGTTGGGGGCAAAGTTCTGTGGTTGTGTTGTGCAGGATTCCAAGTTGGCAACAACACCTTGGAGGTGTTTCCTTGCTCCTACTAGTTTGGTAACCTTAGTTTCATAACTGAGGGAAACTTACTGTTGTGCTCATCATACCTTCATGTTGGGGTTCCCCAACGAGCTCGACATCAACCACGAGCTAGCAAGTATTTTTCTAGTGCCGTTGCCGGGGAGTCAAGGACATCTTCACAAGGGGAGTTCCTCATAACCAATATCTTTACTTTGTTTTATTTGTTTTGCTTAGTTTATTTTTTCTTTGTTTTCTTGTTCTTTTATCAAAAATATAAAAAAATAGTTCCTACTATAGTTGTTATTTTCGTTGGTCTGTTATTGTATTGCTTTATCATGCTTTCTATCAATGGTTGGTTTCTTTGAAACTGAATCTAATTGGCAAGGTGGGTTCACGGAAGAACAAAAATATTATTATAAGGAACACCGCTTGTCACAAAAAGGGACACACTTATGGGAACAAATTGATAAATTGTATACCATTGCTAGAAACGTGTTCTCTACTTATAATGTTACTTATTGCTTTGATAAATGTTGTTGCTACAAGAGGTATAAACACCTCCCTTTTCAATGCGAGTATAATGATGATGTTACCATATCTTCTTATGTTAAGGGAAATTATGAATTTTATGATGTGGAACAAATTAAAGAATTTATTGCTTGGAAGGGTGCATTCGAAATAGCTTATCTGCTTGAAAATACTAATGATGCACCTTATAAACATGAGGTTTATGATATACTTCAATTTTGCTTTGATAATTACAAGGAAGAAAATGGCTATATTCTTGAATATCTTAATAGATGCTCTCCACCAGCGGAAGAGACTAATGCTTTGCAGGAGCCTATGGAAGAAGAAATTGCTGAAATTGGAAGCTCATTGGATGAAAAAGAGGAGGAGAGTGATGATCAAGAGTATGAAGAATGGATCTACCCATTCCTACCTTCTAATGAGAGTAACTCTTTACCCCCTACAATATTTGATTGTCCCCATGCTTACTAAAGGAGGATGAATGTTATGTTCTTGAGGATTCTTTTGAAAATGTTTATAATAAAGCTCTAGTGTTTGTAGATCATGGAAAGCATGCTTTATGTGATAGTTATATTGTTGAGTTTATTCATGAGGCTACTGAAAATTATTATGTGAGAGAAAAATATGGTTGTAAAAGTTTTCATGGTACTGAAACACCTCTCTATTTGCTGAATGTTTTGAAGTTACTCTCATTTTATCTTCCTATGCATGTCAATTTGTTCTTTGTGAATTTATTTGCGTATAAGATTCCTATGCATAGGAAGTGGGTTAGACTTAAATGTGTTTTTAATTTGTGTAACATCCCAAAACTTTAATCCAAGTTATCAAGATCCAAATCACCCAATTTAGGGTTAACAAAAGTTGTTTCTCATTTAAATAATTTAAGCATGCATATGTGTGTTGCATTAATGTGAATTGTTTTGAATTTCCATGTTTATTTGTTCTAATGGTTGTAAAATGCTTCTAAGATTAATTCCACATCATCTAGATCATTCCCAAGCAAAATCCAAAGAAAAAGATATCAAATAAAATTAATAAATGGAAATGGTCAATTTTGCCATTTTAATCAACTAGGCCACTTTGGGTGTTCCTAGAACTCAAATTCAACAAAAACAATTATGGATCTTTGCACCCCTTGATAGTACAAGTAAAGATGTACCCAGGCCCACCTTGTGATCTTACAAAAACATTTAAACCCTAATTTAAATTGGCATTTGAAAATGGAATCAAGTGTATGTATCTACATCCCACTTTTTCAAAAACCATGCAAATGAATTCAAGTTGACAATCCTCAGCAACCATAGACTACCAAGCAACAGTGAAAATCACTCAAAAAATTTCATTCAAAAATTTCAAAGTTTATTTCTTTCGGCCATTTTGTCAAACACCTTGTGTGCACAAACCAAACAAAATCACAAACACTATTGTGAGCAGTGTTCTGGCCAATGTGGTCTCCCATTTTGCAACCAGAGCAACCCTAGTGCACCCTCTACCCTTTGCTAGCCCGGCCACTCACTGTGCACATGACCAAATGGTCATGGCCACCATGGTCGAGCCCATTTGAGCACCCCCGCCGTCGACAACACGTCCCGAGCGCCGCCAGCCTCGCCCACGTTGCCTAGCACGTCGCCCGTGCCCCACTTACCCCTCCAGGCAAGCCCTAGCTCGAAGATAGAGAGAGGAGGAGCCAGGACCACCGCGCCCGGCCCATGTCTGCAATGCCGATGCCGCTCGCAATTCACGGGCTGTCCCTGCTCAACCTGACCTCGTCTCGCTCCCGCCGCCCGCCTATACGATCACCAATGTCCCAGGAACCAAACGGACATGCCTGTTCCATCGACCGTGCCCCGTAACCGCCGGCCGCCACGAAACTCGTCGTCGACCAAGGCAGCATGTGCGCATCGACGCTCGCTTCTCCCGACCACATTGCACTGCATGCGCACCTCCGTGACGACCGCCAGGGAACCGCCCACCGTCCTAGCCCACCCCCACGCCTCTAGCTCGCTGTGTCGCCTCCCCCGTCAAGCTCTGCCCATGTCGTGCTGCACCCCTCACCCTGCTATAAATAGAGAGCCTCTCGGCACCATTTCTTCACACCACCTCCCTCCACTCCACCTTAGAGACCTCCCAGAGCCCCACCAGAGCAAGCCGCTTCCCGTAGAGCTCCAATTTCTCCGGAGACTGCCGCGGAAGGAGGAGAAGGGTGCCACTGATCCAGACCATCTCTAGGGACGCCGCCGGTACCAGCAGAACCACCATCCTCGACTTGTCTAGTTGCCTGCCTCGCCGACCCTCGCCGGAGCTCCGGTAAGCCGTCCCAGACCCTCACCGACCGTCCTAAGGTTCCTCCCTGCCGTGTACTGTTCCGGTGAGTATGATAGATGTGAGCCGTTGATCCAGGATCTAATCCTACAGTCACCCTCCTCCCATACCTGTTCGGCAGCCCTTGTCCCACTGACAGGTGGGGCCATCACTTAAGCCAGCCAAGGCGCAGCACGGAGCGAAGTGGGCCAGCCCATTTATTTCCCGCGCAACCTAGTAGATTCAAATAAATCTTTTTCAATTTTAGCTTAAACTCAATTCTATCCCTTAGTTCAAAAATCATTTCAGAGAGTTCTACTTCACCAAAATTAATGATTCCAATTTTTTTTGGAAAGATAATGAAAATCTATATCCAAGCCCATTCGATTTAAAACAATTAGAGATAAAGATCTCTCCTAGTACAAATAACAAGACAGATGCTTTTTCACCTTCAAACATATTTTCTAAAATCAACCATAATAGCTTTTGAGTTGATTCCAACTCTCAAAAATCACATTTGATAATACCTATCTGAATATGTAATAATATTAAGGTTTGCATGCAATGACTTTCGACTAGTACCAAAATAATGCTATATAGGCATTTCTAGTCACTTTAAATCATTAAATATCAATCTTAAACTTATTAAAAATGTGATCCAACATTTAAATCACATTCCCATGTATTGGAATATGTGGTGATGACATGTGTCCACATGATTCCATATTTTAATTGGAGAACATTAAATCTTAGTTATTTTTCAATGAGTAGAAATTACTTTTCTCAAATAAAATAAATGAAACTAGTTCATTAAACCTTGTGATCTTTGTGATGATACTAGATCATCAAATATGTGCCTTAGTGTGCTAAGTAGACTAGTTAAGTATTGTTTGGTGATTGTGTATTCCCATATTTATTTATAGACGATAGTACCAACCAAGTCTACGAGGAGGAGGACTTCTACCCTGCAGAAGAAGAGGAGAATTTCAACCACTGCACCAACCAAGGCAAGCCATCATTAACAATGCAAGCTAACACTTGCAAGCTATTATTGGCAAGCTAACCTTTGCAAGCTAGAATTATACAAGATGACCTAAGAAATATGCAATAGGCATGCTTGGTTATACATTTGGATTTATACCTATCCCAAGTTTCCTCACAAGCTTTACCTTCTTTTACTTTATCAAATTCCTTTACTTTGTTTATAGGTAGCATAAAGAGTATAAAACTTGACCTATCTAGTTAGACTTAGATGTCATTCTATGGCATGAAATTGATAATAGCATCCCACATTAGTGAACACTCTTAACTTAGTGATTAGAGCTAAACAAAAAACTTGATCACTTAGATGGGAATACTTGGTGAAAATGACTTGTGAAAACCTTGGAATGATGAGTCATTCTATTGAGATATTTTGACATGTGTTGAGAAACACAAATGGTTTATGATGATGATGAAAATGTTGAGGCATGAGCCTTAGCCCTTTATAAAAACTGATGGTTGGGTTCGGATGCGATACCATCCCAATTTTACCGTACAACCACAATACCTGAATTGGGTAAGGCTTAGCTGGAAGTTTATATGCATTAGTATTAGTTCCCTCGCGGGAGAGGTTTGAGATGAGGCTACCTCTCAATGTTGTCCACCTATGCAGTGCCCAGGATGGCTGATGTCTACGCACTTCTATTCTTGTAGACAGTTGTTGGGCCTCCAAGTGCAAACGTTTGTAGAACAGCAGCAAGTTTTCCCTTAAGTGGATCACCCAAGGTTTATCGAACTCAGGGAGGAAGTGGTCAAAGGTATTCCCTCTCAAGCAACCCTGCAATCAAGATACAAGAAGTCTCTTATGTCCCCAACACACCCAATACACTTGTCAGGTGTATAGGTGCACTAGTTTGGCCTAGAGATAGTGAAGTACAAGTGGTATAGATAATTATAAGTGGTAACAGTGATAGAAAATAGCTTGATGGCGTGGAAAAGACTAAAGTAAAACTGAAATAAAGATGGAAGCAAGCAAACATGTAACGGATCTAATAGCAAACAGTGTTTCAGTGCTAAGAAACTAGGCCTAGGGATCATACTTTCACTAGTGAACACTCTCATATAAATATCTTCTCTTCATGATACTACTCTTAACTACTCTCCGGTTGGACACTCAAATCGATGGTAGGGCTATAACAGCACACCTCAAAGTAAGCCTTTCCCATCTAGATAACCCCACACTGTCACCTTGAGTACTAGATGAGTCCAACAAACACCACAATTTCATAAAGACATCCAACTCCAAATATAACTCATAACAAGTATTTGTAATCTCTAGCCTAAGTGCCACCATGGTGAGCACGCTGTCACTTTCACGCACATGGGGAGAGCAGAGATTCATTAAAGCACTTGAGTAGCAGAATAGATCTATAGATTACAAGCTCATGATCTCAATAAGATCATGCATAGAGAGAGAGAGATGAACACATAGCTACCGGTAGAACCCTTAGCCTCGAGAGAGAACTACTCCCTCCTCATCATGGGAATCAGCAATGGTGATGGAGATGGTGGTGGAGATCGATGGAGATGCCTCCGAGGGCACTTCCCTGTCCCGGCAGGGTGCCGGAACAGAGACTTTCTGTCCCCCGAATCTCCCCTTCGGTGGTGGCTGCGCTGCGGAAATTTTCGTGGCTGGAGGCTTGACTATCCAGGGTTTATGCCTCAGGACGAATATATAGGCGAAAGGGCAAGGTCGGTGGGCGGCCAGGGGGCCCACACCACCTGGTGGCGCGGCCAGGGCTAGCCCGCCCCACCACATGGTGTGGCTGCCCTGTGGCCCCTCTCCGTCTCGTCTTCTGGCTCCGTGAGTTTTCTGGTAAAATATCAACTTTGGCTTTTGTCTCGTACAATTCCGAGAATATTCATTTTATGACTTCCTGGAACCAAAAACTGCAGAAAATTGGCAACTGGCACTGTGGAATCTTGTTAATAGGTTAGTCCAGGAAATCATATGAAAAGTACTCCAAAGTGTGGACAAAACACAAGAAAGTAGATAAAACCAATCATGGAATATCAAAAATTATAGATACATTTGCAATGTATCAATGGCAGATGGCCATGGCTGGGAGGCCAAGCTCATAGGAGAGGTGCTTATACTAGAGTGTGTAAAGGAAAGGTTATGTTTGATTATCTGCATACTAAGTAAGATGATTCAGGGTTATCCCTGACTGATGTATCGAATTTTGTGGTGAAAGTGTACTACCTCTGCAGAGTGTCAAAATATTCGAATAGTTGCGTCCGTGGTTATGGACAGTTGGAGTGGCCATATTGTTCCATTGTTAGATGTGTTCAAAATGACTTATGAAATGAATTGTGACATGACTTGACCACAACATGGTTGTGACTATGATAACTAAGTTCCCACTTAGGTGATTTCCAACTTTATTTCATGTTTCTTTGTTTCTGAACTCAGCTTAGGTTTCAAACTTAACTTTGCAAATAAACTTAGAGTTAGCATTCCTACTAGAACTACCTTAGTTGTTAGTGATAGTTTGCGAGTACTTAAAGAGTACTCATGGCTTTTGTCCCTGGCTATTCCCGTGGCCAGACTATGAGGACTACCACGAGGAAGGACAACGGGATGGATATGACAACTAGGATCATATCCCATCGTCAGCATTGCCTGTGACCCTGAGGATGGAGCCCACCGCTATGCTATTTATTCCGCTACTTGTTTGTACTAAGACTGGATTATTAGATCCTTTATTTGTTGTAAGACCTTATTATGGTTTGTAATGGATGATGTACTGTGATATCCAATCTGTTATGTCTCACAAAAATGCTAATCCTGGGATTGCGATGTATGGCATAATAGGCATCTAGGATTAAAAATCCGGGTGTTTACAATTTGCTTCTTGATGCTCTCTTTTACGTCAATTCATATTTCTTATGTGAGCATCATCAAAATTATTATGCCTAACTTAAAGGCGTTAAAGAAAAGTATTTATTGGGAGATAACCCAAAAGTTCTAGATGAGTCTAGGAAGTTATTACCTCAGTAATAACCGCTCCTTATCCTTTTTATTTGATCCTTTTTATTTGATTTTTTGCCAAGAGTAACCTCTAATGAGAGAGAAGTAATGCTTGGGAAAGTTGTTGTCCCGAAACAGATTTGTGTGCTTCACTGTAAACATTCTTGTAAAATCTCTGTACGTCCTTTTGAGGAGTGAATTTTTGTGCTTATGCCCCAGGTTGTTATCTAACTTTCGTTAGTTCAACACTTTTTGATTTGAGCAACAGAAGGTCTTCGAAAAAATTGGTTTTTACCTGCTGGTCTGTTATGACAGATTTCTGCCATTATTTGCATTTGCTTCTTGCTGGTTCCTTTTTGGGTTCTCTTTGGGGAATTGAGCTTTTCAAGGGAAGTGCTATAGTAGCTTGTGTTTTAATGGAAGTTTTATTGCTGCTGAAACTGAACCCAAAGACTTATTATCTTGAGTGCACTAATGTTGCAAATAAAAATTGTGTGTGGTTTTGTATGAAGGAAAAAATTCAGGTGTATGCAGATAATGATGTAATGAGATGAAGAATGGACTAAAGCCCAAGCTTGGAGATACCACCTCGTGTCACCCCAAGAAATATCCAAGAAGTACAAGCTTCAATGCTTGGGGATGCTCAAGGCATCCCCTTCTTCATCAATAAAAATCCCATGTTTCTTCCAAACACTTCATTTTTATTATTTCATGCGCAGTTGTGTTGTTCTTGGAGCGTCTTTGTTTTTTGTTTCTGGTTTTCGTTTGCTTGGTTTTATTAGTTTGCTGAATAAATTGGTTGGACCCCCTCTTTCATGCATTGGTTTTCAAATAGTTTGGTTTGGATTGGAAAAGAGTAGGAAAGTTCATTCTTAAGTGGTAAAAGGAGTTTGTTTTTGACTGTGGCCTATGCTTTGTCATGTCATGCTTGGTATTGTTTTACCTTTACGATTAGTGATCTTTGTTGTAGCATGACATGTTATAAACAATTGAGATTGCTTAATGTGCCGTGGAAGAATCATGCATTGTTTTAGCATATTAAAGCATAGCACTGTGGTATTCTCCTTTGATGCTTTATTTGGGTTGACTTGGCACGTGCTCACACCATGTTATGACTATCCCAAGTCACCATAAGCCTTTATGATCCTTTAGTTTTCGACTTGTAATATCACTTTATGATTTGACTAATGATGTTTTGTCGCTTTGCATGATTATGACCATTATTACTCTCTTAGTTGGTTGGTCCCGATCTTTTGCTAGCCTCCATAACCAAGTATGAGTTCCACTCATGCATCCAACTCCTAAAACCAAGTTATTCCAAAGAGTTCATCATACTTACCTATTAGCATTTTCTATTCCAAGTATATTCATGTTTTTATCTACCTTCCGAATTAAACTTGTTATGTGAAAAATAGTGATTAAAGCTCTCACGAACTTCATGGCACACTTTACTTTCTTGCACTTAATAAACTTGAACCATTGCGTCCATCTTTGTTGCGTATATGCTTGCGCTTTATAAGTTGAAGTTAGCAGAACCATGTATCATCGGGAACGCTTTCAACATTGCACTTGTACATTGTACCTAGTTGATATCATGTTCTTTTGCTTATGGATCCCGACAGTGTGAAATAAAAGGGGAACTTGTAAGATCATGGAGTTTGTATTTGTGTTAGAGAAAAGCCTGGGCGCTAGTTTAAGCCATGCCTAATCATGGTGGAAACTTGCAGCATAACCATAATCAGCACTCTATAAAGCATCCTCAATAAAAACCTATGCAAATAGAAAATAAAAAGATCGCTGAGATGCTCATTGTCTGCTTGCCTTGTAATTTTGATTATGGGATAACTCTTGTATCATGTGCAAGGGGTACCCCGTTGGTGGTTCTCTATGATACATATGTACTTACAATGACAAGAGCTTACTTGTGACTGATGTTGAGTAGCATGAGGTTTGGTCTTCGTAAGTACGGGGCATGAGATTTCAACTTATAACTTGTCAAGCATATCCTCTTAGTTTTGTAACTTTAACCTTAATCACCTAAAGATGCTTATGATAGGGGCAATGAGAGCTGAAAGCTATAAGTATCATATTTTTGGAAGATCTTTATGAAACTTGAATCCCTACTTCCTTCTATGAAGGCCTTTCTTTTACTTTTATGTTGAGTCTCCACCTTCTATCTTTACACACCTATTTTGAGAGCATAGTCCCAAGACTTGTTGATTGATGCATAACTTTTATATTGCTTGTTCTTAAACTATTTGTATCTAGTCACTCTTATGAACTTTGAAGGTGTCTTATGCATTTATGTTTGCTACTCTCTTTGGGTCAAGCTAAATGCCAATATGCTATGTTTTCTTTCTGTGAAACAAACAAACGTCTTGCAAAGCATTGTTATTCATGAATCTTTTGTTTGTGCCTTTTCATGTTGCAACATAGTTGCTATGTCTTATTGTTAGAACTTTATCTTTCATGTTATGTTGAAGTAATATGATCCTAGCTATCAATGGTTTACAAATACTTAGATCAATTTTATGATGGTGCATGTCACCTCAAAAATTATTCTTTCTGTTTATCACTTACCTACTCGAGGACGAGCAGGAGTTAAGCTTGGGGATGTTGATACGTTGCTAATGTATCCATAATTTTTGATGTTCCATGCTTGGTTTTTATCTACTTTCTTATGTTTTGTCCACACTTTGGAGTACTTTTTATACACTTTCTTGGACTAACCTATTAACAAGATGCCACAGTGCCAGTTACCTATTTTATGCTCTTTTTGGTTCCAGGAAAGTCAGAAAATGAATATTCTCGGAATTGGACGGGACAAAAGCCAAAGTCAGTTTTTCACCGAGGGGGACACGGAGCCAGAATACGAGACGGAGAGGGGCCAGAGGGCCGCCACACCACCTGGCCGTGCGGCCAGGCCTGGCCAGCTCCAGGGGTGGTGTGGCTGCCGAGGGCACCCCCTCGGCCTCCCCTTTCGCCTATAAGATGCCTCCAATACAGAAACCCTAAGTACCCGATCAAAATTCCACGAAAGAGTCTGTAGCTACCGTCATCTCCATCCCTAGATCGGGAGGGATCTGAAGCTCTTCCCGACACCCTGCCGGAGGGGAGAATTCACCCTGGAGGCCTTCTTCATCACCATGCAAGCCTTTGGTGTGATGCATGAGTAGTTCATCCTTGGACTACGGGTCAATGTAGTAGCTAGATGGTTGGTTCTTCTCCTTTGTGCTACCATGTTTAGATCTTGTGAGCTCCATTCATGATCAAGATCATCTATTTGTAATCCTACATGTTGTGTTTGCGGGGATCCGATGGATATTGAGATGCTATTTCAGATTGATTATTGATTCTAGCATGTCTTTGTTATTTTTGATCTTGCATGCTCTCCGTTGTTAGTGACTATCTTGGCCAAGTAGATGCTAGCAACTCCAAGAGGGAGTATTTATGCTTGGTAGTGGATTCATGCCTCTAGTAATCTGGGGAAGTGACAGAAATCTCTAAGGTACTATATGTGATGTTGCTACTAGGGAGAAAACAACAATCCTTTGTTCATAGAACAATCGTATTGATTACTTTACACGCAATGCGTAATGGAATTATCTATTGCTTGTAACTTAATACTGGAGGGGGTTCGGATGATAACCTAAAGGTGGATTATTAGTCATAGATGCAGTTGGATTACGGGCTATGTATAATGTTGTAATGCCCAATCATATCTTATAGGATTCAAGATGATTAGTATATGAATGATTGCTTTCTTGATGTTTGTCAATTGCCCTGCTGTAATTTGTTCACCCAACATGTCATCTATCTTAAGGAGAGCCACCACAAGTGAACTATGGACCCCGGTCCTTTCTTTTACCATCAATCTATAATTGTTTACTGCTTTCTGTTTACTTTCTGCAAGCTATTACTTTCTTCCACACAATACGTTTAATCCTTTGTTTTCAGCAAAACCGGTGAGATTGACAACCTCACTGTAAGTTATGTGGTTGCGTTGTGCAGGATTCCAAGTTGGCAACAACACCTTGGAGGTTTTTCCTTGCTCCTACTGGTTCAATAACCTTGGTTTCATAACTGAGGGAAACTTACTGGTGTGCTCATCATACCTTTCTCTTGGGGTTCCCCAACGAGCTCGACATCAACCACGAGCCAGCATGTCCCAAGCTCCTCCTTGCTGTTGCTGCTGTCCCTCCCAAGAAGGGTTGTGTCCCTGCTCTTCCTCCTACTCCTACTCCTGCTCCTCATCATGCCGCTACCCTTCATCTTCCTCTTCCTCGGGCTGGAGTTCACCCAAGATCTCCGTCACTTGGTCCTAGTTGAGGATCCAAGTTATCTTCTCCACAATTAAGAAGGCTTGGGGGCAGGGCAACTGAACCTGCTCACCTTGTGCATCACCAAGATAACTGAATTGATATGCCCGGAGCCTCCAGTTAGCATGGTAAACACCAAGGAAGCCACAAGCAGTCATATACTTGACGTCCATTAATTTCAAGCCGTCAACAGGTTCCATAACAGGTAGTACAATGTTTAGTGGATAGGCAAGGTGGGTTATAAATCCACCAATGTGAATATCACCTTTGGTCTTGTTGCTTTGGTGGCGGAAGTGCTGGATGAGTAGAGCTGCAGTACTAGGGCTCTGCGGTGAAGTGGGGAAGAGAGTCTTGGTGATCATAGCCATCTCCGCATTAGCCATGGAGCCTATGTCACCTCTTCCTAGTATTGTGTTGGCGAGGAAGCAAGCATAGTAGCAGATGGTTGGGTTCTGAATGGTGGGCATCTTCTTCTAATAAAAGTGCCTGCCACCATTAACAGAAATAACCTCCCAAGTCTCTCCACTTGTGACGCTATAGAGGTTAGTAACAGTGGGCTCCCCAGTATGAGGGAAGCTAAAAGCATTGCAAAATTGTTCAAAATTTATTTCATAGTGTTGTCGGTTCATGGTGAAGCTTATCGTGCACATGTTACCTTTCTCCCTCTGGTCGTCATAGAAGGAGGCAAGGAACTCGTCCATGAGCTCGGCGTAGGTGTCGTGGCTTGCAAAGCAAAGTACTGCCAACCCCGCCCTGCTGCACATGAGGTCGAAATCCTCCTTCAACCCTGCCGCGGTGAGAAAGTTGTGGTTGGCCCAACATGTGGGTAGCACCCTCCTTGATGAGACAATGCCTAACTTGGAGTTGCACGAGGCTCGGGACCCCGAGCTTAAGCCCTCACTCCGTTGGCGCTTGCTCGAACGAAAGAGGTTACCAATTTTGTTCATCGTGATGCACTGAAAAATTTCACCATAAAACCTTAGGCATATAGTTTCTATATGATATACAAACGATTCTACATGGAAAAAATCAATCCTACCATGAGAAATTAATAGGAAAAACAAAATAAGCTTGAGTTCATCCACTAGATCAATGTGAGAGTTTCAACCATGAAAGTCTGAAAATAAAGCATGGATAGGGAGAGAAACATACCGATTTGTTGATTCCCCCACTCAAGCAAACGAAATCCACGAAGAATCAAGAGTTCTAGGTGGATTTTGAGAGGTTTGGAGAGAGTACGTAAGTAATAATGAGGAGAGGAGGAAGAACTAGCGACTATACAGCTGGAACTATATGGGCGGGTGATGTTGTTCCACCTGTATAGTTGCGGCAGCTCCGCCAACTAGGGTTTCTTTATACAGAAAACAGTTATACGGACGCAACTATACGGCCAGATCACAATGATCCCGCCATATAGTTGGCCGTTAAACTGTCTGCCTCTTGAGATAAATTTCTAAAACCAGCATCGATATTTATACGACCAGAACTATACAGCCGAAACTTTTATTCCTACCATATAGTTGGTCGTTAAACTCTCAGTACCTTTGGAATGAAATTCTACGAAGGCATCGATATCTATACGACCGGAGCTATACAGTCGGAATTTTTATTTCCACCATATAGTTGGTCGTTAAACTCTCAGTACCTTTCAGAAAATTTTGTACGAAGGCATCGATATTTATACGACCGGAGTTATATGGCCAGAATTTTTATTCCCGCCGTATAGTTTGTCGTTAAACTCTCAGTACCTTTCAGAAAATTTTGTACCTCTCAGGACCAAATCTATACGATCGGAGCTATATGGCCGAAATTTTTATTCCAACTGTATAGTTGGTCATTAAACTCTCTGTGTCTTTGAGGAAAATTTGTTAATGACAAAGATATCTATACGACCGGAACTATACGGCTAGAATTTTTATTCCCGCTGTATAATTGGTTATTAAACCATTAGTAATCATCAAAAAAATTATATTTATTCGATGGTACCTTCTTATCCCAAAACTTAGCGAAATACCTTGTTTTTAATAGAAAATTGATAGTAAAAACTGTCGACCAACATTAGCATATTAAAAGAAAAAATTTAGCTTCCGTAGATGGTAAACTTAAACTTTTATTCTCATTATTTTCTATAGTCATTCAATCGAGGTTTCTACTACTTTTTGACAGTTGCATCTTCACGAGCACGCTTCCGCAAGAATGTTTGTGAAAAAGTGGTAGGAATACGATGAACCTCTTATTCTCTAATCTACTAAATTGACGAAATGGGTTGACTCCCATTAAGCATTTATTAAGAATGGTTGAGTAACTCAACCTCTTCTCTCTTCTCGAATTCTTACCTTTGGTTGCCTCTTATCAAAGGCACTTACCACATGAACTCGTTTTGCTGGTGGAACATATCTTTCTCCTACTTCTATCTTCTTTGGAAAATACTGGATTATTTCAGCATCATAAACATTGAAGATTATCTTTCCTTCAGCACAATCTACTGATGCACATGTAGTACTAAGGAAAGGTCTTCCAAGTATTATAGATAAACTTTTATCTTCTGGCATTTCAAGAATAATAAAATCAGTGGGAATAACATGCTCATCTATCCTAAGTAAGACATCCTCAATCATACCAATGGGTTGTTTAGTGGACTTTTCAGCCATCCGTAAAGTGATAGAAGTAGGAGAATACTCCCCTAATCCTAACCTTTTATAGAGGCAGTATGGCATTACACTAACTCCTGCTCCTAGATCACACAAGGCATTATGAATATCAGTTTTGCCTATTGAACATGAAATAGTTGATATTCCGGGATCTCCAGACTTAGAAAATAGCTTCCCATTAGCAGGATAGCTAGTTACCATGGCAACAGTTTCAGTTATTTCTTTCTTTCTACCAAGCATATCACGGAGGAATTTACCATAAATAGGAACTTTGATTGCATCTGCAAATGGGATTTCTGGACAAAGGTCACTAAGTGCCTTTGTGAAAGAATTATAAATTACCTGATCCGGTGCTTTCTTTTTTCCATCTACGTAAGGAAGCTTTTTCTCACCTGACTTACTCTTGTCATTTACCTTTTGTGGGGGGTCAAGCTCTTCCGTTGCTTTCTTTTGTTGTTGCTTATTGCTTTTCTTCTTTTCTACTACAACAACTTCATCTTCCTTGCTTATTTCTTTATCTTCTCTTGGATCTACCGTCTCTGCATCAGAGTCATAATGGTCATCTTGTCCATCAATTTGGTCCTCCTTGGTTTGATCTTGCGTCTCAGTTTCATCTTGAGGATCCACCAATGTATCATCTTCTTGGCTTACTTCGAGCAAAGATTTTTCCTTTTGCTCTTTTTCGGCTTCGTATTCCGGTGGTCCTAAGGGTCCTATAACAACTGCATCCCTTCTTATGACAATATTAGTAGAAACAGGAATATCTTTATCTTCACGAAGAAAAATTTGATAACCACATGCTATTTGTTCACACTGACTTTCAATCATACTAAGATACTTGTGAAATAATTTTATTTCTTGGCTAATCTCATCATAATTTTCCATGAGTTCCGCTAAAATCTTTTTGTGTTTTTGGATATACTTATGTAAGTTATTATTAGATTTTACTTGTCGATGTTTTAATTCTTCAAAAACTTTTCTAGTTTCATCTTCTTAAGTTAAAACTTGTAACAGACCTACTTTGTTTTCCATAACAAGTTCAGAAGGTATAAAGTTTTCTTTCATAGTTTTGCGTACCTTAGGCATAAGATCAGGAGTTATCTAAAGTATCCCTTTTTACGACTTAATGCCAAAATCAGGATTATATAAAGAATCTTTCTAGCCCTAGTAGACATTAATTCCAAACATTCTTTACTAGTTAAAGTATTTATTGATCCTCCTGCTGAGAAGTCAAGAAACTCTCTACATTGAGTATTAAGACCATGGAAAAATAAATGGAAAATTGTTAGTTCAGAATATCCATGATTAGAAATACTATTGATCATTCCAAAGAATCTTTCCCAGGCTTGTGGGTAGGCTTCTCCCACGTTCTGACTAAAGTTGCCTATGTTCTTTCTTAGTTTAGTTACCTTTTTAAAAGGAATAAATCTCTTTATGAATTTAGTAATGCAGTTTTCCCAACATTTAATGTAATGGTGAGGGAGAGAATATAACCATTCTAGAGCTTTACCTATAAGGGACCATCGAAATAATTTAAGATGAGAGAAGTCTCTTGGCAAACCTTTTAGTCCGAGCGATGTTATCACATCATCAAATTCTCCAATATGTCTTCATGGGTCTTCATCTTACCTTCAACTGAAAGCTTTCTCCTGCAAAATTTTAATAAGTCCACCATCAGTTCGATATTCTCTAACTCCAGGATTAGGGAACGCTATTGGTTGTTTAAGAAATTCAGAACTTGGAGCACTGTATTCCCTGAGAGTTTTCTCAGGTTTCATAGGAGTTTTCCTGTAAATAGACATGATTTCCATAATATCACTAAGGTTTTCAACTTCAACTTTATTTGATCTTAAAAGTTTTTCTATAATTTCTTCACGCCTCTGAGCAGGCACACGCTCAATATAATCCGGCAGGTAGGTCCTACCAGAGCGTGTATACCCTTTATCTCCTAGGGAGAACATTTTGTAGTAGCAACACCTGAAATATCAAAAGATAAACACTTAGCACTTAGCTCCCCGGCAATGGCGCCAGAAAATAGCTTGATGTCTACAAGAGAACACAATGTTTGTAGCTAGTTTTGAAGTACATATATCATTCCCACGGGGAGCCCAAAGGTAAATGTTTATGGGTGAAGTCTCTGTCACACCCGAAGTTGTCATAGGTCTTCGAAGTGTTGAAATAGGAATGGGGTTTTGATTAAATGAGATGTATTGAAATAAAACTAAAATGTAAACTTCAGAAATATAAAGCATAAAAGTAAAGAATGACTTGGTTGTTTATTATTTCCTATAGACGGTGAAAGAAGGTGCGGGGAGATTCAGTTCATGGTGATAGTGACTGTGCAAGGTGGACGAATGATAAATGTAACAATTATAATCTTATAAATATATGTGTAGGCAAGCAACCCATAATTAGCCGGAACTCCTCTTGGTAGATTTCATCCCAACTTCAATAATCCTACTAGCCTGTTACCAAAACTATGGTCAGACACTAGACGATTAAGACCCTTCAGGTCGCTTAGCGATTAAGCTCCTTGGATTGGACTAATGTAATAAGCACGATGGTTCCTCGTTATCCTTGAGTCTACTAGCTTTCCATTGATATCCCCATGTCACTCGTGGGTCGCCGGTCCACTAGCAAACAAGATCTTATCTATGTAGAAGAAAGCATCATATTGTCTGGGCCCTTAATTGGACAACAAGCATTAGGTAACCCACAGATAGTTAAACACACATAATATAGTAATTAGAATCAATCACAAACTAATGGAAAATATATGAAGGCACATCACATCTCACCAATCCCCTACATCTCCCACTCCCAAGGTAATTACTCACACATGAGAGAAGAATGGATCATCAATATAATTGAATAAAGGGGATTCGTCTTTGTATTACCGTGGAGATCCACAATAAGAATAGAAAAATATCCAACACAATTCAAGATGGGAAGAAACAATCTCAAACCCTAGTCTTGCAAGGTGGAGATCCCTCTCTCTCTCAAGTACAAGTAGTGGCTATGGGGGTGTATTGGCTAGGAGGTCGAAGATCATAGAGCGAGATGAAGAACGCCTTCCCCCTCTTCTCTAGATATCTTCTTTCTCCCTTCTAGATGGTATGGCAGATGTTGTGTTGTGTTTTCGTCCTTGATCCCTTCATGGAAGTTGTCCCTTTTTACAAGACAGAGGCGGCGGCAACTATACGGCGGGAACTATACAGCCGAAAAAATATTTCCGTTGTATAGTTGCTCGTTAAAGCTTCTGTGAGCTCCCCTCGCATGCTTCCAAGGTGGAAATCGCTTGTTTTCTCCAGAATATTGTGTTTCTCTAGTGAAATCCCTCTGTTGACGTTCAGAACCTGAAACACACATTAAAAACCAAGCTTTCTTTGCTACCGAAGTATTAGCGTTAGGTAAAGCGAGAAAACGATCAAATCTAGGAGAAAACCATCAATAAAAGCCATCAAAATATGTTGAATCTCACAGCTATCACTGGGTGACCCAGGATCACATGATATTGTGACGGCCAGTCCATGACTTCGAACACGAGCTTTTCATGCCTGAAATTTTCCTTGGATCCAAAAACAATGTCAAGAGATATTTTACCTAGGGGATTTCAGCCTTACCTAGTACTATGTCGTGGAAGGTTGTTTCGTTGGTGCTAGATTTGTTAAAGAACAATTCATCGCCTTCAGTGTCTTAGCGTAAATCAAGTTGATGCTGCTTCTCGCATCTATGAAGACTTTACTCATATCAAACCCACCCACTTGTGCTTCTACTATTAGGGCTGAGTGGCCTGGTCATGGTACTCGAAGTGGCTGATCAGCTCTGCTAAATGGTATTTCCTGTTCTGACTAGTGGAGATATTCGGCTATGGCTGGTGGTGCCATCTCTGCCATGTTGACTTGTCTTGTAATCAACTTTTGGATCCTATTAGAGGGGCGTCCTTTCTGGATCATTGACATTGCCCCTTGGACCTGGGGTATCCATTTTCTTGATTTCTTTTGTTTTGTCGATGCCCTGCTGGGTCTTCCAGCATTTGCATTGCGGACATTGGTGGGTCTCGAGTTCTTGGCTGATATCGCTGTGTTAATTGGCTTCCTCCAACGTTATCCCTGTTCTTGCGGTGTGAACTATTGTAATCGTCGTTTCTTTGGTTGTTCTCTCCCAAAAACCTAGCTGCAACATAGCTTTGTCCTCCATGTCCGTTGTTGCTTCTTGATCTCCTGACGTTGTTGCACCTATCCCTATCTTCACCGGGTGAACGCAAGCACTTGTTGTGTACTGCGTCCTCTCCATCAGACCAATGATTTGCCATATCCATTAGTTGTGAGATTGTTTTGGGCTTGACCCGCCCTAGTTCTTCTATGAATTCTCGGCGGTGAAGGCCGTTGCTAAAGGCGTCGATTGCCCTTTCATCGGATATGGCCTCGGGTGAGTTTTTGATGATGTTCTAGAACTGTATGAAGGCTCGTGTTAACTCTCCAGGTTTTTGTTTGCACGCTCGCAATTGTTCCAGAGATGCAGGTTGCTTGAATGTGGAATGGAAATGTCAGATGAACTTATCTTCGAAGTCGTTCCAGCTGCTAATGGAATCTTCAGGTAGCTGTCTTAGCCATGACCGTGTGGCGCCGGTTAGGTGGAGCTGTAGGCTCTGCATTGTGGTGGCCATGGAGCCACCTTGTAATTTAACGGGGGCCAAATAGTCTGCCAACCAGGCTTCAGGTTCTTGGAGGCCGTCGTACTTCTGGCAATCATGAGGAAGTTTGAAATCCTTGGGTACTAGGGTCTTACGAACTTGTTGGCTAAAATAGCTGGCTCTGCATAACTCATAGTCATCCTTGCTATCGCCATTGTTGTATCTTTGGCTACGACTTTAATCCTTGGATCTATCATCCCTGCGCTGTGTAATGTTGTCTCTTGAGTCGTTTCGCGGCTCGGATCCCAAAAAGTGCACCCGATGTGGCGATCGTTATCATCGGGTGTGCCCCACCTGCCGAGGGCTACTGCGATGGCATGGGGATCTATCGGGTTGTCGTGTGATTCCATGTTCTGCTTGTGCAAGAGGTTCTCCTACCATGCTGAGATTCATCAGAGCGGAGCAATGGAGAGCTGCCCGAGGATCGTCGGGGGCAGGTTGAGTTGTGATCAGGTATGTTTGCGCAGCTACAATTGTGGCTTGAGCTGTTTTTGCTTTGATGTCCCATTGGATCTACTGACATAAACGATAGATCGAGATCCTAGGATAGCTCGTTTCTCTCTGCTTCAGGGATATTTTGCGGCCGAGAGGCTCCCCTTCTTGGTGGTGCTCCTCTAGTTACGCTTCCTGATCCTCGGGTGGAGCTTTGTCGATCTGGCTTTACATCCTTAGTAGATCCCTCTTCTTGTGATGAAGCAGATATTGGTAGGCTATGAGATCTTCACGTGTGGCATCGGCTATCATCGGGACCATGCCTGAAATTGCGTCCCTTACTTTTTTCCGTGCTTCGGATGAAGCCGGAAAGTTTGCTGCTTGCCTCTACGTGGTTCTCCTCCTCCTAGGACTATGAAGTTGTTTATAGGGTCTCCTTCGGTTCTGTGATCTCCTTCATTACCATGTTCTCCTGCATCGTCATCCGATAAAATATTATTGGGGTCAACGAGAGGGTTACCATTAGAATCATGTTGGGTTGAGGCATCTCCGATAATGACGCACACTTGGTGATGAGTTATGTATGAACTAGTGACGTCGTCATCGGATCCGGGGGAGACACTGTCGAGGGGATTAGTGAAATCGAGCGGTTTCTGCTCTCAGTAAATTTTGGGCATCCTGATTCCAAAGTCGATGCTTTCGCTGCTTTCTTCGGGTTCGATGTTTGCTGGGTCCGATCCATGTGATGGAGTTTGAGAGTATGATCAGAGGGAGAGATCATCGTAAAGGCCATCAAGGTCCCCCTAGATCTTCTATGTTTTCAGAGTTTTCCTCATCTTTCTCTATTTGGGGTACAACCTCCACAGATGACCCGGCCGAAGTTGCAGGTATTACTGTAGGCATGGCTTTTTCGACCGACGGTCCCAATGAGATCGGAGCCGAAAGGTGCAGTTCTTTGGGTTCCTCCACCTAAAAGTGAAAAATTCCGATGATCAGATCGGATCCACCTTTGAAATCAGCGGGTACCGACATGGGGGTGGGTGGGAGTGGTGTCGCTTCTGCCAAATTATGGCTTGATGAAAAGGGGTCCACCGAATCCATGACTCTAACGTTTAGATTTCCCACAGATGGTGCCAATTGACGAGGTGTAACCTCGGCAATGTCCATGGTTATGGACTAAGGGTTTCATGGAAAAGAGAACATTGGGGATTCGTTGGATGTCAGACAAACAAGGGAGTTGAAGTCGTCTGATTATCGAGAGATAATGCTATTACAGATTGCTTGAGAGTTTTTTGGTACCTCTCCGCAGGATCCTCCTAGCCTATATATAATAGGCTAGGTCTCAGGGCTATGTACGGATAGGTTACATATTCATTATTACAACACCAACACAACGTCGATTTCTATATCCTTATTTAAGTAAACTAATACTTCTGTCGGATGCCTCTTGGCCCTGTTTCTTGGGTCTTCATGGGCCGTGAGCCTTTATGAAGCTAGGGTAACAAAACATAAGTACCCAAATAATCATACCCATGTCACTCTCCCTCTACTACTTACTTGTATCTCAAATGAACCAACCGCTCCTATGGAGGCCCCCGGTGCACCTTATAAAGGGGTTGACAGGTTACATGTAGGGCTTACATGGCCCGAATATTCCAAGCATATTCCAGTATAGAAGTCGTTGGTTAGGCCAGATCCCATTCCCATCGTGTGGTCCTAGGATGGAACTTGACCTTGTCCCATCCCGTCAGACCATTGGTGGTCTGACACTGTTCCCTCTAGGAATCCTGCGTGCCAACCTTGTTCTAGGTTTCAGGGGTGTGCTTGACTTAGCGCTTATCTCTTCTAGGAATTCTGGGAGAGAGAAGCACTGACTCCCAGGATGGCTCACACCCTTTTGGTACACGCCAACTCCCGAGTCACCCCTACCTGGATGACTCAGCCAGGAAGGTACTTGCACATGGAAACAACACATACACCGTGCCGACATAACTTATATGTCGGACATGTCATGACGGGTTAATCCGACTTGGGTAACTCGGCCATGATTCAGCCAACCCACTTGAGTCAACTTATACCTCAGTCAACCTAATCTTTATACCTTAGCATTACCCTAACTTGGGTCATCCCCCAACATTAGTCCCCAAAGCTATTGCGGTCTTAGCATCTTTAGCTAAAAAGGTCAAGCAGGTTCACCTTAGTCAGATCTTTGTCCATATTGCCGAATTACTTAGATGTCGGCCCATACCGATTTTGATTCAGCTGCACTAGTTGGTGACTCATTATCCACTATTGGCCTTTCTTGGCCCCCAATCTGAGATATATCTTGCTGGACGAATTAGTTTCCATGTTCGTATTATTTCCCTTAGACATTTTATTCCTTTCGTATTCCTCCTCTCATCCTATGTGTCATAGCAATCAATGTGTTGCGCCTCATTTTATGGGCCAAGATACTATTCAATGTCACGTTGTGGCAGTTATCACTGCCACATATCATATCACATCGCTGCGCGGCTCCTCGATTACCGTCACAACCACGGGATGTGGTTATACCTCTGTGGAGTGTAACCGTGTGTGTGGCACGTTCGATTTAACTTCTCCGTGATATACACACACACATCATGGGGTCCCTGGGCGCAACAGATACCACTACCCACAATGCTCTGCGCGGTTAAATAGGGGAGCCAGGAAACCCTTATTCACTTGTCCCACTCCCGCTCTCTCTTCTTCATCATGCCGCCACCGCTGCTCTTTGCAATCACACAACCGCGCCGCCCCTTTGCCTTTGCCATGGGGCTGCACCATTCCATGCCTTGCGCCTCCAAGGCTAGCAACACAATGGACAACAACAACCTCAAGATTGATCCCCAAGACGTCATCACCGTTGAGCATGAAGAACACGAGGCCGACTAGGAGTAGGGCTCCTAGGAGGGCTCCGACGTGACCCAGGCTGAAATCGACTGGCTCTGGCGGTCCCGGCGAATCCCGTCGAAGGTAACCTGCCACATCCCTAACGACGAGCAGGTCCCTGACGCCAAAGAGGGTGAGTATGGTGTCTTCGTGGCTCACTTTGTGAGAGGATTTGTGCTTCCAGTCAGCGATTTCGCCAATGAATTTCTCAAAACTTTTGGCCTCCAGCCTCACCATCTTCCGGCTAACGCCATTGCCTCCCCCTCTGGTTACATTTCTTGATGAGGGATACTTCGGCCTCTAGCCCAGTATATAGCTTTGGGCGAAGTACTTTCAACTTCAGTCCAACATTGTTCCTTCTCTGCGTGTTCCCAAAGGTGAGAAACGCTTGACCCATTGTGGGGATGCTTCCATTACATCCCGAAAGAGATCTATCTTCCCCTAGATCCAAGGCATCGAATCTTGCAAGAAGTGACTTAGATCATTCTTCTACGTGAAGAATAATACCAATAGAGATTTGATTTGGCTCCCTACTTTCTCTGTCGGTGTTCCCTCCAAGACCAACTGGGATTTTGACCCAAAGAACACAAACCTGTTTCTTAACAAGGTCAACTCGTACATTGAAGAGTTGAAATATGCCAGGTTATCTAGTGAAGATCTGATTGCGACATTCATCAGTAGTCAGGTTTGCCCGCTTCAGCATTGTAGCCATAAGATTTGTCACATGAGAGGTTGGTTTGACCTGAACCGCACCTCTACTATCGAGCTCACCAAATCTCAAGTCTACAAGCGAGTCAAGTCCATATTTAATATGGAGATGACCGAGACGTGGGATTGAAGCAAAGCTCCTTTCATCCGACAGACCTTGCTCCCTAGGTAAAACCGAGTCATTCTTGCCAACGTATTCGTTATGTCGATAGATTAGTTTATCTGGTCCTTCTTTGTTTCATTGTGCAGAGATTCCTCCAACAAACTGTCGAGGATAGCGAGACTCTATCTCTTACTTGGGGCAAGGATCGTGATACCTTGGATTCGGAAGAGACAGACTTCGGGGATTTCATGCCTATTCTTGATGCCAGCTCTGGCTGACCCCAAGGTTAGACTCATGTCCTAACACCATTAATGGAGTGGTCGGATGATGAGGAGGAGGAACATGATTGTCACATTCGTGAGGTATTTGACCCAATGCCACTATCATTCACCTATCCGACTAACTTTATACCAACTAACCCAGTTGGTCAGGTGCATGATGTGCCTCCCGTCGTTGTGGGAGATCAAGGGTTGGTGAATAAACATGTAGCGCCCTCAGCCCCGCCATCCGAGTCTCTTAAGCCCTTGAAGAGGCACAAGAGGGGATTCAAGAAGGTCTAGAAGTCGAGAGCACCACCTTCTATTTCCAGGTAAGCTTCCTCTTCTAGGTTAATCTCGTATTTCTTGTTTCTCCCTTTATGTATTTCTTGTTTCTCTCTTTTTGTTCTGACTCTTTTTGTCTCGTTGTTTCCAATTGCATGGTTGCTTTAGATATTCCCCAAAGCGGTTCAAGCATGACTTCTCCCATTGTCACACGGCCATCTCCTCCTCCTCAAGATGACATTTGAGTCCCTAGAGCTCGATTTGGGGTAATACTCCCCCAGCGCCGGATACCAATATTTCTTGGCCAGAAGGTGAAGCTAGGGCTAGAGGGGGAGGTAGTGCTCCAACTGACAAGGTCATGCTAGATCAGAGGGAGGATACCTCGGCCCCTGTTAGAGAGAATGAAGAATGTGGCACCAGCAACATCGGTGCTGAGACAGTTTCAAACGAGGCTCCAATAATCCTAGAGCCAGATCAAGTTCAAGCATAGCAACCACAAAATCATGAGCCAGTTTTGACTCAGCAGCAGCGACAGGCACAATCATACTCCTAGTCAGCCAGGACTTAGCAACAAGAACAACATCCGCAGAGCTAGCAGGATCAACCTCATCCAACTTCCCAATCTGAACCTCAACCAACAACATCGTAGCAGCAGGCTAACCCAACAACTAAGCTAAAGAAACCAGCTACAATAGCCAAGGTGGCGTAGAAGAAAACTGTGGTTGTACCCCAGCAATCGCTAGCTACTACAATGCATAAAAACCCCAGTGCCACCTCTAGTTCAGCTAAAGATACACAACTAGCATTGCATGTTAGCCCTGCTGCAGCGATGGACACCAAGACAACTTCTGTCAGGAAAGGTTTAGTCCTGGCCTGGACAATGAGCGGTCACAGCCTTGGCTCACTCACCGAGTATGCCACCAACTGGAACAACGTCAAATATGACGAAGTTACTTCTGGAAATCCTCTACCACAGAAATTTGTCCTAATAGAAATTGTGAGAGGATGTTTACTGCTAGGATGGCTCTCCCCGAAGCTGACAAAATGATAGAGGTAAATATCCTATCTTTACTTTTTATATTTGTACTAAATATATACATAACCCCTAGTCCCCAAGCCTCCGGGGGAGTAAGATATTACTCGGGCAGAAGCTCCTAAACCAATCACTATATAATTTAGCTTAGAATCTTAACTCATCAAAGATATTGTGTCGAGTCACTTTAACTTAGTCAGAATTCCTATTAGAATCAAATATCCAGCCACCTAGATTCATGGCAAGTTTACTTGACTCGAATCTTGAGTACAATCAAATATCCATCCACCTAGATTCATGTTAAGTTTAGTTGACTCAAATCTTGAGTAGAGTCAAATATCCAGCCACCTAGATTCCTGGCGAGTTTACTTGACTCGAATCTTGAGTAAAATCAAATATCCAGCCACCTAGATTTGGGCTAAGTTTACTTGACTCGAACCTTGAGTCGAATCGAATATCCAGCCACCTAGATTCGGGTTAAGTTTACTTGACTCAAATCTTGAGTAGAATCGAATATCCAGCCACCTAGATTCGGGTTAAGTTTACTTGACTCGAACCTTGAGTAGAATCGAATATCCAGTCACCTAGATTTGGGTTAAGTTTACTTGGCTCGAATCTTGAGTAGAATCGAATATCCAGGCACCTAGATTCGGTAAAGTTTACTTGACTCTAATCTTGAGTAGAATTGAATATCTAGCCCCTAGATTCATGTTATGTTTACTTGACTCGAATCTTGAGTAGAATCGAATATCCAGCCACCTAGATTTGGTTAAATTTACTTGACTCAAATCTTGAGTAGAATCAAATATCCAATTTACTCGGTGATTAAATACTTTGTCATTTCCAGATTTCCACCAACAGGCACACCGTTGAGTTTCAAAAACTCCTCTTTGAGCACTGAGGTCTCTCTACCAAGCACAAGAAATTGTTGCTTGAGATGGAGAGTAAGGGTATGCCTCTACCTCACTGCCACAGTACTCTTTTATTTTGTATCTGTCGAGTTAACCGTTGATTCGCTCTTTTTCAGCCGAGGTCGAGGCCCAGAATGAGGAGCTGAAGAAGTGCCTAGCTGATCAAGAAGGTACTTTGCCTTTTGCACCTCACTTTGCATTTGCCCCTTTTCATTTCGCACTGTAATTCTTACCTTGGCTCAACCGGGACAAAAGTTGTTGTAGAGGTTCATCAGGATTGAATATATATGCCCAAACTGATGACTCGTTTTCTTGAACAAGTAGGAGAGCTTCAAACTCAACTGAAGGAGAGAAATGATGAAATCTCTTGGGTACACGCCGAGAATGAAAATCTGAAGAAACTCTAGAAAGCTGAGCTTGAAAAGGTCAACCAGGAGTTCACCGAGGAGAAAACCCGGCTCACCACCTAGATTGAAAAAAAGACCAGAATCTACTCAAGGAGGCTGAGATCAAATTTGACTCGGTTTCCACCGAGTTTGAAAAACTCAAGGACACTGGGAGGTGGTTGGCTGAGCTCGACCAGATCAATAACATTTATGGACCGTAAGTTTCTGCCCTTGACTTCTCCCGCATCGCTGATATTTTTCCTGTACTCATATTTTTTAACTTTGTGTTTCTTGCTCGTTCTCTAGGAAACTTCCCTGAGTCAAAGCCTCTGGCTAATGCTGCCGTCAAGAAGTGCCAAGCTAAAAGAGCCGAGGCTGGTCCTATCCCGGACAAGCACACTATGGAGGATGCCATGGCCAGTCTCTCGACCAGCCTTGGGCCAGTAAAATCGTATGGGGTTGATGTTCTTGAGGGTGCCATTCGAGTATTCCATGTCCTCTGGCCAGAAGAACATGCCCCAAAACATGTATTGCATATGGTTAACAGATTTATGGAGTGCGAGGAACGAGTCAGCATATGGCATGAGTCAGTTTCTCGAGCTGGTGCCGACATAACTCTAGCCTTTGTGCTATCATGGTATGAAGGTATGAACTTAGATATTCTCTAGAACATGCGCACTTGGTCCCAGTGGACCACTGACCCAGACTTCATCAGGAGGCGCCAAGCTCGAGCTTATGATCTCATTCAATATGGCAGGGTCCATGCTTGGAATGAAGGGTCGAGTTTCCTTGACGAAGTCGACGACAAATACATCGAAAACGGTTCCGATGAAAATGAGGAAAACCCGGACGAAGAGGAAGAAGCCGAGGATGATATCCCGAAAGCCGCACCTCCTCCTCCATCATCAGATGCTCTTGACTTGGCTACTATCGCTCCTGATTCGGCTACCACTGCTCCTTAGGCCAAAAAACTTTAAATTAGGTTGAATCTCCAGTATGCTGGGTGCAAAATTTATTTTATATAGTTTAAGTTGTTGTGCTACTGCCAAACTTTTATGTCAGATTCCTTTGGGTGAAGTCCTCGAATTTATTTTCTTGTTTACTCAATCTTATGATCTGGCTCATTTCTACCATTTTTTGCATTTGAATTATGAGTTACAAGATCAGAAAATTAAATTAGCAATACTCAAAACCACGAGAATTATTCGACATAATAATAAAGAAAGTAAATATAGGGGTTAATCCAAAAAACAAGTATCGGCTCGCTTATTTCTGTCCTTAGTTGTTTTTCATGTGCCCAACACTCCCTAGATTTTGCTCTTGCTTGCGATGAAGCCGGGTTTCGGACAACAGCAAGTCGAAGAGTGGGCCTTTGGTGCCGATACACTACCAACTCGGTAAAAGGGATAACAAACTTAAGCCAGCCAACATAAAAAATAAAATACTTAATTGACAATTACTACTAAGGCAGTCCCCAAGTAACTACTCGAGGTGCCGAGATTTCATTCATAATCTCATTGCCGGCATACAAACTGACATATGAGAGTTCGAGATACATACACTTCTGCTAAGTGTAAAATGGACGAAGTAGTGCTACATTCCACGGCCTATTTGACTCTTATCTTGACCTATCCGCCTTATTCTTTTCATGTGCTTGAGCATGTATCAGATAATATGCATCATTGTGCAGTGCCTTACTCACAATAAATGTCCCCTCCCATGTTGGTGATAGTTTATGCATGCCGGCTATGCGTTGCACTAGCCAAAGCACCAAATCTCCTTCTCAAAAAATTCGAGGGTTTAATTTCTGGCTATGGTAGCGTCGTAGATTTTGCTGATATATGGCGGATCTGGATAAGGCCATTCTCTCACTTCTTCAAGCAGATCAACATCATTTTGTCGGGCTTCCTGCACTTTGTCCTCTGTATATTGGGTGACTCTTGGCGATTCATGCACTATGTCGGCTGGTAATACAGCTTTTGCCCCATATATGAGGGAAAATGGCATATAGCTAGTTCAACAATTTGGAGTTGTCCTTAGACTCCATAGTACTGCCGGGAGTTCATCAATCTAGCATCTAGCTGATCGCTGCAGGGGCTTAATGAGCCAAGGTTTTATCCCGGACAACACCAGTCCATTGGATCTCTCCACCTGCCCGTTCGATGTGGTTTGTGCGACTGATGCAACATCAAGTTTTATCATTTTCTCATTACAGAATCGAGCAAACGCTCCCTCGGCAAAGTTTGTGCCATTATCAGTTATTATGCTATGTGGGTATCTGTATCTCAAGATTATATCTTTGAGAAATGATACAGTTGTGGGACCATCACACTTCCTTATCGATTTGGCCTCAATCCACTTTGTAAATTTATCACCATGACTAGGATATGAGTTATGTTGCCATGTGCTGGCTTAAATGGCCTGACCATGTCCAAAAACCACACTGCAAATGGCCAAGTGATAGGTATAGTTTTAGTTCAGAGGCCTACATGTGGATCTTACTCGAATACCTCTAACACCATTTGCATTTTCTCATTAAGTCTTCAACTTCCTATAGGGCACTTGGCCAATAAAATGCCTGCCAGAAAGCTTTGGCAACTAGGGCTCTAGATGAGGCATGATGTCCACATTCACCCTGATGGACATCCTAAAGGATTTCCTGCCCTTCTTCCGTGTCAACACATCGCTGAAGAACATTAGTGACACTCCTCTTATATAAATCGCCATTTATAATGGTATAGGCTTACGCCCTTCTCTGGACTTGTATGGCTAAGACTTCAGCATTCGACAAGGTTCCACCTCTTAGAAAATACACGGCAACGCCCAAGTTGGTACAACACGGGCTGAGAAAACAACTTCATCAACTTTCATTGGGTCTACTGACATAACTTCTGCCGGGTTTGGCTATGCAGTCCCAAGATTTTGCAAGGCAGTCCCCGGGTTACTCGAAACACTCCCCCAATCTATATCCATTAGGACAACCTCTGACCCTGGATTGGCTAGGATATAGATTGACTCGGATTCTGGTGATGGTTTGATGGAGAGTTTCCGGAGGTGTTTGAGAGCTATACCCGGCGGGATTGACTATTTGGATGAGCCGAGTTTCGATAACACATCAGCTGCATCATTCTCTACACGAGGTACATGATGAAATTCACATGCTTCGAAGTACCCGCTGATTTTCTGAACATGAAATCTATATGAGTCCATGTTAGCATCAAGTGCGTCCCAATGACCCGAAAGTTGTTGGACTACCAAATCCGAGTGACCAAAGAATTGAATCTGACGGATACCAATCTCTTTTGCTACTTTGAGCCCACGCACGAGTGCCTCATACTCGGCCACATTGTTGGATGCTGCAAAATGAATTTACAGGACATATCTTAGTTGATCCTTCTTAGGTGAGGTAAGGACTATCCTGGCACCTAACCCGGTTTTCATTTTTGACCCGTTGATGGCTTTGAAATATAGCCATATGCGTCCACATTTAAACTGGATATTATTCATATTTTTGATGAAATATCTCTCTAAACCCTAGCACTAATGCCTAATATTCAAAGGGGTATGCAATCCTTTCTTTTATATTTTTCCTACACAGATAATGTCGTTTAAAGATGGGAATCACTACATTAAAGTCAAAGATATGAGATTTCCAACAACCAGAAGAAATCAGGAGCCATGAAGTGGAGGCAGACACTTTAACGACCAACTATATGACCAGAGCAAAATTCTAGCCGTATAGCTCCGGTCGTATAATTGGCACCGCCACTGTCCGGTCAAACAGAACAACTTTTGTGAAGGGACCCCTATATAAAGAAGCCTCAGGCGACAAGAAAACAAGCTAGACCCTCACCAAAAAGTCTCTTCCACTGATCATCAGCCGCCTCTAGATCTCAAAACCCTTCTCCATCTCCATAGCCATATTCCACCACTTGGAATAGTAGATCTCGTCTCCAATTGGCGACATTGTAACACTATTTCTATCAATCTTATGATTTTCATTACAATGTTTATGATTTTTGATCTCATCTCTATGTGTGAGTAATTCTCCTTGGGCTAAGGGCTTCGACCTAGCCATGTAGCGTTTGTGCATGTTATTTATCATAGATGGGATCGTGTATTAGTTGTATGACATGATGATTATTGTATCCTCTCTTTCCTTAATCCAAAGGACTTGTCAGGTACCCAAGACCCCGAGGGTTGAGCCAGGTATAGGGGGTATGAGTAATGACTAATATGCAGGTTGGGAACCCCAGTGACAGAAGGGGTAGTATGGCTGTATGTGAGGGATTTACTTGGGATTAATGGTGACATCACTATGCATATCATTAGTTCTCTTTCTTTTATGGATGAGACTAATAGGTTATTGCTATAAGCAGTTGCGAAGGCAATAGAAATTATGGATGCACTACCCACATATAATTTATCTTGCTCTAACAAGTACATGCATACTTTATTTCTATCGTTTATTCCCATCACATGTTTTTCACGGCTATAGGTGAAACCGAACGCCCTAGGACCTCTCTCTCCATCATCGACAACAACAAAAAGACACAAACTATTGGTTCGGTAAAAAAACAAAAGGAATTATCAAACTCCCGAAGGTCCGTTAAAGTAACTTCACTATGCATTTGCTTCCCCAGGATTCGATAACCCAGGTCTACTAGGGAAAAATAAGCTATACTACATCTGTAATCCGGATCGAAGGTATCAACCCTTTTTCTGGCGCCGTTGCCGGGGAAGCAATAGCTACCCTGGTGAGGTTATTAGGAACCTTGCTAGTTTTAGTTCTTGTTTAAAAAAACTAGTTTGCTTTCAGTCTTTATTTGATAAACCAAAAAAAATATTTAGCCTTTTAATTCTTGCTTTTACAATTATAATTCTCTATTTAAGAAAACCCAAAAGCATACGAAATATGGCTGAAAATAAGCTTGGGGAGTTTGCTACTCCCAACAATGATTATTTGCATAACCCTATTACTCAGCCAGCAATTGATGCTGATGACTATAAAATTAAGCCCCATTATTTAGTTTGGTTCAACAGAATCAATTTGGAGGCTCTATTGTTGAAGACGCGGGTATGCACTTGAATACTTTCACTGGTTTTAGACAGGAAGTGTGTGAGCCACTAGCGCTTGCATGGGAGAGAATGAAAGAATGCATGAGAAACTATCCTAGTGATGGGATGGAAGATTGGTTAATTCGCCGTCTATTTTATAATGCTCTTAACCCTGTTTCTAAGTCTATGCTTGATCCTGCAGCTCGAGGAACGTTTATGGGTAAACATATTACCGAAGCAAAGCAGCTGCTAGACAATATACAAGACAACCATGCCCAATGGCATGTGGATAGATTGAACATGAAGAAGGTGAACTCCATCTCACCACAAGAAAATGAAGAACTCAATGCCAAGTTGGATGAGCTCATACTAGCCGTAAAAAGTAAGGAAACCTAGGTAAGAGCTACCCCTAAAACAAATATCGAAGAAATAGACTTCATAGTTCATAATGATTATAACCCTGCTTCGAAGAAGAATTATAATCCTAATTTTCAGAAACATTATTCTAGTCCTGCAGGTAACTCTAATAATAATATAGGAACTAGTAATGGTAGTCTCCAAGAAACACTAAAGTCTTTTATAGACTCACAAAATGAACAAAACAATATTCTTGTTAAAATAACGGAGAACCATGATGCTATGCTTGGTAAATTATCTAACAAAGTTGTTAGTTTGAGAAATGATTTGCAGGCCCTCCAAGAAAGAACAAGGATCATTGAGGCACAACTAGGTAAGATAACCGAGAGTCAAACTATCATTCTAGCTAAATTTGCAAGTAAGGCTGAGCCCAATCCCATTGAAGACATCAAGATGATGAGAGTTCAAAGGGATGAGCCTGAAGAACTTGATTATAGTAATTCTCCTTCACCAAGCTACACCATTGAAGATCGCGTAAAAAGGATCAACTCCAAGATTCCGGTAGGTGAAGGTAGTGAGGAAGATATGTACCAACACTTTGTTAATCAGGTAGCAATTAAGGTACGTGAGCTTGAGGAAGAATATAAGCAAATTGCTGAAAAATTACCTATGAAGTTAGATAACATATTTGATCCTACTATTAAGATTAAAATTGGAACCAATGAGATAGCTGCACTTTGTGATCTAGGTGTAAGCGTCTCAACAATTCCGAAGAGTTTTTTTGTAAGTTAAATCTTGGCTCCTTTGAAATTACTGAGTTAAAATTGTATCTAGCAGATTCTACCTACAAACAAGCTATAGGAATTAAGGAGAATACTTTAGTATACATTAAAGGCTGTCCCGCTCTCATTGATTTTGTTATTGTTGACATGCCTGAAGATGCTACTGCTCCTATTATATTAGGCCGTCCTTTCTTAAGAACTATTAAGGCTTTGATTAATCTACATGAATGGAACGTGAAGCTTCAATTGCCTTCGCGGGATCCTTTTGTTATTCATTTCCCCAGGAATAAGAAAGCCAAGCATGATGAAAAGGAGACCATCACTTTGAAGGCCAACTACTTTGGAGTGGGTGTTCCACTCATCTGGCCTAAGTAAGCAACATTGAGGTCAAGCTATTGACCATAAAAGAGCGCTTCATGGGAGGCAACCCATGTGAAATAAAGGTTTTAGTAAAGTTTTTAAGTTAGTTTATGTTCAATAAAGGGTGCTAGAAAACTCCAATTGAGAGGAAGAAGTTCAGTAGTACTAAAAATCCTACTTTATTCATGTTGTTGTTGATCGACAATATTTAATAACATTTTTCGGTCAAAAACAAGGTATATCACTAAGTTACAGGAAAAGAAATAATTTTCAAAGAAACATAATTTTTTTGATGCACACATAGAGTTTAACAATCAACCATATGGCGGGAATAAAAATTCCGTCCGTATAGTTCCGGTCGTACAGATATCTTGGCCATCGACAATTTTTCTTTCATATGTACTGAGAGTTTAACGACCAACTATACGGCGGGAATAAAAATCCAGCCGTATAGCTCCGGTCCTATAGATATCGGTGCCTCCGTACAAATTCTTTTCTAATGTACTGAGAGTTTAATGACCAACTATACAGCGGGAATAAAAATTCCGGCTGTATAGTTTCGGTCATATAGATATTGATGTCTTTGTATATTTTCTTTCCCAGGGACAGATAGTTTGACGACCAACTATACGGCGGGAACATTTTGTTCCGGCCATATAGTTGCGCCCGTATAGTTGTGCCGCTAGGAGGAAACCCTAATATTTTGACAGAAGGCCAACTATACGGCGGGAACGCATTATTCCGCCTGTATAGTTGTGCCCGTATAGTTGTTTCCGACCACAAAAACACATGGGAAGGTACCTCCAACTCCGAAACTTCAATCCTTTTTCTCTCTTCTACCTCCAAACTCTCTCAAAACCTCAAGAGATCTCCATCTCTACTCAATTTTGTTTGATTTGCTCGCACACAAGTTATCTACGGTATGTTTCTCCTCCGATCCTCCAATTACTTTTTGCAAATTCATCTTCTATCTATTGTCATGATCATTCTAGGGTGAGACCTACTATGAACCAATTGCCATGATTTTCTTGCCTCTTATTATTTTCAGGAGATTCTTTAGTGTGCTACGATGAGGAATATGATGTACTATTGTTGGATCAAAAAGTTTTATTTTTTTCTTTCTTCAATGTTTTAGATGATGAACACAAGGATCCAAACTCGTGCCCGTGCCACTGCTAGCACTTCTCGGGCTGTCGCTCAAGAACGCATGGGGATACGGTTGAGGGATGAGCCCCAACGTGATCGCTTCAACAAGATCAAGAACCATGAAGTGAAGGCCACCAAGTGGGCTTGCCCCATTATATTGAACCAACTCGGTATTTCTGCTGACTTCAATTTACTTTGCAATAGAGATGGCCTGCAAAACTTCGTGTACAATGATGTGCCTACTTATCGCCGCTTAACCATTGAATTTCTAAGTTCTTTGCAAAGCACCGTTAAACAATGGCAAGGAAAGGACACTATTTCTTTCTGAATTATGAACAACAACTACACTTTAACATTAGATGAATGTTGCGCATGCTTTAATTTGCCAAACAAAAATGTTAATGCCTTACGTGCATCTTTTACTGGCTTAGAACCTACCCCTAAATAATACTATAATGGAATGAATTTCACCACTAGAGTGAACAAGGGGTAGAATATTCAACTTCCTACAATTCGCTATTTGTTCTATGTTATTGTTAACACCTTGCAGGCATGCAATGAGTTCACGAGACTCAACGAGGAGGACATCCTAGTCCTTGCAAAGGCTGCTTACATCAACTGCGGCTTGTCACTCAACTTGGGCGCCATCCTTGTGCGCTACTTGGAGCACCAAGCCTCCCAAAGCCAAGGACCAATCACAGGTGGAGGCGTCATCGCCGTGCTTTCCACTGCCCTAGGCATCGACCTAGGTGAGTTGCAACCCGTGCTAGGTGAGACACGTGTTGGTTTCTCCACTTTGAAAGCTTGTGGAATGCTCACCAGGAGAGGTGGTGTTTATTACCTGCATATTGCTGGAGCTGGGAATCTCTACCCTACTCCTATGCCTAATGGTCTTTTCTCTATCGAGGAAGGGCGTTTGCTATATTACTTATAGGTTGAGCAACACCAACCCAAGGTGGAGATTCTGGAGGAGGATGAGGACCAAGAGGAGGAGCAAGAGTTCCTTATCAAGAGGAGTAGCCACAAACCCGGATCGCTACATACCAAGACTTCCAAGAACTTGGAGGTACTGTGAATAGGATGCATAGCCTCTCTTTGAAACTCCAAGAATCAACTAGTAACCTCTCAACTCAATTTGCAAATTGGAGTAACGACTTTTTCCTGCCACCATAATGATTTGAAGGGCTTGCAAAAGCCTAAGCTTTGGTAAGTTTCCTCATGTATCTTTATTTGGCATTCATTTGCTTTTATTTATTTCGAGGTCGTGTTTTTATTTGAGTTTTTATAAGCACACGTGTTGGATTCCCCAACGCCTTATTTTTAGTTCTCTCTATTTCCTTCCGAGATTTTCTAGTCGAGCTTTGCCGCAAATTTTCTATTCTTTAAACTCCCTCTCTTAAAAACCACAAAAATATTTTTCCATTTTTCCTAATTTTCCCTCTTTCTTTTCTTTCCAGCTTGAGGTTCATGTATTTGCAGGAGAGTTATCGACTTCGAGTTTCCAAGAAGCAAATAAAAAGGGAAGAGAGAACTGGAACCAAACATGAGTGGTATGCCTTATGACTCCCCACTTTTGAAGTTTGAGAAACCCATGCTAGTTAGTAGTAAATGTTGAGATATTATATTGGTGGAGTGAGTCTTTGTATTGTAGTAATATTTTCGTTTGCATGGGTATTTAATTGGGTACGTTTTGTTCCATCTCTTGTAATTAACCAAGTCTTGCCTAAAAATTTCTAAATAATTGTAATAAGAAAAAGTCTCACAATTGAAGGCTTGGGTGTTGTAGTGTTTAGTCTTGAAGGCTTATTTCTAGAGACACTAAATACTACTGAAAATTTTGATTGACTTGATAGCTCTATTTAAAGGATTTGATCGATTGAATTAATGTTGAGCGCTTTTGTGAGCATGCCAAAGTTTGACTTGTTAATCATAAGAATGATATAGCTTTATGCGTGTCAAACTTCATGGGATGCCAATAACTTCGCTGGCCTACAAACGATTTTCATGGAGGAAACTCCTAGATTTCGGCTATGAATTGATTGAACACTTGTAGCAGCAATGCTATAGTGGGTAAGATTCTCGGCACTCCCGGGTAGCTGTAATCCTGATGAAAGCACCCCTCTGGCTGTTATGAGAAATCATTATGCAAAAGGAACAAAAACCTTAGTGATACAAGGAGTGTCCATCACAGCCCGATAAACTAATAAAAATCTTTGACATGCTATCGATTACTCAAAAACTGAAATTCCTAAAGGACAATGAATAGAAAAGTAGTGATTGAAAAGTCTTGATTTATTAATGTGGGAGAATTGAGATACTCTAGTGTATATGATTTTCATGACAACTCTCACACTCTCAATTTACATGATTATATTTTATTGTTCAAAGGCAAGCCTATGAGTTGATTACATGACATGGAATAAAGTTTACTCACTTGAATCATCCATCTTAACAATAATTTTGCTTCACTATAAGGATGCATAAAACCCGTATGATATGCTTGCCATTACTCTATCTATGCTGAAGTTTTTCAGATTTATGAACTGGAGGAAACATGAGACTACTAATCATGAGTAAGATGACCATCTCATTATTTAAGTTTAAATGTTGAGTTCCTTTTTGATTTTGGTTTTCTTGCTCAGGGACGATCAAGTTTAAGCTTGGGGAGGTTGATGGCTCTGAAATATAGCCATCTAGGTCCACATTTAAACTGTATATTATTCATATTTTTGATGAAATATCTCTCTAAACCCTGCCACTAATGCCTAATATTCAGAGGGGTATGCAATCCTTTCTTTTATATTTTTCCTATGCAGATAATGTCGTTTAAATATGGGAGTCACTTCATTAAAGTAAAAAATACGAGATTTTCATCAACTAGAAGAAACCAGGAGCCGTGAAGCAGAGGCATACGCTTTAACAACCAACTATACGATCGAAGCAAAATTTCGGCCGTATAGCTCTAGTCGTATAGTTGGCGCTACCACTGTTAGGTAAAACAGAACAACTTTCGTGAAGGGACCCCTATATAAAGAAGCCTCAGGCGACAAGAAAACAAGCCAGACCCTTGCCAAAAGTCTCTGCCACAGATCACCAGCCGCCTCCAGATCTCAAAACCCTTCTCCATCTCCATAGCCATATTCCACCACTTGTAATAGTAGATCTCTTCTCCCATTGGCGACATTGTAAGACTATTGTTATCAATATTATGATTTTCATTACAATGTTTATGATTGTTGATCTCATCTCTATGTGTGAGTAATTCTCCTTGGGCTAAGGGCTTCGGCCTAGCCATGTAGTGTTTGTGCATGTTATTTATCATAGATGGGATCGTGTATTAGTTTGTATGACATAATGATTATTGTATCCTCTCTTGACTCAATCCAAGGACTTGTCAGGTACCCAAGACCCTGGGGTTGAGCCAGGTATAGGGAGTATGAGTAATGACTGATCTGCAGGTTGGGAACCCGAGTGACAGAAGGGGTAGTACGGCTGTATGTGAGGGATTTTACTTGGGATTAACGGTGACATCACTATGCATATCATTAGTTCTCTTTCTTCTATGGATGAGACTAGTAGGTTATTTCTATAAGTGGTTGCGGAGGCAATAGAAATTATGGATGCAATACCCATATATAATTTATCTTGCTCTAACAAGTACATGCATACTTTATTTCTATCTTTTATTCCCATCAGATGTTTTGCACAGCTACAGGTGAAACCGAACGCCCTAGGCCCTCTCTATCCATCATCGACAACAACAAAAAGACACAAACTATTGGTCCGGTAAAAACACCAAAGGAATTCTAAAACTCCCGAAGGTCCGTTAAAGTAACTTCACTACGCATTCGCTTATCGAGGATTCGATAACCTAGGTCTACTAGGGAAAAAGAAGTTATGCTACATCCGTAATCCAGATCGAAGGTATCACCCGTCAAAATGCATCCTCCAAAAGTTGGAATCAGACAGTGGTGGCTCATATTGCATTTCAGCCCAATCAACAAAAAAGTCGGCCAGTGCCTGGGATTTGATAGCATCCCTCCTAGCATTTTGCGGGGCATATGGAGCTAAATCAATGGTCCATTTGGTGACTCGGCCACTAGCATATTTATTACCCATTATCTCTAATATAGGAGCTTCACATATCACTCAGATAGGATGCTCCTCAAAATAATATTTGAGTTTTTTGGCCACTATATAGACGCCATAAGTCATTTTTTGATAATGCGGGTAATTCTATTTTGATGCTAAAAGCACTTCAGTCAGGTAATACACTAGCCTCTGCATGGACTTACCCTCTTCGTCGCGCTCCACCACTACCACAACACTTACGACTCGGTTACGCTACTATATAGAGCGAGATCAGCCATTTGGATAGTGGTGAGGCTAACACTGGTACAAAGGCTAACATATTTTATAGATCATGAAATGCACTATCTACCTATGGTGTCCAAATAAACTTATCCGACTTTTTCATCAATTGGTACAGAGGCAGTGCCTTTTCCCTCAGCTGACTAATAAAGGGACTCAATGAGGCCAGGCAACCTATAAACTTCTAGACATCGTTGAGGCACTTTGGTAGTTCCATTCGCTCAATGGCACTGGTTTTAGTCGGGTTAGCCTCGATACCTCCGCTTGACATGAGGAACCCGAGTAATTTTTCGGCTAGGACACCAAAGGCACACTTTTCCATGTTTAGTTTCATTCAGAACCTTCTAAAGTTTGCGAATGTTTGACTGATATCATCTAAGAGAGTATGACTCTCCTTGGTTTTAATTACCACATCATCAACATACACTTGCACATTTTTGCCGATTTGGTCGTGCAAGCATTTTTGCATGCACCTCTGATATGTGGCCCTTGCATTTCGTAAACCAAAAGGCATTATGCGATAGAAATAAGCCCTGTACGGGGTAATAAAGGCAGTTTTCAATTGATCGACCGGGTTTAATGGTATCTGGTGGAAACCAGAATATGCATCTACAAATGATAGGAGTTCACAACCAGTAGTCGAATCAATAACTTGATCTATTCTAGGCAAAGGAAACAGGTCATTTGGGCATGCCTTGTTTAGGTTCGTGTAATAGATACGCATTCACCACACCATAGCCATGTTCGGGTCATCTTTCTTCTTTTTAACCAAAACCGGATTAGAGAGCCAATCCGGATGTAGAACTTCCATAATAAACCCGACTATAAGGAGCCGAACTATCTCATCACCAATCACTTTTCTCTTGTCTTCAGTGAAGCGGCGGAGAGGTTGCTTCACCGGCCTTGCATCTAGCCTGACATGTAGAGAGTGCTCAGCCAACTCCCTCAGAACACCTTGCAAGTCCTGTGTGGACCATCCAAAAATGTCCTGATTCTCACGGAGGAAGCTGACGAGCTCGCTTTCCTATTTGTCGGTCATGCCTGCACCAATTGTGAAGGTGCGCTTTGGGAATTGCTCATCCACATGGATCTTCTTTGTGTGCATAGTCGGCTAGAAAGATACGCTACCATGCAGATTACTTAGCGCTGGCATCTTCAGCTGAGCCGACTGAGCTAAAGCCACTGCCTCCTGAATCTTCTTTTTCTCCTATGCGATCACCTATGACTCAGCCAAATTTTACCCGGCCGAGGCACTCTCCATAGAGCGCCTATAATCACCTGAAATGGTGATGACCCCATTTGTCCCTGGCATCTTCATCTTTAGATAGCTTATGTGGGTACTAGCCATGAACTTGGATATTGCTGGTCTACCCAGCAGGGCATAATAACAACTGTCGAGGTCTACAACTTCAAACACCAAATTTTCTGTCATGCAATTATTTCTCGTGCCGAATAAAACATCTATCCAGACTTTTCTAATCGGCTCACACAACAAACCCGACACAATACCATGGAAGGTGGTCTTAGTCGTATGGAGCATGTTCTCTGAGATTCCCAACTTGTGCATCGTGTCCTTGTACAGTATATTGATATTGTTCCCATTGCCAATGAGCAGCTTGGAGAACTTGACATTTAGATTCGGCTCAATAAAAGTCGGGTTAAGCACCAGAGCATATGAACCTGGACTCGGCTTAATCTTGGGGTGATCCTTTATGCTCCAAGTGATCTCCTGGTCAGACTAGTACATGTATTTCGACACTATTGGCATAACTACGTTTACTTCCCTATGGCCTCTCTGCATGCTCTGTCTATGTATCTCTTCTGTCATAAACACGATGTAACTCTGATGGTGCTCTGTGTACTCATTCCGGCCGCCTTGGCTGGGCGTAGTTCCCTTGATTCTGGTTCTCCACTCGATGCACTTCTCTTCTCTCCTAGTTCTCATACCTTGGCGGCGGTGGTGGCAATATTGCCTACTAAATGTTTGCTCATGTAAGTGGCGACGACTAAGGTGCTCGAGGTGGTCCCATCTCACCTTGTCCAGCATGCTGAAACCACACACACTGCCAGGTCGTGTGATTCACCGGTTTACTCAGATTGGGCATGTGGAATTTACACAGTTGATCCAACATTGACTCATACAGATACTTTGGCCTTTCCTACCATTGTTTCTTCTGCTCATTGGTCCATGTTTTCTTTCACTCAATTTTCTGATTCCACTGTTGTCCACTGCTCTTTTGGTGCTGGCTACTGCTGGCACCAGGCTGATCTTGGCTTACTGCTACTACGTGGTTCGAGCCATACCAGTAATCCGGCCATTCATCTCTCCTTTTACCTCAGAAATCATTTCTCCAGGATGACCTGGCCCTGTCTCGGGAGTAGTACTCCTCATTCGGCTCTAACGACATGAGCAGGGGCTGGGTCAGATCACCCAAAGCATACAAATCAGCGATCTTGATTGTCTCGGCCAACGTAGTTGGCATATCTCTCTATAGTCTCTGCCACAATAGACTTGCGTGCCTACAACCCTATGCAAACCATGCAATGGCATGTGACTCAATTATCCCTTCATAGGAGTTGCGCAAGGTACACCACTGAGTCAAAAACTCTCTATCGGTTTGGGTCTCTATTTGCACATTGCCAGCTACTGAGGTCTATTTGGCCTCTTGCAGGTACTGGTGAAGTTGCTAACAAATGCTTCCTCAAAATCTATCCAACAGTTGATACTTCAAGCTGGCGGATTATTCAACCATACTCTAGTTGGCGCTTCCAACATTTGTGGGACATATCTTACTACCCATCTAAGGTTCCCCTATGCAATGTACATAGTGCTAGCATAATCAATCAGCCAATCTTCCGGCTTGGTACTACCATCATATGTCTTTGTTCCTCTTGCTAACTGAAAGTTTGGCACTGCTGGTTCCCTCGGAATTAGAGGTCTAAAACATGCTAGACCCGGAGGACCCTGTCCTTCCAAAATTTCCGACATATGGATCCTATCCAACTTCAATCTTGCATCATCCGGCTACAAGTTCCTGTTTCCTAGCCAATAACCCAATGGATTCCCCATCATCTGATGATCCGACTTGGGAGACTCGGCATAGGCCATAGCCGAATAACCATCATTGTACCTGTTCTACACCAGATAAACATTCTGGTGCTGCATAACATGTCCTCCACTTTGATGTGGCCTGGGCGGGTTCTGCACTTGATACTGAGGTTGTTGTTGCTGCTACTGCTACCCTCCAGCCGAATGATGGCCATGATGATTCGGGTCATGCTTGCCGACATTGTCGTGCCCCGCATTCCCTCGAGTTACATTCCTCTGGCCGAGGTTTCCTCGTCCGACACTTCCTTGTCCCGGATTGCCCTACATAGCTTTTCCTTTCCCGGAAATGTTTGGGTCATATGCCACTAACTATTTGTTCCTTTTTCTGGAAGTCACACTTCCCTCTCTCCTAGGAGGTACAACAGGTGCATGAGGCAATGATACTACCCTGGTAGATTTTGCGGGAGCGCCCCCCCCCCCCAACCAATGAACGACATGGGAACCTCCAGGTTAGCTACGTTTACCCTAATGATCTCCTCATTATGCTGGTTTGCAATATGCACCAGCTCATTGACTCTATCTTGCTGCCTAGGTCGGGCTTCATCGGATAATGCTGATATCTCGGCTACTGCTGCCTCTACAGCTCTGAGGTTCTTAGCCAGGGTACTATACTTCGGCACCCCTATCTACAAAGGGTCTGTCCATGCTACTGACTTGGCTCCACACTCCTTATCTATTTAACTGATGAGGTTTTTGCCTCTAATCCTCACACCAACTAAATGATTTTGACTCGTAGTTAACTTGTGAGCCTTGCTATACTTACGCAGAGTGATGTTAAACTCTTGTCGAGCCTGAGATACTTGCCTATCTCCCTCCAGCACCTTTTGTCGGGTTTCCTCCAGCTCGTCTTATGCCTTAGTCGGATCTGCTATGGGTGCAACTGGTGTGGTCAGTTTCTCTATGGCCTGCTAGAGGATGTTCTGTGGCCTTTCTAGCGGAGGACCCCTAGATCTAGGAACCTTGGGAGTTACCTCCCCTTCCACAACTGGCTCTTTGCTGGCAGCATCTCTCGACGCAACCATCATCACCTCGGCATAGCTAGCGGGGCGATCGATACGCTGACCGCGAACCATGCAGAGAGGAGGATCCAATGCTACGATGACCCGCTGCGGGTAGCAGTTGGAAGTGTCGACTGTGATGTAGATTGTGTCCCTATTGAAGCTGACAAACTTTTCATTGCGTGGGATGGGGTGGTCGCCGAAGTTGCCCATGTTGTCACTAACAAAGTCTAGCGAGCCGAATCGCTAGACCAGCCTGGAGACGATGCGCTTGCCGAAGGAGATGAAGTTTCATGTCTGAATGAGAACACTAGTTAGCGCCACTGCTGGCCCCATGGTGGGTGCCAACAGTCATGGTGGTGTCACGGTAGATGCCATATGATGGATAAAGATGGGGCCAGATGGACGCTAGTGGAATCCAGGGAGGGATAGTATGGTGGATACCGCACACGAAGAACACACACTAAGTGTTGGGGGGATACCCCCGGGTAGGTTAACACCGGGGTATAAGGGCCGAGTTAGCCGGGGTACGGCGCGGTCAAAGCAACTGCTGACAAGGTCACCTCAAGGCAGGCCGAATCACGGTGTGACCCGACCCATGGAGCATCTCCTTGACAATGGTCCGACCGCCATAGGATTTATGCCGGCCCTGTCTATTTGTTTTGCAGGTAACTTGGGAAGCCGAATTAGCTATATTCTAGTCGGGTTATCTTAGCTTCCAAGAGAAGGAATCCCCCGCTGGTCAAAAGGTGGCTTTATTAATTGTAGCATGAGCTAAGTAAAGGAAAGAAGAGGACCAGCGGGTCAGGGGCGACCAAGGTGACGCAGGCAAAGCCAGATGATGCAGCTTGTGTCTGGTGACGCCAAAAGACAAGGATTACGCTGTGGGTTACGTCCAAAGCCCGGACGAGCCATTAAAGAGAATAAAGAAGCATCTGCTTTAGGAAAGGAGCATATTCATAGAATATGCTGCCACCTGTGCCCTAGAATTGTAACCCGGGCTTCCCTATATAAGGAGCACTGGGGCCTCCATAGAGGGGGCCGCCGGATCGATCAATCATTCTCTGTCTAAGGTAGAACTCTAGGGCTAGTTGACAGGGAGTAAGAGACATTGTCTCCTTCTTGCTGAGAGCCTCAGGAGCACTTGTAAACACCATTGATAGAGAATATACAAGAACTTTCGTGCATGGAATCACCACGCACTCCCTCCCTGGATTCCCCTAGCACTCATTAGCCCCATCTTTAGCCTATCCATGGCATCTGCCATGCCACCACCACGACAGTTGGCGCCCATCGTGGGGCTAGCGGTGCTAGCCGGGGTGAAAATTCATACGGGAAAATTCTCAAGCACCGGCGAGTGTATCGTCTCAGGCTTGGTTTAGCGCTTTGGAGCACTGGAATACGTCAGCGACAACGCAGGAAGCTTCGGCAGGCACCCTCCACCACGCAACGGCGTCTTCATCGAGCTTGGCACGCACAAGATCTACGTCGGTGTGGACGAGTCCTGCGTTCACCAGCGGCACGTCGTCGAGGGAGGCGTGCCACCTCTCAGTGCAGCTCGTGGAGTGCGTATCACTCGCCCCACTAGCAGCATTGAGGTCCTGATGACCGCGCCAGACATAGGACCAAGCAAAGATCCGGTGCAGAGCCAGAGGTAACACCAAAACAGACCAGGTCTAGGTTCCCCTGCTAGAGAGGCCAGAGAATGTGCTCCAGCAAGCGATAGATAGCTTAGCGACGCCAATAGCACATGTGGTAGATCTGGCTCTGGCACAAGTTGAGTTAGAGGAAACTAGGCAGAAAATGTTAGCTGGAGCAAAGAAAGTAGCAGAGTTGCATCAGTCGTTGAACATCACCTTGAGAGAGTATGCTAAGGCAAACCGTATAGATGGAGTGAAAATCTGGGGAAGAAACCTGATCACTGAGATTGACAAGGAGTACGAACCTAGGCCGGGTCAGACAGCCACAATAGTTACAGGAGGGTTGGATCGGTACAGTACCCCAGCAAAGAACCTCAGGGCAGCAAACGTGGCTGCGTCTGAATTAGAAGGTTTGACTGGAGAGGCCTGGCAAAGGCAACAAGAGAGAGTGAATCATTTGCTGAGAGTTTCTTGCCAACAAAATGAAGAAATAAACAAGGCTAACCCGGCACCACTAGGGGCCTCATAGGTGGTACATTTGGCCAGAAATAACCCGGCAAGATCCAGAGGAGCCGCGTCGTCTCCAGGTCATAATCCCAGGAGAGAAGAGGTAGTGGACTCCGGAAGAAGAGACAAGCAAATGGTTCCTTATGACCTGGTAAGGGATGGAAAAGGCAAAGTAGTGCAAGTTGATGAGGACCGGCACAGTACCAGCCGAGGTGTGGCTGCCCGAGGTAACCGTGACCAAGGCAATGCCGGTCAAAGAAATGCTGCCAACGGCAATGCCGGACAGCGCGATCCCGTGGGAGCAGGGCAAAATTTACCTCGGACACAGCAACAGCGCGTACCTCGACAAGAGGGAAGTGCAGGACAAGCAGCACAACAGCATCATGCAAATACGGATCAGGAAAGATACAATGACGGTTATTCGGCTATGGTCAACGATGGATACCTCAGACCGGATCACCACGTAATTGGATCACAGCTAGGAAGCGGGAACTTGCAGCCAGATGATGTAAGGTTGAAGTTGGATAGGATTTATAGGTCGGAGCAAATCGAGATGCAAGGTCCACCGGGTCCAGCATGTTTCGGGCCCCGGATCATGAACGAGCCACCAGTGCCGAACTTTCAGCTTGCTAGAGGAACCCGAACTTATGATGGTAGTACCAGGCTAGAGGATTGGCTGATTGACTATGCCACAGCAGTCAAGATCGCAATAGGAAATTTGTGATGGGCGGTGAGGTATGTACCACAGATGCTGGAAGGACCAGCGTGAGTTTGGTTGAACAATTTGCCACCAGGAAGCGTTAACTGTTGGTTGGATTTCCAGGAGCTGTTCGTTAGCAATTTCTCAAGCACTTACAAGAGACCCAATAGACCACAAACCCTTGCATTATGCCGGCAGAGACCGAATGAGCCAGATAGAGATTTCCTGACTCGATGGTGCAATGTGCGAAACTCGTGCAAAGGAGTAATTGAATCACAAGCTATTCTGTGGTTCGCTCAGGGATGCAGATATGGAAGTATGTTGTGGCAAAGATTACAGCAAGATATGCCAACTACCTTGGCTGAGACAATCCGGGTCACAGATTTGTATGCCTTGGGAGATCCAACGCAACCCCGGTTAATGTCTAGCGAAGCAAACGAGGAGTATTACAACCGAGATATCTCCGGGTCATCAAGAAGGAATGATTTTCGAGGAAAAAGAAGGGATGAGCATCCGGATTATCGGTATAACTCGCAGCAGGTCACAGCAGTGGACCGAGATCAATCCAATGCCGGAGCCAGTCAACGCCAAAAAACTAGAGGGCAAAACTGGCAGCAGAAAAATGAGGGGGAAAAACCTTGGACCCCGGAGCAGAAGAAGAAGTGGCAAGAACGAAAGGATAGCTCGAGGTATACATTTGAGTCTATGCTAGATCAACCTTGCAACTTCCATACGCCAAGCCCGAATAGCCCGGCAAATCATACAACCCGGCAGTGTGAATGGATGAGGAAATTAGAACAGGGAAGTTCGGGAAATGCTCAGGCACCTCGAAACGAAGCACCTAGAAATGAAGCACCCCAGCCACCGTTACTGACAGGGGGAATGGACAGCAACTGATGTTGCCACCACCTCCTCTGAGGTACGAGAATCTAGAAAGAAGGGATGTTGTACATCAAGTGGGCAATAACCAGCAACAAGGTCAAGGTTACAACAAGAATGAGGGACGAAATGAGTACAGGGAGCATCATCAAAGCTACTGTGTGTTCACCACGGAAGAGAATGACCGGAAAATCTTGCAGCACCGGCATATGGAGGTAAACGCAGTAATGCCATCGGTGGTGAGGTATATGCCTTGGGCGGATCAGGAGATTACATGGAGTGTCAAAGATCACCCAAAGATCATGCCAAGCCCAGGAACCTACGCTCTGGTCCTGGGTTCGAACGTTCATCGGACGGAATCTCAATGTAAGATTTTCCAAGGTATTGATTGACAATGGCAGCAGTATCAACATTATGTACAAGGATACCATGCACGAGTTAGGGATAACAGAGAACATGTTGCAAGCAACAAGGACCACCTTTCATGGCATTGTGTTGGGTATTTCTTGTGAACCAATTGGTAAAGTCCGGGTTGACGTGTTATTCGGCACAAGAGACAACTGCCGCACTGAGAACTTGGAATTTGAAGTGGTGAATCTGGAGAGCGCTTATCACGCGTTACTCGGCAGGCCAGCGCTAAAAAAATTCATGGCAACTACCCACATCAGTTACCTTAAGATGAAGTTGCCCGGACCAAGGGGCGTGATAACTGTATCAGGGGACTTCCGGCGTTCGATCGAGTGTGCCTCAGCCGGATCCAATTTAGCTGAGTCACTCATGATAGCTCAAGAAAAAAGGAAGATACTAGAAGTGGCGGCATTGGCTCAATCCGCGCAACAACATATGCCGGCCCTGACCAACCCGCATAGGAGCATATCGTTCCAAGCAACTAAGGACACGAAGAAAGTGCCAATTTATGATCAATTCCCAGAGCGCACCGTTCCCATCGGTGCCGGGTTAAGCAGCAAATAGGAAAGCGAGATTGTCAACTACCTCCGTGAGAATCGGGATATCTTTGCTTAGTCTACACAAGATATGCAAGGTGTACCGAGGGAGTTGGCTGAGCACTCATTAAATATAAGACCCGGGGCTAAGCCGGTGAAGCAACCACTTCGGCGTTTCACCGAGGATAGGAGGAAAGTCATTGGAGACGAAATAGCTAGACTCCTAGCGGCTGGATTTATCATGGAAGTACTCTATCCGGATTGGCTCTCTAATCCGGTGCTGGTGGAGAAGAAGAAAGATGATCTGAACGTGGCTGTGGTATGGCGCATGTGTATTGACTACACGAACCTGAATAAGGCGTGTCCTAAAGATCCATTTTCGCTCCCTAGAATAGATCAAGTCATAGACTCAATAGCCGGATGTGAGCTACTGTCATTCATTGACGCATATTCTGGTTTCCACCAGATACCCCTGAATCCGGATGATCAAATAAAGATTGCATTCATTACCCCGTACGGGGCTTATTGCTATCGCACTATGTCGTTTGGATTACGTAATGTAGGAGCAACGTACCAGAGATGCATGCAAAAATGCTTACATGATCAGATAGGTCGGAATGTGCAAGTCTATGTGGATGATGTGGTAATAAAGACCAAGGAAAGCAATACGCTCCTTGAGGATATCCGGCAGACATTCCGAACTTAAGAAGGTTCTGAATGAAACTGAATCCGGAGAAATGCACCTTTGGCGTACCCGCCGGAAAGTTACTTGGTTTTTTGGTGTCTAGCCGTGGCATTGAAGCTAACCCGACAAAAATCAGGGCCATAGAAAGAATGGAACTGCCAAAATGTCTTAACGATGTGCAGAAGTTCACTGGTTGCCTGGCATCGCTAAGTCGGTTCGTCTGTCCGTTGGGAGAGAAGACCTTGCCCCTCTATCAGCTAATGAAAAAGGCAGACAAGTTCACATGGACGCCACAGGCGGATCATGCATTTCGAGAATTGAAAAAGATGTTATCTACCGCGCCAATCCTAGCTGTACCACTACCTAAGGGGCCAATGTTGCTCTATGTAGCCGCGACCAACCGAGTCGTAAGTGCAGTAATCATAGTGGAGCGTGAAGAGGAAGGAAAATCCGTGCAAAGGCCAGTGTACTATCTGAGTGAGGTATTATCAGCCTCGAAACAGAACTATCCTCACTATCAGAAGATGGCATACGACGTATATATGTCAGCCAAGAAACTCAAACACTATTTTGAGGAACACCCCATCAAGGTGATATGTGAGGCACCCATTTCAGAGATTATGAGTAACAGAGACGCAAGCGGCCGAATAGCAAAGTGGGAAATCGAGTTAGCTCCCTATGCGCCACAATTCGATAGAAGGGATGCAATCAAGTCACAAGCTGTGGCGTATTTCTTTGTGGATTGGACCGAGATGTAATACGAACCACCCCTGCTGGACTCTAATTACTGGAGAATGCATTTCAACGGATCAAAACTCAAAGATGGGTTGGGCGCCGGAGTAGTGCTAACCTCGCCCAAGAAGGATCAGTTGAAGTATGTCCTCCAGATCCACTTCAATGGCTCGAATAATATGGCGGAGTACGAAGCGTTAGTACATGGTCTCAAAGTAGCAAAAGAAGTGGGAATACGTCGGATACAATGCTTTGGAGACTCGGATTTGGTGGTACAACAAGTGTTTGGAAATTGGGATGCCCTGGATGCTAACATGGCATTATATAGATTCCATGTTCAGAAAATAAGCGGGTTCTTCGAAGGATGTGAGTTCCATTACATACCTCGGATTGAAAACGAGGCAGCAGATACGCTGTCCAAGCTAGGCTCATCCCGGCAACCAATTCCGCCAATCGTGGCTTTGGAGCACTTCAGAAAACCATCTATCACACCGTCACCCGAATCAGATTCAAATTATATCCCGTCACTTCCTGGATCAGGAGCTGCACCTATGGAGATAGAGTGGGAAAATACCTCTGCAAACCCGGGGACTGCTTCAACAAACCCGGGGACTGCCTCAACAAACCTGGGGACTGATCAGCCTGATCCGGCAGGAGTTATGTTGGTAGATGCGATGGAAATTGAGGAGGAGCCATTTTTAGTCCGGGTTATACCATCTTGGGCCAAGCCAATATTTGATTTCTTGAAAGACGGAATTCTACCGGACGATGAGTTAAGCTCAAGGCAGGTCTAGTGAAGGGCAAAGGCCTATACAATTATTAATGCTGAACTATACAAGAGCAGTGTGACAACAGTACTACAATGGTGTGTTGATCCGGAAAAAGGACTTGACATACTCCGGGATATTCACCAAGGGGAGTTTGGTCACCATGCTTCCTCAAGGGCATTAGTGGCAAAAGCCTTCCGACATGGATTTTATTGGCCCAATGCTTTGGAACAAGCAGAGGACTTGGTGAGAAAATGCAATGGCTGTCAGAGATACGCCACAAAAACTCATTCACCAATGTTGGAGCTGAAAACTATCCCTATTACCTGGCCATTTGCTGTATGGTGCCTAGATATGGTAGGGCCATTTAAGCCAGCAAAAGGAGGAATGACCCATATCCTAGTTATGGCTGACAAGTTCACCAAGTGGATTGAAGTAAGACCAATTCGAAAATGTGATGGGGCAATAGTAGTAAAATTCCTCAAGGATATAATCCTAAGATATGGCTATCCCCATAGCATCATAACTGATAATGGAACCAATTTCGCGGAAGGAGAATTCGCGAGGTTCTACCGAGAAAAGAAGATTCGGTTAGATGTCGCCTCAGTCACCCACCCCGCATCGAACGAGCAAGTAGAAAGACCCAACGGACTGGTATTGTCCCGGATAAAACCCTGGCTCATAGAGCTGCTGCAAAGATCAGCAGGGTGCTGGATAGAAGAATTACCAGCGGTACTGTGGAGTTTAAGAACAACTCTGAATCGATGAACAGGCTATACGCCATTCTTTCTGGTATATGGGGCAGAAGCTGTATTACCAGCCGACATAGAGCATGATTCGCCAAGAGTCACCCAATACACAGAAGCCGAAGTGCGCGAAGCCCGGCAGAATGATGTTGATCTGCTGGAAGAAGCGAGAGAACTGGCCTTGTCTAGATCCACCATATATCAGCAAAATCTCCGACACTATCATAGTCGGAAAGTAAACCCCCGAGTTTTCCGGGAAGGTGATTTGGTACTCCGGTTGATACAGCGCACTGTTGGCATGCATAAGTTATCCCCGCCACGGGAAGAACCTTTCATTATAAGCAAAGCCTTGCACAATGACTCCTACTATCTCATTGATGCACAGCCCCAGGAAAAGAACAAGGCGGATAGGTCCGGAGAAGAATCCAAAAGACTGTGGAACGTAGCACTGCTTCGTCCTTTCTACACCTAACTAAGAGGTGAATGTAACCGAACTACTCGTATGTCGGTATGTATGTCGGCGATGAGCTTATCAATAAAAACTTTGCCACCCCGAGCAGAAACTCTGGGACTGCTATAATACTTGTCTCTTGTTTTCGTATTTTTGTGTCGGCTGGGTTAAGACGCTTATATCTTAGTCGGATTAGTAATGTGTGAGCACCAAAAACCTAACTCTTCGACTTTGCTGCTGTCCAACAAGAATTGGCTTCATGGCAAGCAAGAGAACAAGTTTGGAATGGCAAAGCACATGAAAAACGACTAAGGGAAAGAACTTAAGCAGGCCGACATTGGTTTTTTAACTAACCCTTAGTTTGTTTTGTTCACTAAAATGCCGAATCATTTTGACCTAATCTCAAGGTTTCAAGTATTGTTAAGTCAATTTTTTGAACCTCGGACTCGTAAGTTGAAAAATCGAATCAAGGTAGACGCGAGCCGAGTCAAAAATTGGGGGAACAAGAAAATGAAACTCGGGGACTGCGCCCACGATAATCTGGCAATAAAAATTAGTTCAGAACATGAAATTGTAGCACAACCAAACCAAAGTATTTAAATACATCTACGCCCAGCATTCCGGGGATCTGATAAATATGACAAGTGTTTTTCAAGGAGCAGGAGCAGTAGACGAATCATCTGTCGAGGAGGGAGGTACTCCGGAGTGCGGGGGAGGAGCGCTAGCTTCGGCTTCATCCTTCGAGTTAACCTCACTATCCTCTGGGTCTTCAGCCTCTTCGCCCAGTTTAGAGCCTTCGCTTTCACTCCCTTCATCTTTAGCTCAAGAGACAATTTCTTCATCAGCAACATCAAGATAACTCGGCCCCTCATTCCAAGCATGGTAGAAGGAGTACTGGATGAGCTTGTTAGCACAGGCCTGACGGTGCGTGATCCCCTCCGGATCCTCGCACCACTTAGACCCGGTGCGCATGCGAGTGAGCAATGCCAAGTCAATTCCTTCGTACCACGAGAGCGCAAATTTTAGAGCAATGTTGGCCCCAGCCCGTGCAGCAGATTCGCGCCATAGATGCAGCTGCATGTCACACTCCATTAACTTGGCTATGAAAGTCGAGCCTTTCTTGGGAATGGTTTCACTGGGCCAGAGGCAGCTGAACATCCGTGTTGCCGCCGGGATGATATCCGCGCCATGATTCTTTACTACCTCAAGACGAGCGGTGAGACTCGCCAAGAGATCCTCTATGGTATAAGGGATTGGCTCGGCACCAAGGGTAGCAGGAATTCCACGTTGTTCGCAGGACTAGCGTACGACAGAGACAGCGAGCGTATCGGTCTTTGGAAATTTGCCTAAAGATAAGAAGAAAGGAGAACGACTAGCGGGAGCGTGCTCTTCAGGAAGCGCGTGTTTTTGCCGCAGCGCGCACGTTTCCGGCCGCACGGCAGCCCAACACGTGGCATGTGGAAGTTCACCCGTGCGTATTTTCGGTCGCTCGGCAATGCGTGTATTTTCGGCCGCACGGCAGCGCGTGTATTTCCGGCCACATGGCAGCCCGACATGTGGCTAGCTGCTCATGTAGTGCACGCGACGAAAGGTAGTTCCACGCAGTGCAATAAGGCAGTGCACGAGCGGTGCAACTCGTTTACTATTGACCGGAAGCAGTGCAACGCAGTACACCATGCACTCCAAGAACATCGCGCAGTGCACTGTGACCTTTGGCAGTGCAACGTAGTACAACAAGGCAGTGCATGGATGATGCACTGCCTGAACACCACGTAGTGCACTACGACCAAAGGCAGTACAATAAGGCAATACACTGCCAGGACACCGTGCAGTGCACTGCGAACTAAGGCAGTGCAGCACAGAACAATAAGGCAGTGCATGGATGGTGCACTGCCTGGACAGTGCGTAGTACACTGCCAGGACACCGCGCAGTGCACTGTGAACTAAGGCAGCGCAAAACAGAACAACAAGGCAGTGCATGGACGGTGCACTACCTGGACAGTGCGTAGTATACTGCCAGGACACCGCGCAGTGCCCTGTGAACTAAGGCAGTGCAATACAGAACAACAAGGCAGTGCATGGACGGTGCACTGCTTGGATAGTGCATCGTACACTGCCTGGACACTGCGCAGTGTACTGCAAACTAAGGCGGTGCAACACAGAACAACAAGGCAGTGCATGGACACCTTGTCGTGCACTGCGTTTGAAGGCAGTGCAATATAATACAAAAAGGCAGTACGCAGATAGTGCACTGCTAGGACATCGTTCCGTACACCACGATCGAAGGCAATGCAATGCAGAAGAAAAAGGCAGTGCACCTGCCGTGCACCGCTAGGACATCATGCTGTGCACCACAACCGAAGGTAGTGCAATGTAGGGTCAAAGGGCAGTGCAAAACAAAAAGTTCTTCAAAACCTATCATATGGCATCTAGTTTCGTAGATCTCGATGCGACTAGCGCAATTGTGAAAACGGTTCTTAGTTTGGATGATTCGTTTAAAAGATATCACATTTTTCGTGCTTAAATCTAAAAAAGAAAGGGAAAAAGGACCACCACCCCTCCCTCTACAGGCACCACGTGTCGCGCGGGGAAAGCTAGGTACAACGCACAAAGGACTCTCCGGATGCCACATGCAGCAACATCAGCGATTATAGAGCACGCTCGGAAAAGCACGCGCTTTTTCTAGCCTTTTTGAGAAGAAAGATAGTGAACAAAAGGACCAAATCCAGATGGTAGAAGATCAAGCAAGGGCAGAAAACTTACGCACAATTTGGAACAGAAGTCGCTAAAGCTCGGAATCAACATTGGCATTATGGACCTGGAGTCACCGACGTAAGCTTGACGTCGGCTTCCTCAAGTAGGCTCTTATCCTTGGAGATTTGCATGGTTAAACGCTCCTTCTCCTGGTCGGCCTTCTCCAACTCGGACTGATGGAAGCTCTTAAGCCTTTGAATTTCGGCATTCAACTGAGTGATCTCCGAGTCCTGCTGTTGGAGCCGAGTTATCTCTGCATCTTTCTTTTTAAGTTCAGCCTCATGATTTCCTGCTTGTTCGAGGAAGTGAGTCATCATTTCAGGCATGGTGACACTATCCTCGAGAGCAACTGCAATAGCACAATGATCCGGAGGACCCAAAGTATGACTGTCCACTGGATAAAGCAAGGAAAATACAACGATCATGTAAAGGGGATAAGTTTACCTTTGATTTCTGCAAGGTTTTTTCTCATGATTATGTTCTCGGCTTCAAGCTCGGCTGCATGATTCGGACAGCAAATTCATATGGGTCCTAAGAAGTTTGAATGAACAAGGAAGAGGAAGAATGGAAAATTACCCCTCTTCTGGTACTCCACCAAACTTTACCATAACACGCGCGAATGTCTTTGTAGGAGTCCAGCAGGCGCTGGAACTCAGCGGTTCGGCTGTTAGTGGTAATCTGAAATAAGAAAGGCAAAGACAAAGTTCAAAGGCAATTCGAAGTCTACAAGACCCAGGCCAAGTGGTACTTAACCCGGCTCTAGGTGTGTGGATATTCGAAGTCTACAAAATCCGGGCCAAGTGGAACTTAACCCGGCTTTAGGTGTGTGGATATTCGAAGTCTACAAGACCTGGGCCAAGTGGAACTTAACCCGGCTCTAGGTGTGTGGATATTCGAAGTCTACATGATCTGGGCCAAGTGGAACTTAACCCGGATCTAGGTGTGTGGATATTCGAAGTCTACAAAACTCGGGCCAAGTGGAACTTAACTTGGCTCTAGGTGTGTGGATATTCGAAGTCTAAAAGACCCAGGCCAAGTGGAACTTAACCCGACTCTAGGTGTGTGGATATTCGAAGTCTACAAGACCCGGGCCAAGTGGAACTTAACCCGGCTCTAGGTGTGTGGATATTCGAAGTCTACAAGATCCGGGCCAAGTGGAACTTAACCCGGCTCTAAGTGTGTGGATATTCGAAGTCTACAAAACCCGGGCCAAGTGGAACTTAACCCGGCTCTAGGTGTGTGGATATTTGAAGTTTACAAAACCCGGGCCAAGTGGAACTTAACCCGGCTCTAGATGGTTGGATATTCGAAGTACATAAGATACAGGCCAAGGGAACTAGACCCGGCTCAAAATCTACTAAAATTTGATGTCATTATGAACAAAAGTAAGTTCTACGAGAAGCATCCGACCGAATAACAAGTTATTCCCTTGGAGGCTCGCGGTCTAGGGGCTATATCTACAAGTCTGCAGTTATGTAAAACATCAACAGCAGAGAAAAAGAATTACCTCCATCATCCGGCCAGCCAAGGAGATAGCCTTGGTAGCTGAGTTCATCTGGGCGCTGAACTCGGCTTGGCCGAACTTCTCTGGCAGATCGTCTTGAGGGTCGACGAATTCTGCATTATTCCAGCTCTTCACATACTCAAGGAGTAGTGGACTGTAGCTTTCGTTGCTCAGATAATAGCTCGCCACAAGGCCCTTCACGTGGGCCTCCCGCCTGGCGGATTGAGCTACAGCGGGGCTGGTATGCAAAACTAGTTGTTGGCTGCCCTCTGATCCGGAGGCGGCATACCCGGATGAAGTTACTTTTGCTGACCCGGAAGTCTTCTTGACTTTGCCGGATGAAGGTGGAGGAATTGATTGAAAAATATCTGCAACAGAAGGGGTATACCCGGAGGGAGCCGATGGAGCTTTTCCCTTGGGAGGTTTGGAGGTCTTTGCTGCTACTGGTGCTGCTGGTACCGGTGCTGCTGGTGCTGGTACTGGTGTTGCTGGTGCTGCTGGTGCTGGTGCCGGTGCTGCTGGTGCTACTAATGTTGGTACTGAGACAAAAGGATTTGCTGGGGGCGACACCAATGAAGCTGGCACCTCAGGATCTGGCACTGAGGCCGAGGAACCGGGGAGGTCCGGCATTGTCGTATCCAGATCCGCCCCACTAACCCCCGCGCCGACGTTGCCCTCCTCTTGGTGAGATGGGCTCTGGTCAGGCGCAACCGCGGAGCCCTCCTGAATAGGGCTGAGCGGACGATAATCGTTGTTGCGGGGGGAGAGGGACTACTCCGGAGTGGGGAGGCAATGTCGGAGCCTCTCTGAGGGATATCCCTAGGAGCTCTGAGAAAAAGAAAAAGCACCAAGTCAAAAAGAGAGTCAATAACAAACAAAGGCAAGCGAAGGAAAAAATCCCAAGGAGCAGTACCAAAGAACTTACTCATCCGCGATAAGAGGAGCCCGAGGTTTGGGCGCCCTCCAGACCGTGCTCTTGGCGGTAGGCTTGGCCGAGGGTTTAACCCCGGACTTCTTTTGCCTCGTCTTGGGCGGCGGCACCTCCAAAGCTGCGGCTGAGGTAGCTGCGCGCTTCTGGGATGGAGCCGGGGCCGGGCCACCAGTGGCAAGGGGAGGAACCTCATGGACCTGATCGTCCGGGTTAGCTAAACATTCGAACATAGCCAGATGCGCGTAAGAGATGAGAACTAGATCAAATACCTCCAAGACCTCAACGTCCGAGTCATCATCGTCTGGCCAATCCCTTAGAGAAGAGGCCTTACCAGCGTTGCGTTTGACGACATCCGGGGTAGGCAGAAAAGCCTCCGGATCAGGCTCCTCCTCATCCTCCTCGGTGCGGTCCGGCAACCACTTGCTCACTAGCACCTCGCCATCCTCCATTGGTTGCTGGAGGAATCACTAAGAACAAGGCAACATTTGACAAGTTACAAAATTGAATCGACATACAGAGAAGATTCGGAAAACAAGAACAGGAAACCTCACCTGTGGTGGAGGGTTGACTCGAGTGAAGGGCTCGAGTCCCCACTCCCAATCCTCGGAGAACTCCTTCTCCACATTAAATATGGACTTAACCCGGCGGTAAACCGCCGAGTTATCCAGCTCGATGGAAGAAGTCCGGTGAGGATCGAGAGGGCCGCTAAGATAGCAGATCTTGTGGCCTCGCTTCTAGAGGGGGGAGACCCGGCTGCGGAGAAAAGTGATCATAATGTCCTCCCCCCGGAGTTTCTCCTTGAGTAGCTCCTTGATCTGGCGCTCTACTTGATTCGCCAGGGCCGTGGGCCGCTTCAGAATGCTCTCCCAACACGAGGTGTCAGGAGGGCCAAGTCTGAAGGGGAGCAGCCGGATCAGGTCCTCCTTAGTGGTGTTCCGGACATAAAAGAAAGTCCGGGCCCAGCCCTTGCAAGATTCGAGTCCGGTGACCCGGGGTAACACGGACTGCTTCCGGGGAGAAATGGAGGCGGCGCCGCACTGGGTCAAGTGCTTGTCCTCCAGGGCACGCTCCTTGTTCGGAACTACGTTTCTCCGGAGGACAGAAAACTTGATCCAAAGTTCCTTGGTTGGCCAAAGGCTGATGTACCCCTCGATGCCAGAAGCAAAGGAGGACAGAGAGGTAATGGCGTTTGCGGGGAGGTGATGCGGTTGCAACTTATACATAGAAATGAAATCGAAGAAAAGATTAGAGGTGGGGAGGCCGAAGCCACGATGGAAATACGAGAGAAAGACAACGTATTCCCCAGATTTGGGAGAAGGAGTGACTTCACTAGAGGCGAAGCGGCAGGCGACGCCGGCGGGGATGCGCCGAGTGGTGCGGAGCCAATCGAAGTCCTCCTCGCGGACGATGGAGCCATCCCAACAGCCGTGCTCGCGACCCTCCGCTCCTTCTTCCTGCTGTGCCACCACCGCTGCCTCTGCCTCTGACATTGCGGATTCGAGGTCTTCGAGGGAGTAATCGGAGTAGAGATAGCCGGAGAAAGGAAAGCAGGAATCGCAAGGCCCCGTGATGGAAACTGTGAATGGAAACGGCGGCGCAGATGTGAGTGGTTGCCTGAGCGCGGTCGTGGTGGCGCTCGTGGAGCAAAAAACTGGCGGCGGCGGCGGAGTTGCTGTGAAAGAGAAAGGCTAGGAAGCGCGGAAGAATGGGGGAACTTCCCCTAAAATCGCCCCACGCCTGCTACTTAACCGCGCAACACGTGTGTCGTGGGATCCTTTGCGGGCAACAAGCCGCGCGCAACGAGCATGTGCACGGCCAAAACAGCCAATCAGAGCAAGGCCACAGGAAGGGCTACAAGAGCAGATAACCCCACGACGTCATGTAATGTTACGGTTAACAAGGCGCTACAGTGAAGAGACGTTTATAGCAGTTATTCCTGACATTGCGACAGTAACCGGCGCATTAAATGCGTGTGGCCATTAAAATGAGGCAAAATGATGATTACCCTCCACGTAGGATGTGGAGAAGCGTACAAGAGAAGGAAAGGTAACCCAGATAAGCAAGCAAAAGACCTGGCCAACGAGGAATTACTCGGAAAGAGCAAAGGGTCCTAAGATGAGAAACTCCGTGCTAAGAGGTAACTCAGCCTAAGGAGTAAATGATCCGAATATGGGAACCTGCTGTGGCCTTAACAACTAAAAGTTGCTAAGACCGCACCAGCTTCAGGGACTAATATTGGGGGGATACCCCCGGGTAGGGTAACACCGGGGTATAAGGGCCGAGTTAGCCAGGGTACGGCACGGTCAAAGCAACTGTTGACTGATACATTGCAAATGTATCTATAAGTTTTGATGTTCCATGCTTGGTTTTATCTACTTTCTTGTGTTTTGTCCACACTTTGGAGTACTTTTCATATGATTTCTTGGACTAACCTATTAACAAGAGCCATAGTGCCAGTTGCCTGTTTTCTGCTGTTTTTGGTTCCAGGAAAGTTAGAAAATGAATAATCTTGGAATTGGACGGGACAAAAGCCAAAGTGCCTATTTTACGGAAGTCATCAAATGCCAGAATACGAGACGGAGAAGGGCTGCGGGCCGGCCACACCACCTGGCGGCGCGGCCAGGCCTGGCCCGCGCCAGGGGGTGGTCTGGCCGACCCCAGCACCCCCTCGGCCTCTCCTTCCGCCTATATATTGCCCTCGAGACGAAAACCCTAAGTACCCGATCAAAATCCACGAAAGAGTCTGTAGCCACCGTCATCTCCATCCCTAGATCAGGATGGATCTGAAGGTCTTTCCAGCACCCTGCCAGAAAGGGGAATTCACCCTGGAGGCCTTCTTCATCATCATGCAAGCCTCCGGTGTGATGCGTGAGTAGTTCATCTCTGGACTACAGGTCCATGTAGTAGCTAGATGGCTGGTTCTCCTCCTTTGTGCTTTCATGTCTAGATCTTGTGAGCTCCGTTCATGATCAAGATCATCTATTTGTGATTTTGCATGTTGTGTTTGCGGCATTCCGATGGATATTGGTATGCTATTTTAGATTCATTATTGATTCTATCATGTCTTTGTTATTTGTGATCTTGCATGCTTTCCGTTGTTAGTAGCTATCCTGCCCAAGTAGATGCTAGCAACTCCAAGAGTTAGTATTTATGCTCGATAGTGGGTTCATGCCTCTGGTAATCTGGGGAAGTGACAGAAATCCGTAAGGTACTAGATGTGATGTTGCTACTAGGGAGAAAACAACAATCCTTTGTTCATAGAACAATCATATTGTTTACATTACACGCAATTCGTAAAGCAATAATCTGTTGCTTGCAACTTAATACTGGAGGGGTTTCGCATGATAACCTAAAGGTGGATTATTAGTCATAGATGCAGTTGGATGGCGGTCTATGTATAACGTTGTAATGCCCAATCAAGTTCCAAAGGAGTCAATATGATTAGTATATGCATATATTTTATTCTCGATGTTTGTCAATTGCCCCGCTGTAATTTGTTCACCCAGCATGTTATCTATCTTAAGGAGAGCCATATCTAGTGAACTATGGATCTCGGTCCTTTCTTTTACATACAATCTACAAACTGTTTACTACTTTGTGTTTACTTTCTGCAAACTATTACTTCCTTCCATTCGATACGTTTAATCCTTTGTTTTCAGCAAAACCGGTGAGATTGACAACCTCATCGCAAGTTGGGGACAGAGTTTTGTGGTTGTGTTGTGCAGGTCTCCATGTTGCTACTAGCACCAGTAGTGCGCCCTGCCAAGGCTCAGCTAGCAACACCTTTGGGGTGTTTCCTTGCTCCTACTGGTTCGATTAAACCTTGGTTTCATAACTAAGGGAAACTTGTTGTTGTGCTCATCATACCTTCCTCTTGGGGTTCCCCAATGAGCTCTACATCAACACGAGCCATCAAGCACTTTTCTGGCACCGTTGCCGGGGAGTCAAGGACATCTTCACAAGCGGAGTCCCTCATAACAAATCTCTTTACTTTGTTATTTTTGTTTTGCTTAGTTTCCTTTTGTTTTGTTTTCTTGTTTCTTTATCAAAAACACAAAAAATTAGTTTTACAAGTTTGCTTTCTTATTTAAAAACACAAAAAATGACTACTCTTGAAAACACTAAGTTGTGTGACTTCACTAGCACCAACAACAATGTTTTTATGAGCACACCTTATGCTCCACATGTGCCTAAAGATACTTTCTTTGAGATAAAACCTGCTTTGCTCAATCTTGTTATGAGAGAACAATTTTCTAGTATTGGTAATGAAGATGTTGCTGCCCATCTAAATAACTTTGTTGAACTTTGTGAGATGCAAAAGCATAGGGATATAGATGGTGATATTATTAAGCTGAAATTGTTTCCTTTCTCTTTGAGAGGAAAAGCTAAAGAATGGTTGAATTCCTTAACTACGAATAGTATTGATTCTTGGACTAAATGCAAAGATGCTTTCATCCGAAAATACTATCCTCCTCCTTAAGTGATAAGATTGATATTATCATGTCTATGCTGGTTAATGGGAAAGCCCATATTGATCCAAATAATGTTCCTTTATCCTCTTTGGTTGCTCAAGAAGAGCAAGTTGATGTGAACTTCATAAGAAATAACAATTTTGGCAATAATGCTTATGGGAATAATTTTGGTAGCAACAATTATAACTCATATCCTCCCAACAACGGTAATGCTTATGGAAATTCCTACAACAATAATAGGAGTGCACCCTCTGAACTTGAAGTTATGCTTAAAGACTTTATTAGTAAACAAATTGCCTTCAATAAAACTATTGAGGAAAAACTCTCTAATGCTGAAAGAAATATAGCATATTTGGCTGAAGCTCAATCTTCTTTGAATAAAATGGCTGCTAAACATGAAACTAATGATAATCCCTTTGCAGCTACTAATGCCATACAAGTAAGAATTGATGAAAATGTTAGACTATTAGCTGAATTACATGCTAAGTGGGAAAGAGAAGATGAAATTGCTAGAAACATTAGTGTTTCTACTATCACCACCACTAGTGTTGAGGCTAGTAATAGTTTTACTACTTTAAATGATAATTATGATTTTGATCTTGATGGTTGCAATATCTCTGAAGTTATTAAGTTCCTACAAAAGCTTGCTAAAAGTCCTAATGCTAGTGCTATGAACATGGCCTTTACAAAACACATTACTGATGCTCTCATAAAGATTAAAGAAGAAAAGATGAAACATAAAGCTTCTATTCCTATAAAACAAAAAGATGGTTGGGAACCCATCATTAATATGAATGTGAATGACTTTGATTTCAAAGCTTTATGTGATCTTGATAGTAGTGTTTCTATTATGCCTAGAAGGATTTATGATATGCTTGATTTGCCACCACTTGAAGATTGTTATTTGAATGTCCCACTTGATGATAATGCTAAATAGAAACTCATGGGGAGTCTTAATGATGTTCTAATTATGGTTAACAATGCCTATGTCCCCGTTGATTTCTATGTTTTGGACGTTGAATATCATGCTTCTTGTCCTATTACTTTGGGAAGACCTTTTCTTAGAACTGTTGGTGCCATTATTGATATGAAAGAAGGCACCATTAAATATCAACTCCCACTCAAGAAAGGTATAGAACACTTCCCTAAGAAGAGAGAGAAGATTTCTTTTGCTTCTCCTATGAAAACAAAATTTGGTCTTAATGCTTCTTTATTTGAGAACACTTGATTTTTTCTTGCTTCTTATGCCTAACTTAAAGGCGTTAAAAAAGTACTGATTGGGAGATAACCCAAAAGTTTTAGATGAGTCTTGGAAGTTATTACTTCAGTAATAACTGCTCCTTATCCTTTTTATTTGCTTTTTGTGCCAAGAGTAACCTCTAATGAGAGAGAAGTAATGATTGGGAAAGTTGCTGCCCCGAAATAGATTTCTGTGCTTCACCGTAAACATTTGTGTAAAATCTCTGAACGTCATTTTGAGGCGTGGATTTTTGTGCTTCTGCCCCAGGTTGTTATCTAACTTTCGTTAGTTCAACACTTTTTGATTTGAGCAACACAAGGTCTTCGAAACAATTCATCTTTACCTGCTGGTCTATTTTGACAGATTTCTGCCATTTTCTGCATTTGCTTCTTGTTGGTTGCTTTTTGAGTTCTTTTGGGGAATTGAGATTTTTGTGGGAAGTGCTTCAGTAGCTAGTGTTCTAATGGAAGTTTATTGGTGTTGGAACTGAACCTTAAGACCTTTTATCTTGAGTGCACTAATGTTGCTAATAAAGATTGTGTGAAGTTTTGTATGAAGGAAAAAATTTAGGTGTATGGAAGGAATGAGTAACAAGATGAAGGATGGACTAAAACTTAAGCTTGGGGATGCGACGCGTGTCACCCAAGAAATATCCAAGAAGTACAAGCGTCAAAGCTTGGGGATGCCCAAGCCATCCCCTTCTTCATCAATAAAAATCCCAGGTTTCTTCCAAACGCTTCATTTTTATTGTTTGATGCACAGTTGTGTTGTTTTTGGAGCGTCTTCTTTTTTCGTTTTCGTTTTGGTTTTTTCGTTTGCTTTGTTTGCTTAGTTTTCTTAATAAATTGGTTGGACCCCCTCTTTCATACATTGGTTTTCAAATAGTTTGGTTTGGTTTGGAAAAGAGTCGGAAAAGCTCATGCTTAAGTGGTAAAGAGAGCTTGTTTTTGACTGTGGCCTATGCTTTGTCATGCCATGCTTGATATTGTATTGGCTTTATGCTTAGTATTCTTTGCTGTAGCATGACTTGTTATAAACAATTGAGATTTCTTAATGTGCCTTGGATGAATCATGCATTGTTTTAGTATATTAAAGCATAGTATAGTGGTATTCTGCTTTGATGCTTTATTTGGGTTGACTTGGCGCATGCTCACACCATGTTATGACTATCCAAAGTCACCATAGCCTTTATGATCCTTTAGTTTTCAACTTGTAGTATCACTTTATGCTTTGATCAATGATGTTTTGTCGCTCTGCATGATTATGGCCATTATTGCTCTCTTAGTTTGTCGCTCCCAGTCTTTTGCTAGCCTCCACAACCAAGTATGAGTTCACTCATGCATCCAACTCCCTAAACCAAGTTATTCCAAAGAGTCCACCATACCTACCTACTAGCTTATGCTATTCCAAGTATATTCATGCTTTTGTTTACCTTCCAAATAAAACTTGTTATGAGAAAACTAGTGATTAAAGCTCTCACGAACTTGATGGCACACTTTACTTTTCTTGCCCTTAATAAACTGGAACCATTGTGTCGTCTATGTTGTAGATGCTTGCACTTATTTGTTGGGGATTAGCAGAACTATGTTGTCATGGGGAACGCTTTCAACATTGCACGGGTACTTTGTACCTACTTGATATCATGCTCGTTTGTCTATGGAAGTCGTCGGTGTGAAATGAAAGGGGAGCTTGTAAGTCCATGGAGTTATGTATATGTGTTAGAGAAACGCCTGGGCCGCTGGTCTAATCCATGCTGACATGGTGGAAACCTGCAGCGTAACCATAATGAGCTGTCTATGAAGCATTCTTCTTATAAAAAAAGAGTCCCATATTGAGAAAAAACAGAAAAAGAAAAAAATGAGATTATGAAAAGAGGAAAGAGAGAAAAAGGCACCATATTCCCATGGTAAATAAGAAGATTGCTGAGATGCTCGTTGTCTGCTTGCCTTGTCATTTTGATATGGGGATTCTTCCGTATCATCGGGCAAGGGGTACCCCGTTGGCGGTTCTATATGATACACATGTACTTACAATGACAAGAACTTACCGATGACTAAACTTGAGTAGCATGTGGAGCGGCCCTCGTATTCATGGGACATGAGATTTCTGACTTATACTTTGTCAAGCATGTACACCATAGTTTGTTCACTTTAACCTTAATCACCTTCAAGATGCTTATGATAGGGGTAATGAGAGCTGAAAGTTATAAGTACCATAATTTTTGGAAGCTCTTTATGAAACTTGAATCCGTGCTTCCTTCTATGAAGGCCTTTCTTCCACTTATACATTGAGTCTCCACCTTCTATCTTTATGCGCTTACTTTGAGAGCATAGTGGCCATTCTTAGTTCTATGTGCATTGTCCCAAGACTAGTTGATTGATGCATAACTTGATATTGCTTGTTTTAAACTATTTGTATCTAGTCACTCCTATGAACTTTGAAGGTGTCCTATGCATTTATATTTGCTACTCTATGAGGGACAAGCTGAATGCTACTATGCTATGTTTTCTTTAAGTGAAACAAACAAACATCTTGCAAAGCATTGTTATTCATGAATCTTTTGTTTGTGCCTTTTCATGTTTCATCATAGTTGCTTTGTCTTATTGTTAGAACTTTGTCTTTCATGTTATGATTGAAGTACTATGATCCCAGCTTTGAATGTTTTACAAATATTTGATCAAGTTTATGATGGTGCATGTCACCTCAAAAATTATTCTTTCTTTTTATCACTTACCTACTCGAGGACGAGCAGGATTTAAGCTTGGGGATGTTGATACATTGCAAATGCATCTATAATTTTTGATGTTCCATGCTTGGTTTTATCTACTTTCTTGTGTTTTGTCCACACTTTGGAGTACCTTTCATATGATTTCTTGGACTAACCTATTAACAAGAGCCACAGTGCCAGCTGCCTGTTTTCTGCTGTTTTTTAGTTCTAGGAAGTCAGAAAATGAATATTCTTGGAATTGGACGGGACAAAAGCCAAAGTCACTATTTTACCGGAAGACATTTGGAGCCAGAATACGAGACGAAGAGGGGCTGGGGCCCGGCCACACCACCTGGCCGCGTGGCCAGGCGTGGCCCGCTCCAGGGGTGGTCTGGCCTATATATTGCCTCCGATACCAAAACCCTAAGTAACCCGATCAAAAATCCACCAAAGAGTCTGTAGCCGCCGTCATCTCCATCCCTAGATCGGGAGGGATCTGAAGCTCTTCCCGGCACCCTATCGGAGAGGGGAATTCACCCTGGAGGCCTTCTTCATCACCATGCAAGCCTCCGGTGTGATACGTGAGTAGTTCATCTCTAGACTACAGGTCCATGTAGTAGCTAGATGGCTGGTTCTCCTCCTTTGTGCTTTCATGTCTAGATCTTGTGAGCTCCGTTCATGATCAAGATCATCTATTTGTAATTCTGCATGTTGTGTTTGCGGGGATCCGATGGATATTGAGATGCTATTTCAGATTCATTATTGATTCTATCATGTCTTTGTTATTTGTGGTCTTGCATGCTTTCCATTGTTAGTAGCTATCTTGGCCAAGTAGATGCTAGCAACTCCAAGAGTTAGTATTTATGCTCGATAGTGGGTTCATGCCTCTGGTAATTTGGGGAAGTGAAAAAAACTCTATGGTACTAGATGTGCTGTTGCTACTAGGGAGAAAACAACAATCCTTTGTTCATAGAACAATCGTATTGTTTACTTTGCACGCAATTCATAAAGTAATAATCTGTTGCTTGCAACTTAATACTGGAGGGGGTTCGGATGATAACCTGAAGGTGGATTATTAGTCATAGATGCAGTTGGATGGCGGTCTATGTATAATGTTGTAATGCCCAATCAAGTCTCAAAGGAGTCAAGATGATTAGTATATGGTTGTACGCTTTCTCAGTGTTTGTCAATTGCCCCGCTGTAATTTGTTCACCCAGCATGTTATCTATCGTAAGGAGAGCCACCTCTAGTGAACTATGGACCTCGGTCCTTTCTTTTACATACAATCTACAAACTGTTTACTGCTTTGTGTTTACTTTCTGCAAACTATTACTTCCTTCCATTCGATACGTTTAATCCTTTGTTTTCAGCAAACTCGGAGATTGACAACCTCATCGTAAGTTGGGGCAAAGTTATGTGGTTGTGTTGTGCAGGTCTCCACGTTGCTGCTGGCACCGGTAGTGCGCCCTGGCAACGTTCAGCTAGCTACACCTTTGGGTGTTTCCTTGCTCCTACTAGATTGATAACCTTGGTTTCGTACTGAGGGAAAACTTATTGCTATGCTCATCATACCTTCCTCTTGGGGTTCCCCAACGAGCTCGTTAATACACAAGTCATCAAGACTTTTTCTGGCACCTCTGTCGGGGATCAAAAGAAGAAGAGACTCCCACGTCAATAATGAGCACATCAGTTACTAATGCTCAAATGTCCTATTCATGAGCTCCCCAACAATATTATTAGCAATAACTTTTATGCAAGGCTTTCTCTTCATGATAAGGATCTATTGGATGCTTCTTGTGCTGGATCATTTACACGCATGGAAGAAGGAGCTAAATGGGATCTTCTAGACCGTATTCAAGACAATGCTGAAGCATGGGAGAATGATAAAGGAAGAAAGTCAGGTATAAATTATGATTATGAATGCATTGAATCTTTTATGGGAACTGATGACTTTCAAAATATTCAAAATGCTTATGGTCTAGACTCTCAAGCTATTGCAACTTATTTTAAGGCTTTTGCTACCTATATTAAAATTCCTAAAAAGAAATGGAATAAGTATCATGAACCATATAAAGATGTTACTAATTGTGTTCCTGCAAGAAATACTGAAGTTTATACTGCTAATCATGTTTTACCTGAACCTTACATTGAGAAATGCCTTTCCCAGTTAAGATAAAGGAACATTCTATGATAGCTAGTATGGTTAATGAAAGTACAAATAAAGCTATTGAACCTGATAAACAAGTGGATGCTAAACCTGTAGTAGCAAATGTGAAAGACTTTGTCACTAAGTATGTAGAAGATGGACACACTATCCTCTTTAAAGATACTTCCAATATTGTTTCACAAAGTAGTGTTATAAGAGCTAGTGTCCCTGTGTTTTCTGTTAGGATAAGTGATCATTGCAACAATGGTTCATGTGATAGTTATATCGTTAAACTTATGCATGATACTGAAAGTTATTATGAGAGAGGGAAGATTGTTGTAATGCATATCAATAATATCAAGTTTCCTCATTTTATGCTAAAAGTTTTTATGTTGCACCTGTTTTGCCTTCCTATGCTAGTATCCTCTGGTTTCAACAATTTATTTGCTTACAAAATTCCCTTGCATAGGAAGTGAGTTAGACTTAAACATGTTTATTTTTGCTTCTTGATGCTCTCGTTTACTTCAATTCATATTCTTATGTGAGCATCATTGAAATTATCATGCCCATCTTAACGGCTATAAAGAAAGAGCTTTTTGGGAGACAACCCAATATATTTTTGCTTTCAGTTTGTTTTTGTTTCTTTGAGTCTTGGAAGTTATTGTTTTGGCAATAAACTCTCCTTATCCTTTTTGTTTGGTTTTTCTGTCAAGATCAACCTCTAATGAGAGAGAAGTAAGATTTGGGGAAGTTGCTATCCCGAAATAGATTTTTTGTGCTTCGCTATAAAAGTTCTTGAAAAATCTATGTATGTCGGATTGAGCTGTAATTTTTGTGCTTCTGCCCCAAGTTGTGATTTAACTTTTGTTAGTTTTACACTTTTTGATTTGAGACACAAAAGATTTTTGAAAAAATTGATCTTTACCTGCTGGTCTGTTTTGATAGATTTTTCCACTCTTGCATTTGCCTCTTAAATCGATTTCCTTTTTGAATTCTTTTTGGGTATTCAGAAGAAGTTGCTACAGTAGCTTATGTTTTGATGGATTTCAGTTGAAATTGAACTTAAAAGGTTTATTATGTCGCTTACACTAGTTTTGATAATGAGAATTGTGTGAAAGAAATTTCTAGGTTATTGGAGAAAATGGTGTAATAAGATAGTGAAAGGTTTCATGACTCGAGCAATATGTGTATGAAGATGAAGATATTGATGTTATTCAAGTGTTGACTCCGGAAGAATATACTAAATGCCAACTTCAGAGACCTAGAGTCCATTTTCGAATAGGTAACAGTTCTGGTAGGGAAAAGTCCACGAAAAATCTGTCCAGTTATATTTTTGCAGTTTTTATCCAACAAGGAAAGCAACGAAGCGAAAGAGGGACGGAAACGAAGCCAGGGTGGCTCACACCACCCCTAGCGCGGCCCCCTGGCCGCGCCACCAGGTGGTGTGGCCACCCCGGAGTCCATCTCCGACCCGTTTTCTCCCAGTACCTTCCTTTTGTTGTAAAAAATCGTAATATATAATCCCCTAGATCCCCCGAGGTTCGTATATCGTGTTCTCGTCGTATTTCCGTTTCGATGTGTTTCTGCTAGGAACTATTCTTAAAGTTTAGAAGCACAATGGTCTCCGCCAACAATAAGGGCAAGGAGCCTATGGAGGAAGATCTCCAAGACTCTGAGCAGGAGGAGGAGAGCGATAGTGAAGTTGAAGAGGAGGCAAAGGAAGACCAGCATCCGCACACCAACACCACCATTGCAAGCATTGGAGTGGTGGCAAACCCTGCCAGTTCAAAAGGACTGCACGGATGTCCACTGGAGGGAAGACTCCGCATCATTGCTTGGCTTCATGGTAACCTTCTCCACGCACCAAGAATCCCTTCCATACCCTTATCCATGAGCATCAATTTCAGAATATGCCCAAGGAGAAACTACCCTCCAATTGGGATATGCCTCGTTCTAACCATGCAGGAAAGGAAGAGTTCAAGGAGGAAGAGTGGGGAAAGAATCGTACAATCTGGGAATCACAACCCAACATGATCATGAACCGCATTGAGCAAAACTCGGAGTTGATTCGTACTCTCACCTTCGAGATTGAGGACTTGAGGAAATTGATTGAAAAGCTCATCGAGTGAACACCACCACCACCGAAGGAGTAATTCGTCATCAGGTTTTGGTATCCCCTTGGTTTGTTCTAAGCTTGGGGGAGTGCCGCGGTATCACATCACTATCTTCTATCTTTTTACCTTTTTAGTAGAGTCATATCATGAATAGAGAAGTTATCATGTAGGATGGTTTGCATTATGAAAGTATCCCCCCTCTCGTTAGATATCTATGTATCCCTTGGTGTGAGTTGCCGTTATGGAATACTAATGAGAAGTTATCATTCACTCTTTTGCATATCTTATATTATTTTTCAATTTCTATTATATGATTGATCTTGTTATTAGTATTGGTATCACTTTGGGATCATTGAGTTAATTTAGTTGGTTTTGGCAAACCCGGCTCGGTCAGTAGCAACACTATTATGAGAATTGAATGAAAAAGATAAAAGAACTCTTAAAGAATATAATTTCATCATCTTTCTTTCTTGATTTGCTCATAAGCTTAGTATTATCTAGTTAAGATCTTTTGTGCTTCCAAGAAAGATCGCATGTTTGTTTTTATCACTTGTATGTTTGTTTGTTTCCTTCAACTCTTATGCTCGCTACCCAGCCTTGCTAGCCTAAAACCTATACTGAGAGGGATTGCTTCTCGTGCATCCAATCCTTAAAGCAAAACCTAGGCCATTTGTGTCCACCATACCTACCTATTAGCACTATTGCTATTCCAAGTAAATTCATGTTTTTATCTACCTTCCGAATTAAACTTGTTATGTGAAAATTAGTGATTAAAGCTCTCACGAACTTGAAGGCACACTTTACTTTCCTGCACTTAATAAACTTGAACCATTGTGCCCATCTATGTTGCGTATATGCTTGCGCTTTATAAGTTGAGAGTTAGCAGAACCATGTTACCATGGGGAACGCTTTCAATATTGCACTTATTTAGTTGATATCATGATTCTTTTGCTTATGGATCCCGGTGGTGTGAAATAAAAGGGGATCTTGTAAGCTCATGGAGTTTGTATGTGTGTTAGAGAAACGCCTGGGCGGCTAGCCTAAGCCATGCCTAATCATGGTGGAAACTTGCAGCATAACCATAGTGAGCATTCTATGAAGCATCCTCAATAAAAACCTATGCAAATAGCAAATAAAAAGATCGCTGAGGTGCTCATTGTCTGTTGCCTTGTAATTTTGATATGGGATAGCTCATGTATCATGGGGCAAGGGGTACCCCGTTGGCGGTTCTCCATGATACACATGTATTTACAATGACAAGAACGTACTCGTGACTAAAGTTGAGTAGCATGAGGTTCGGTACTCGTAAGCATGGGGCACGAGATTTTCAACTTATAACTTGTCAAGCATATCCTCATATTTGTTCACTTTAACCTTAACCACCTCAAGATGCTTATGATAGGGGCAATGAGAGCTTAAAGCTAGTAAGTACCATAATTTTTGGAAGCTCTTTATGAAACTTGAAATCCCTGCTTCCCTCTGTGAAGGTCCTATCTTTTACTTTTTAGTTGAGTCAGTAAACCTATTCCCTTCTACCTCACCAAGTATTTTGAGTTGTTGTGTTTCATTCATTCATATGATGATTTATTCAATCATGTTTTTTATGTTCCTTGTTTTGCACATTGCTCTTATTTTAGTGAATATTACTTTCAAAGCTATCATTGAAAACCCATTATGTTTGAACTCCTGCAAATTGTTAACTATTTCTTTGACCAAGAGCTAAGTTTGCCATTACCAATTATGATATACTTTATGTATCATTATTGTGTTTCCTTTACTTATTACAAGTTAAGTTATATAATAGTGAGTTTTCCTCTATTATGATTTGTGTATTGATGTATGTGATGCTTCTTATCCGTATTCTTTTATCGACTCTTCACTCCATAAACCTGAGGTCATGTTTATTGAGCTCAGTTGGGGACAAGCGAAGTCTAAGCTTGGGGGAGTTGATACATCGATTATGCATCACTATTCTATATCATAATTTACTATTATTCATTGATATATTTCATATTAAGAGATGATAATTATGTTATTCCATCTGTTTTTGCATGGTTGATGACTTTTGGAGCATGGACCGCTGCAGTCAGTATTCTGATGGAAAAGGTGTTGTTTGGAGACAAAATTCACGAAGATCAAAAAATCCGGGAAAATACATGGAAATCCTATTTTTTCCAGAAGACGAAGGATGCTAGAAGGGGGAGTGGAGATGGGTCATAGGGGCCCACACCACCCCCTGGCGCGGGCTACCCTAGGCCGCACCACCATGGGGTGTGGCCACCCTGGCCAACTCTTGGCTCTCCCCTTTGGAGTATACTATCCCCACGAAACCCATATACCTGGGGAGGGACGACAGAAAGATTTCGCCGCCTCTGCGGGGTGGAAAACTACAGAGAGAGAAAGATCTCTCCAGCACACCAAATTCTGACGGGGGAATTCCTTCCCGGAGAGGGGAGATTGTCACCATCAACACCACCATCAAGATGGACTTCATCGAGATCATCATCATCTCCATCATCATCTCGACCAGCACCATCATCACCACTTCATACCGCAGTAACAATTGGGTTGAATCTTGTATAGTTCTTAGGGGAAACTTTCCCGGTGTTGATTACTTGTTGTAGTTGATGCCATTGAGTGGAACCGTTGAATTATTGTTATGTTCATATTGTTACTTATCATTATATCATATCTGATCTTGATCCATATGATGTCGTGTGAGTAGTTCGTTTAGTTCTTGAGGACATGGGAGAAGTCATGTTGTTGGTAGTGGAATTGTGTTGAGAAAGATTCAATAGTTTGTTATTTAAGTTGTGGTGTTATTCTTCTAGTGGTGTCATGTGAACATCGATTACATGACACTTCACCTTTATGGGCCTAGGGGAATTCATTGTGTATTTGGCTACTAATCATAGGGTTGTCAGAGTGATAGAAACCTAAACCCCCGTTAGGAAACCTTTGCACACGGGATGTCAGGATCTTAGAGTTTAAAGCTGTGGTTAGGTTTCTATCTTAATTACTTTCTTGTACTTGCGGATGCTTGCAAGGGGTATAATCACAAGTATGTATTAGTCCTAGGAAGGTTGGTACATTAGCACAGGTTCACCCACACAACACTTGTCAAACTAAAGAAGATTAATCAACTATATGAAGCGAAAGCACTTGATGATATTCCCGTGTGTCCTCGAGAACGTTTGGTCCTCTTAAGCAATACAACCGGCTTGTCCTTTGCTAAAGAAAGGATTGGGCCACTTGCTGCATTTATTATTATTTTCTTTTATTTACTCACACTTTATTTACCTACATTATCAAAAAAAAACCTAAAAATCCGTTTGTTAAGTATTTATAGAGAATTCCTGCTCCAAGCCACTCATCAACACCTTCTGCTCCTCGTTGGGTTCGACACACTTACTTATCAAAAATACTGTGACACACCCCCTATACTTGTGGGTCATCACACATGTATCTACTTAAATATCGGAGAAAGTAAATGAAGTTGAAAGCCATCGCTCATGACTACACATAATGGACTATATACATCAACATGCATGATGTCTAATAGGTTAATTGTTCATTCTCCCTTGGTCTTCGAACGGAGTTTTAATTATCTCCAGGAAAGTCTGACAAGCATTAATTGATCACAATCAAAAGACTCCGAAAATTCATCAATGTGGAGTTTCTTCATGTTTTCTTTCCAATATAATTTAAATGTCGATGTCACTCATAGGTGATATTCTAATCATTCATCTTGTGACATTTTAGCATTAGTGTTATGGATGTGATTTATCCAACTTGACTTGTAAGAGTTCATCCATCTTCTATGGAATAGGGTAATTATTTGAATAACCATTATTCTCATAATACTAGAAAAATATAACAATTATTAACATAAATCTTGAAGGCTAGGTTTGATGTCAACGAGAAACACAGCAACACTTTATTTATTTCCAATGAACATTATCCCATATTCTCTTGCTAGTTACTTAGACCATTGTAGTTCATGAACTGTGTTGTCCTGTATGACACTTCACACCAACCAATTTGGTATCTAATACCCAATAACCACATTGTTTAACAGGCAAGGAATGCACCCATGACATGTATACCATCTATATACCTAAGTTGGACATTTCAAGATTTTTCTTTTCTGCCAAATATTTTCTAGATTCTCTTTCGTCATTTCTTTTTATTTGTAGAAGAATCCATAAACATCAACAGTGGCACCATACACATGGTCCAAAGCGTGTTATTCAAACACTATTACCGTAGGATTTGCACTTTGATGGGTATCACCATCTTCCAAAATCCATTCTTTAGTAATCTTTTAGCATAGTAAGCATTTTACCTACATATTTTATTCATCCTATCATGACTTGGGAGATCAGGATGCCTAGCGTATCCAACCTTCAAAATTTCTCATAAAATATGAGAACATGTATCTTACTAAATTATATTCTATTGCAACCAAGCATTTTTTCAGATATCACAATATATTCCACAGACGATGGTTTCTGAATCAATTATTCCAGGTCCTAGATAACCTTGATAATGAAACACTTTTGAATATCAAGGATCTGGAGGAAAGCATGATATTTAGATACTAACATTGGAACTATTACTCTTGATTTAATACTACGTCCGATCCATAATAAGTGTCGCTCATTTTGTACTAAGCTAGTACAAACTTTGTACTAAATGTGCCACACTTATTATGGATCAGAGGGAGTACTACTTATTAAACTTCATGGAGTAAGTGGATTTTTCTGAAAGTTTGCAATAGGACTTTAAACTTTATATTGACACTCAAAACAGTACGATACCAATTCATAAAGTAAATATCTAGAATTCTATAGTTCTATTATCTCAATTAAAACTAAGCCCAAAGTAGTAAACGAATGCTAGATTTAGTTTATAGTACTCTTTTAAGGTGGTTTGTGATTACATTCAAAATTACTCACTTCATAGTCCCTGGCTATCTACTTGGCCAGACTATGAGCAAGATGATGGAGATGATGGAGGTTTCGATGATGACCACGAGAACTAGGGTGTTCTCCGAGTCAGACACTTGTAGGGATATGGCATGACTCGGATCTTCTGCGTTTAGTTATTTCGCTGCTGTTTTGTGTGTTATGCCCATCGTGGCATCAATGTAAGACTATTTATGTAAGACTTGTATTCGGTACTATAATGGATGTGCACTTTGTACTAAGTCGATTATGCTCCACGATGCATTGATCTTCGGATCATGGTGGTTTGCATAAGGGTAATATCAGATAGCTATTCTGGGGTCCCCATAGTCAGCTTCAACTGATAACATGCAGTAGGACCAAGTATTGAGTCATATACCACACCTTCCTCACAACAATTCAGAGAGAAAGCTAAAAGATCATCTGCAAGCAATCATAAAATTGACCTAAATCATTTTCCCAAGCTTGTTTCCTAGAATCATACATATTCAGGATAATAATATCATAACTGACAGGGAGATATTTATCTCCATAACAATTTAAGCATCATGTTTTCTTGGTGCTAAAGATGAGGCATTCATCCAGGTAACACAACAATTATTCCACCAAGATCAACCCTAGGAGTTCACAAGTGTAATAACCACTAGGAGCACACACAAAGATTCTTACAACTAAATTCTATAGATCACAACACTATCAACTGTAGTTTCATCAGAGCTAGTAGCAGGACAATAAGTACAATACTAACCCACCAAGAATCAGTCCAAGAATATTGTACAGGAAGAACACATGATAACTACCAGAAACCAATTGAGCCTAGGTTTCAAGAAAATAATCTATCATCAACTAATATTTATTCAGTGGTATTCCATAGCATGTTTAGGAATCTTTTTGTAAGATGTCAGTGTCACAATAGCTAACGGAGATTTGGTAAAAAAATATTGAAGCAGTGATTCTGAGAGAATACTTGTTTCAATGACAAGATTAGACAGCAACAAATTAAGTACATGCACTCTCCAAGTACAAGTAAAATACTATAGGAGCGTCAGAATAGAAAAGGTTCAGTCCAGTTATTAACAGAAATAGGAATCAAAGTAGAAGCTTAAAGAGCACAACTCTTATTTCCTGAACATGGTCAATAGTGGGGTGTCGAGAGAACTTTGGGGGAGAAGAGATAAGAGAAGGGAGTATGTACCTGGCCTGGAGACGCCGGGGTTGCATCCACACTGTCATCCCACCGACGTTGGGCCAACGAAGGAGCATGGTGAGGCAGGACGACACAACCGAAGCACCCACAGCTGGGGAAGGGGGTGAGATCGAGGAAGGGCAGCAGCGAGCGGCCACCACAACCCAATGACCACCATCACGTCATTAGTAGATGCACCATAGGATCACCAGCACACGATGGAGCGAAGGTGGCAAAACCCTAGCTCCAGGGCAGGGAGTAGCTCGGCTAGGACAAAGTGTTGGGGCTTAGCGCTGGAAAACAATAATTTTTTTAGGCAAACAACCCTAATTCTAGGATCTATCTATTAAGAATGTAGTAACGGGAGGGGTTTTTGACAAACTTACCCTTGAAGACCCAAAATATTTGTCAATGTTCAGGAGAACATGGTTGATGTAGTCGTACCGAGGCCGACCTCAAGGTTGTTCTAAACTCGGATGGCTCCACCCTCTCTAGCTCCACCAGCTCCAATGACTCCGATGGCTCGAACGACTCGAGTGCCACAAGTGTAGCGCCTCATAGGGGGTCACACACATACGGTGTTTGACGACGACTCCTGGACCCTGATCGAGCAGAGGTTGTGGAAGTAGATCTCTTGGATCTGGAATCTTCGCAGCGCGACGGTGCTCCATGGTGAAGAACTCTCTAGTTCGCACAACCCTTACAGTGGGTCCGCACTCACAAGAGAGAGAGGGAGAGAGGAGGGCACTTGGAGGGGGGAGCCTAAAAATGGGTGTGTTTAAATCCCTCAATATGTCCTCCTTTATATAGGGGAGGGGAGCCCCAAGTCAATTGCCTTAGCAATATGGGACTAAAGGAGAGGAGGGCGGGGAGCCACCTTGACCGTCTAGCCTAGGCTTCCTTGGGCTCCACGTGGGGCACCAAGGGCCCATGCGGCCACTCCTCCCTCTCCCCCTTTGGGTTGCCCTCCCTCTTGGGCCTTTTTCCCTAGAGAATTAGCCCATTACGCATGGGCTGCCCATTAAATCATATTAAGTTATTAAATAAATGAATAATTCAATAATTAACATATATTTACACATTACTTAATTTCTGTTGAACCAGAACTCCTTCCGGACAATTCTGGACACCCGCCGGACTTTCCCAGAACCCTTTTGATTTTCCCTTCTCTTTTCTTCGGTGATTCCTATGACACCAAATCGATCTCCGAGCATTTCCAAACCCTTAAGTGTGTTACCCTAACAGTTCAGGAACACTCCGGACATGGTCGAGACCCCTCTCGGACCAATGATCATCAGTGGGATCCGGATGCCCATAATGACCCCTGTGCATTCCACGAGAATCTTTATCGTTGAACCATTAGACATAGAGTCATATTCCCTTTGTTACTCTGATACTTTACTTGTCCGAGACCTGATCAAAAACATTGCCATGTCGTGTTCAATCTCGTTACCGACAAGTACATCTTTACTCATTCCAAACTATGCCATCCCCGTGACCTAGTCACACGCTGCAGCTTTATGGATGTCATGTCTCTGAGTGGGCCCAAAGTATCTCTCCATCATGCAGAAGAACAAATCCCACTCTTGACACATACACCTCTACATTCCCCTCTGAATACCTGAATAGACCTTTATGATCACCATTTCACCGAGTTACGTTTGATGTAATCAAGGCACTCTCGAGTGACAATGATTAAATATCGTCACACAGTCTAAGGAATTATTTACTACATTTCCCAGCCATTGCAGCGGTGAACTCCTTGCCTTGATCGTGTTACAATTCTTGTGTTGGGTATGTCCATCATTTCATTCACCTAATGAAATGACTTCATTGTCAATTGACATAAATGTCCATGATCGGGAAATGTCAATCATCGATTGACCAATAAACTAGTGTCTAGAGGATCAGATGTATACCTTCAGTTCTCTCTAGACATTGAAGACAATACTTAACCTTTTGTTTAGTGACTCACTCGGATATCACTTCGGAACCTATTCTTATGATCAAGAATTTGGGTGATATTATGTAAAGTATACAACATGGTTTTTCAAGATGGAACCTATGACTGAGGCATAGTAGACCTTACACATATTTTCCTTCTTTTAACCATCATTGTACCAAGACAGTCTCAATGCCTCACCTAGTTAGACAAGTAAGAACTTCCTTCTTTAACTTGTTCCATTCTGAACTACTTTAGAATCCAATCTAGGAAAAACATTCCAAATTAATGCTATTAAACATATCAATCTATCTTGATATATTTGAATGTTCAATATTCGTTCAACTTCATCTACTTAATATTCTCTAATAATTACTAATACCAAAAATACCATTCACAATATTTCAATCACATATGAGAATGTTTCATCAATCTCCCACTCAAATATGCCAGTTACATATAAGAGTATGGAACTCTCTTAGCTCCCACTCAGTTTATTGTAAATGCAAGTCTTCTCAATATTCTGGGCATAATCCCAAAATCCTTTGACCATTTACCAAATTAAAATTCTAGCTATGAGATTCCATTTATCTAACTTAAGCATCACTACACATTGTAGTCAACCATTTGAATTTGTTCAAGACATTTCTTGACACAAATCAATATTTATGTCTTACTTTAAGTTTTATTTCTTACTTGCGACTCACCCAGAGAAGTTATGAATCTTGGGCATGGAGGCGTGAATACTTTCGACCTTCCCCATGATCATTTACTCTGGCAGTCCCTTTGGAAGATCAAGTAACATCTTTACTTTGATAAGATGAAGTAACATGTTACTTTACCATCTTATATGTAACTTAACATACATGATTTCACGAATCTAAGTAATTTCTTGTACTTGGGTTCACCATTGCTTCTTTCTAGTTCGCAGGTATGTCATTGTTCTATTAACATGACAAGTGAATCATGAATTTAATTTTGCAAGGAGGCAGAACTTATTCATGAATCCTACTTTATTTTAGTAAAATCTCTCACTGAAACTTTTGATCATTATCATTAGTTTCTCCTCTATTTGTAGAGTTCTGTTCCGGAATCAATTCTGTTGCGTTACTCTAACATTTGGAGGCGGTTCTCAACCTTATATGAGCTTTCACCTTTATCCATCAACTCTTTTATTCGAGAAACTCTTCTTGATAAACACCACATTTCAGCAATACATGTTTTGCTCCTTTGGTTGCAGTTGTGGAATGTGTATTATTAGTTACCTAGGAATACACTACAAAGATGTATTCGTTCTAATTCTAAATTATCACATAACTCTAGAATTTCTGGAAACCACATTGTTCCATACACTTATGGCGTAGTTTCCACGAATGGTTGATGATTCTTTATACAATAAGTAAGTGTTTGCTATTCTAATTTATATTCTCTAAATACTAACGCTAACACGATAAGGGATTACTTTAGACCATACAGTATCTAATACGGTATGATTACAATTCTTTATACATGTCAACACATTGACATATTCTTAGCATTGTAATTTGTGGAACACTTTTCACAAGTCTTATATGCTTGAATCACAACTCGAATACTTGTCATTTTGATCAAATCATAAAGACTCGTGTTCTTGTTAATTCATTATTATTCTTCACTCTGAAATTCTTTATTCATAACAAATAGTTTCATACTTTTGTATCATTTAGCAAATACATTTATTTGCTTAGATTCACAATGAAGTTTTACTAAATAATGATATCCACCATTTGTTGAACAATACAACATATCATCATGTATGATATCCAATTGTTCAAGACACGCTCTATTTTACCAGAATGTGAGTTTTAGTCATTTTGCCTAATAGGGGCATGGTTTGTATGTGTCAAAAGATCAAGTATCTTTAAGACCATGATTTCATCACTTATGAAACCTTTCATATGTACCATTATGACTTAACACACTAGTGTCATTCAAAATGATGTCATTATTAAGTCTGAATATCGTTTGGCATTTTCACAATCTTATAAACATTTAAATTTCTATCATCAAGATCAAAATATGAATAACCCATTCATAATCAAAACCGTAAACATAAAAGATATTACTCATAGGAATAAAACAACGGATTTGTCTCAAATCCATATGAATAATTGTCTTACAAATGCAAGACACATACTACTGTAGTTCACTCTCATCGATTACAAATTTATTCAAATATTCTGATCCAAAGATAACTTCAGAAGGAGAGCATTATTGGCGTCGAGTTTGCCATCAACACACGTTGTCGCACCCACTCCTTAAATGACTTCTCAAGCAATGGGTCCTATTTTCACAAGACAGTACAAGTATCAAATACTTCGTAAACTGCTATAAGTGTTTGAAAATTAAAAATTTATAACTTAGTATATCAAATATATACCTTTCCTATTAATGACAGCACCTGGAGTAGGCACTACATTTCGGGTTCTCATATGAGCCATGAACTCAAGGAAGGTAAACTCTTTCCCTTCCACGAGGTAGTTCAAGACGATATATTTGTAGTTGTGGGGTAGCGAGCGTAACACCACATCTATCACAAATTTCTTGCTCACCCAGTAGTCCATGATGTCCACAAGGCTCCCATGAATTATTTCCATGATATCCAAGTGGTCTTCCAGGCTGGTGTCTTCCCTCATCTAGGTTGAGAGGAATTCATCCATGTATTCAAACGCCATGATTCTGACTTGTGATGGGAAGAGCATCTTAAGTCCTTAGTCCAGGCTAAAGTCCTCAATCTCATGGAACGGTGCTCCCAGAGAAGGATCTATGACATGAACCATAGTGTATTCGACTATCACGAAGGCATCACGTCGGGCACGATAATCATGATCATCGGGCAATCTAGTGAATCCCACAGGAAAATCTCCTAGCGTTTCTCTTAGCACATAGGACAGATCATGGAAGATGAGGAGGTTCCTCAAGCGTTGGTACCAGTATACGAAGTTGGACCCATATACTTTGAGTTTCACACTCTTCATGAATCCCTCAAAACTAAACAGATACTTTGGTTTTGACATGATCTACAAAATTTTCACAAAGACATTTAGACTAAGTTCATAATATGAGTTCAAATTATAAACATTATATTAGATGAGCTCCCACTAAAACAAACATCCCTAAAGAAGTTTTAGTGATAACACGATCCCAATTCACTATGTCACCCCTGATCGTCACGGCCTGAAACAAAGCTGCATAGGTAGACATTCTCAAATGTCAATCACATCATTCATGTGACTCATGCTCAATCTTTCGATCATCTGTATTTCGAGGCCATGGTTTTACATGCTAGGATCGCCAATTAAACCTTACGTGTATCTGCTGTGCAATATGTCTTATACCCACCATATGCGAACACAAATATGTCTGACATTCGATCGTCATGGCGTGCCTCATAACGGAGAATTTTTTGGTGATGCACACTAAGGGAGAACACAATGTTGGTATTATATTAAGGGATCATCCTATTAATACTACCATCGAGTATCTAATACTAGCACAAACAAGATACACACAATAAACATCAAATGTAAATAAGTGTGACATGATATGGTCATAGATTGTTGCGCCATGATCTCCATCGTGGGCTCTGGTGTGTGGCGCCAAGAACTTGCTGCCACCATCCTATTACTACAACTTAGCAACAGGAAAGTAAACTACTTTACCTTTTAATTTGACCATATCATATCACAATCCCCTGCAAAATAAAGTTAGATGCCTCTACTTTATCTTTTGCATATTTTACGAGGCTGCTAAGGCTTTCACACAAGAACTGTTTCTTACCTACGAACTTGAACCACAATGCTGATTAAATAATTGTCTCTATTACACCCCATTTCAAGGCCCTCCGTTGTAAATGGTATACCAACTACTACGAGAGAAACTAACAACCCCAAAGCCACTTATACGGTGCAAGCCGTATCTAAAGCATGGACCAGTCTCGTGAATGAACGCATAGTGTCGGTTGGGTCCGCTAGCTTCGATGAAGTAGTGTTGCGGTATATGCAAGTACACGTGAGAGGGTAACAATTATATGATCAACACCCACACAATCAACATGTTTTCTACCCGTACCAACATAACTACGCATAGATCAGCTTTGATACCATTGTTGGGGTTTAGCGCCTGAAAACAATAACTTTTCTACGCAAACAACCCTAATGCTAGGATTAGTAACGGGAAGGGATTTTCGCAAACTTATCCTTGAAGACCGAAAAGCTTTGTCAATGTTTGGGAGAACGTGGTTGATGTAGTCGTACCGACGCCGACCTCAAGGTCGTTCTGAACTCGTACGGCTCCACCAGCTCCAGCTCCACCGACTCCAATGACTTTGATGGCTCAAATGACTCGAGTGCCACAAGTGCAGGGCCTCGCAGGGGTCACACGCATATGATGTTTGACGACGACTCCTGGACCCTGGTCCAGCAGAGGTTGTGGAAGTAGATCTCCTAGATCAGGAATCTCCACAGCGCGACGGAGCTTCACAGTTAAGAACTCTCTCGTTCGTGCAATGATACGTTGCAAACGTATCTATAATTTTTGATGTTCCATGCTTGTTTTATATCTACTTTCTTATGTTTTGTCCACACTTTGGAGTATTTCTATACACTTTCTTGGACTAACCTATTAACAAGATGCCACAGTGCCAGGTGCCTGTTTTCTTCTATTTTTGGTTCCAGAAAAGTCAGAAAATGAATATTCTCGGAATTGGACCGGACAAAAGCCAAAGTCGATATTTTACCGGAAGACTCACGGATCCAGGAGACGAGACGGAGAGGGGCCACACGGTGGCCACACCATGTGGTGGCGTGGGCTAGCCCTAGTCATGCCACAAGGTCGTGTGGGCCCCCTGGCCGCCCACCGACCTTGCCTCTTCGCCTATAAGATGCCTCCCGATGCAAAAACCCTAAATCGTCAAGCCTCCAACCACGAAAAGTTTTGCAGCGCCGCCGCCACCGAAGGGGAGATTCGGGAGGCAGAAAGTCTTTGTTTCGGCACCCTGTCGGGACCGGGAAGTGCCCCCCCCCCCCGCCATCTCCATCGATCTCCACCACCATCTCCATCGCCATTACTGATTCCCATGATGAGGAGGGAGTAGTTCTTCCTCAAGGCTAAGGGTTCTACCGGTAGCTATGTGTTCATCTCTTTATCTATGCATGATCTTGTTGTGGTCATGAGCTTTGTAATCAAGTAGATCTACCTTGCTACTCAAGTTCTTTAATAGATCTCTTATCTCCCCATGTGTGTGAGGTTGAAAGTGTGCACACCATGGTGGCAATTAGGCTAGAGATTACAAATAGTTGTTATGAGTTATATTTGGAGTTGGATGTCTTTATGAAATTGTGGTGTTTGTTGGACCCATCTAGTGTTCAAGGTGACAGGGTGGGGTTATCTAGATGGGAAAGATGAACTTTGAGGTGTGCTGTTATAGCCCTACCAACGATGAGAGTGTCCAACCTGAGAGTAGTTTAGAGTAGTATCATGAAGATAATATATTTATATGAGAGTGTTCACTAGTGAAAGTATGATCCCTAGGCCTTGTTTCTAAGCATTGAAACACCATTTGCAATTAGATCTGTTACATGTTTACTTGCTTCCATCTTTATTTCAGTTTTCCTTTAGTCTTTTCCCACGTCAACCACACGCCATCAAGCTATTTTCTATCACCGTTACCACTTATAATTATTGATACCACTTGTATTTTACTATCTCTTCGCCGAACTAGTGCACCTATACACCTAGCAAGTGTATTGGGTGTGTTGGGGACACAAGAGACTTCTTGTATCTTGATTGCAGGGTTGCTTGAGAGGGAATACCTTTGACCACTTCCTCCCTAAGTTCGATAAACCTTGGGTGATCCACCTTAAGGGAAAACTTGCTGCTGTTCTACAAACCTCTGCACTTGGAGGCCCAACAACTGTCTACAAGAATAGAAGTGCGTAGACATCAAGCTATTTTCTGGCGCCGTTGCCGGGGAGGTAAGGTAAAAGGTACTCACATCCTCCGGTGTGAGTGCTCGAAGTTATTTCCTTTAGATTCTGCAATTTTTTCTTTTTGTTTCTTGTTTTCACTAGTTAGGCTTAATGGAAAACAACAACAAAATTAGAGAGCTTTATAGTATTTATCTTGAGTTAGGACCTGAAGTGTTTGAATAGAAAATTAAAAAAACCTATGGAACTTTATTTGCATGGTAATAGAAATATTATTAGTATGAATTCTTTGAATACTATTATTGCTAATGCTATGGAAAATTCTAAGCTTGGGGAAGCTAGTTTTATGAAAATGATCTTTTTAGTTCCCCAGCTTTGGAAGATAGCTATTCTATTGCTTATGATGATACCAAACCTCCAATATATGATGATTACAGTGATGAGTATGATATTTTCAGTCCACCTACTATTGAGGATAAAATTAATGATTACAATATGCCTCCTATATTTGATGATTATGATGATGAGAATAATAATGATAGCTATTTTGTTGAATTTGCTCCCACCACAATCAGTAAGAATGACTATGTTTATGTGGGGAGTATTAATTATTTTATGCATGTGGCTCATGATAAGAATGTTTCATGTGATAGTAATATTTTTAATTCATTCATGATGCTACTGAAAGTTATTATGAGAGAGGGAAACATGGTTTTATGCATCTCAATAATATTAAGTTTCCCCTCTTTATGTTGAAAGTCTTGAAGTTGCACTTGTTTTGCTTTACTATGCTTGTTGCTTTGTGCTATCATGACTTGTTTCTTTACAAGATTCCTATGCATAGAAAGTGGGTTAGACTTAAATGTGTTTTGAATTTGCTTCTTGATGCTCTCTTTTACTTCAATTCATATTTCTTATGTGAGCATCTTCTCAAAATATCATGTCTAACTTAAAGGCGTTAAAGAAAAGTACTTATTGGGAGATAACCCAAAAGCTTTAGATGAGTCTTGGAAGTTATTAATTCAGTAATAACCGATCCTTATCCTTTTTATTTGCTTTTTGTGCCAAGTGTAACCTCTAATGAGAGAGAAGTAAAGATTGTGAAATTTGATGTTCTGAAACAGATTTTTGTGCTTCACCGTAAAATTTCGTGTAAAATCTCTGTACGTTGTTTTGAGGCGCGATTTTTTGTGCTTCTGCCCCAGGTTGTTATCTAACTTACGTTAGTTCAACACTTTTCGATTTGAGCAACAGAACATCTTCTAAAAAATTGGTTTTTACCTGCTGGTCTGTTTTGACAGATTTCAGCCATTATTTGCATTTGTTTTTTGTTGGTTCCTTTTTGAGTTCTTTTGGGGAATTGAGATTTTTGAGGGAAGTGCTATAGTAGCTTGTGTTTTAATGGAAGTTTTATTGGTGTTAGAACTGAACCTTAAGACTTATTATTTTGAGTGCACTAATGTTGCTAATAAAGATTGTGTGAAGTTTTGTATGAAGGAAAAATTTCAGGTATATGGAAGGAATGAGTAATGAGATGAAGGATGTACTAAATCTCAAGCTTTGGGATGCCACGCGTGTCACCCTAGGAAATATCGAATAAGTACAAGCGTCAAAGCTTGGGGATGCCCAAGGCATCTCCCGCTTCATCAATAAAAATCCCAGGTTTCTTCCAAACGCTTCATTTTTATTGTTTCGTGCACATTTGTGTTGTTCTTGGAGCATCTTCTTTTTCGTTTTCGTTTTGGTTTTTCATTTGCTTGGTTTGCTTAGTTTGCTGAATAAATTGGTTGGACCCCCTATGACGAGGGTTTAACTCATCAATGCAAATTGTTATGGACTTGGGTTTAGGAGAAGGAGGGAGCGTTGGAGACATCTATCGGCTAGCACACAGGGGACTCGAAGATTTACCCAGGTTCAGGCCTCGTAGAGGTCCCTACTCCTGCTTGTTTGCTCGTGGAATTATCAAAGGAATCGAAGATTACAATGGTGCGCAGATGTGATCTGGCGAGGGTTGTGGAAACTAGGGTTACGTGTGTCCTTCTCGCCGCCCCCTCCTAGCCTTTATATAGATAAGCTAGGTCTCGGGTAGCAGGTCGAGTCGGTTACAGGTTAGGGTTTTCCCCTTTGAACTTTCTATCTTTAGCTTCTTCTTGTTCTTCAAGCAATCGAGAGTCCATAGGCCACTCGAGTCCTCTCTTGGGCCTTGCTGACACCGTGGGCTTCCGATATATTCAGGCCGTATATACCAAACTCGAGTACCTGTAGGGTATACCCATGTCAGCAGCCCCCGAGTGTCCAGTAGAATCGCAGATTCGACTGGGGACTTTATGAAGCCTTTTGAGTGCATGAATGAGTATATTTTCGACTGCTTTGTTTGTGTCATAGGGATTGTTGATATGCGTGCCTGATTTAACCGATGTATCGGTGTCAGTTAAGTACCTTAGGGTAAAACAACGCAATCTACTCGAACTCGAGTCCCCGGACTCGAATCCAGAAAAGTGCTGGCGTAATTCGACTCAAGCCACGGAGGTCTTACAGGAGTCGAATTCCAGTTATATGGGTGTGAGCACTTGACACGTCCGTCAAGGCATATTCGTCGTACCTGTAGGCACGGATATGTTTCTAGTAGTGCGCAGCAAATGCATTGCCAGGCCTTATTCAGGTCTTACCTTCACGCTGTAAGCGCGGCATCTGAAATTTATCATCGCGGAGACGATTCGGGTGACCCAGGAGACACAGTCTCTTTGTAGGGAAAACCTATGAGGCGGTGTCGCCATAAACTTCGAGTGTGGATGTTATCAACATACAGTACTTTGTGAAAAAATCATACGGTGCGCGACCAGCGCTCCCTATGGGAGTAGCCCCCGAGTGCCTGGTTGAGTCGAAGACTCAGGCAGGGACTAAAGAACTTTCGCGACTACTGTCGTCTTTTGTTCGCTTGTTTCAGTCGAATTTGTTTCCGGCACTCCCTATGGGAGTAACCCATGTCCATAGTCGAACCGTGTTTCGAGTGGTTGGGTTTGGCTTTATTGTTCATGTTCCTGCAAAATAATAAGAAAAATCATAGGGTGCGCGACTAGCGCTCCCTATGGGAGTAGCCCCCGAGTGCTTGGTAGAGTCGAAGACTCGAGCAAGGACTAAAGTAGTCGAAGTCTTCTGCTGCGTAGCTTTGATGACGTCAGTGCTGACGATTTCATGACCTCAGTTGCCCGCGTGAGCGAGTTTGACGGGACGTGACGAGTAGTGGGTCCTACTCCCTGACTTTGATTTGATTGGGCATGTGTAATCTTTATTTTAACTGTGCCTCCTTGATTTCCGCGCGTAATGGGAGCAGTGTGGGGACGGTTCGCATTTCCGCTCCTCCACGTGTCTAGCACTATGTTGGCCACGAATCCAGTAGGTTTTTTCTGAGCCGTTGGATTGCATCTTCCCGGGGTTAAGTAGTGACGTTTGCGACGCTAAAATTCACATCTGCTTTTCGCTCATCTTCTGTCCTCATCGCCATTGCCGCTGCTCCATTACTTTCTCTACTCTCTTTTCTTCCGCGGTGCTGGACCATCTCCGTGCATTTTCCAGCTATTTTCTTCGATCGCATCGCCGTCGCGCAATGGGGAAGAAGAAGGGAGGTGCAGCGGCTGATTCCGCGGCTACCGCTGCTGCGGTGAAGAAGAATGGCAGCTCCGCCGTCGTGGGTACCAGCACCACCGCCGGCGGGAAGAAGAAGGGCGAGGGCATCCGCATCACGAATGGTGCGTGGCGTCCGTCCATCATCAAGTCTTCGGATCTCCGTCTTCTTCGCCAAGATGGAGTGTTGTCCGCCGCAGCCGACGACGCGCGCGTCCCCGGCGGTGAGATAATTCCTTCTCCTCCTGCTGGTTTTCGAGTGATGTTCTTGGCTTTCATCATTCGTGGCCTTTCCTTGCCCCTGCATCCTTTCTTCAGGGGCCTCCTTTGTTTTTACGGGCTTCAGCTCCATCAGTTGTCCTCGAACTCTATCCTCCATATCTCTTGCTTCATCACCCTCTATGAGTGTTGGCTCGGAATCGAGCCGCACTTCGGCCTCTTCAAGCGCCTCTTCAAGCGCATCTTCAACTGAAGCGCCAATCTGCGTCTGGCTCTTTAGTCTACGATGTAGGTGGCTGCGGAATCCATGTCGACCCATCCGCCACCTATTTCGAAATCAAGCTCACGGCGTCCGTCCAAGGGTGGAGGGACAAATGGTTTTACATCCGCGACGAGAAGGCTAATGGGGAGCACTTCAGACTCGCACCCTTCGATCCTGCGACGCCGTGCAAGAGGAGGCGCTCCTGGAAGAACGTAGTCATGCCTGGCGAGTCCGCGGAGACAGATGTGTTGTACAAGCGCGTCTGTGACCTCGAGAGTCGCATAGGTAAAGAGGAGGGAGGCTGTGCCCTCATTCGCACGTGGCGGCGCCGTCGCGTCCAGCCCCTACAGGCCAGAGTCCACCCCATGTTTCAGTGGGCTGGCGCTGATGATGTCACTCGCATGTATACCGATGGCATGTTCGCGAGTGAAGTGGATAAAAGGGTTTGACTGGTCACCAAGTACACCGTCAAGGATGTGCTTCCTAGTGAGCCAGTTGTTCCTCCATTTGATGTTGCTAACCCTCCTCCTGAGGTATAGTTGTGCTACGCAGTAGCTTAATTTGTCGATTGCTTCTTTGCTGTTTCTTATCTTTGCGCTAAATTGTTGCTTGTATGCAGGATTGGGCGGTGTCACCCTGTATGCCCCCTCTTCCTGAGGGGATTATCCCTCGCGAAGCCTTGGAAGAGGACGAGTCGGAGTCGACCGTCCCATCTGATGTGGAGGAGGAAGCCCCCGAGTCCGGAAGTCCGGATACTCGCAAACGTTCGCGTAGCGAGGATTCCAATGTGTCGTCTCCTTCGACTCCGGAAGGTGCAGGCGTTGGTGCGGAGTTTCCGATCCCTGCCATTCCCGTGAGTGTTGGAGTCGGGGGAACCAACCTTTGACTTTGATAATTTTGATTGGTAAGTATTCGAATCTTCCTTTTTTGGTTCTTCTTTGCAGGTGCCTTTTCTTGATGTTGATTTTATCTTGCAGTCAGCAGGCGTCGTCGTCTTTTGGCGATGTCCAATTTCTTAAAGAATCTGGAGTCGCAACCTCCGGTGCCAAGAAAGAGGTTGACCGTGCTCCTTCTCCTCCATTGGTGGCCCAATCTGGGCACAACTCTTCTAGCTCTCCACATGAGGGGGAGCATCGAATGGTTGCCCGGATGACGGCACATCAAACAACTTCGGAGTCTTTGGAGGATAATGTAAGTGCAGTATTTCTTCTCCTCGTGCTGCAGACGATGCTGCTTATGGCATCTGCTATCTTTGTTGTTTCCTTTGTTGCGACAGCTCCTTGTGAAGGAAGCTGCTCATCTGGCGGACCAAGTGCTTGCGATGGGTCGCCAGCATGTGATGTTGGATACGCGATATCGCGTGGTGGAAAGTAAGTACCTTTCCTTCTCATACTTCCACATCGTTGTCCTGTAGTCGATTGATAGCCAATCCTTTTTGCACTGTCTTGCAGCTGAACATAATGCCCTTCTTCGTGACGCCGCCGCCATGGAAAAGACGCTCGCCGCGGCTGTGAAGAGTCGCGATGAGGCAATCGTGGCGCGTGACGAGGCGCAAAAGCGTGAAGAGGGCCTCCGTGCCTCTATTGCAGCGAGGGAGAAGTTGTTCGAAGAACAGCTTTTCTCGATTGCCAAAGCCCTCTCAGGTACCTTGGTTAGATATCATTGTTGTTCTCTTGTTTGGTGTTTTGCCGTTGGCATTGATGTTTATATCCATGTGTTGGTTTGTGTACAGATGCTAGCGGTTTGAGCTTCGATCCTTAGACCCTCCCCGCGACGACGCTTTGGCGGGTGCGCTTTCAGCAGTCAAGGACCGCAGCGCTGCCATTCAAGATACGCTTTCCAAGGCCAAGGGTGTTCTCAGTCACCTCCGGGAGGAGTTGATGCCCAAGGCTGAGCTAATCGAGAACATGGACGAGCTGGTGGAGTCTCTCGCCAGGGGCGTTCCTTCAAGTTTCAAGAACTCCCTCCGTGCGGTTGGCGCGTCCATGTCACTTTCCATGGTGCAGGCCCACGGAGTCGAGGTTGATCCTGCCGCAGTGTCGAAGGCGATGCCCATTAGCATGGACGGCCAGCAGGTAGTCTTTGCTCCTTTCGCGACTGCCTGTGGCAAATATAGGCCGCAACTGATAAACACGGTTGCGAAGTACTCTGAGGAGCTGCAACGCGCCAAGAAGGCGGCAAAGGCTGCCGCATCAGGGGCTGGCGGAAAGTCAGTGGCATCTGACACTGCCACGGATTCGATGAAGCTCCCAAAGCCGTCGAAGTCGAAGAAGCCAATCGCTCCTCAGTAGATTTGTAATAGTTAACTAGTTTGTGTCCTTTGTTAAGAACATGCTTGATGGCGAGTGTATCTGCTGATACTTTTGCTAGTCTTGAATGCACTTGATTCTTTTGTCTTTGTGTTGATTTGGTGTCTTATTTATTTCTATCTTGGCTTGTGGTAGGGTACATCAAGTGATCCTTTGAGGGAAACTCAGGACTCGCCGCCTCTTGATGATACTTTGGCATCACCGCGCTCCAGGGTAGATGAGCTGTCGCTGCTTTCGCAACTGCGTGACCGCGTGAAGTAGCTGGAGCATGAGTTGCCCGTGCTCCGCGGTAACGCGGATGTATGGAAGTCACAGACGGAGAAATACGCTGCCCGGGAGCAGTATCTGCTTGGTGAGGTGACGCAGCTGGGTGACCAATTCAAGTGTTAGTTTGCTTGCTCTTATCTTTTCCTTGTAGTCGCTCGCTATAGTGCGCTGTCCTTATGCTTCTGTTGCTACTTCGTGTAGTTGTCAGCGCGCGTCATCCGCGGGATGAGAAGGATAGAATTGCCATTCGTATGCATGATTTTACCCAGGAGCAAATTCAAGAGAGTGGATACTTCTAGGTTGATCATGATCGTGCGATTGTGTAGCATCCCATCTGTCTAACATCTGTAATGCTACATGGTCTAATAATAAAATGCTACTTCCTACATATAATTGTTGCATCATAATTACATCATGCTCATGTCATCATGCCACCTTGCATTTGAGCATCATATAAAACCCTTCTTCTTTTGGTTCTTATCTCATATGCATTATTAATTGTATTTGCCTCTTGATATATTGTATTTGGTTCTTGATAAGTGCTTGATGCCAAGTTGAGTTGGGGGCATATCTTTTATTAACTCCACCACCTTTCTTGTCACCACCCTATAATCCCACCATCCAACTATATGTGAGCTTTGCATTTCATTTGGTTTTACCTCTAGCTCATGTGGGTTGGGATGGATCCACTTCTAATTCCACATGCATATATGCATCATGTTGTTTTCACATTATTGATATGTGAAGCCACATGGCCACCTTTGCATGCTATGTGAGTGGTACCCCTTTTCAAGCTTCCATATGGGTTGATTTTGAATGAATGCTCATGTTGGAATATTTTTGAGGCTATTAAGCACCTAGTGGGACATACACACTATAAAGTTGCATTATATTCAAATAGGCCATTTATTTCATACTTGACCATGTGGTTCTTCACAATCTTGTTCAAGCTTGGTTTTCTTTCAATTTTGAATGCATGCATCAAAACATAGTGCCCTTTTGAATTATATTTGTTTGAACAAATATATGTGGCCCTATGTGATCATGCAGGAGCCATGTAAGTGACCTTTCATCTTCTACTTCCTCTTTTGTGTTCTTATGTGATTTTTTATGGGTTTTTAATTGAAGAAAAGTTTGGAAGATTGAAAAGACAACCAAGCTAGCCAAAGCAGCATCCTCTCTCACCCTCCCATGCATGTGCAAGTGCACACATATGCCATCTTCTCCCAACAAAACTTCATCTAGCTAATCTCTCTTGTTCTCTTTTATCTAACTAACCATCTAGTCCAACCCTCTCCCATCTTTTCTCCCTTTGGCAAGCTCCAAGTCCACCACGTCCTCCTCCCTGGTCCCTCTCCCCTTGCTACTTCTGGCTGAGAATAAGAGGAGGAAAGGAGAAAGCTCACACCCGACGTCACCTCCCTCACTTTTTGAAAAGCAACACCACCACCTCCCATGTGATCCTCCCCATTCCTCTCACCCTTGAACAGCCACCACCACGCCTCACCCCCCTCTCTCCCGTGACCAGCTCCACCACTCCTCCCACCTCTCCTAGTCCCCCTCTCCTTCCTCTTTAAGCAAAGAAACAAGGAGGAGAGAAGAAACAAACCATCTACCCGAGCTGCCCTCCTCCCTCTCTCTTTTGGCAAAAGCTAATCCAACAACCCCATGTGACCTTCCCCTGCCTTCCTCCTTATCTACCCTACAGAGACCAAGTCCCAGATCGAGATCTGAACCCTATCTTCCTCCCTTCTTCCTCCCCAAGCCTCTCCATGGCCTCCTCATGTCTATCATACCCTAGCTCGACCATGACCGTATACCCGTCGACCTAAAGCCAACCAAGGACATCTAAGGGTGTCGTAGGCTTCCTCTGATTCTCCTCCATCGTCCAGTATATTGAAGGAAATATGCCCTAGAGGCAATCATAGAGATGATTGTATTTCATGTGTATCCATGAGTTATTATAATGTTCCTTGAATATCCATATACCAGGCAACTTGTATTGATTGGCAATTATGTGAATTGTTTGTGAAACTCTTTACTTGTATGGTTGTCTAATAATTGTCCCTAGTCGGAGTTCATGCGAGGACACATGTGAATATTAGACTAGCACATCGATTGGTTGATGACTATGTTTCGCAAGTCATTGACATGGAGATGTCAAACCAATGATGTGGACACATGTTATGAACATGGGGTTGGACTGACCCAACATGAGACTAGCAATAATACTTGCAGCTCTCTCTACACATCGTGTACGTTTTGTCCTTAGACCTGAGATTGTCGCATGTGCTTGAGATGTGGATCGACCTACTTTGGGGCTATCAAACACTACTCCATAACTGGGTAGTTATAAAGGTAGCTTTCGGGTTTTTCCTGATACATGCTGCAAGGCATCGGTCAATCAAGATGGGATTTGCCCCTCTCTACTTGAGAGAGATATCTCTCGGCCCCTCGAGTGATCGGATCCAGAAATGCATGGCCGTGCTACATATGGTTAAGAGTTAACCTAGTAAAAGGATTCCGAATCACAGTATCGAGAAAGAGAGGTCAGCTTGGAGCTAGACCAAATATCGTGAGGCAAAGGGAAAGACATGTACTCAACCTTGTGATGGTTCGTCCGAATGATCTTTATATGCGTTTAGGAGTTGGCACGTCTTGCTAGAGGCCTCTACCAACTATTGACGGAGTAAGTGTACTCGCGTCATGTCTATACGTGTATGAACCTATAGGGTCACACACTTTAGGGGCTGGAAGCCTAATGAGGATTGGATCCGAATTAGACCAGGCTTAGGCTGCTAATGGGCTGCTAATGTAGAAGCCCACCAGGGATGCCTATATAAGAGAGAGTGAGGCGAGCTGAATAGGGTAGAGCATTCCACCCAGCCGCCACTCCTCTTCCGCCTGTGTTGCACGCGCAGACCTAGCAGTCTGGCGTGTGACGGCTTCCACTCCGGACGTGTGGATACCTCGGAGGTGCTGCATCTGTAGCACTTGGACAAGCCGCGCAAAGGGGAGCTGCTCGTGGGACGAGGACGAGGAGGAGACGTAGAACATCTACACTGCCGCAACGTGCTTCATCGAGTTTCGCACCTGCGCGTCTAGCGGTAATCCCGTGATCTATGACAATAGTATTCCTGGTTGACGCGGTAGAAAATTTTGATTTTACGCTAGTGTAGCCTACCCGTTACCCTTCAGTGGTATCAGAGCCGATGCTATTCAGTCATAGGTTCGGGAAGTTTGCATATGGTGATATGTAGATTGATATGAATGATATGATCGTTTGTATGGTGGTGTTTCTGGATTGATCTATGATCTTACTTTCCGTGATCGTGATTCTAAGGTCGTCGAACGACTTACCCCTACCGGTCGGTTTCCGCCATCAGGGTAGACAGTGACACATAAATCCTTCTGAATCACGCGAAGATCAATATGATTGATCGAATCGGGAATTAGATCTGGATCCACGTACCGTGATCAAAGGAGTTTGGTCGAATCGGAACTATGGTCGGTTTATGGTAAATTTGATTTGCCGATCAAAATCCTTAAAGAAAATTGTATAGATTTGATCTCTCATTTTACACAAACCCCGCAGGGGGAGACCCCCCCTTAGTCGTAGCCCCCATTTTTGTATCTCGTTAAGGTTCATAGGTGGTACGATTTCACATGATCCGGTAGAATGCGATTCTATGCACAACTTGTTTTTGCGGGATTTATGTGATTAGTATGGCCCAAAAAATGTATGTGATGCATGTATGTATTTTTCATGACCTGTGTGTCGTGAGTTGGGCAACACGGCTGGAGCCATATGTGTTGTCAATTATTGTAATGGCCTGCGTGCCAACTTGTGATGATCCCAATACCATGTAATTTTGATTACTACCTGTTAGGAGTAATAGCTTGTATTAGTTCTTGGAGAACTCATCACTTGGAGGATGGCTCACATAGAGCATGAAGATGGAGATCATCATGGTGGAGAGGTTCTATGGCGATGGAGATCACCATGAGAAAATGGGCCATACTGTATCACATCTATGTTGATTTAAGTGGGAGTATATGCTATTAAATTGTTTAATATGTTTTACTCTTTCATGGTTACATGGCTTAGTATTTTGCATTTTTTTTTTGTAGATCAATGGCACCGAACAATTCATCACCTTTTGCTTTGCGTTCGATTCTTGAAAATGATAAACTAAATGCAACAAACTATTCGGACTGGGTCCGTAACCTGAGAATTGTTCTCAAGGCTGAGAAAAAGGAAACTGTTCTGGATACCCCAATCCCGGATGAACCTGCTGATAATGCAACTGCTACCCTTAAGAATGCCTACAAGAAAGCATGTGATGAATCTCTTGAGGTTAGTTGTCTTATGCTTGCATGCATGGAACCTGATCTTCAAAAGCAGTTTGAGGATCAGGAAGCGTACGATATGATCGTTGCGCTTAAGGACATGTTCCAGACTCAGGCTAGGACTGAGAGGTACAATGTAGCTAAGTCCTTTGTGGAATGCAAGCTGGCAGAGGGAGCAGCTGTAGGCCCCCATGTGATCAAAATGGTTGGTTACAGTCAGACTTTGGAAAAGCTTGGTTTTCCATTAGGCCAAGAGTTGGCCACTGATTTCATTTTGGCATCTCTTCCATCTAGCTATGGGCATTTCATTTCGAACTACCATATGCATGGGGTGGAGAGGGGCCTTAATGAATTATGTGGGATGCTGAAAACAGCAGAATGTGACATTAAGAAGTGTGCAGGGCATATTATGTGGGATGCTGAAAACAGCAGAATGTGACATTAAGAGGGGCCTTCCCTTTATTTTTTTTTTTTTACCACCCATCAACAGGCCAACCAGTCAGTCCCCCAGCACACCACCTTGCTGCCGTAGCCCAGTCACCATACTGGCCCTGCATGTCAGCCTCACTGGCTACGTACCCTGTTGGTATAAAAGTTCCAGGAAGTTCTTCTAAATAATAAAATTTCAGAAATCTTTAATTTGCTTTTAAATCAAGAAAATCATAACTTTTATTTGGTAAATCCAAATAATACAAATAATATATGTTTTTGAATCAGAAAAATGTGAGGAATTCAAATCTGCTGTTCAAAATAATGTTTGACCTTTTTAAATTTTCGAAATTGTTTAATTGCAATAAATATGCCTTTTTCTCAATTAATTAATAACTTTAGTTCTGTAACTCCAAATTTAACAAATAATATGTCTAAATTGATTAGCGCGACGAGCCCGTTCTAACTATGCATTCCATGTTATGAATTGAAGCATGCATCATGTCATTATTAAAAATCAGAACTGTTTATGGCAATAAAACTTGACCAAATAATTAATAAAATAGTTTATTCTTGCCCCCACACCTCACCCTTGCCATGCTACTTTATTACCATGTAATTTGTGCATCATTCATCATGGCATACTTGTTTGCTTGTCGCATTTTATTTAGATGCTTGTGCACTTTATTTATGTGGCTCTTGTTTGTTTGATTCTTCTTTTGGATAGACGCCGAGCAGGGGAAATATCAGGAATCCCAGGAGTACTACCCAGATCCGTCTCTCGCTTCCACTAAGCTGTTAGGCAAGCACTACCACATGCTTGCATATATATATTACCTATTACCTCTATCTTATTCTTGCATCATTGAGTCGCGATTGCATTAAATTGAATCCCAAGTACTGCATAGCCTTTACTTTTAAACCCCACCGAAGCCTGTTCCTCCATCCTATGAGCCATTACTACAGGAGTTGTTTGAGCCATGCGAGTCATAGAACAGCATGTGTAGGGTATGTGAGTGTCTGATGGATAATGAGGTACCTAAACAACTTAACCTGAGTAGTAATGGGATAACTAATGAAAGAGGCACCGGTGAGCAATATCTGTCATTTGGTTTTTCATGCTCACTTGTGTCCCATAGGACCCCGAGTACTTGATTCTTGTTCCTTGACTATTCGCACTATCCACATCCAGGAGGCCTTATGGACCCCCCTAAGCTAGAGCTTGATTCATTTCTATTTCTTGGGGCCACAAACTAGTTTGGGGTTTTATTTACTATCCTGTACTTATGCCATGTTACTGCTTTATTAAGATTGTGCGTGGAGCACCTGTACTGTTTTGGATGCAGAGTGTTTTCGTGGTATCGACAAGCCCAGTCACATTTTCGGGTTCCCAGTCGTTTACAGCCATTGACGCAAACCTTGGGTCCGTCTCGGAGTCGGCCAACTTCGTTGCGGGTAGCTTAACGGGGTGGCCCCCTGAAATATTTTTGAATCCTGTGATCGCTTTGTCGTGAATGCCTCGTTGGGTTTTGAGTTGGTTTTTCCGAGGTTGATCGAGTGTGTGTTACTATTTGTGCACCCCTGCAGGGTAAATCTTTCTGAAAGTCATGTCCGCGGTTATGGACGACTTGGAGCACAGTTTCTCGATCATAGACAAGTATAACTAAAGTACCGTCTTTAATTTGACTAAATATCTGACTAGTAAATAGTGCAATATTCATGGAATGAGTAATAAAACTGTCAACGGATGGGTTGTTCGTCCGCTTTCTCGTTAGTAAGCGAGAAGGAGGATGGATCTGTTACTTTACACTGTTATAATTGTTGTTCTATTTAACGGACATTCGTCTATCATTGGTTAGGCGGATGGTTAGCGAGTATCTATAGACTTGTTAGATATTATCTTTTGCTGCAATTGGGTCACCCCCAGGTTTTGTTCCCTTTAGAGGCATAAAGACTTGCTGAGTACCCCTAGGGTCTCACACGATAAATTGTTTAGTTTAGGTGGACAGGTACGCTCGCAAGATGGATTCTGGGTTGAAGAGACAGACGATGGTGACAACGATCTTTTGGTGTAGAGATTCTGGGGATGGGGATCCGTGATATCTGTGGGCGGGGTGTGCTTACTTATGTGGCATCTTATGCCGATTTGCTTCTTATCCATACTCGGATCTTGTTTCCTGCTTCCGCTTGATACTCTGATGTTTGATGTATGAGGAGCTATCCTACACTATTATCTCTATCTAGGATATTTGGATCTTGCCGTATGGCGTTGCAATATTTCTATTTCTTTAGATGGAATGGCTCTGAGAACTGTTGTAAGGTAGCTTGCATACATCCTCACTTGTGTATGTATTTGATCTCTTCGCCTGTTGCCTACACCGCTCGCTCTTGTTCCAATGTCTTGAAAGTGGTTAGGACGGCCGACGGGGCTACACGTGGGTGGCCTCTAGGCCCCCGCTATACTATTTTAACCACTTTCGATTCATCCAGGCTTGAACTTAGAGCATAGGGTCCGAGGTAGTTACAATTGGTATCAGAGCCATCCCGCCCTTCAGGGTCTCAGCCAAATGGTCATTTTCGGTCTAGCAAATATTTTTGGTAGCTATGTATACTAGGGAAAAACAAAACGTGAGAGTAGGACTGCTTCCATTTTTCTTCTTACCCACCCACCCACCCTTTTCTGGTAAGGAAGTGTAACGTTTTTCAATCCTCTTCTAAAATTCAAACTAGGATTCACGTGTTCTGGGTTCCGTAGTACCATACGGTGTGTGTGTGTGTGTGTGTGAATTCCTTGTCTATCTGTTGCATCCAAATGTTATCACTATCTGCCTTTTGGTTATCAATTGTTGGTACATTCCATACCGACAGGCCTTTGTAAACCGACGCGATCTATCTGATTCGTTGTATACTGGCGCGATCTGTCTTACTCTTTGTTATCCGACGCTATCTTGTTTGGGGTGTTTGTTTCCGTAGTTACTAATCTTTAGGTTCATCTTAAGAAGAAGGTGTTGGGATATGTGTTTTACTTATTCATGTGCGGAGTAATGATTTGAGTGCGGGATGGAGTCGCGACCATACTACTACTTTTATCATTCGCTCTTGTATATTGAATTGGTAGAGGTACTAATCTTGATTCGTTAAGTGGTTTTGCGCATATAGTGGTATTTTAATGACGAAATTTGCGGAATTTTTTTCTTTGTTAGCTTTGTGTACCACACTCCTTGTTCAGTCGTGTGAGATATGCTTAATATCTTCTAGGTGCTTTGAACTTTGTTGATATTTTAATATCATCTTAGTAATTTGTATCCTTTAATCTTGGTTAATTCCATTTTGGTACTATATTGGATTATTATTATTCTCCATTATGGTATTGACTTGAGTTTTAAATCAATCACAGGATGGCACCACCACGCCGTTCTGAGGAGGACATACCACCTGAACTGGGAGCTGCGTTGGCAAGTATTGCTAATGCCTTGGGAGCAATGCAGCAGAACCAGCAGCATTTTGAAGAAAGTGTCAGGAGGAATGAGTTTGTTCTACTACCTCCACCTCCCAAGCGAGGAGACATCAAGAGTTTTCTGAAGTTCAACCCGCGCCACTTTGAGGTGTCTGATCAGCCACTGGACGCTGATGATTGGCTGCGTGAGATGTCAAGGTTGCTGATGACTACTAATGTTCCAGAGCAAGAATGGGTAAAATGTGCCACTCACCTTCTGAAGGGAGAGGTAGCTCTGTGGTGGGAAAATTACCTGAAGGCAAACCACTCTGGGTTTCAGCCTACTTGGGAGCAGTTCACTGGGGCTTTCAAAGAGCAATACCTGTCAGAAATTGTCATGGAAAGGATGAAGGAAGTGTTTCTCAACCTCAAGCAGGGCAATGACAATGTCAATACCTATATCAGAAACTTCATGAACCTTTCTCGGTATGGTGGCGATGAGATCTCTGATGACAAGAAGAAGCAAAAGAGGTTCAAGCAAGGGCTCAATGCATCTATCAAGTATGCAATTACTCATGCAAGGCCGGGGTATTTTCTGGAACTCCAACATACAGCTCTGTAGGAAGAAGCAAGTAGGCAAGTGTTTGAGGAGTCCAAGAAATACAGCCGTGACGTAGCAAGTTCTTCAGCTATGACAGCTCCTTCTAAGCGCCGTGTGTGGGTTCCTAACACCCCATCGTCGCTCCCGGCTCCACCAAGACCGTCAAGCTACGCGGCAAGGCCACCAAACTCCTTCACCGCGGTTCCTAGGGGCTACAACCACAACTACCCTGGAGCGCCTGGCGGAGTCCCTGGCTACGCTGCTCCACGCCCACCTGGTGCCTGTTACACCTGTGGGAACACTGGGCATCAACACTGGAGTTGTCCCATGAACAACAAAGCTCTTCCTCCACCACCTCCAAGACCTGCGGCAAGTTCTTCTATGGTTCGTGCACCTCCACCTCGGGCTCTCAACATCAACACCAAGCCCGGGTCTATGGTTGCTCGTGCCAACTGTGTCAACGTCGCTCAAGCCGAGCATGCACCTGGAGTTGTGATGGGTATGCTTCCTGTTAACTCAGTTCCTGCACGAGTTTTGTTTGATTCTGGTGCATCGCATTCTTTTGTTTCTCACAAGTTTGCAAATGAGAAGGAGTTAGCAATGGATCCTCTCCCCAAACGTTTAATGGTCCTTTCTCCTGGAGCAACAATGGCATCTTCTAAAATCAGCCATGGCAATCAAATTGAGATTGGTGGTTCTTCGTTCCCGGCTTCCTTAATTATTCTGGGAAATTCTGACATTGATGTTATCTTGGGCATGGATTGGTTAACAGCAAATGCAACTGTGATCGATTGTGCTGAACGCTCGGTTTCTCTGAAAATTCCTGAAGGCCATATAGTCTATTCCCCAAGTTTGACTCCTACAATTCAGCTTTTCTCTTTGGCGGCTCTGAATGATGATGCTATGAAAGCTATTCAGAGTGTTCCGGTGGTCTGTGAGTTTCCAGATTATTTTCCTGAAGATTTGCCAGGTATGCCTCCTGACCGAGAGGTCGAGTTTGTGATTGAGCTTGAACCTGGAACCGCTCCTATCTCCAAGCGGCCTTATAAAATGGGTCCTGCTGAATTGGCTGAACTCAAAGGTCAGCTTGATGAACAAGAGAAGTTGGGTTTCATTCAGCACAATACTTCTTCTTGGGGTAGCCCAACCATCTTCGTGAAGAAGTGGGACAAGACTGATAGACTTTGTGTTGACTATCGAGCTCTCAATGCAAAAACCATCAAGAATAAATATCCCCTTCTGCGGATTAATGATCTCTTCGATCAGCTAGCTGGAGCTGTGGTTTTCTCTAAGATTGACTTGAGAAGTGGATATCATCAAATCAAGATTCGCAAAGAAGATGTTCCCAAAACAGCTTTCACCACCCGTTATGGCCTATACGAGTACACGGTCATGTCTTTCGGTCTCACCAACGCACCTGCCACCTTCTCGAGGCTTATGAACTCGGTTTTCATGGAGTATCTTGATAAGTTTGTTGTGGTCTATCTGGATGACATTCTAGTCTATTCTAAGTCAAAGGAAGAACATGAAGAACACCTTCGGTGTGTCTTAAACAAGCTTCGTGAGAACCGCCTGTATGCAAAGTTCTCCAAGTGTGAGTTCTGGCTGCCTGAAGTCACCTACCTTGGTCACGTCATCTCTGCCAAGGGCATTGCCGTCAACCCAGAAACTGTTCGAACAATTGTTGACTGGCTTCCACCCAAAAATGTCAAAGAAGTCCGGAGTTTTCTTGGTTTGGCTAGTTACTGTCGTCGCTTCGTTCAGAACTTCTCGAAGATTGCGAAGCCTCTTACCGATCTCCTCAAGAAAGGCAAGAAATACCTTTGGTCTCCTTCATGTCAAGCAAGCTTTGAAACACTCAAAGAGAAGCTCACTTCCACACCAGTCTTGATTCCTCCAGATACATCAAAGCCTTTTCAGATATTCTGTGATGCCTCCTTGCAAGGATTGGGTGCGGTCCTTATGCAAGAAAAGCAAGTTGTTGCTTATGCCTCTCGACAGTTGAAGACGCATGAGATCAACTATCCTACACATGACCTTGAACTCGCAGCAGTTGTCTTTGCTTTGAAAGTATGGAAGCAGTACTTGCTTGGCAACCGTTGTGAGATCTTTTCTGATCACAAGAGTCTGAAGTATATCTTCACACAACCTGATCTCCACCTTCGTCAGAGAAGGTGTATTGAAGCAATTAATGATTTCGATTTGACCATTAACTACACTCCTGGCAAAGCTAATGTGATGGCCGGTGCTCTCAGCCGAAAAGCTTATGTCAACAACCTCATGGTGGAAGAACAACAGCCTCTCTTGTGCGAGGAATTCCGCCAACTCAACCTTGAAATTGTGGATCAAGGGTATCTTCTGAATCTTCTGGCAACCCCTCTCTTGGAAGAAAAGATTCATGCTAGTCAGCGAGGTGATGCTTACGCCAAAAACATCATCTCCAACATTCAGCTGCCGAGGTATGAGTCCTTCCACGTCGATGATCAAGGAGCTCTATTCTTTGAACACCGGATGTTCGTTCCGAACGACCCGGGTTTGAGAGAGCAAGTTCTTAAGGAGGCGCATGATTCTGTTCTTTCTATCCACCCTGGCAGTACTAAGATGTACATGGACTTGAAAACACAATATTGGTGGCCTGGGTTGAAACAATGTTGTGCCAAGTATGTCTCGAAGTGTGATGTCTGCCGCAGAGTTAAAGTTGTCCATTAGAAACCTTCCGGTCTTCTACAGCCATTGAAGCCTCCGGAATGGAAATGGGAGAAAGTAGAGATGGACTTCATAACTGGTTTTCCAAGGTCGCAGAAGGGCAATAATGCAATCTTTGTTGTCATCGACAGGCTTTCTAAAGTGGCTCACTTCTTTCCCGTCAAGGAAACAATTTCTTCAATTCAGTTGGCTGAGCTCTATATCAACAGAATTGTCTCTCTGTATGGGGTTCCTCTTGAGATCAGCTCAGACCGTGGAAGCATCTTCACTTCCAAGTTCTGGGGAAGTTTCCAAAATGCTTTGGGAACAAAATTGAACTTCAGCACAGCTTACCACCCTCAGTCTCAAGGACAAGTTGAAAGGATCAATCGGATTCTAGAAGATATGCTCCGTGCTTGTGTTATCTCTTTCGGCATGAAGTAGGAAGAATGTCTTCCTTATGCTGAATTCTCTTACAACAACAGCTTCCAGAAAAGTCTAAAGATGGCACGATTTGAGGTTCTCTATGGACGCAAATGCAGAACTCCGATTGGTTGGTCGGGCGCAGGTGAAAGAACATTGTTTGGCCCCGACATTGTAACTCAAGCGGAGGAGAAGGTTCACATCATTCTTGAAAACCTGAAGGTTGCTCAAAGTCGCTAGAAGAGCAACTATGACAGAAAGCACACGGACATGGAGTATGTCCCTGGTGATCTCGTTTACCTTCGTGTCACTCCCATGAGAGGCACGCACCGTTTTGGTATCAAAGGAAAGCTGGCTCCTAGATACATCGGTCCTCTCAAAGTTTGTGGAAGAAGAGGAGAAGTCGCTTATGCTCTTGAGCTCCCTGAAAAACTCAAGGTCCGTGATGTTTTCCATATCTCTCAACTCAAGAAGTGCTTCAAGGATCCCGGCAGGACCGTGGACCATGAACTCATCAATCTCCAAGAAGATATGTCTTATCAAGAACACCCCATAAAAATCCTAGAAGTCGTAGAAAGAAGGACCTGCAACAAGTCCATCAAGTTTTGCAAGGTGCAGTGGTCGCACCATTCCGTTGATGAAGCCACTTGGGGACGCGAGGATGAGCTTTGTGCCAAGTATCCTACCCTCTTCGTGTCTTCTGCTTCCTAGAATCTCGGGGCGAGATTCCTGTTTAGTGGGGGAGAGTTGTAGCATCCCATTTGACTAACATCTTTAATGCTACATGGTCTAATAATAAAATGCTACTTCCTACATATAATTGTTGCATCATAATTACATCATGCTCATGTCATCATGCCACCTTGCATTTGAGCATCATATAAAACCCTTCTTCTTTTGGTTCTTATCTCATATGCATTATTAATTGTATTTGCCTCTTGATATATTGTATTTGGTTCTTGATAAGTGCTTGATGCCAAGTTGAGTTGGGGTCATATCTTTTATTAAATCCACCACCTTTCTTGTGACCACCCTATAATCCCACCATCCAACTATATGTGAGCTTTGCATTTCATTTGTTTTTACCTCTAGCTCATGTGGGTTGGGATGGATCCACTTCTAATTCCACATGCATATATGCATCATGTTGTTTTCACATTATTGATATGTGAAGCCACATGGCCACCTTTGCATGCTATGTGAGTGGTACCCCTTTTCAAGCTTCCATATGGGTTGATTTTGAATGAATGCTCATGTTGGAATATTTTTTAGGCTATTAAGCACCGAGTGGGACATACACACTAGCAATGCATTATATTCAAATAGGCCATTTATTTCATACTTGACCATGTGGTTCTTCACAATCTTGTTCAAGCTTGGTTTTCTTTCAATTTTGAATGCATGCATCAAAACATAGTGCCCTTTTGAATTATATTTGTTTGAATAAATATATGTGGCCCTATGTGATCATGCAGGAGCCATGCAAGTGACCTTTCTTCTTCTACTTCCTCTTTTGAGTTCTTATGTGATTTTTTATGGGTTTTTAATTCAAGCAAAGTTTGGAAGATTGAAAATACAACCAAGCTAGCCAAAACACCATCCTCTCTCACCCTCCCATGCATGTGCAAGTGCACACCTATGCCATCTTCTCCCAACCAAACCTCATCTAGCTAATCTCTCTTGTTCTCTTTTATCTAACTAACCATCTAGTCCAACCCTCTCCCATCTTTTCTCCCTTTGGCAAGCTCCAAGTCCACCACGTCCTCCTCCCTGGTCCCTCTCCCCTTGCTACTTCTGGCTGAGAACAAGAGGAGGAAAGGAGAGAGCTCACACCCGACGTCACCTCCCTTACTTTTTGAAAAGCAACACCACCACCTCCCATGTGATCCTCCCTATTCCTCTCTCCCTTGAAAATCCACCACCACGCCTCACCCCCCTCTCTCCCGTGACCAGCTCCACCACGCCTCCCACCTCTCCTAGTCCCCCTCTCCTTCCTCTTTAAGCAAAGAAACAAGGAGGAGAGAAGAAACAAACCATCTACCCGAGCTGCCCTCCTTCCTCTCTCTTTTGGAAAAAGCTAATCCAACAACCCCATGTGACCTTCCCCTGCCTTCCTCCTTATCTACCCTGCAGAGACCAAGTCCCAGATCGAGATCTGAACCCTATCTTCCTCCCTTCTTCCTCCCCAAGCCTCTCCATGGCCTCTCCATGTCTATCATACCCTAGCTCGACCATGACCGTATACCCGTCGACCTGAAGCCAACCAAGGACATCTAAGGGTGCCGTAGGCTTCCTCTGATTCTCCTCCATCATCCAGTATATGCCCTCATCGCCGGAGCTGGACAGAACGCAGCCATCGTTGCCGTGCCCGTGAACAGCAATATCAGCTCGACCTCTGCCTCCCTCGAGTTCCACAGCACCCCAAGGCTTCCCATCCCTCTTGAGAGCCGCTGGTATATACACCAATCTCCCTGACATCCCCTACCTCTTCCTCTCGCCGCCGTTCTCCGTCGTGCGCGACGCCGTGCGCGCTCACCACCGCGAGAGCGCCAGCAGATGTTGCTGTTGTCGGTGTTTCTCGCGATCTAGCTATTGTTGTGGTGCTCTACTTCGAGTGACACCTGAATCAAAGTTGTAGATCCCAGACCTTTCTTCAAAACGATATAAAGAATGTTTAAAACCATCAAGTACATCTCTAGGAATCGTGATCACAAGATCACTATCCGAACAGATCTGTGTGTTCATGTTGCTTGTGTTGTTCACGAAACTGCTCTCAGAACGGTCGACCCTAGCACGAACCGCTCCCATAACGGCGTAGAGCTTGTTGTCCTCTTTAATTCGAGTACTCATATGCCAGATTATGTTCATCGAGCTAGGAGAAATCATCCCCGAAAGTTCGACTCATCCCTCTGTATCACGCTGGCGAGTTTCAGTTAAGCTGTTATTGTTTTTCTTCAGCAGACAGCGACAGCAGCCCAATGTTATGATGTATGAACCGAAGCCAATCACAAAACCGAGCGTAGCCTAGTGGTAGAGATACCTCGGCTGTGAAGGTCGTGGTAACGGGTTAGATTCCCGCCGGCTGTCCCTTTATTTTTTATTATTTTTTACCACCCATCAGCAGGCCCACCAGCCAGTCCCCCAGCACACACCTCGCTGCCGTAGCCCAGTCAGCATACTGGCCCCGCATGTCAGCCTCACTGGCTACGTACCCTGTTGGTATAAAAGTTCCAGGAAGTTCTTCTAAATAATAAAATTTCAGAAATCTTTAATATGCTTTTAAATCAAGAAAATCATAACTTTTATTTGGTAAATCCAAATAATACAAATAATATATGTTTTTGAATCAGAAAAATGTGAGGAATTCAAATCTGCTGTTCAAAATAATGTTTGACCTTTTTAAATTTTCAAAATTGTTTAATTGCAATAAATATGCCTTTTTCTCAATTAATTAATAACTTTAGTTCTATAACTCCAAATTTAACAAATAATATGTCTAAATTGATCAGCGCGACGAGCCCGTTCTAACTATGCATTCCATGTTATGAATTGAAGCATGCATTATGTAATTATTAAAAATCAGAACTGTTTATGGCAATAAAACTTGACCAAATAATTAATAAAATGGTTTATTCTTGCCCCCACACCTCACCCTTGCCATGCTACTTTATTACCATGTAATTTGTGCATCATTCATCATGGCATACTTGTTTGCTTGTCGCATTTTATTTAGATGCTTGTGCACTTTATTTATGTTGGCCCTTCTTTGTTTGGTTCTTCTTTCGGATAGATGCGAGCAGGGGAAATATCAGGAATCCCAGGAGTACTATCCAGATCCGTCTCTCACTTCAACTGAGCTGCCAGGCAAGCACTACCACATGCTTGCATACATATAGTACCTATTGCCTATATCTTATTCTTGCATCATTGAGTCGCGATTGCATTAAATTGAATCCCAAGTACTGCATAGCCTTTACTTTTAAACCCCACCGAAGCCTGTTCCTCCATCCTATGAGCCATTACTACAGGAGTTGTTTGAGCCATGCGAGTCGTAGAACAGCATGTGTAGGGTATGTGAGTGTCTGATGGATAACGAGGTACCTAAACAACTTAACCTGAGTAGTAATGGGATAACTAATGAAAGAGGCACCGGTGAGCAATATCTGTCATTTGGTTTTTTATGCTCACTTGTGTCCCGTAGGACCATGAGTACTTGATTCTTGTTCCTGGACTATTCGCACTATCCATATTCGGGAGGACTTATAGACCCCCCTGAGCCAGAGCTTGATTCATTTCTATTTCTTGGGGCCACAAACTAGTTTAGGGTTTTATTTACTATCATGTACTTATGCCATGTTACTGCTTTATTAAGATTGTACGTGGAGCACCTGTACTGTTTTGGATGCGGAGTGTTTTCGTGGTATCGACTAGCCCAGTCACATTTTCGGGTTCCCAGTCGTTTACAGCCATTGACGCAAACCTTGGGTCCGTCTCGGAGTCAGCCAACTTTGTTGCGGGTAGCTTAATGGGATGGCCCCCTGAAATATTTTTGAATCCTGTGATCGCTTTGTTGTGAATGCCTCGTTGGGTTTTTAGTTGGTTTTTCTGAGGTTGATCGAGTGTGTGTTGCTATTTGTGCACCCCTGCAGGGTAAATCTTTCTGAAAGCCGTGTCCGCGGTTATGGACGACTTGGAGCACAGTTTCTCGATCGTAGACAAGTATAACTAAAACCGTCTTTAATTTGACTAAATATCTGACTAGTAAATAGTGCAATATTCATGGAATGAGTAATAAAACTGTAAACGGATGGGTTGTTCGTCCGCTTTCTAGTTGGTATGCGGGAAGGAGGATGGATCTGTTACTTTATACTATTATAACTATTGTTTTATTTAACGGACATCCGTCTATCATTGGTTATGCGGATGGTTAGCAAGTATCTATAGACTTGTTAGATATTATCTTTTGCTGCAATTGCGTCACCCCCAGGTTTTGTTCCCTTTAGAGGCATAAAGACTTGCTGAGTACCCCTAGGGTCTCACACAATGAATTGTTTGGTTTAGGTGGACAGGTACGCTCGCAAGATGGATTCTGGGTTGAAGAGACAGACGATTGTGACAACGATCTTTTGGTGTAGAGATTCCAGGGGTGGGGATCCGTGAGATCTGTGGGCGGGATGTGCTTACTTATGTGGCATCTTATGCCGATTTGCTTCTTATCCATACTCGGATATTGTTTCCCGCTTCCGCTTGATACTCTGATGTTTGATGTATGAGGAGCTATCCTACACTATTATCTCTATCTAGGATATTTGGATCTTGTGGTATGGAGTTGCAATATTTCTATTTCTTTAGATGGAATGGCTCTGAGAACTGTTGTAAGGTAGCTTGCATACATACTCACTTGTGTATGTATTTGATCTCTTCGCATGTTGCCTACGCCGCTCGCTCTTGTTCCGATGTCTTGAAAGTGGTTAGGACGGCCGACGGGTCTACACGTGGGTGGCCCCTGGGCCCTCGCTATACTATTTTAACCACTTTCGATTCATCCAGGCTTGAACTTAGGGCGTAGGGTCCGAGGTAGTTATAGATTGCGCTGGCGACCCTGCAGGATCATGCGCCGCGAGTGCTACACTTTCTGAAGAAGTCGCAGTCATGCTTGAGGAATATTTATCGGACGATATTTCCGCTGGATGTTGCTCCATCAAGCCTGCTGGCCCTCCTTGCCAAGTTTCAAGACCTAACCGCAGTTCGCGAGTGCGTGAGGCAACAGTTGGTGGATGGTGCCAAGGCCGCTCTATCGTTGGTGCGACTGCATAGGCCTGACGTAGATGTTGCGGCTATTGCAGCTGGGCCACCTACGCCACCAGCAGGTTCTGCATGCAATATGGTGCCGCACTACCAGGCGGTGGATCACCCAGCAGAAGAGATCATCGACTTCTTTCAGGAACAAACCAACGTTCTTTTGTTGCACTAGTAGCTTGATTTGTATCCTGCACATAAGTGTACCCCTGTTGTAAAGTTCGTGTATACAGTGTATAACTGACTATAGATTATTTATAAAGAGCTTGTTAGCGTGTGAGTGCGTTGCACTATGCGATTCCTTTTCGTTAGCCTGGCCATGTGGTTTTATCTCAGTCCCTTTGTCAACCTTTCAGGTGCGTTGCAACTGGGTTGGTGTTTGCGTCAAGGGTTTCGACTGATGTACCAGCTACTCAGGATATAGCTTTTTAGTTCGTAGAACTGATGTGTACAGGGTGGCGCAGCCCCCGAGTAGATAAATTATGGAAAAATAAAGAAAACACAGAGTTTTAGGGCACTTAGCTTTATTCATTCGAGGGACAGTACGAAGTACAATGTGTGGCTAAGTAGCCTTGGATGATTGCCTTATTGGTAATGTAAAAGAAAAATGACTAAGGGTAGAAGCGTCACAGTTGTGCAATGTTCCAAGGGTTGGAGTATGCGACTCCTGTCTCTAAATCTTGAAGGTGATAGGCGCCACCTAGGATTACTTCTGTAATCACGTATGGTCCTTCCCAGGGGGATTCGAGCTTGAGATGTCCTTGCTGCTTTAGTCGTAGGACCAGGTCGCCTTCGACGAAGGATCTGGGGCGTAGCCTCCTACTGTGGTAGTTGCGCAGGTTCTGCTGATAGATCATTGATATTTCCGTGGCGATTTCCCTTGCCTCGTCAAGGAGGTCAACGGAGTCTTCGAGTGCGAGGGATGACTCTTGTTCACTGTAAGCGACCACGCGCGGCGCCTTGTACCGTACCTCGGTGGGTAGCACTCCTTTGGCTCCGTGTACCATAAAGAATGGCGTGTAGCCCGTGGCACTGTTTGGAGTTGTGTGTAGGCTCCAGAGTACTGATTGCAGTTCGTCTGGCCAGCAACCCGTGGCTTGCTCGAGTGGCCGGAGTAGTCGCTTCTTGATGCCTCCACAGACGAGCCCGTTTGCTTTTTCCACCTGACCGTTGGTCTGTGGATGTGCTACCAAGGCGTAGCTGATGTTGATCCCCAGATTCTCGCAGAATTCTTGGAACTCCTTGGATGTGAAGTTCGTCCCATTGTCGGTGATGATGCCGTGCCGTACTCCAAAGCAGTAGATGATGGATTCAAAGAACTTAACTGCGTTGTGTCCTGACTGGTTGGTCACTGGCATGGCCTCAATCCACTTGGTGAATTTGTCGACTGCGGCCAAGAGGTAGACGTAGCCTCCTCGTGAGGACCTTGGGAGTTTTCCTACCATGTCGAGTCCCCATTGCACAAAGGGCCAGGCCAATGGAATTGGCCGGAGCTCTGCGCCAGGTGCGTGCGGCTTGTCTGCGAATCGTTGGCAATTGTTGCATTTTTGGACGATGTCCTTGGCATCGCGCATGGCCATAGGCCACTAGAATCCAGCTCGTAGAGCTTTGGCGACGAGGCCGCGACTGCCGGCGTGGTGCCCGCAGGTTCCCTCATGGATATCAAGGAGAACGGATCGTCCATCAGCCGTGGAGACGCACCGTTGGAGTACTCCTGTGATGCTGCGTTTATACAGTTTGCCGTTTATAACAGCGAATTCCTTGGACCACCGTGCGATGTGCCATGCATCAGTTGGATCGTCCGGTAGCCTTTTGCTGAGGAGGTACGTGATGTACGGCTGCGTCTAGGATTGTTCGATCATCATGACGCTCATTGGTCCCTCGAGTCCTGTGTCCAGCTCCAAGTCATCGAGTGCCACTGACTCATTGGGCGGCGTAGCCCCCGAGTCTGTTGTTGCGCTTGTTTCTTTTCTGCGGCCTTTGGCTTGATGGAGCGTTCGCGGATGCGCTCGAGAAATACCCCAGGTGGTATGGGGGCGCAGGTAGAGCCTATGTTGGCGAGTGTGTCTGCCTCTTCATTGCTTTCGCGACCTACGTGCCGCAGCTTGCAACCGTCGAAGTCTCCTTCGAGTGTGTCGTAGAGGTCGCGGTACGCGATCATGTTGTCATTCAGTGCGTCGCACTCATGCATCGTTTGGTTGACGACCAACTTGGAGTCGCCGTATATAATGAGACTCTTGGCGTCGCAGGCCTTTTCCATCCTCATCCTGTGGAGAAGGGATTCATACTCAGCTTCGTTGTTGGAGGCGGTGAACTGCATTCACATGATGTATTTCAGCTTGTCCCCTTGAGGTGATGTCAGTATGACACTGGCACCTGCTTCGTCCTTCCGCTTGGATCCATCGAAGTGCATTGTCCAGAGGTAGGACATATCTGGTTTGTCAGGGACCTGGTTCTCCATCCAGTGCACGAGGAAGTCAGGGAGAACTTGTGACTTGATTGCGTCGGGCTTTTCGTATGTAATGTCTCGTGGAGACAATTCTATTCCCCAAAGCGCGACTCGTCCCGTGGCGTCGGGGTTATTGAGTATATGTCCCAACGGGGCATCGTTGACCACCACGATTGGGTGCTCCTAGAAGTAATGGCGCAGTCGTCGGGCGGTCATGAAGACGCCGTATGCCAGCTTCGGGTAGTGCGGGTACCGCAGTTTTGTTGGCGTGAGGACCTCGCTGAGGTAGTAGACTGGGCGTTGTACTCCGTGGACCTTGTTTTCCTCAGCTCGTTCGACCACGAGTACTGTGCTGACCACTTGGTTGGTGGCGGATATATACAGCAACAGTGGTTCCCTCTCGTGGGGTCACCAGTACTGGCGAAGTGGACAGTAGGCGCTTGAGGTCTTCGAATGCTTCTTGCGCTTCATTGGTCCACTCGAATTTTTCAGCTTTGCGGAGGAGCTGGTAGAAGGGCAGTGCCTTTTCTCCCATCCGACTAATGAATCGACTAAGGGCCGCGATTCGCTCGGCCAACTGCTGGACGTCCCTTATGTTTTTTGGCTTCTCCATGGCCAGTATGGCTTTTATTTTCTTCGGGTTCGCCTCGATTCCCCTTGCGGAGATGAGATACCCGAGCAGTTACCCATATGGTACGCCGAAGGCGCATTTGTCCGGATTTAGCTTGATCCGGTAGCGGTCGAGGTTGGCGAAGGTTTCGCGTAAATCATCGATTAGGGAGGCTTCCTCCTTGGTCTTGATTACTATGTCGTTGACATAGACTTGAATGTTGCGACCGAGTTGCTCTTTGAGACAAGCCTGCATGCACCGCTGATAGGTGGCTCCTGCATTTTTTAGCCCGAAGGGCATTGTATTGTAGCAGAACACGCCAAAGGGCGTTGTAAACGCTGTTTTTTCTTGATCTTTCTCCTTCATTCGAATCTGATTATAGCCTGAGTAGGCATCGAGGAAGCAGAGGCGTTCGCATCCTGCGGTGGAGTCGATGATCTGGTCGATTCTCGGTAGTGGGAAGTGATCCTTTGGACAGTGCTTATTTAGAGAGGTGAAGTCCACGCACATCCGCAGGATATCTGTGTCCTTTTTTGGTACTAGCACCGTATTGGCGAGCCAAGTGCTTTCCTTGATCTTGCGTATGAATTTGGCATCGAGGAGTCTGTTGATCTCCATCCCGACTACCTTTGCTCTTGGCTCAGATAATTGCCGTATTGTTTTCTTGACTGGCCTTGCGTCTGGGTTGACGTTGAGTGCGTGCTCGGCGAATTCTCTGGGAACTCCTGGCATGTCCGCTGGACACCAGGGAAGATTTCCCAGTGCTCATAGAGGAATTTGACGAGCGCGAGTTCCTATGCGGGGCTCAAGTTGTTGGCGATCAGGGCCGTCTTGGTGGGATCCGATGGGTGGACCTGCACTTTCTTTGTGTGCACCGATGAGTCGAAGGAGAGATCAGGTGAACTTGGTCGGCTCAGGGGAGGCAGGCTGTTGTCTGTTGACTCCTTTAGTCTCACGAGTTCCTCTTGCATGCCGAAGGACTGGGAAATTCTGTTGAATTCCCTGACGCAACTGTCGGATCTCTCGAAGCTCCCGTTGATCGTGATGACGCCATTGGGACCTGGCATTTTCATCTACAGGTAGGCGTAGTGGGGCACTGCCATGAACCTAGCAAACGTGGTGCGCCTGAGGATGAAGTGGTACGGTGAGGGCCAGTCGACGACCTCAAAGTCGATGCGCTCGCGCCGGATGTTCTTCGGCATGCCGAAGATGACGTCGAGGTTGATTTTCCCCAGGGGGTATACGCCTTTCCCTGGGACGATGCCCTGGAATGTTGTGTCCGAGGCCTCCAGGCAGGTTAGAGGGATCCTCATTGCTCGCAAGGTACTCGTGAATACAAGGTTGATGCCGCTCCCGCCATCCATGAAGCCGCGGCTCATGTCGAAACCTCCGATTTGCGCCTCGAGTATGAGGGGGCAATGGCCTGGAGGGGTACTTGAGGCGGATGATCGCGTTTGTCGAAGGTGATGCAGGACTCGCTCCCGCTGAGGTACTCAGTGGTAGATGGTGGCGAGTGTGTTGCCAGATTGACTTGGCGAGTGATGGCCTTCTGCACCCGATTCGAGGGGCGTCCCTTTTGGATCATCATGGTGCCCATGGCTCGTGGGTACGGTTTGCCTCCGTGGTGCTGGTCCGGCGCAACCGCATTCAGGGGTGGCCCAGGTGGTGGTGGCGGAGCGCCATGTGCCACGGCGCCTGGAGCGGCTCTGTAGCCTCTTTCGACTGTGTTGCGGTTCATCCGAACCAATCCCTTGTGTAGTTTGAGGAACTCGCGACAATCCTTGAGGAGGTGGCTAGACTTCTTCTTTCAATCATGCTTGTCGATGTAGAAGTGTACCGTACATGGCCCGAACAGTTTGTCTTCAATGGATGTCCCGGGTGCCTCATCGCGATTGCGGTGTTGCCACACTTGTGTAGTTTTCCCGGAGTCGCGGTATCCGCCGCTGCAGTATCCGCTGTTGCGGTTATCGTCGTGTCTGTCGGCGTAGCCGTCTGCGACCATGTTGACGTCGCCACGATCGTCGTAGATGCGCATGCGGCGTTTGCCTCGGCGATCACGTCTGCGCTCGAGTTTCGCCTCCTCGTCGGAGTGAACACAATTCTTCACCGAATATTCTCCATCAGCCCACCGATTCGCGATTTCCATCAGGTGGTCGATGGTTTTGGGCTTTGAGTGGCCCAGATCCTCCCTGAGTTCTAGGCGGCGAACGCCGCTGTTGAACGCGTCGATCGCGTGATCCTACGAGATGTTCTCTGCGGAGTTCTTGATGATGGACCACCTTTAGATGTAGGAGCGTAGAGATTCGCCTGATCTTTGCTGGCAGCACCTCAGCTCTTCGATTGATGCGGGCCGCTTGTATGTGCCCTTGAACTTGCGCACGAAGCTGTCAACCAGCTCGTCCCAGCTGCGAATGAATCCGCGCGGGAGGTTGTTGAGCCATGCTCGAGCGATGCCTTGCAGCTGTAGATGCAAGCATTGCATGGCCGTGCTTCGACTGTCGCCGTGGAGCCTGACGGAGGAGATGTGGTCCTCCAGCCAGATCTTTGGGTCATGTAGGCCGTCAAATTTCAGGTTCTCTGATGGGAGTTTAAATCCCTTAGGCATTCGCTTTTTCCTCATGGATCTACTGAAGCATCTGGCGCCGCAGAGCTCCACATCTTCCTCTTCCGAGTCAGTTGACCGAGCACGTCGTGCCCTTTATTTGTCAATCTTGCGCTGCGTGGGGTCGTCGCGCGCATCATAGTCGTGGTCGTGTCGCCGTGAGCGGCGGCGCCAAGACAGGTCGTGACTATTGTCGCTCGACGAGGGCGAGGAGTAGCGCTTTGCCCTTTTTCGGCTCTGGTGTTGGCTCTTTGTCGAGGGCGGCCTCGATTAATCCCAAGCCCGCGATCATAGATCGGTGCATGGCGGCCCGGGGATCTCCAGCTGGCGGCTGGTTGTTAAGGAGGTACATGGTGGCCGCTGTCACCGCAGCCTGCGGCGTCTTGGGGACCACATTGCCCCGTGTGTCGACTGTCATAGAGCTAAAGTCGAGGACCTTTGCAGCTTCTATGTGTTCTTGCTCGGTGAGATGGGCCATCCGAGATTGCCTCTTCTTGGCGAGGTACTCGTTGCCCTTTGAGGAGGATCTTCCGTGGGAGGAGAGCCCAGCACGACGAAGGCTCGAATCGTCTGCTTCTTTTTTGCGTGCCTCGAGTTGCGCGATTGTTTGCACTTGGCGCTTGAATTCTTCCTTCAGGAGCCAGTGGTAGCCCATCAGTTGTTCTTGCAGCGATCCGAAGGGTAGAGGAGTGCCTCGCAGGGCCTCGCGGCAGCGAGCCATTCTTTCTCGTTGAGTCCGATCACGACGCGTTCGCCGGTTTGCTCGTTTATTATGGTTGGAGGTTCGACTGCTCCTCCATTGTCGACGGGGTGCGATTGCCACCATTGCCACTGTTAGGCGGGTCGGTTCCATTACCGCGGTTGCCCGTGTTGTCGCGGTTGGCAGAGGTATCGCCTGCGTTGATGACGGTGCACATGAAGTGATTTGGGAAGCTGTTGCTTCCACAACTCTTAGATCCGGAACCGTAGGTTCTGTCTTCTGTGGCCAGATCGCTCAGATCAGAGTCACGACTGCTGTCGCTGATCGTGTTCTCGACTGTTGTCGGGGTGTTGAGCTCACTGAGGGTGCCGACAGATGGAGGGAACCATGATGCTGGGGCAATCGACGGTGCCATCGGCTGATCAGGCATGCGAAGCGTGCCCATCTGACCTACTTGGAAGCGGAAGCTCCCTATCGCCAGGCTGATTCCGTCGCCCACGGACTCGAAGGCCGGGCGAGTGGCCGACGTGTGGACGGTGAAGTCGAACGCGCCGAAGAGCTGGCAAATCTCCGCTGTTGCGGAGTTGTAGATCGCGGTTGATGGGGCCGCAGAAGCCGCAACATCAGCACTCCCAATTCCCACAGACGGCGCCAATTGACAAGGGTTTAACTCATCAAAGCCCATTGTTATGGACTTGGGTTTTGGAGAAGGAGGGAGCGCTGGAGACATCTATCAGCTAGCAAACAAGCACAAAGGGGACTCAAAGATTTACCCAGGTTCAGGCCTCATAGAGGTCCCTACTCCCGCTTGTCTGCTCGTGGAATTATCGAAGGAATCGAAGATTACAATGGTGCGCAGATGTGATCTGGCGAGGGTTGTGGAAACTAGGGTTGCGTGTGTCCTTCTCACCGCCCCCTCCTAGCCTTTATATAGATAAGCTAGGTCTCGGGTAGCAGGTCGAGTCGGCTACAGGTTAGGGTTTTCTCCTTTGAACTTTCTATCTTTAGCTTCTTCTTGTTCTTCAAGCAATCGAGAGTCCGTAGGCCACTCGAGTCCTCTCTTGGGCCTTGGCGACACCATGGGCTTCCGCTGTATTCAGGCCGTATATACCAAACTCGAGTACCTGTAGGGTATACCCATGTCACCCTATTTCATACATTGGTTTTCAAATAGTTTGGTTTGGGTTGGAAAAGAGTAGGAAAGTTCATGCTTATGTGGTAAAGAGAGCTTGTTTTTGACTGTGGACTATGCTTTGTCATTCCATGCTTGGTATTGTTTTGGCTTTATGCTTAGAATTCTTTGCTATAGCATGACTTGTTATAAACAATTGAGATTGCTTAATGTGCCTTGGATGAATTATGCGTTGTTTTAGCATATTAAAGCATAGTATTGTGGTATTCTCCTTTGATGCTTTATTTGGGTTGACTTGGCGCATGCTCACACCATGTTATGACTATCCAAAGTCACCATAGCCTTTATGATCCTTTAGTTTTCAACTTGCACTATCACTTTATGCTTTAATCAATGATGTTTTGTCACTCTGCATGATTATGGCCATTATTGCTCTCTTAGTTGGTCGCTGCCAGTCTTTTGCTAGCCTCCACCTGTACCAAGTATGAGTTCCACTCATGCATCCAACTCCAAATAAAACCAAGCTATTCCAAAGAGTCCACCATACCTACCTATTAGGTTATGTTATTCGAAGTATATTCATGTTTTTATCTACCTTCCGAATTAAACTTGTTATGAGAAAACTAGTGATTAAAGCTCTCACGAACTTGATGGCACACTTTACTTTTCTTGCCCTTAATAAATTTGAACCATTGTGTCATCTATGTTGTATATGCTTGCACTTATTTGTTGGGGATTAGCAGAACCATGCTGACATGGGGAATGCTTTCAACATTGTACTTGTACTTTGTACCTAGTTGATATCATGCTCTTTTGGCTATGGATGTCATTGGTGTGAAATGAAAGGGGAGCTTCTAAGTCCATGGAGTTATGTATATGTGTTAGAGAAACGCCTGGGTCGCTGGTCTAATCCATGTTGCAATGGTGGAAACCTGCAGCATAACCATAATGAGCTGTCTATGACGCATTCTTCTTATAAAAAAGAAAGAGTCAGATATTGAGAAAAATAGAAAAAGGAGAAAATATGAGAAAAGAGGAAAGAGAGAAAAAAAACACCATATTCCCATGGTAAATAAGAAGATTGTTGAGATGCTCGGTGTTTGCTTGCCTTGTAATTTTGATATGGGGATTCTTCCGTATCATCGGGCAAGGGGTACCCCGTTGGCGGTTCTCTATGATACACATGTACTTATGATGACAAGAACTTACCGGTAACTAAACTTGAGTAGCATGCGGAGCGGCCCTCGTATTCAAGGGACATGAGATTTCCAACTTATACTTTGTCAAGCATATACACCATAGTTTGTTCACTTTAACCTTAATCACTTCAAGATGCTTATGATAGGGCAATGAGAGCTGAAAGCTAATAAGTACCATAATTTTTGGAAGCTCTTTATGAGACTTGAATCCCTACCTCCTTCTATGAAGGCCTTCCTTCCACTTTTATATTGAGTCTCCACCTTCTACCTTTATGCACCTACTTTGAGAGCTTGGTGGCCATTCTTAGTTCTATGTGCATTGTCCCAAGACTTGTTGATTGATGCATAGCTTTGATATTGCTTGTTTTAAACTATTTGTATCTAGTCACTCTTATGAACTTTGAAGGTGTCCTATGCATTTATGTTTGCTACTCTATGAGGGACAAGCTGAATACTACTATGCTATGTTTTCTTTATGTGAAACAAACAAACGTCTTGCAAAGCATTGTTATTCATGATCTTTGTTTGTATCCTTTCATGCTGCATGCATAGTTACTATGTCTTATTGTTAGAACTTCATCTTTCATGCTCATGTTTAGAGTACTTTGATCCCAGCTTTCAATGCTTGCAAATGGTTTGATCTTGATTGTGATGGTGCATGTCACCTAAAAAATTATTCTTTTTTATCACTTACCTACTCGAGGAAGAGCAGGAGTTAAGCTTGGGGATGTTGATACGTTGCAAACGTATCTATAATTTTTGATGTTCCATGCTTGTTTTATATCTACTTTCTTATGTTTTGTCCACACTTTGGAGTATTTCTATACAATTTCTTGGACTAACCTATTAACAAGATGCCACAGTGCTAGTTGCCTGTTTTCTTCTGTTTTCGGTTCCAGAAAGTCAGAAAATGAATATTCTCGGAATTGGACCGGACAAAAGCCAAAGTCGATATTTTACAGGAAGACTCACGGAGCCAGAAGACGAGACGGAAAGGGGCCACAGGGTGGCCACACCATTTGGTGGCGCGGGCTAGCCCTGGCCGCGCCACCAGGTGGTGTGGGCCCCCTGCCCGCCCACCGACCTTGCATCTTCGCCTATAAGATGCCTCCCGATGCAAAAACCCTAAATCGTCAAGCCTCCAGCCACGAAAAGTTCCGCAGTGCCGCCGCCACCGAAGGGGAGATTCAGGAGACAAAAAGTCTCTGTTCCGGCACCCTGCCGGGACGGGGAAGTGCCCCTGGAGCCATCTCCATTGATCTCCACCACCATCTCCATCGCCATTACTGATTCCCATGATGAGGAGGGAGTAGTTGTTCCTCAAGGCTAAGTGTTCTACCGGTAGCTATGTGTTCATCTCTCTATCTATGCATGATCTTGTTGTGGTCATGAGCTTTGTAATCAAGTAGATCTACCTTGCTACTCAAGTGCTTTAATAGATCTTTGCTCTCCCCATGTGTGTGAAGTTGACAGTGTGCACACCATGGTGGCACTTAGGCTAGAGATTACAAATACTTGTTATGAGTTATATTTGGAGTTGGATGTCTTTATGAAATTGTGGTGTTTGTTGGACCCATCTAGTACACAAGGTGATAGTGTGGGGTTATCTAGATGGGAAACATGAACTTTGAGGTGTGCTGTTATAGCCCTACCAACGATTAGAGTGTCCAACCGGAGAGTAGTTCAGAGTAGTATCATGAAGATAATATATTTATATGAGAGTGTTCACTAGTAAAAGTATGATCCCTAGGCCTTGTTTCTAAGCAGTAAAACACCGTTTACAATTAGATCTTTTACATGTTTGCTTGCTTCCATCTTTATTTCAGTTTTCCTTTAGTCTTTTCCCACGTTAACCACACGCCATCAAGCTATTTTCTATCACTGTTACCACTTATAATTATTCATACCACTTGTATTTTACTATCTCTTCCCCGAACTAGTGCACCTATACACTTGACAAGTGTATTGTGTGTGTTAGGGACACAAGAGACTTCTTGTATCTTGATTGCAGGGTTGCTTGAGAGGGAATACCTTTGACCACTTCCTCCCTGAGTTCGATAAACCTTGGGTGATCCTCTTACGGGAAAACTTGCTGCTGTTATACAAACCTCTACACTTGGAGGCCCAACAACTGTCTACAAGAATAGAAGTGTGTAGACATCACGCAACCCTTATAGTGGGGCCGCATTCACAATAGAGAGAGGGAGAGGGGAGGCACTTAGAGGGAAAATCCTCAAAGCTTGAGATTAATTGATGTGTTTAAATCCCTCAATATGTCCTCCTTTATATAGGAGAGGGGAGCCCCCAAGTCAATTGCCTTAGCAATATGGGACTAAAGGAGAGGAGGGGCGGGGAGCCACCTTGACCGGCCGGCCAAGGCCTCCTTGGGCCCCACGTGGGGCACCAAGGGCCCATGCGGCCACTCCTCCCTCTCCCCCTTTGGGTTGCCCTCTCTCTTGGGCCTTTTTCCCTATGGAATTGGCCCATTAGGCATGGGCTGCCCATTTAATCATATTTAATTCATTAAATAAATATAAATAAATGTACTGTTCAATAATTAACATATATTTACATATTATTTAATTCACGTTGCACCGGAACTCCTTCTAGACAACTCCAGATACCCGCCAGACTTTCCCAGAACCCTTCCAGTTTTGCCTTCTCTTTTCTCCGGTGATTCCTATGATACCAAATCGATCTCAAAGCGTTTTCAAACCCATAAATTTGTTACCCTGATGGTTCGAGAACACTCTAGACATGGTCCAGACCCCTCTCGGAACAATGATCATCAGCGGGACCTAGATGCCCATAATGTACCATGTGCATTCTACGAGAATCTTTGTCGTTGAACCATTTAAACATAGAGTCATGTTCCCTTTGTTACTTTGATACTTTACTTGTCTGAGACCTGATCAACGACATTGCATGTCGAGTTCAATCTCATTACCGACAAGTACAACTTTACTTGTTCGAAGCTATGTCATCTCTATGACCTAGTCACATGCTACAGCTTTATGGATGTCATGTCTCTGAGTGGGCCAAGAGTATCACTCTGTTACGAGGAAGAACAAATCCCGCTCTTGACACATACGCCTCTACATGCCCGTCTAAATACTTGAAGACACCTTTATGATCACCATTTCACCAAGTGACGTTTGATGCAATCAAGGCACTATCAAGTGATAGTGATTAAATATGGTCTCGATGTCTAAGGAATTGGTTACTATGTTTCCTAGTCATTGTAATGGTGAAATTCATGACTTGATCATGTTACAATTCCTGTGTTAGGTATGTCCATCATTTCATTCACCTAATGAAATGACCCCATTATTAATTAACATAAATATCCATGATCGGAAAACGTCGATCATCGATTGACCAATGAACTAGTGTCTATAGGATCACTAGGGACTCTAGTGGTTTATATCACATGTGTATTGACGTTCCTATCATTACAGTTATAGCATGACATAAAACCTATTATGAACTTAATGAAATATGTCAATAATCTATATTATTATTTGACTCTAAGGCATATTTCCAATAGAAAGGGTAGAGGCCGAATCGAAGGGGTCCATGGGAGAGAGCCAACGAAGACGAAGCTCTGATGCCCGGCGACGGTGGCCGTAGTGACCTGGCTTCACCAGAATCGAGAGGGCAACTGTGGCATCGAGCGGAGTCAGGGGAACAAAGAGGTGTGCGTGTGTGCATGTCCCCGTGCGTGTGTGTGAGTGAGATGAGGGAGAGGGAGTGAGATGGGCTGGGGATTGGCCCAACTAGATGGGCTAAGGTGGGCCGAGTCATCCTATGGGCCAGATTGGCTCATGGGTCAGGCCCAGAAAAAAAGAAACTAAAATAAATAAAGAAGTAAAATGAAAATTACCAAAATGCCCCTAAGATTATTTTAGCTTTAGAAAAATTCTAAAAATGCATGTGATATGTCAAAATGCTCACAAGAATAATATCTATCCAGTAAAAATATAACTTCACTTGTTTGGGATAAATAAAATACAACTAAATAGTTAAACTATTAAATCCTTCCATGAAATATAACAAAATAAGAAAAATACTAAAAATATATATAATCCCTTTTGTATATTAGAAAAATGTTAATTATAAGATTCCAACTCAATTTATGATTTATAAAAAATAAGTGTTGTATTTGACTCTATAAAATTCTTTTCTTATTAGGAAACAAAAGGAATGTATTTTCTTTTATCATCCATGAATTAAAATAAATTCCTTTTAGCTTAACTAGCACGGTGGCCCTCGCAAATGCGAGGGCATCATATTGTGTAGACACTATTTTTCTAATATGTATCCCCTCCCCAAGTAATACATGACAATTATATAGCAGTATATAACTAAATTAGTACTTCAATTTGACATAAATTTGATATGTGGATGTTTGATTATGTTGTTAAGAAATAAGAATGAATCATGTAAAATTGTTTGCCAAATAATCTAATGATTCTGTTTCTGATTTATTGGTTTATATAGTCAAGCATGGAGGTGTGAGTGGAAACAATAGAATTATAGGTAATCTGTACAGATGCTAGATCAATTTTTTGGTTGTCGCTATACCTTAGTTGTACATCTCTAGACCTTATGCATGGTTATGGAGTACCTCGGTATTTTCATTCTTATGCACCTTATAGGAAGGAGGTTAGCGTGTGCTCGAATATAAAATTAGATCAGTCATTTCTAAGATTTTATTGTTTTAACAAATCAATGACCATCAAAAAACCTTAAGCCTTCTATTGATAAGCGCTATTTGCCAACTTTTCTATCCGTGCTCATATTTGTGTCTAATAACTCGTTGCTCATATTTTAAATCATGTGTTGTGACTATATTGTAAAAAATTAAGTTTTCATTATATGTCTTCATTGGTTAGTAAATACTATATATTTTTATTCATCATGTAGTCTAGAAGACTATATGGTATATATAAATGTATAACACAATTTAAACTTTTAAATAAAATAAAAACCTAGTTGTGTCATGTTCAGGAAAAACATCTAGCTCACCTACATGTAAATAAATATAATGCTTTGTTATGGCGAGACCGGTCCATTTATGAATATCTACACAACAAATCTAACAACTAAAGATAGAATGGAAAAAAACTCAAGGTAGAATGGAAATATTGTAAATTGGATGAAAACTCAAGGTAGAATGGAAATATTGTACCATACTGGATAAAATGCATCTTCATAAAATTTATAGAAATATGCCCAAGAATCTGAGAAGAAATCTAAATCATTTCTTTCCCATACTTTTAGTTATTCATATGAATGGGGGAATTATGTTGCCAAACATTTAAAAAGTAAGTTCAGAGGAATTATGTCAAGATCTAACAAAATCAAATAGAATATTATACATGTTTAGTAGATCTGTAAATGGTCCGGAAAGACAAATTAGGAAAGTCTGAAGACGTGGAGTGGAGAATGAATCTACCACCTACACATAATAACCTATAAAATATAAGTCATGTGAGCATAAATTTTTTATTTTTTGTCAGGAGCATAAAATATAACTTGCAGTGTACACCAAAGATTATAGGGGTTCATTATCCCTATCGCCATAGCTCATATGCAACAATTGCCTGTTATAAGTGATAGAGAAGAATTTTTTGTATAAATGTATATCTTTCAAGGGAACTTGCAATAGATGTCCAATGAATTTTATTCTTGTTGGAATTTACAGCGTGCCTTTTTTTCTAATCAAACCCGACAATAGTATTACACACTTTTTTACATGTTCTTAATGCCGGATCGTGCATGCAGAAATTACGTATGGTTAGTTAATCTAATCCATATAATTTAGACGATTTTCTCTTCTTGTTTTCACCTGCCCGCTGGACAATTGTTTCAATCTTTCTGAAATCTTACGATGAAAATATTTGATACACACTGGAGGTACACTGCAGTACAGTAATAAACAAATAATAATTACAGAGTGAACAAAAATGCATGTGAGCAATCATGGACAATATATTAGTATTTGCGATCCAACAATCAAAAGGACACCATGTTTAATTTTATGCTGAACCAACTCAAACGTTGAGCAAAAAAACAAGAGTTCGACAAGATGCAAATTATGCACGGGGTAAGCATACATGAACATTTTTGCTACTGGAAAAAGGTGCAACTATGCAACTGATTCCATACACTAAAAACACAAATTTTTGTTAGAACAATTTAATTTCCGTAGAATATATAAGCTGCAAGTTCAATATTCCCTTATATAGAATATGTTGTTGATCTTACACAAATGAGATACTGAGGTGTAGATAACTACAAAAAGGCTTGACTGAAAATATCAGTTGGCTCTATTCGAAGGATGACTTGGCACTTGGACAAGCGTAAACTTAACTATGACTTCCTTATGTAGAATATTTTAAGGAACATTAGAAACAAATAACACAACACTGTCGACTATCTGTAACCATTACAAAATAGTGTGGATACATGAGACTGTTAAACATAGTCAAATAATTTCCATTTTCAGTAAATTTGTTTGTCTTTCTTCAGTAAATCTAACATCAGCTATGGATCTCAGAAATCGCTATGTTAGAGACAGAAATATATGTATATTGGTATCGATTGGGAGTTCTTGTTTGACAGTGTACCTCCAGTGTGAAGTTGAACATGACCCGCTAATTATTTGGCTATATTATCCATAACTGCAGATTCATTCTATTAGAACAAATGGACAATCATTTCATATTGTGTAGTATGTGTTTTCTAACTGGGGCGTCCTGCTGATGCAGATGCATACTTTTGTCCTGCGTAAATACCCTGCACCAAAAAAACTTGATGCACATTAATTACCATGATTAATTTTATTTTACAAAATATAAGATTTGATTAGATCCTTCAATTTTTCCTTATAGTTATTAAAAGATTTTTTACAACAATTATTTGAGTCACGGTTGAACGTTATGAATATTGGACTACTCTGTAGTACAACCATTCCTACTGTTTCACCTTCTTTTCTTTGCAACGAACCAGATAAGGGCTCCATCTGCACTAACGGCCCTTCTCATAAGAACGGACACTTCCATTTCTTCTCTGCAAAAGTAAGACAAGTAAAATATGAGCCCCAGTTCTTCGAACAAAATACATGACGGTATCGCCAAACTTTGTTTTTCGCTACATTCAATTCCCAATTGCAACAACGAAACATTTTAGCATGTAGAAAGCACAGCAATTACCTTTGATGGGCGAAAGAAGACGACCATGATGGGTATCCAGATGTAAGTAGGTGGAAGCGGGGCTGGCCAGATCAACAAGTTTTTACACGCAATTTAACTCTAGGACCATACCTTGGAAGTTGAACCTTGTCATCATAGACCGAACAGTAGCAGCGTGTATGTCTCTTTATGAAAAGTATGTCCATTTGGCTCGACAATGTACATTATCTAAGTTTGAAAACAATAATAGGTAGTATCCAATATCCATTCAAGTGAAGCTGGAAGTATTGATGCACACCACTTAACATTTCTTATTGAGTCATGGGAACAGACCAGTAAAAGTACCACGCTTTACTTCACAAATGGATACTATTTGGTAAATATAGAATATAGTATAACTGCTTCTTAGTTGTTTCGAGATCAAAGAATTTTAGAAAACTATGAAATCACTATGTTGTTAAGAGAATTGCACATTCCATTCAAAAGAAAACTGAGGTATTAAACATTGACTATGACTGAACAATCTTTAAAACTTATGGTATTAAAAATTATAAATAAACCCCCCACAAAAAAAAACATTAGAAATAAACAACTCAAATGCTGTTAACTATATATAACCATAGAAAAATAGTATAGCTGCATAGAAACGAGAAGGACTGGGAATATAGAAAATTTATTAGAAGAAGCCATAAACATGAAGTATTACCATGATGAATGTGCTTGAATGTTGGGTGACCACCCACAAATTCCATATGAAAAGCACATGAACAGATCCACTCCTGCAATTACTTTGAGATAACCATAACATTGGATTTTTTGCAAGGTTTTTTGCAATTAAAGAGAATTCTAAGCACACCTGATCAAGTTTAGTTACTCCCTCCGACCCATATTAGTTGACTTGGATTTGTCTAGATTCGAATGTATCTAGACATGTTTTAGTACTAGATACATCCGAATCTAGACAAATTCAAGTCAATTAATATGGGTCGGAGGGAGTACTTTGAACCTAAGTTCATAATATATATTTTTGCGACAAAGTTCGCAAGAAATAGGAGGAATAATTCGTGGACTAAGAAATTATACAGTAAATTCGTTGCCCTTCCATGCATTAGGAATTTAGGATCCAGACTTCTGTATTTCAAGATTGGAAGGTGGTCTCCCTGCTGATGCCAATCCAGAAGCAAGGGAAGAAAGTAGGATTGTTGGGAGCGGAGTCGTAGTGTCACCCTACCATCGCGGCTCATTCAAGGGGAGAGATGTGGCGAGGGGTGTAGCAGAGGAGGATACCTGCAGCAGTTTCCCAAGCCCATGGTGGTTGATGAGTCCGAAGAGAGGCGGCCTCGTGAACGCGTGACCGCTAGCCGCCGGCCCCTCGCCATCCCTAGGCGCTGGAGGTAGAATTTTGCCATCGTTGCTCCGATTGCTGTTGAAAGAAGGTTGTACCATCAAATAGTAACCTTCGGCGAGGACTACATGACTCCCCTCAGGAGATCCCCACTTTACTGCGTACGCGCCATCCGCACCGCGCTAGAGGCGGCGCTGCAGAAGAAATGCACGAATTGAGCGGCCTTCTAAATCCACGCAAAACGGAGCAAGATTGGCAACCAGCAGGCATACAACGTTGCTAGCGTCGCCCTCGTTGGTTTCCTTCACCGGCGCAAATCGCTTGCGTTAGGGGAAAGGGGAACGACGGTGAAGCCAGCAGAGATGAAAGGAAAACGGATAGAAGGGCTCGACCGCCCATATAACTCTTCGAAGCCCGATTAACCAGGAGTAGCCTAACTCGGTTCGTGGAGTAGCAGCCCGATAATGGTTAGCAGGCCCATTTGACGGGATTCGACGAAAGAAACCATATTAGCGACACTGCGGGATTACTGAGTTGGTTTGCAGCGTCGGATGATCACATCTGACGGTCCAGGGTGTCAAATCACTGTGAGAGCTCCTAGCTAGGTGAGTTTTACTGTTTCTTAATTTAGGCCGCGTTGATCGGCGCCTCTGCAGCAAGCGCACATTCAGTTGGTTTATTAATCATAAAGTAATTATCTTTGGAAGAGTGCAGCAACAAACCTTGATCTAGCATCCGACCTCGAACACACATATCCATGATTAGATGCACTTCTCTTGTGTTTAGACCGTCGATCATGATGATGAAAAAAATCTATGTATGTTAGCTCTAGACATATGCGTGGCTCTGTTACAAAAAATATAGAGTATATCATGTGACAGCACGTACCTAATTATTGTTATTTGATACAAATATTCCATCTAACCTAGATCTGAGTGAGGCAAACCGCGAGGATGCATTCTGCTGCGTGCATGGCAACCAAAATTGCTGATCTGCATACTGCATGCACTGGATTTTGCTGGGTCAAGGGCATGGAGACGACGGCGAGGCCGGGACACAAATCGCGATGATGCATCTAAATGTACCGGTGGCCTGTTGTGTGCATGGAAAATCGCGAGGATGCATTCTGATTTGCATGCTACAGACACTGCAGTTTGCCAGGCAGTTAAGGACATGGAGACGGTGGCGTGCAGAGTTCTTAGATTTATTTTATTTCGATAAATTAGCTAATTGCAATATCACGAAGGGTTACGGGAAAATTATGTAGGGCATTGGTGGGTAAATTTCTTAAACTTTCATGGTAATAGATTACTTGTAAGATTTATCGGCTGTCATTTCTGATTATTGGATTTTCTAGCATATTTCTCTTTTTTTGGTAGCCCGTCATGTACTTTTAATATATAAATAAATTTAAGCTATTTAGAATTAATTGGTATGAATAAATAATAATCCAAGTTAATATCTTCTTTATAAATGTAAAAAAATATTCTTAATATCTTAAAATTACTTTTACTTACTGAATTAAGTAAGAACACGGAAGTGAAGGGTTCCATAGCAGTAAACAAAAAATTCATACGTAGAAACTCCTTAACACCCAAGATCTATCTATGTAGTAATGCAGTAATGATCGGAGCGTATATAATGAAGGAGATATGCCCTAGAGGCAAATAATAAATAGGTTTTTATTGTCATATCTCAGTTAGTTAATAATAGTTTCATACTGTGCTATAACTGTATTAATACGAAATGTTAATACACGTGTGGTATGTAAATAAACCGTGTCTCTAGTTACCTCTAGCGAACTAGTTCATTGGTCATGAGGATGATCTAAGGTTGCGAGATCATGGGCATTTATGCCGATTGACAATGAGGTCACGTCATTAGTTGAATGATGTGATAGACAAACAACCCAACCAGTTGTATCTTAATGAGATCTAGTTACAAAGTTCACCATTAATGATAAACTAAGGAAACCTTGCAACCTGTTCTTAGACTGTGAGATGATGCAAATCACTGTTCTAAAGGGAGCTTAGATGGTTATCAAGTATCACTCCGTGACTGGGTGATCGAAAAGGTGCTACTCAGGTTTCCCAAAAAAGCGCATAGAGGAGTACATATCAAGACCAGGATTTGCCAATACATGTAACGGATAGATATATATGTAGCCATCTCGGTGACATTGCATTAACAAAGCTTGCAAGCGTTTGGCTGGGTCACAGAATGCAACGACGTGGAAACGAGAAAACAAGTTCATCGGTAACGAGATCGAACGAAGGTATGGAGATACCGTAGATCAAATCTCGGATGAACTAGGTATCAAGTGGCAAAGGGAATGGGAAACGACTGTTTACGGTTCAAACGACATTATCATCGTGGAATGCACAGGGGTCAATATGGGCATCCTAGTCCCGCTATTAATCATTGATGGAGATCATGTCTGTGCCATTCCCGAGCCGTGGGGAAATACACTTAAGGGTACGATGAGCTAGAGATCCTCTATAAGTTGGATCACCATATGAAAGAGAAAAGGAAACCGGAAAAGTTCCGTGAGAAAACCGGAATCGTTCCGGGAAAGTTCTGAAGTCGTTCGGAGGAAATCGAAAGGGAACCGAAAGGTGTTTCGGGTCAAATTGGATTTTGTAATATGTATTTATATATTAATTAATGTAATTAATATTAAATATAATATTAAAATCTAATTTGAAGGGGTATTTCACTAATGGGCCAAACTTCCTAGGGAAAAGGGCCCATTAGGGAAAACCGAAGGAGGGAAGGGCCAAGGGCCAAAGGGCCAAGGCCCAGGCGCCTCAAGGGGGCCCACCCGACCAGCCTAGGGCTATGCGCGGGGTGGGGCCCAATCCTGGCCGGCTGGCCCATGAGGCCCATGCGCCTCCCCCTCTCTCCCTTGTTTAGTCCCACACGGGAAACCCAAAGGGGAGGGCACACCCCCTCCCCCTATATAAAGGGGTGCCCATGGGTGGGAATAGACACACCAATATTTAGAGAAGTCGTTTGGTTGACTTTCTCCTTCCCTCTCTCTCTCCTGTCTCTATGCGTTGGCACGGTCCCAAGTAAGGACTGTCTGAGTGTAGCATCCCAATTGTCTAACAATTATAATGCTACTTGGTATAGTAAGATAATGGCTACTTCTTATATATGATTGTTGCACCATAATTATATCATGCTCATGTCATCATGCCACCTTGCATTTGAGCATCATATAAAACCATTTTTCCTTTGGTTCTTCTCTCATATGCATTATTAATTGTATTTGCCTCTTGATATTGTATTTGGTTATTGATATATTGTTCAAATGCCCAAGTTGAGTTGGGGGCATATCTGTTATTTCAATTCCACCACCTTTCTTTTCCACCACCTTATAATTCCATCATTCCATTTACCATGAGCTTGTATTTCTTTTCTTTTGAATTTATTCTTAGCTCATGTGAATGGGGTGGATCTAAGTCTAACATTTCTTTTGCTTGGCCTTTACTCCGCTTCTTATGAATGCATAAGATTAATGCCATATCATTATTATTGTTTTCACAAAATAAAACATGGCATTTATTATTTGTGCATGGGCCATGCAAGGGTACCACCACCTTTAGTCCATTTGACTCCTCTTGGTTTTATTGGCTTTTTCCCTTGTGGATCATCTCCATCCCTCTCCACCATCTCCATATTCTCATCTACACCATTTTTATTCCTTTCCATTCATTATGCAAGTGAGGCCTTTTTTCCCATAATCTATTTCCTTCTCTTTTTCTTGATTACTCTTTCACCTCATCTTAGCGTAAATCCAATCCCTCACTTTTACCTCTTGGGTTGATCTTATAAACAAGTCTTAAACCTAAACATCTAACAAAAACCTAACCTAGCTATCTCTCTCTAATTTCCTCTAACCTAGTTCTACTTAAACCCTAACCTCTACCACACCTCTCTCATCTCTCCTCTCTCTACCATGCTGATCTCCATGCCCTAGCCACCCTCTCTCCCTAGGGTCCCACCTCAGCTAAACATCTACCCTAACCCTAAAAACCCTAACCCGAGCTACCCCACTTCTAACCTAGCCAAGTTGCACCCGAGCTCACCTCCCCTCTCTCTTTTCCTTCTACCTGCCGTGCCAGCCCCACCACCATGCCGTCCCCACCTCAGACCCCTTCCATGAGGCGCCCAAGTCCCTCTCCCCTTCCTCCCTAGACGACAAGACCTCCACCGAGCAAAACCCTAGCTGCTACGGCGTCGCTCGAGTTCTGCGTGCCCCAGAGTTCCCCAAGCCCCGCTAGGAGCCCCGACGAGGTCCTCCACTTCCCCTTCGTCGCCTCGAACCGGCCCGGTCCCGAAGCCTCGCGGGGACAAGCCGAGCGCCGCCGTGAACCGGAGAAGGCCGAGGTCGTCGTCCGCGAGCTTGGCACCAGATCCACACCACCTTCGCGCGTACGACCACGCCGGCGACACCGCGGTGAGCTCCCCCATCCCCTGGACATGGTGTTCCCCTCCCTCCTGCGTCGTAGCTCCGCCGCACTCCGTCGAGCGCTCTGCGCGCCGCCGCGTGCTGTAAGCAACAGCCCCGACGCGTCTACCCTCTCTGTTCCCCCGTGAAGCCCGGCCAGCACAACCACCCTCCGGAGTTTCTCCCTGCATGAAAGTTGTAGCCCGATGTCCCCTCTTCGTTTTTCCTTTTTGCCGCTTAGCGAGATTCGCCGCCGATTCGTCGCCACCGTCAACGGAAGACGGCCAGATCCGCCGCCGTCAGAGCCTGACCCGTCAGCGCGCAGCAGCAGCCGATGACCTTCTTACACTTGGGCCCCTGCCCTTTTTCCCGCCTAAACCCGCCGTCCCAGGAGCCCACCTGTCAGCCTCGGTGCAGTCTTGCAAGAAAACCCCCGTGCTCTGGAGATTTCCCTCCCGCGCTGCCCTAGATAGCCCACGTGTCGCCCCCCTGCTGGCCACGCGCGCAAGTGGCCCCGCACCTGACCGGGCCCGTCCGTCGGTCGCTGCGGGTCAACTCCCCGTGGGTGAGAAAAACCGGGCGGACCCGCTGTGCCCCACCTGCTGCTGAGTGAGCACATGGCCCACTCGTCAGTGACTGCGTCTGGCTCTGCCTGTGTGTAAAAAAGGCTGTCCACCTCTCTGTTTAATAAAACAAATTCAAAAGCATTATTTTCAAATTCAAATCAGTTTTCAAATAACTTTTAAAATACGAATCCAAATAATACATATAATATATGTTTTTGAATCAGAAAAATGTGAGGAATTCAAATATGTCATTCAAATTAAGGTTTGAGCACTTTAAAATTTCGAGATGATTAAAATTACAATAAAATGCCCTTTTTCTTAATAAATTAATAACTTTAATACTACAACTCCAAATTTGGCAAATAATATGTCTAAATCGATCAGCACGACGAGCCCGTTCTATCTATGCAGTCCTTGTTCTGATTTGAAGCATGCATCATGTCATTATTAAAAACCTGAACTATTTATGACAATAAAATTGGACCAAATAAATAATAAAATGCTTTATTTCTTGTATCCACACCTCACCTTTGCCATGCTACTTTATTGCCATGTAAATTGTGCATCATTCATCATGGCATGCTTGGTTGCTTGTCGCACTTTAATTCATATGCTTGTGTACTTTATTTATGTTGGCCCTTGTTTGTTTGGTTCTTCTTCGAATAGACGCCCAGCAGGAGAATTATCAGGAATCCTAGGAGTACTATCCAGATCCATCTCTCGCTTCAACTGAGCTGCCAGGCAAGCACTACCACATGCTTGCATACATATAGTACCTATTGCCTCTATCTTATTCTTGCATCATTGAGTCGCGATTGCATTAAATTGAATCCCAAGTACTGCATAGCCTTTACTTTTAAACCCCACCGAAGCTTGTTCCTCCATCCCATGAGCCATTACTACACGAGTTGTTTGGGCCATGCGAGTCGTAGAAAAGCATGTGTAGGGTATGTGACTGTCTGATGGATAACGAGGTACTTAAACAACTTAACCTGTTATAATTGTTGTTCTTAATTCACGGACATCCGTCTATCATTGGTTAGGCGGATGGTTAGCGAGTATCTATAGAATTGTTAGGTATTATCTTTTGTTGCAATTGCGTCACCCCAGGTTGTGTCCCCTTTAGCGGCATAAAGACTTGCTGAGTACCCCTAGGGTCTCACACGATAAATTGCTTGATTCAGATGAACAGGTGTACCCGCAAGATGGATACTGGGTGGAAGAGACAGATGATGTTGGCAACGATCATTCGGTGTAGAGATTCCGGGAACAGGGATCCGTGAGATCTGTGGGTGGGATGTGTTTATTTATGGGGCATCTTATGCCGATTTGCTTCTTATCCGTACTCGGATCTTGTTTTCCGCTTCTGCCTGATACTCTGATGTGTGATGTATGAGGAGCTATCCTAAATTATTATATCTATCTAGGACATTTGAATCTTGCCGTATGGCGTTGCAATATTTCTATTTCTTTTAGATGGAATGGCTCTGAGGACTGTTGTGTGTGGCTTGCATACATACTCATTTGTGTATGTAGTTGATCCCTTCGCCTGCCGATTACGCCGCTCGTTCTTGTCCCGATGTCTGAAAGTGGTTAGGACGGCCGAAAGGTCTACCGTGAGTGGCCCTGGGCCCCACCGTACTATTTTAACCACTTTCGTTCATCCAGGCATGTAACTAAGAGCGTAATTCACCGAGGTAGTTATAATTGGTATCAGAGCCATCCCGCCCTTCAGGGTCTCAGCCAAAATGGTCGTTGTCAGTCTAGTAAATATTTTGGTAGCTATGTATACTAGGGAAAAACAAAACGTGAGAGTAGGACTGCTTCCATTTTTCTTCTTACCCACCCACCCACCCTTTTCTGGTAAGGAAGTGTAATGTTTTCAATCCTCTTCTCAAATTCAAACTAGGATTCACGTGTTCTGGGTTCCGTAGTACCATAGGTTGTGTGTGTGTGTGTGTGGATTATTTGTCTATCTGTTGCATCCAAATGTTATCAATATCTGCATTTTGGTTATCAACTGTTGGTACATTCCATACCGACAGGCCTTTGTAAACCGACGCGATCTATTCTGATTCGTTGTATACCGATGCGATCTTTCTTACTCTTTGTTATCCGACGTTATCTTGTTGGGGTGTTCTTTTTCGTAGTTACCAATCTTTAGGTTCATCTTAAGAAGAAGGTGTTGGGATATGTGTTTTACTGATTCATGTGCGGAGTAATGATTTGAGTGCGGGATGGAGTCGCGACCATACCACTACTGTTATCATTTGCTCTCGTATGTTGAACTAGTAGAGTTACTAATCTTGATTCGTGAAGTGGTTTTGCGCATATAGTGGTATTTTAATGCCGAAATTTGCGGAATTTTTTTCTTTGTAGTTTGTGTACCACACTCCTTGTTCAGTCGTGTGCGTTATGCTTAATATCTTCTAGTTGCCTTGAACTTTGTTGATATTTTAATATCATCTCAGTGAATTGCATCCTTTAATCTTGATTAATTCCATTTTGGTACTATTTTGGATTATATTCATTCTCCATTATAGTACTGACTTGTGTTTTATATCAATCACAGGATGGCACCACCACGCCATTTTGAGGAGGACATACCACCTGAACTTGGGGCTGCTTTGGCAAGTATTGCAAATGCTTTGGGCACTATGCAGCAGAACCAGCAGCGCTTCGAGGAAAGCGTGAGGAGGAATGAGTTTGTTCCGCTACCTCCACCTCCCAAGCGAGGAGACATCAAGAGTTTTCTCAAGTTCAACCCACACCAATTTGAGGTGTCTGATCAGCCACTTGATGCGGATGATTGGCTTCGTGAAGTGTCAAGGTTGCTGATGACTACAGATGTTCCCGAGCAAGAATGGGTCAAATGTGCCACTCACCTTCTAAAGGGAGATGCAGCTCTGTGGTGGGAAAATTACCTCAAGGCAGATCTCTCTGGTTTTCAGCCTACTTGGGAGCGGTTCACTGCTGCTTTCAAAGAGAAATATCTGTCAGAAATTGTCATGGAAAGGATGAAGGAAGTGTTTCTCAACCTCAAGCAGGGCACTGACAATGTCAACACCTACATCAGAAACTTCATGAACCTTTCTTGTTATGGTGGCGATGAGATCTCTGATGACAAGAAGAAGCAAAAGAGGTTTTGGCAAGGTCTCAATGCTTCCATCAAATATGCTATCACTCATGCAAGGCCGGCATCTTTTCTGGAACTCCAACATACAGCTCTGCAGGAAGAAGCAAGTAGGCAAGTGTTTGAGGAGTCAAAGAAACACAGCCGTGATACAGCAAGCTCTTCTGCTATGACAGCTCCTTCTAAGCGTCGTGTCTGGGTTCCTAACACCCCACCGTCGCTCCCTGCTCCACTAAGACCTTCAAGCTACGCACCAAGGCCACCAAACTCCTTCACTGCGGCTCCCAGGGGCTACAACCACAACTACCCTGGAGCGCCTGGCGGAGTCCCTGGCTACGTTGCTCCACGTCCACCGGGTGCTTGTTATACTTGTGGAAACACTGGGCATCAACACTGGAATTGTCCAATGAACAACAAAGCTCTTCCACCACCACCTCCAAGACCTGCGGCAAGTTCTCCTATGATTCGTGCACCTCCACCTCGGGCTCTCAACATCAACACCAAGCCTGGGTCTACAGTTTCTCGTGCCAACTGTGTCAACGCCGCTCAAGCTGAACATGCTCCTGGAGTTGTGATGGGTATGCTTCCTGTTAACTCAGTTCATGCACGAGTTTTGTTTGATTCTGGTGCTTCGCATTCTTTTGTTTCTCACAAGTTTGCGCATGAGCAAGATCTGGCTATGGTTCCTTTATTACATCGTCTTGTGGTACAATCTCCTGGGTCAAACATGGGGGCTGCTCATATCAGCCATGGCAATCAAATTGAGATTGGTGGCTCTTCGTTTCCGGCTTCCTTAATTATTCTGGGCAATTCTGATATTGATGTTATCTTGGGCATGGATTGGTTGACAGCAAATGCAGCTGTGATTGATTGTGCTGAACGTTCGGTTTCTCTGAAAATTCCTGAAGGCCATATAGTCTATTCTCCAAGTCTGACTCCTGCAATTCAGCTTTATTCTTTGGCGGTTCTGAATGAGGATGCTATGGAAGGTATTCAGAGTGTTCCTGTAGTCTGTGAGTTTCCAGATGTTTTTCCTGAAGAGTTGCGAGGTATGCCTCCGGATCATGAGGTTGAGTTTGTCATTGAACTTGAACCTGGTACCGCTCCTATTTCCAAGCGGCCTTATAAAATGGGTCCTGCTGAGTTGGCTGAACTCAAACGTCAGTTGGATGAACAAGAGAAGTTGGGTTTCATTCAGCACAGTACTTCTCCTTGGGGTAGTCCAACCATCTTTGTGAAGAAGCGAGACAAGACTGATAGACTTTGTGTTGACTATCGGGCACTCAATGCTAAAACAATCAAGAATAAATATCCCCTTCCGCGGATTAATGATCTCTTCGATCAGTTAGCTGGAGTTGTGGTATTCTCTAAACTTGATTTGAGAAGTGGCTATCATAAAATCAAGATTCGCAAGGAAGATGTTCCCAAAACAGCTTTCACCACCCGCTATGGCCTGTATGAGTACATGGTCATGTCTTTCGGTCTCACCAATGCACCTGCCACCTTCTCGAGGCTTATGAACTCGGTTTTCATGGAGTATCTTGATAAGTTCGTTGTGGTCTATCTGGATGACATTCTAGTCTATTCTAAGTCTAAGGAAGAACATGAAGAACACCTTCGGTGTGTCCTAAACAAGCTTCGTGAGAACCGCCCGTATGCAAAGTTCTCCAAGTGTGAGTTTTGGCTGCCTCAAGTCACCTACCTTGGTCACGTCATCTCTGCTAAGGGTATTTCCGTCAACCCAGAAACTATTAAGGCAATTATGGACTGGCTTCCACCCATAAATGTCAAAGAAGTCCGGAGTTTCCTTGGTTTGGCCAGTTACTGCCGTCGATTCGTTCAAAATTTCTCAAAGATTGCGAAGCCTCTTACCGATCTCCTCAAGAAAGGCAAGAAATACCTTTGGACTCCGGCATGTCAAGCAAGCTTTGAAACACTCAAAGAGAAGCTCACTTCCACACCAGTCTTGGTTCCTCCAGATACATCAAAGCCTTTCCAAATATTCTGTGATGCCTCATTGCAAGGATTGGGTGCGGTCCTTATGCAAGAAAAACAAGTTGTCGCTTATGCATCTCGTCAGTTAAAGACGCATGAGATCAACTATCCTACACATGACCTCGAACTCGCAGCAGTTGTCTTTGCTTTGAAAGTATGGAGGCATTACTTGCTTGGCAACCGTTGTGAGATCTTTTCTGATCACAAGAGTCTGAAGTATATATTCACACAACCTAATCTCAACCTTCGTCAGAGGAGGTGGATTGAAACAATCAATGATTTCGATTTGACCATCAACTACACTCCGAGAAAAGCTAATGTCATGGCCGATGCCCTCAGCCGAAAAGCTTATGTCAACAACATCATGGTGGAGGAACAACAACCTCTCTTGTGCGAGGAATTCCGCAAGCTCAACCTTGAAATTGTGGATCAAGGGTATCTTCTAAACCTTCTAGCAACACCTCTCTGGGAAGAAAAAGTTCGTTCCATTCAACTTGGTGATCCTTACACTAAAAAGATCATCTCCAACATTCAGCTTCCGAAGTATGAGTCTTTCCACGTAGATGACCAAGGCACTCTTTTCTTTGAACACCGGATGTTTGTTCCGAACTACCCGGGTTTAAGAGAGCAAGTTCTCAAGGAGGCGCATGATTCTATTCTTTCTATCCACCCTGGCAGCACTAAGATGTACATGGACTTGAAAACACAATATTGGTGGCCTGGTTTGAAACGATATTGTGCCAAGTATGTCTTGGAGTGTGATGTTTGTCGCAGAGTTAAAGCTGTCCATCAGAAACCTTCCGGCCTTCTACAGCCACTGAAGCCTCCGGAATGGAAATGGGAGAAAGTAGAGATGGACTTCATCACTGGTTTTCCAAGGTCGTAGAAAGGCAACAATGCAATCTTTGTTGTCATTGACAGGCTTTCCAAAGTAGCTCACTTCTTTCCAGTTAAGGAAACAATTTCTGCAATTCAGTTGGCTGAGCTTTATATCAATAGAATTGTCTCTCTGTATGGAGTTCCTCTTGAGATCAGTTCAGACCGTGGAAGCATCTTCACGTCGAAGTTCTGGGGAAGTTTCCAAAATGCCTTGGGAACAAAATTAAATTTCAGCACAGCTTACCACCCTCAGTCGCAAGGACAAGTTGAAAGGATCAATCAGATTCTAGAAGATATGCTCCGTGCTTGCGTTATCTCTTTCAGCATGAAGTGGGAAGAATGTCTTCCTTATGCTGAATTCTCTTACAACAATAGTTTCCAGAAAAGTCTAAAGATGGCACCATTTGAGGCTCTCTATGGTCGCAAGTGCAGAACTCCGATTGGTTGGTCGGGCGCAGGTGAAAGAATATTGTTTGGCTCCGACATTGTAACTCAAGCGGAGGAGAAAGTTCACATCATTCTTGAAAATCTGAAGATTGCTCAAAGTCGCCAGAAGAGCAATTATGACAGAAAGCACACGGACATGGAGTATGTCCCTCGTGATCTCATTTACCTTCGTGTCACTCCCATGAGAGGCACGCACCGCTTTGGTATCAAAGGAAAGCTGGCTCCTAGATACATCGGTCCTTTCAAAATTCGTGGAAGAAGAGGAGAAGTTGCTTACGCTCTTGAGCTCCCTGAACAACTCAAAGTCCATGATGTTTTCCACATCTCACAACTCAAGAAGTGCTTCAAGGATCCCGGCAAGACCGTGGACCATGAACTCATCAATCTCCAAGAAGATCTTTCTTATCAAGAACACCCCATAAAAATTCTTGAAGTCGCAGAAAGAAGGACTCGCAACAAGTCCATCAAGTTCTGCAAGGTGCAGTGGTCGCACCATTCCGCTGATGAAGCCACTTGGGAACGTGAAGAGGAGCTCCGTGCCAAGTATCCTACCCTCTTTGAGTCTTCTTCTTCCTAGAATCTCGGGGCGAGATTCCTGTTTAGTGGGGGAGAGTTGTAGCATCCCAATTGTCTAACAATTGTAATGCTACTTGGTCTAGTAAGATAATGGCTACTTCTTATATATGATTGTTGCACCATAATTATATCATGCTCATGTCATCATGCCACCTTGCATTCGAGCATCATATAAAACTCTTTTTCCTTTGGTTCTTCTCTCATGTGCATTATTAATTGTATTTGCCTCTTGATATTGTATTTGGTTATTGATATATTGTTCAAATTCCCAAGTTGAGTTGGGGGCATATCTGTTATTTCAATTCCACCACCTTTCTTTTCCACCACCTTATAATTCCATCATTCCATTTACCATGAGCTTGTATTTCTTTTCTTTTGAATTTATTCTTAGCTCATGTGAATGGGGTGGATCTAAGTCTAACATTTCTTTTGCTTGGCCTTTACTCCGCTTCTTGTGAATGCATAAGATTAATGCCATATTATTATTATTGTTTTCACAAAATAAAACATGGCATTTATTATTTGTGCATGGGCCATGCAAGGGTACCACCACCTTTAGTCCATTTGACTCCTCTTGGTTTTATTGGCTTTTTCCCTTGTGGATCATCTCCATCCCTCTCCACCATCTCCATATTCTCATCTACACCATTTTTATTCCTTTCCAGGCCTTTTTTCCCATAATCTATTTCCTTCTGTTTTTCTTGATTACTCTTTCACCTCATCTTAGCCTAAATCCAAGCCCTCACTTTTACCTCTTAGGTTGATCTTATAAACAAGTCTGAAACCTAAACATCTAACAAAAACCTAACCTAGCTATCTCTCTCTAATTTCCTCTAACCTAGTTCTACTTAAACCCTAACCTCTACCACACCTCTCTCATCTCTCCTCTCTCTACCATGCTGATCTCCATGCCCTAGCCACCCTCTCTCCCTAGGGTCCCACCTCAGCTAAACATCTACACTAACCCTAAAAACCCTAACCCGAGTTACCCACTTCTAACCTAGCCAAGTTACACCCGAGCTCACATCCCCTCTCTCTTTTCCTTCTACCTGCCGTGCCAGCCCCACCACCACGCCGTCCCCACCTCAGACCCCTTCCATGAGGCGCCCAAGTCCCTCTCCCCTTCCTCCCTAGACGACAAGACCTCCACCGAGCAAAACCCTAGCTGCTACGGCGTCGCTCGAGTTCTGCGTGCCCCGAAGTTCCCCAAGCCCCGCCAGGATCCCCGACGAGGTCCTCCACTTCCCCTTCGTCGCCTCGAACCGGCCCGGTCCCGAAGCCTCGCGGGGACAAGCTGGGCGCCGCCGTGAACCGGAGAAGGCCGAGGTCGTCGTCCGCGAGCCCGGCGCCAAATCCACACCACCTTCGCGTGTACGACCACGCCGGCGACACCGCGGTGAGCTCCCCCATCCCCTGGACATGGTGTTCCCCTCCCTCCTGCGTCGTAGCTCCGCCGCACTCCGTCGAGCGCTCTGCGCGCCGCCGCGTGCTGTAAGCAACAGCCCCGACGCGTCTACCCTCTCTGTTCCCCCGTGAAGCCCGGCCAGCACAACCACCCTCCGGAGTTTCTCCCTGCATGAAAGTTGTAGCCCGATGTCCCCTCTTCGTTTTTCCTTTTTGCCGCTTAGCGAGATTCGCCGCCGATTCGTCGCCACCGTCAACAGAAGACTGCCAGATCCGCCGCCGTCAGAGCCTGACCCGTCAGCGCGCAGCAGCAGCCGATGACCTTCTTGCACTTGGGCCCCTGCCCTTTTTCCCGCCTAAACCCGCCGTCCCAGGAGCCCACCTGTCAGCCTCGGTGCAGTCTTGCAAGAAAACCCCCGCGCTCTGGAGATTTCCCGCCCGCGCTGCCCTGGATCGCCCACGTGTCGCCCCCTGCTGGCCGCGCGCGCAAGTGGCCCCGCACCTGACCGGGCCCGTCCGTCGGTCGCTGCGGGTCAACTCCCCGTGGGTGAGAAAAACCGGGCGGACCCGCTGTGCCCCACCTGCTGCTGAGTCAGCACATGGCCCACTCGTCAGTGACTGCGTCTGGCTCTGCCTGTGTGTAAAAAAGGCTGTCCACCTCTCTGTTTAATAAAACAAATTCAAAATCATTATTTTCAAATTCAAATCAGTTTTCAAATAACTTTTAAAATACGAATCCAAATAATACATATAATATATGTTTTTGAATCAGAAAAATGTGAGGAATTCAAATATATCATTCAAATTAAGGTTTGAGCACTTTAAAATTTCGAGATGATTAAAATTACAATAAAATGCCCTTTTTCTTAATAAATTAATAACTTTAATACTACAACTCCAAATTTGGCAAATAATATGTCTAAATCGATCAGCACGACGAGCCCGTTCTATCTATGCAGTCCTTGTTCTGATTTGAAGCATGCATCATGTCATTATTAAAAACCTGAACTGTTTATGACAATAAAATTGGACCAAATAAATAATAAAATGCTTTATTTCTTGTATCCACACCTCACCTTTGCCATGCTACTTTATTGCCATGTAAATTGTGCATCATTCATCATGGCATGCTTGGTTGCTTGTCGCACTTTAATTCATATGCTTGTGTACTTTATTTGTGTTGGCCCTTGTTTGTTTGGTTCTTCTTCGAATAGACGCTCAGCAGGAGAATTACCAGGAATCCCAGGAGTACTACCCAGATCCATCTCTCGCTTCGACTGAGCTGCCAGGCAAGCACTACCACATGCTTGCATACATATAGTACCTATTGCCTCTATCTTATTGTTGCATCATTGAGTCGCGATTGCATTAAATTGAATCCCAAGTACTGCATAGCCTTTGCTTTTAAACCCCACTGAAGCTTGTTCCTCCATCCCATGAGCCATTACTACAAGAGTTGTTTGGGCCATGCGAGTCATAGAAAAGCATGTGCAGGGTATGTGAGTGTCTGATGGATAACGAGGTACTTAAACAACTTAACCTGAGTAGTAATGGGATAACTAATGAAAGAGGCACCGGTGAGCAATATCTGCTATTTGGTTTTTCATGCTCACTTGTGTCCCGTAGGACCCCGAGTACTTGATTCTTGTTCCTTGACTATTCGCACTATCCACATCCGGGAGGCCTTATGGACCCCCCTGAGCCAGAGCTTGATTCATTCTTATTTCTTGGGGCCACAATTAGTAGGGGGCTTTATTACTATCCTGTACTTATGCCATGTTAATGCTTAATTAGAGACAACTGTTGGATCCATGTTTTGGATCGTGACACGTTTTCGCTGTATCGACAAGCCCAGTCACATTTTCGGGTTCCCAGTCGTTTACCGCCATCCACACAAACCTTGGGTCCGTCTCGGAGCCGGCCAACTTCGTTGCGGGTAGCTTAATGGGGTGGCCCCCTGAAATATTTCTGAATCCTGTGATCGCTTTGTCGTGAATGCCTCGTTGGGTTTTGATTTGGTTTTTCTGAGGTTGATCGAGTGTGTGTTGCTATTCGTGCACCCCTGCAGGGTAAATCTTTCTGAAAGCCGTGTCCGCGGTTATGGACGACTTGGAGCACAGTTTCTCGATCATAGTCAAGTATAACTAAAGTACCGCTTTTAATTTGACTAAGTACTTGACTAGTAAATAGAGCAACACTCATGGAATGGTTAATAAAACTGCCAACGGATGATGGGGGTTGTTCGTCCGCTTCCTCGTTGGTAAGCGAGAAGGAGGATGGATCTATTAATTATACTGTTATAACTGTTGTTCTTAATTCACGGACATCCGTCTATCATTGGTTAGGCGGATGGTTAGCGAGTATCTATAGAATTGTTAGGTATTATCTTTTGCTACAATTGCGTCACCCCAGGTTGTGTCCCCTTTAGCGGCATAAAGACTTGCTGAGTACCCCTAGGGTCTCACACGATAAATTGCTTGATTCAGATGAACAGGTGTACCCGCAAGATGGATACTGGGTGGAAGAGACAGATGATGTTGGCAACGATCATTCGGTGTAGAGATTCCGGGAACGGGGATCCGTGAGATCTGTGGGTGGGATGTGTTTATTTATGGGGCATCTTATGCCAATTTGCTTCTTATCCATACTCGGATCTTGTTTTCCGCTTCCGCCTGATACTCTGATGTGTGATGTATGAGGAGCTATCCTAAATTATTATATCTATCTAGGACATTTGAATCTTGCTGTATGGCGTTGCAATATTTTTATTTCTTTTAGATGGAATGGCTCTGAGGACTGTTGTATGTGGCTTGCATACATACTCATTTGTGTATGTAGTTGATCCCTTCGCCTGCCGATTACGCCGCTCGTTCTTGTCCTAATATCTGAAAGTGGTTAGGACGGCCGAAAGGTCTACCGTGAGTGGCCCTAGGCCCCACCGTACTATTTTAACCACTTTCGTTCATCCAGGCATGTAACTAAGAGCGTAATTCACTGAGGTAGTTACACTGAGCAAGAGACACCGCACCTGCAGCACGCCATTGTGCTGCAGGGATTCCAAGCCAGAGATCTACTTCCACACTCCCGGCAGGGATCAAGGAGCCGGAGGTCGTCATCGTACACCTTATGTGTACGAAACCACGAGGGGCCTCACCCGAGGCACCTTGGATGCCGTGAGCCGGAGCTGCTGCACGATGAAGAAGGAGCAAGGGGTGACATGCGAGGAGCTTCGCGACCTTGAGGTCAGCTACGAGTTTGACTACTTCAACCACGTTCTGCTCGGAACGTTAACCGTGTACGATCTACAAAGGTATGTATTCTATACGCTCCGGCCGTTACTGCATTACTATAGAGATAGATCTTGGGCGTTAGGAGGTTCCAACGTAGGAATTTTTTTGTTTTCTGTTGGGGAACCCTTCAGTGGTATCAGAGCGGATCTATGCGTAGGAGTGATGTACGGCCAGTACGCACATGTATTGTGCGGGTATTGATCCCTTAGTTGTTACCCTCTAACGTGTACTTGTTTATATCGCAGTATTGTTCGATGAAGCGGTCCGGACCGACCTTACGCGTATTCGTACGCGAGACTGGTTCCAAGCTTAACATATGACTTGTACCGTATAAGTGGCTAGCGAGTGTCTGTCTCTCATTCAATAGTTGATATTACATTTACAACGGAGGGCCCCGAAAGGGGTGTAGTAGAGACAACTGTTGGATCCATGTTGTGGTTGGAAAGTTCGTAGATTAGAAACGGTTCTATTGCGAAAGCCCTAACAACCATGTAAAATTTGCAAAAGATAAAGTAGAGACGTCTAACTTTATTTTGCAGGAGGGCTTGTGTTATGATATGGTATAGGTCGTTATGAAGGTAAAGTAGTTTACTTTTATGTTACTAAGTTAGTAGTAATAGCCATCGTTCCAATGGACGACCAGGTGGTGGCATCGTGGACTTGGCGTCAAACCAGGGGCAAGATGGAGATCATGCCGGAGCGGTCGATGGAGATCAAGGCGCAAGAAGAAGGACCATATCATATCACAAAATTTACATGTGATGTTGATACCTGTTTTATATCTTATTATATGCTAGTATTAGATACTCAACGGTAGCAAATAAGATAATCCCTATATAATTCCAATGATAGTGTTCCCCTTGTGTGTGCACCACCAAGAAAGTTTGCCGTTATGAAGCCGATCGTGAAGATTGGGGGCTAGACATATCTACATTCGCATACAGTGGGTGTAAGCCATGTTGCACAGCGAATACACACAAGTTAGATTTGGCAAGCCTAGCATGTGTAGACATGGCCTCAGAACACAAGAGATCGAAAGATCGAGCATGAGTCATATGGTTGATGTGATTGACATGAGGGAATGTCTACCTTTGATGTTGCGCTGATGGCCGTGACGATCGGGGGAGGTGTAGAGGATTGGGATCATGTGATCACTAAAATCGTCTAGGGGATGACAATTTTAGTGGGAGCTCAATTAGGATTGAACTCATATTATGAACTTAGTCTAGATGTCTATTTGCAAATATCTTAGTAGATCATGGCCTATCCCATTGAGGTCATTTGCGACCATGGGAATATACTTCTTGATATGGAACTTAGCAAAAGGGTCCAACTTCATATATTAATACCCACGCCTGAGTGATATCCTCGTAAAAGGTGATCTTCTCTTCTTGATACAATGACCATTAGGAGATAATCCGATGACTCCGCAATGTTTGTGTGTTCTCCATAATCATCCAACAAGCCATTCTCCATTCGATGGAGAGTTGGATTACAATCTTGTATTCTGCAAGATCGGGCACATAAAGTATGAGCCATTGGATGAGTTTTCTTCCATGATGGATGAAAAAGGGAACATTTGGAGAAACACTTAGCAATCTTGCATTAGAGTTATGAACTCTCAGAAGGGCTTGATTGCAATGGAGGTCATGAATGAAAAAGGGTATATGTTAGGTATACAATGTTATAAATGTAACTCTTGCAAAACTCATTGCAGTTTATATAAGTATTGGATACTTGTCCCATTCTATGAAAATAGGATGGTCTGCTTGAGAATTGCTGGAATTGAGGCAATGTGGCTTGATGACGACAAGCAAAATAGTTGATGGCCGACATCACCTCCTTTCCTCAAAGGTTTATCATTTGGATTAGTGGACTTGAATATAATTTGTAATCCTTATTTGTGTGTCTTGCTTTTGGCGAGACGATTGTTCATATGAACGAGTTACAAGACAATTGTACTATTCTTATGAACAATACCGTTATGGTCACATTACGATTATAAATGAGTTATTCTCAACATTATGTTAATGATAATAGTTTAAACATTTATAAAAGGATTAAAATGCTAAAAGATATCCAAAGTTTGATTATGATATGACACTATTGTTTAAGTCATTTTGGTTATTGCATGTTCTTCATTCTAAATGAAGATCGGAGTCTTAGATGCTTGATCTAGAGACTTTGCAAAACCATGCCTCGTTGGGCAGAATGACTAAAAACTCTGCATTCTGGTAAAACAGTGATATGCGAAGAAATGTTGAACTTTATACATAATGATGTATTGTATTTTCAACAAGATAGTGGAAACCATTATTTATACTTAATGTTGAATCTTATACATAGGTATGTATCGTATTTTCAACAAATAGTGGAAATCATTATTTCACACTTCATTGTGGATTTAAGTGAATATGAATATTTACTTAATGAAACGTAAGTTGAAACTATTTTGAATTGTTCAAAAGATTTCAAAGTGAAGGAGGATATTGAATTAACAAGAATAAAAAAGTCTCTTCGATTTGATCGACATGACTAAAGTATTTAAGTTAATTTTAGCATAAAAGGACATGTGAAAGAGGTTTCACAAATTATGATAATAGGGGCAGTTTCAAAGTGTATTGAAATGTCTAAATATCATAATCATTATGTATTAGATACATATGGTATAATATTATCTCTTATCAAGGTTATAGTTATCGTTTAGAGTTAGAGATCGAAATGAGTGAACACTCAGTTGAAATACAAAGGAACATCTAAAGATTCATGGAAACAACACCATAAGTGTTATGGAATGTTCGAGTTTCTAGAGGTTTCGACAGTTCGAAATCATGGCGAATAAACAAGTCTTTGTAGCGTATTCTTAGGCAACTATGAATACATGTTCCACAAGGGGCAAACCTGTTGTTGTCCAAAATTGGTGTGTCTTAATGAAGATATAGGTGGAAGAAAGTGAAAGTTCAAAACAAGGTATTTGACTTTGCCTCCGAATTGTTGAGTAGCACAACATAATTTGTTTCATGAAACCGAACTCTACAAATAGAGGAGAAACCAATGATAATGATCATAAAAGTTTCAGCGAATACTTTTACTAAAGAAAGTAGGATTCAACAATATATACTATGCAAGTTCGTGGAAATATATTATTGATTCACTTCTCATGTTTATGAACAAGACATACCTACGAATTACAATGAAGCGTGATGGACCTAAGTGCGAGAAACGACTAGGAGTCATAAAATCCTATATTAAGTTACATTTAAGATTGCGAAGTAATATGTTACTTGATCTTATTAAGTAAATAAGTTTACTTGATATTTCTGAATGACTTCAAAGTCATAAGATGGAAATGAAACTTAATGAAGATGTAAAAGCTCGATTTGTCTCAAAGTATGGACAAATTCAAGGAGTTGACTACAATTGTAGTGATGCTTGAGTCTATTGGATTTACACTAGCAATATATGGATATTGAAGTCTCGTAGCTGGAATTCTCAATTTGATAATTATCAAAGAATTTTGGAATGTCCAAGATTATAGAGAGGACCTGCATTTGGGGAGCTAATTAGCTTGGCCAAATCTTAATATGTAAGAGACATATTTTGAGTGGGAGCTAAGTAGCTTGGCTGAATCATAATATGTATTAGACATATTTTGAGTGGGAGCTAAGTGAAATCCCTGGATCTCAAATATGGATGTCATATTTGAGTGGGAGCGTGAGATCATTCTAGGATATGTGGACAACATATGTGAATGATGTGATTGGTATTGATAACATTTAACTTAGTAAATATGGATGAAGTTGAACAAGTTATTAAACAATAAGATCTATCGAGATAGATTGGTAAGTTTAATAAACATCACAGCTGAATGCTTCCTAGACTTGATTCTGAGATGTTTAGAATATCCTAGATGAGATTCTGAAGTAGTTCAGAATGGAACAAGGAAAAGAAAGAGGTTCTTACTTGTATAAAGCATTGAGTTAGTCTTAGTATTGCAATGATGGTTAAAATGAAGAAAGAGATGTGTTGCATCTCCTATGCCTCAGTCATAGGTTCTTTACAACCATATTGTATACTCGACATAATGTGACCCGAAGTTCTGGTTGGAAGGACAAGCTCTTAACTGTAAGAACATGTCTTGAAGTGATTCTTGGGTTAATCACTGAACCAGAATTAAGTTTGTACTTAAATGGCAAGAAGCAAAGTAAGTGGCATAGTTGCATTTCATGCACTAGGATCTACATAGATATAGAAGTATAAAGGCTCCATATGATGTGATGTATATTGTTATGGCAGGGCTAGTTTGCTTTTGACGTAGAATGATGTGTCCCAGGGCACAGTGCCCATGAGAAAGCCCTCGAGGTTGATCTAAAGTCACTATAGGCTCCTGGAAATCGGCCTCGTTCTGCTGCCATAACTGTCGTATATACACAAAGGATTGCAAAGTGTGTTTCGAAGTTTAGATGACAACAGTGAAAATGACCATCATTATAAACAGTAGAAACAAAGTCTCACTTTGTTGCCAAACGAATACTTTGACCCATTATGAGATAATGGTGTGAATGTCAAAGTTAGGAAGACATTAACGATTTGCAAAGACATAATGATCTGGTAAAACAGAACATGGACAGGATGGGTTCCATAAGCATATGTGATCAATAAACGCATATGTGATATGGTTTATGATGAGTAAAATGCAAGCTAGATTATTTGTACTCTAGTGCAAGTGGGAGACTGAAGGAGATATGCCCTAGAGGCAAATAATAAATAGGTTTTTATTGTCATATCTCAATTAGTTCATAATAGTTTCATACTGTACTATAACTGTATTAATACGAAACGTTAATACACGTGTGGTATGTAAACAAACCATGTCTCTAGTTACCTCTAGCGAACTAGTTCATTGGTCATGAGGATGATCTAGGGTTTCGAGATCATGGGCATTTATGCCAATTGACAATGAGGTCACGTCATTAGTTGAATGATGTGATAGACAAACAACCCAACCAGTTGTATCTTAATGAGATCTAGATACAAAGTTCACCATTAATGATAAACTAAGGAAACCTCTCAACATGTCCTTAGACTGTGAGATAATGCAAATCACCGTTCTGGAGGGAGCTTAGATGGTTATCAAGTATCACTCTGTGACTGGGTGATCGAAAAGGTGCTACTCAGGTTTCCCAAAGGAGCACGTAGAGGAGTACATATCAAGACCAGGATTTGCCAATCCATGTAACGAATAGATACAAATGTGGCCATCTCGGTGACGTTGCATTAACGAAGCTTGCAAGCGTGTGACTGGGTCACAGAATGCAACGACATGGAAACGAGAAAACAAGTTCATCGGTAACGAGATCAAACGAAGGTATAGAGATACCATAGATCAAATCTCGGATGAACTAGGTATCAAGTGGCAAAGGGAATGGGAAGAGACTATTTATGGTTCAAACGACATTGTCATCATGGAATGCACATGGGTCAATATGGGCATCCCGGTCCCGCTATTGATCATTGATGGAGATCATGTCTGTGCCATTCCCGAGCCGTGGGGAAATACACTTAAGGGTAAAATGAGCTAGAGATCCTCTGTAAGTTGGAATCACCATATGAAAGAGAAAAGGAAAGTGGAAAAGTTCCGTGAGAGAACCGGAATCGTTCCGGGAAAGTTCTGAAGTCGTTTGGAGGAAATTGAAAGGGAACCAACAGGTGTTTCGGGTCAAATCGGATTTTGTAATATGTATTTATATATTAATTAATGTAATTAATATTAAATATAATATTAAAATCTAATTTGAAGGGGTATTCCACTAATGGGCCAAACTTCCTAGGGAAAAAAGGCCCATTAGGGAAAACCTAAGGAGGGAAGGGCCAAAGGGTCAAGGCCCAGGCGCCTCAAGGGGGCCCACCCGGCCAGCCTAGGGTTGTGCGCGGGGTGGGCCCACCCCTGGCCGGCTGGCCCATGAGGCCCATGCGCCTCCCCCTCTCTCCCTTGTTTAGTCCCACATGGGAAACCCAAAGGGGAGGGCACACCCCCTCCCCCTATATAAAGGGGTGCCCATTGGTGGGAATAGACACACCAATATTTGGAGAAGTCCTTTGGTTGACTTTCTCCTTCCCTCTCCGGCTGGCCCATGAGGCCCATGCACCTCCCCCTCTCTCCCTTGTTTAGTCCCACATGGGAAACCCAAAGGGGAGGGCACACCCCCTCCCCCTATATAAAGGGGTGCCCATTGGTGGGAATAGACACACCAATATTTGGAGAAGTCCTTTAGTTGACTTTCTCCTTCCCTCTCTCTCTCTCTCATGTCTCTATGCGTTGGCGTGGTCCCAAGTAAGGACTGTCCGAACAAGAGACACTGCACCTGCATCACGCTGTTGCGCTGCAGGGATTCCAAGCCGGAGATCTACTTCCACACTCCTGGCAAGGATCAAGGAGCCGGAGGTCGTCATCATACATCATATGTGTACGAAACCACGAGGGGCCTCACCTGAGGCACCTTGGATGTCGTGATCCGGAGTTGCTGCACGATGAAGAAGGAGCAAGGGGTGGCATGCGAGGAGCTTCGCGACCTTCAGGTCAGCTACGAGTTCGACTACTTCAACCATGTTCCCCTCGGAACGTTAACCGCGTACGGTCTACAAGGGTATGTATTCTATACGCTCCGGCCGTTACTGCATTACTACATAGATAGATCTTGGGCGTTAGGAGGTTCCAACGTAGGATTTTTTTTGTTTTCTGCTGCGAAACCCTTCATAGAATACCCTTGTAGACCGTACGCGGTTAATGTTCCGAGGGGAACATGGTTGAAGCAGTCGAACTCGAAGCTGACCTCAAGGTCGCGAAGCTCCTCACAGGTCACCCCTTGCTCCTTTTTCATCATGCATCAGCTCCGGCTCACGACATCCAAGGTTCCTCAAGTGAGGCCCCTCGTGTTTTCGTTCACATACGGTGTACGACGACGATCTCTGACTCCTTGATCCCTATTGGGAGTGTGGAAGTAGATCTCCGGCTTGGAATCCCTGCAGCGCAACGGCGTGCTACAGGTGCGTCATTTATTGCGCGAACAGTCCTTTCTTGGCACCGTACCAACGCATGGAAACAACTATGTAGAGAGAGAGGGAGAAATTCTCTAAGGAAAATTCCTTAGAGAACATCTCAAATTGTGTGTCTAATCCCACCCATGGGCACCCCTTTATATAAGGGGAGGGAGGGGTGCCCTCCCCTTTGGGTTTCCCATGTGGGACTAATCAAGGGAGAAGGGGGAGGAACCATGGGCCTCATGGGCCGGCCATCCAGGGGTGGGCCCTACCCCGCGCATAGCCCTAGGCTGGCCGGGTGGGGCCCCTTGAGACGGCTAGGCCTTGGCCCTTCCCTCTTGCGGTTTTCCCTCATGGGCCCTTTTTCCCTAGGAAGTTTGCACATTAGTGGAATAGCCCTTCAAATTAGATTTTAATATTATATTTAATATTAATTACATTAATTAATATGTAAATACATATTACAAAATCTGATTTGACCCGAAACACCTTTCGGTTCCCTTTCGATTTCCTCTGAACGACTTCGGAACTTTCCCGGAACGATTCTAGTTCTCTCATGGAACTTTTCTGGTTTCCTTTTCTCTTTCATATGGTGATTCCAACTTATAGAGGATCTCTAGCTCATCATACCCTTAAGTGTATTTTCCCACGGCTCGAGAATGGCACAGACATGATCTCCATCAATGATCAATAGCGGGACCGGGATGTGGCGCCCCGCAAAAACCACTACTAGAAAATCGCTGTGTTTTTGTGCATTGCATCATCATGACCGCATGCTCATGTCATCATGCCACATTGCATTTGAGCATCGTCACCATCTTGCATGGTTTTGTCAAAAACTATTTTCGAAACGCCTAGTTTTGTCTTCTAAATATTCCCGTCGTTATTCCAAATTAAAAACCCAGGTCTTCCTGGATATTTTATTTGCCTAAAAACAAATTACAAAAGTCTGTTTTAAAAATAAAATAAAGTTTAAGTTTTTTTAGGGGCAACCCAGCCGGCCAGGCCCGAGGCCCAGCTAGCCAGGCCACCCCAAAACCCTAGCTAGACGCACCCCAGACCGACCAACCCTACCCCTTGCTTCCTCCTGCCCCGCCGCCACACCCAGCCAGCCCCTGCCACACACGCGCCAACTCCTGTTCCCTGGCCCCACCCCACAGGCGCACACACGCACACAAATGCAATGCACCCACCCGCACGACAACACGCCCACTCACGCTCCCTCCTCGCCACCACCTGCTACCTACCCACCAAGACCGACCGAACCATACCACCTCGGGATCCCCCGCGTGGCCACCCACCTGGTCGCCAGCCACGCCATCCCGACCACCTCGTGCACCGCGCCTGTAACCCCTCCCCGACCGCACGCTTCCCAGGCCCACCCGCGCTCGACCCTTCCCCAACTCCCTCGCGACCACGTCTCCCTCCTCCGCTGGCGGCGCGTCCCGCTCGCCCACCTACCTCCTGCCACTACCCATTGCGAGCCCCGCCCGCGACCCCACCGCCTCCCTCTCAGGTGCCGGCAGCCGGCCTCCTCCCTCCGGTCTCCTTCCGCCGGTCACAGCCACCGCGGCCGTCCTCCTCCTCCTCTCCACTGACGTCGAGGCCGTCCTCTCCTCCGGCCGGCTCTCCTCTCCTTCCTCGGCCTTCCTCCTCCCTCTCCCTCGGGCTCTTCCCACTCCACCGCGTGCCTCCGCCTTCCTTCTCCGGCTGCCGCTCGGCCACCCTCGCCATCGCCCCGCCGCCGTGACCTCCTCCTCCCGCGTCCTCGACGGCCGCTGCTGCATCCTTCTGTAGCGCCGCCTCCGCTCCCCGTTCGGCCCCGCCCTCCATCTGTAGGCCGCCGCCGCCCCGTGCTCTCCTTCCCGGCATTGTCCTCGAGCCGTCGGCGCCTCCTTCTGCTCGTCGCGCCTCCTCGTCTCGCCGTCTCCGGCCGTGTGAGCTGCCGTCGCGTCGTCTCTGGCGACCCCAACCTCGCCGTGTGATCTCCTCCGCCCCGCACGAGCCTGCATCACTCGGCCTTCCCAACGTCTTTCTCTACTCGGCTCGTCGCCACTATAGGTGCAGCTGTGCCCGCATCGGCCACTCCAGTAGCTCCATCGTGTTGTTCCCTGCCTCACCTGGTTGTGTTTTGTGTTTTGTGCCTCTGGCTCTGGGTAGGTGCTCGAGCAAGTGGATGTGAAGATGGTGTAGCTCGGCTCATCTAGTCGATGCCATTGTTTCCTTTCCGAAGTCAAGTTCGTCTTGTTTCTGCCCTTGGTCTGCCAAGTCGAGACCCTGACACCATCCCACCAAAACCTTTAGTATTAGTGTTCGTGATGTTGGAAACCAAAGGACGCCAAGATCTCTGAGGCAAAGTATATCGTGGACCGGTACCGATGCGAGAAGTCGGAACCCCAAGCACTCCTTCACGGATCATAAGCCCGATCCCGGAGTCCGAAGACCGTCCCCGTCGAACCTCGAGAACCTCGGATCCGAACCCCCTAATGTGTGACCCTGATCCATTCTCCTATTTTTATAATATATGATACCAACTTGCTGCATTAGATCATTCATGATCGCATACATATTCAGTGGGTTGGGGGCATTATGCCGATTCACCGCATAATTAAATATGGAGTCCATCTGCGGGCTATCTTTGTCTTATTCTGGAGTCCATTTAAATTGCTTAGCGAACCGATGCCATGTTTCACCCTGTTAATACAACATTTAAATTGCGGGGTTGTTAAATAACTGGAACCGTTTAATTAATTGTCGGGACCCCGGTTCTGCTTAATACTGCCTAATTGCACCGCATCTGCATCATATCATGCCGGATCTTTTGCTGAAGTATTAAATATTGCATCCGGTGTTTCTGCTAGTGTTTGCTTCTTCGCGGATTAGACCGATGAGTGGATGCGAGTATCGACAAGTTCTCCGGATATGTACCTTCGACAGTGTTTCCCAGGTGAGCATCTCTCCCCCTTCTACCTATTTTCCATTTATAGTCTTTATTTCCTCCTGTTGATCTATTGTTATCCGTGTCGCGATGCTTTAGTTTCCGTACACCAGTTATACCCCGTGCAGCCGCTATATTGCCTTGGACACCTCCTATTACCTGTGTTTGGTAGATAGCTGGCCTTGCGAGTCGTAGTCGCTTGCTTAGGTGTGATCTCGTGCTGTCAAGTACCACAATTGTTGGAACGCTGGCAGATGTTAATTGGTAGAGATGCTTATTGGTGGAGATGATCATGACTTTAAATACAACTATTAAAATGCTAGATATAACTAATGCAGAGGCATCAGTGGGCAATAGATGTTATTTGGTTCTTCCACGCTCACTTGTGTCCCTTAGGACCCCGAGTACTTGATACATGTTCCTTGATTTTTCGCACTATCCACATCCGGGAGGTCGTGGACCCCCTGAGCCAGAGCTTGTTTCATTTATATTTCTTGGGGCCACAAACTAGTTTGGGGTTTTATTTACTATCCTGTACTTATAACATGTTACTGCTTTATTTAAGATTGTGCGTGGAGCATCTGTACTGTTTAGGATTGCGGAGTGTTTTCGTGGTATCGACAAGCCCAATCACACTTTCGGGTTCCCAGTCGTTTACAGCCATTGGCGCAAACCTTGGGTCCGTCTCGGAGTCGTCCAACTTCGTTGCGGGTAGCTTAATGGGGTGGCCCCCTGAAATATTTTATGAATCCTATGATTGCTTTGTCGTGAAAGCCTCGTTGGGTTTTGAGTTGGTTTTTCCGAGGTTGATCGAGTGTGTGTTGCTATTTGTGCACCCATGCAGGGTAAAACTTTCTGAAAGCCGTGTCCGTGGTTATGGACGACTTGGAGCATAGTATCTCGATCATAGACAAGCATAACTAAAGTAGTGCTATAAATTTGACTTAATATGTGACTAGTAATTCAGCCCAATTATAGCGGAATGGATGTTAAAAATGCCAACAACTGGTGGACCTTGGTCGTATCGTGTTCTGATATACCTGCCTAGTAAGTATTGCAACTCCAATGGAATATGATAAAAGTGCCAACAACTGCTGGGTTTTGGGATCCCTCAGGACAATTATACCTGACTAGTAAATGTTCCAACTACAACGGAATGGTGATTAAAACTTCCCACTACTTATGCTTCAGGATGTCTCGTGATATCTATATCTGATTAGTAAGTGCTGCAACTATAACGGAATGAGTAAAATTGCCAACTATGTGAGTTCCTCGGTCCGACTTCCTCGTTTGGTCTCGAGGAGGAAATACCAGGATGGGTTTGTTTGGTGTTAGCTTCAGGTTGGATCCGAATAGGTCTTTCTTACCCCTCTCTAATAGCCGCCAGTGATACCGAGTCTCTATAGGTTGTTTAGTGCCGCTGCGCTGCCGCTTCAGTCCACCATACCTATGTAGGCGAGAGCCGCCGAATTCTATCCTCGCCGTGTACTGGCCTCAGTAGTGACGCTCCTCTTCTTCTTTTGCCCTTTGTCGGCACCCATTTTGTTTTAGCAGGTTTGAGATCGACGTCGTTAGCAGGGTTACCCTTCCGTCTTGGCCTGGGCAGGGTTATGGACGCCATTGGTTATTCTTCGGGGCTCTTAGCCCCATTTGCATCTTGTCCGTAGTCGGATGCCCTATCGATTTCAAGGTGATTTGGATCTTTGTAGTGTATATCTGTAATCTTGACTCTTGGAGTCGTGCTGTATATATATATCTGTTCTGTGGGTCCCATCGAGGACTGATGTGTAATGGTATTACTTCGTTTTCCACCCGCACGAAAGTGCCTGGTGGGCGTCCTTGAATCGTTTATATGCGGGTTTGGCGGGAAGCGCTGAAACTTGCATAGGGTCGATTTGAGGGTGTTACAGAGTGGTATCAGAGCCCAGCAGTTGCGATAGCCCACAAGTCTAGCCTGTAGGATAACCTAGCTAACGGCCAAAGTAGAGTGTCAAAACTATTTTTCAAAATCGGTTGGATAGATCTGGTTAGGTCTGCTTTTACTCCTTACCCCCTTCTGTTCTCCTCTTACCTCTGCGTGTTTTGTATCCGCTCTCTTCTCTTTCTTCGAGTCCAGGAATTCTCGTGGTTGGGTTTCCGTCGTACCTTCAGGGTTTCGCTTCCTCTTTTGGTAACGGTGCTTCTACATCCGGTCTTCGTGCTATCTGAGGAATCCTTCATCTATTGGACTTCTCTATGTTCCTTCTTGTGCCATTCGGTGTTTTCCGACGCAATGACATCGCCTATGCCAGATCCGATGCAGAGCCTGCATCACTCCTTTGTTCCGAACCTCGATTGTCGAGATCTTCAGTCTGAATTCCGAGAGTTGGTTGCATAATTCTCCTATTCATGTGCAGGGTAATGGTTTGGGTGCGCGATGGACTGATCACCATCCGACTACTCTTATCATTCGCTCTTGTACATCGAATCGGTGGATTCGGCAATTTTACTCCGTCCCGGGAAGTTAGAGGTGGCTTTATTTGTTGATACCTCTACCTTCGCCCTTTGTTCCCGGAGTGTTCTGTCGACGATCACGGACAACGACCTCTTGTTAGTGGTGTTGCCGATTTCAAGGTGGAGCAAGGATCTTTGTTAGTAGTGTCGTGAGGATCGACACGAAGAGAGAAGATTCAGATCGTCGGTCTCCTTCCCCGTACCATGAGGCGGATCTTGAGGGCGAGATCCTTTGATAGTGGTGTCGAATTGTGGCGCCCCGCAAAAACCACTACTAGAAAATCGCTGTGTTTTTGTGCATTGCATCATCATGACCGCATGCTCATGTCATCATGCCACATTGCATTTGAGAATCGTCACCATCTTGCATGGTTTTGTCACAAACTATTTTCGAAACGCCTAGGTTTGTCTTCTAAATATTCCCGTCGTTATTTCCAATTTAAAACATAGGTCTTCCTGGATATTTTATTTGCCTAAAAACAAATTACAAAAGTCTGTTTTGAAAATAAAATAAAGTTTAAGTTTTTTTAGGGGCAACCCAGGCGGCCAGGCCCGAGGCCCAGCTAGCCAGGCCACCCCAAAACCCTAACTAGACGCACCCCAGACCGACCCACCCTACCCCTTGCTTCCTCCTCCCCCGCCGCCACACCCAGCCAGCCCCTGCCACACACGCGCCAACTCCTGTTCCCCGGCCCAACCCCACAGGCGCACACACGCACACAAACGCAACGCACCCACCCACACGACAACACGCCCACTCACGCTCCCTCCTCGCCACCACCTGCTACCTACCCACCGAGACCGACCGAACCATCCCACCCCGGGATCCCCCGCGTGGCCACCCACCTGGTCGCCAGCCACGCCACCCCGACCACCTCGCGCATCGCGCCTGTAACCCCTCCCCGACCGCACACTTCCCAGGCCCACCCGCGCTCGACCCTTCCCCAACTCCCTCGCGACCACGTCTCCCTCCTCCGCTAGCGGCGCACCCCGCTCGCCCACCTACCTCCCGCTGCTACCCATCGCGAGCCCTGCCCGCGACCCCGCCGCCTCCCTCTCAGGCGCCGGCAGCCGGGCTGCTCCCTCCGGTCTCCTTCCGCCGGCCACCGCCACCGCGGCCGTCCTCCTCCTCCTCTCCACCGACGTCGAGGCTGTCCTCTCCTCCGGCCGTCTCGCCTCTCCTTCCCCGGCCTTCCTCCTTCCTCTCCCTTAGGCTCTCCCTACTCCACCGCGCGCCTCCGTGTTCCTTCTCCGGTCGCTGCTCGGCCGCCCTCGCCATCACCCTGCCGCTGCGACCTCCTCCTCTCGTGTCCTCGACAGCCGCTGCTGCATCCTTCTGCAGCGCCGCCTTCGATCCCTGCTCGGCCCCGCCCTCCATCTGCAGGCCGCCGCCGCCCCACGCTCTCCTTCCCTACGTCGTCCTCGAGCCGCCGGCGCCTCCCTCTGCTCGCCGCGCCTCCTCGTCTCACCGTCTCCGGCCGCGCGAGCCGCCGTCGCGTCGTCTCATGCGACCCCCACCCCTCCGTGTGATCTCCTCCGCCCCGCATCGAGCCTGCATCACTCGGCCTCCCCAACATCTTTCTCTACTCGGCTCATCGACACTACAGGTGCAGCTGTGCCTGCATCGGCCACTTCAGTAGCTCCATCGTGTTGTTCCCTGCCTCACCTGGTTGTGTTTTGTGTTTTGTGCCTCTGGCTCTGGGTAGGTGCTCGAGCAAGTGGATGTGAAGATGGTGTTGCTCGGCTCATCTAGTCGATGCCATTGTTTCCTTTCCGAAGTCAAGTTCGTCTTGTTTCCGCCCTTGGTCTGCCAAGTCGAGACCCTGACACCATCCCACCAAAACCTTCAGTATCAGTGTTCGTGATGTTGGAAACCAAAGGACGCCAAGATCTCTGAGGCAAAGTCTATCGTGGACCGGTACCGATGCGAGAAGTCAGAACCCCAAGCACTCCTTCACGGATCATAAGCCCGATCCCGGAGTCCGAAGACCGTCCCCGTTGAACCTCGAGAACCTCGGATCCGAACCCCCTAATGTGTGACCCTGATCCATTCTCTTATTTTTATAATATATGATAACAACTTGCTGCATTAGATCATTCATGATCGCATACATATTCAGTGGGTTGGGGGCATTATGCCGATTCACCGCATAATTAAATATGGAGTCCATCTGCGGGTTATCTTTGTCTTATTCCGGAGTCCATTTAAATTGCTTAGCGAACCGATGCCATGTTTCACCCTGTTAATACAACATTTAAATTGCGGGGTTGTTAAATAACTGGAACCATTTAATTAATTGTCTGGACGCCAGTTCCGCTTAATACTGCCTAATTGCACCGCATCTGCATCATATCATGCCGGATCTTTTGCCGAAGTATTAAATATTGCATCCGGTGTTTCTGCTAGTGTTTGCTTCTTCGCGGATTAGACCGATGAGTGGATGCGAGTATCGACAAGTTCTCCGGATATGTACCTTCGACAATGTTTCCCAGTCGAGCATCTCTCCCCCTTCTGCCTATTTTGCATTTATAGTCTTTATTTCCTCCTATTGATCTATTGCTATCCGTGTCGCGATGCTTTAGTTTCCGTACACCAGTTATACCCCGTGCAGCCTCTATATTGCCTTTGACACCTCCTATTACCTGTGTTTGGTAGATAGCTGGCCTTGTGAGTCGTAGTCGCTTGCTCAGGTGTGATCTCGTGCTGTCAAGTACCACAATTGTTGGAACGCTGGCAGATGTTTATTGGTGGAGATGCTTATTGGTGGAGATGATCATGACTTTAAATACAACTATTAAAATGCTAGATATAACTAATGCAGAGGCATCGGTGGGTAATAGATGTTATTTGGTTCTTCCACGCTCACTTGTGTCCCGTAGGACCCCGAGTACTTGATACCTGTTCCTTGATTTTTCACACTATCCACATCCGGGAGGCCGCAGAGCTTGATTCATTTCTATTTCTTGGGGCCACAAACTAGTTTGGGGTTTTATTTACTATCCTGTACTTATAACATGTTACTGCTTTATTTAAGATTATGCGTGGAGCATCTGTACTGTTTAGGATTGCGGAGTGTTTTCGTGGTATCGACAAGCCCAGTCACACTTTCGGGTCCCCAGTCGTTTACAGCCATTGGCGCAAACCTTGGGTCCGTCTCGGATTCGGCCAACTTCGTTGCGGTTAGCTTAATGAGGTGGCCCCTGAAATATTTTATGAATCCTGTGATTGCTTTGTCGTGAAAGCCTCGTTGGGTTTTGAGTTGGTTTTTCCGAGGTTGATCGAGTGTGTGTTGCTATTTGTGCACCCCTGCAGGGTAAAACTTTCTAAAGGCCATGTCCGCGGTTATGGATGACTTGGAGCACAGTATCTCGATCATAGACAAGCATAACTAAAGTAGTGCTATAAATTTGACTTAATATGTGACTAGTAATCGGCCCAATTATAGCGGAATGGATGTTAAAAATTCCAACAACTGGTGGACCTTGGTCGTATCGTGTTCTGATATACCTGCCTAGTAAGTATTGCAACTCCAATGGAATGTGATAAAAGTGCCAACAACTGCTGGGTTTTGGGATCCCTCAGGACAATTATACCTGACTAGTAAATGTTCCAACTACAACGGAATGGTGATTAAAACTGCCCACTACTTATGCTTCAGGATGTGTCATGATACCTATATCTGATTAGTAAGTGCTGCAACTATAACGGAATGAGTAAAATTGCCAACTGTGTGAGTTCCTCGGTCCGACTTCCTCGTTTGGTCTCGAGGGGGAAATACCAGGATGGGTTTGTTTGGTGTTAGCTTCAGGTTGGATCCTAATAGGTCCTTCTTACCCCTCTCTAATAGCCGCCAGTGATACCGAGTCTCTATAGGTTGTTTAGTGCCGCTGCGCTGCCGCTTCAGCCCACCATACCTATGTAGGCGAGAGCCGCCGAATTCTAGCCTCGCCGTGTACTGGCCTCAATACTGACGCTCCTCTTCTTCTTTTGCCCTTTGTGAGCACCCCTTTTGTTTTAGCAGGTTTGAGATCGACGTCGTTAGCAGGGTTACCCTTCCGGCTTGGCCTGGGCAGGGTTATGGACGCCATTGGTTATTCTTCATGGCTCTTAGCCCCATTTGCATCGTGTTCGTAGTCGGACGCCCTATCGATTTCAAGGTGATTTGGATCTTTGTAGTCTATATCTGTAATCTTGACTCTTGGAGTCGTGCTGTATATATATCTGTTCTGTGGGTCCCATCGAGGACTGATGTGTAATGGTATTACTTCGTTTTCCACCCGCACGAAAGTGCCTGGTGGGCGTCCTTGAATCATTTCTATGCGGGTTTGGCGGGAAGCGCTGAAACTTGCATAGGGTCGATTTGAGGGTGTTACACGGGATGCCCATAATGGCCCCTATGCATTCCATGATGATAATGTCATTTGAACTGTAAACAGTCGTTTCCCATTCCTTTGCCACTTGATACCTAGTTCACCCGAGATTTGATCTATGGTATCTCGATACCTTCGTTCGATCTCATTACCGATGAATTTGTTTTCTCGTTTTTGTGTCGTTGCATTCCGTGACCCAGTCACACGCTTGTAAGCTTTGTTAATGCAACATCACCGAGATGGCCACTAATGTATCTATCCGTTACATGGATGGGCAAATCCTAGTCTTGATATGTACTCCTCTACACGCCTCTTTGGGAAACCTGAGTGGCACCTTTTCGATCATCCAGTCACGGAATGATACTTGATAACCATCTAAGCTCCCTCGAGAACATTGATTTGCATTATCTCGCAGTCTAAGGACATGTTGCGAGGTTTCCTTAGTTTTATCATTAATGGTGAACTTTGTAACTAGATCACAGAAATACAACTGGTTGGGTTGTTTGTCTATCACTCAACTAATGACGTGACCTCATTGTCAATTAACATAAATACCCATGATCTCGAAACCCTAGATCATCCTCATTACTAATGAACTATTTCGCTAGAGGTAACTAGAGACTTGGTTTGTTTACATACCACACATGTATTAATGTTTCGTATTAATACAGTTATAGCACAGTATGAAACTATTATGAACTAATTGAGATATGACAACAAAAACTTATTTATTATTTGCCTCTAGGGCATATCTCCTTCAGTCTACCACTAGAACTAGAGTACAAATAATCTAGCTCGCATTTTACTCATCATAAACCATATAACATATGCATTTATAGATCATGAATGCTCACGGGAAACGTCATGTCCATGTTTTGTTTTACCAGATCATTATGTCTTTTGCAAATCGTTAATGTCTTCCTAATTTTGACATTCACACCATTATCGTATAATGGGTTGAAGTATTCGTTTGGCAACAAAGTTAGATTTTGTTTCTAGCATTTATACTGACAGTCATTTTCACTGTTGTCATCTAAACTTCGAAACACACTTTGCAATCCTTTGTGTATGCATGGTAGTTATGGCAGCAGAACGAGGTCGGATTCCAGGAGCCTACAGTGACTTTAGATCAACCTTAGGGGCTTTCTCAATGGGATTGTGCCCTGGGACACACCATTCTACATTAAATACGAACTAGTCCCGCCATAAAAATATACATCACATCAGATGGAGCCTTTATACTTCTATATCTATGTAGAACCTAGTGCATGAAATGCAAATATGCCACTTACTTTGCTTCTCTTGCCATTTAAGTACAAACTTAATTCTGTTTCATTGATTAACTCAAGAATCACTTCAAGACATGTTCTTACAGTTAAGAGCTTGTCCTTCCAACCAGAATCTCGGGCCACATTATGTCGAGCATACAACATGGTTGTATGGAAGAAACTATGGCTGAGGAATAGGAGATGCAACGCATCTCTTTCTTTCTTTTAACCATAGTTGTAATACTAACTCAATGCTTCATATAGTAAGAAATTATTTCTTACCTTGTTCCATTATGAACTTCTTCAGAATCTTTCTTAGGACATTCTAAACGTCTTTCAGAATCAAGTCCAGGAAGCATTCGACATTTGATTTTTATTAAACTTACCCTATCTCGATAGATCTCATTGTTGAATAACTTCAACTTCATCCTAATGTATCTACTTAAATGTTATTAACACCAATCACATCATTCATATACGTTGTCCACATATCCTAGAATGATTTCACGCTCCCACTCAAATATGGCATCCATATTTGAGATCTAGGGATTTCACTTAGCTCCCACTCAAAATATGTCAGCTACATATTATGATTTATCAAAGCTGATTTCCTCCCACTCAAATCCAGGTCCTCTCGACAATCTTGGACATTCCAAAATTCCTTGGTCACCATCAAATCGAGAATTCCACTAACGAGATTTCAATGACCATTCATTTCTCGCACTTAGGTCCATCACGCTTCTTTGTATTTCGTAGGTATGTCTCATTCTAAACATGACAATTGGGTCAACAATGTAATTCCACAAACTTGTAGAATATATAGTTGAATCATACTTTATTTAGTAAAAGTATTCGCTAAAACTTTATGATCATCATCATTGGTTTCATCTCTATTTGTAGAGTCTAGATTCACGGAACAAATTCCGCTGCGCCACTCAACAATCAGGAGGTAAGGTCAAATACCTTGTTTTGATCTTTTACTTTCTTCCACCTATATCTTCATCAAGACACGTAAACTTTGGACAATAGCAGGTTTGCCCCTTTGTGGAAGATCCATTCATAGCTTCCTGAGAATGCTCTACAAAGACTTGTTTATTTACCACAATTTCGACTTATCGAAATCTCCAGAAACTCGAATGTGCCATAACTCTTATGGTGTTGTTTCCACGAATCTTTAGATGTTCCTTCGTATTTCAAATGAGAGTTTGCTTATTTTGATTTGTAACTCTAAACGACAACTATAACCTCGATAAGAGATAATATTATACCATATGTATCTAATACATAATGATTTTGATATTTAGACATTTCAATACACTTTGAATTTTTCATATTATCATAATTTTTGAAACATCTTTCACAAGTCCTTTCATGCCAAAATTAACTTAAATATTTTAGTCATGTCGATCAAATCGAAGAGACTTTATATTTCTATTAATTCACTATCCCTCTTTTGTTGTGAGCTCATTTGAACAATTCAAATTGTTTCAAACTCATGTTTCATTAAGTAAATATGCTTATTCACTTAAGTCCATAATTAACTAATAATTTCCACTATTTGTTGAAAATACGATACATCACTATGTATAAGGTTCAACATTTCTTTGCATACAGTCGTTTTACTAGAATGCGCAGTTTTAGTCATTCTGCCCAATGAGGCATGGTTTTGCAAAGTATCTAGATTAAGCATCTAGGACCCCGATCTTCATTTAGAATGAAGAACATGTAGTAACCAAAATGACATACACTATAGTGTCATGTCATTACTAAACCTTGGATATCTTTTAGCATTCTAATCCTTTATAAATGTTTAAACTATTACCATTAACATAGTGATGAGAATAACTCATTTATAATCTTAATGTGACCATAACGGTATTGTTCATAAGAATAGTACAAACTGTCTTGTAACTTGTTCATATGAATAATCGTCTCACTTATAGCAAGACACACATGCACGAATTACAAAATTATATTCAAGTCCACTAATCCAAATGATAAACTTTGAGGAAAGGGGTGATGTCGGCCATCAACTGTTTTGCTTGCCATCATCAAGTCACATTGCCTCAAATCTAGAAATTCTCAAGCAGATCATCTTGTTTTCACAAAGCAGGACAAGTATCAAATACTTTGCAAACTGTAACGGGTTTTGCAAGAATTACACTTATAACTTTGTAGATCTAACATATACCTTTTCATCCATGACCCCCATTTGCAATCAAGCCCTTCTAAGAATTCCTCAACTCTAATGCAAGATTTCTACGTGATTCTCCAAATATTACCTTTTTATCCATCATGGAGAAAACTCATCCAACGGCTCATACGCTATGTGCCTTATTCTGCAGAATATAAAATGTAGCCCAACTCTCCATCGAATGGAGAATGGCTTATTGGATGATTATGGAGGAAACACAAACTTTGCGGAGTCATCAGATTATCTCCTAATGGTTATTCTATAAAGAAGAGAAGATCACCTTTTACGAGGATATCCCTCAGGCGTGGGTATTAATCTATGAAGTTGGACCCTTTTGCTAAGTTCCATATCAAGCAATAAATTTCCCATGGTCCCAAAAGACCTCAATGGGATAGGCCATGATCTACGAAGATATTTGCAAATAGACATCTAGACTAAGTTCATAATATGATTTCAATTTATAATTGATCTCCCACCGAAATGGTCATCCCCTGGACGATTTTCGTGATCACATGATCCCAATTCTCTGCACCTCCCCCGATTGTCATGCCATCAGTGCAGCATCAAAGGTAGACATTCCCTAATGCCAATCACATCATCCATGTGAATCATGCTCGATCTTTTGATCTCTTGTGTTCTGAGGCCATGTCTACACATGCCAGGCTTGCCAAATCTAACTTGTGTGTATTCTCTGTGCAACATGGCTTACACCCATTGTATGCGAACATAGATATGCATGACACCCGGTCATCACGGCGCTTCCTCATAACGAAGAACTTTCTTAGTGGTGCACACACAAGGGGAACATGATCATTGGAATTAAATAGGGATTATCTTATTTGCTACCGTTGAGTATCTAATACTAGCACACAATAAGATGTAAAAGAGGTATCAACATCATATGTATAATGTAATATGATATGGTCCTTCTTCTTGTGCCTTGATCTCCATCGACCGCTTCGGCATGATCTCCATCTTGCCCCTGGTTTGACGCCAAGTCCACGATGCCACCACCCGGTCGTCCATCGGAATGATGGCTATTACTACTTAACTTAGTAACAGAAAAATAAACTACTTTACCTTCGTAATGACCAATACCATATCATAACACAAGCCCTCCTACAAAACAAAGTTAGACGCCTCTACTTCATCTTTGCAAGTTTTACGTGGTTGTTAGTGAAGGGTTCCGTAGCAGAAAACAAAAAAAATCTATCTACACGAACACTAATACCAGGATCTATAATATGTAGACATAAGTAACGGAAGAGAGAGACGGTATTCATACCTTTGAAGACCAAGGCACGCCTTACGTAGGAAGGCATATATTGATGAAGACGAGTAGCACCTCAAGTATGGTGCCTCCGAAGTTCGTCACACGTCCGGTGTAGGTGACGTCTCCCGGACTCCGATCTAGCCGAGCAGCGGAAGAAGTAGATGCCGGATCGCTGATCACACGACGGTAGTGTGAAGGTGGAGAACTCACGATCCACGAGGTCCTCTCCAATATTCTGGAGAAGTCCTCAATGGATGAGAGAGAGATAATGGGAGGGAATGGGATGATACTAAAGGGGGAGGGGAGACCCTATATATAATGGGAGGGGGCGCACCACCCAAGGGCCAGGCGGTGTGGGACTAATCCCCACAAATGCTGGCCACCTAGGGGCAGCCACCAGCCCTAGGTGGGCCCCACTAGGGCGGCCCATTGAGCTCAGATCGGCTGGCCCCCTCTCCCTAGGCACCTTGCCTCTTGGGCCTCCCCTTCGGGTGAGGCCCATTAGCATTGGGCTGCCTTTAATAATAAAATAAAATATATATTTAATATGAATTCTCCAATTAACATTCAAATACATATATCATCTTATTCCTTCACTCCGGAACACCTTCCGGGCCCCTTCCAATCTACATCAGATGTTACCCGGAACTATTCCAGTTTCTCTCTCTATTTCTCCTATGATACCTCATCTACCCTAAGAATCCCCACCCTTAAGCGTGACATCCTTCAGTTCGGAAACACTCCGAACATGATCAAGACTACTCTCACATCAATGATCAATAGAGGGACATGGATGGCCATGTGACCCCCGTGCATTTCACGAGTATAATCGCTCGAACCGTGAGATAGTCGTTTCCTGTTCCCTTTGTCATTTGATATCTAATTCATCCAAGACTTGATATTCGGTATCTCCATACCTTAGTTCGGTCTCGTTACCATGAACTTGTTTACCCGTTCCCATGTCGTTGCATTCCGTGACCAAGTCACATGCTTGCAAGCTTCATAAATGCAATGTCACCGAGATGGCCACATGTATCTATCCGTTACATGGATTACACAAATCCTGGTCTTGATATGTACTCCTCTACATGTCCCTTTGGAAAACCTGAGTGGCACCTTTTTATCACCCTTTTACGAGATGATACTTGATAACCATCTAAGCTTCCTCCAGAATGGTGATTTGCATTACCTCATAGTCAAAGGATCATGTTGCGAGGTTCTCTGTGTTTATCATCAATGGTGAACTTTGTAACTAGATCTCATTAAGATATAACTGTCAGATGTTTGTCTATCATGTCATTCAACTAATGACATGACCTCACTGGCAATTGGCATAAATTCCCATGATCTTGAAACCCAGATCATCCTCATGACCAATGAACTAGTTTGCTAGAGATAACAAGAGACACAATTTGTTTATATACCACACGTGTATTAACGTTTCGTATTAAAACAGTTATAGCACGATATGAAATGTTGATACATTGCAAATGTATCTATAATTTTTGATGTTCCATGCTTAGTTTTATCCACTTTCTTGTGTTTTGTTCCAACTTTGGAGTACTTTTATTATGATTTCTTGGACTAACCTATTAACAAGAGCCACAGTGCTAGCTGCCTGTTTTCTGCTATTTTTGGTTCCAGGAAAGTCAGAAAATGAATATTCTCGGAATTGGACGGGACAAAAGCCAAAGTGCCTATTTTTCCGGAAGGGATCAAGTGCTAGAATACGAGACGGAGAGGGGCCAAGGGCCGGCCACACCACCTGGCCACGCGGCCAGGCTTGGCCCGTGCCAGGGGGTGGTCTGGCCGACCCCAGCACCCCCTCGGCCTCTCCTTCCGCCTATAAGTTGCCCTAGGTACCCGATCAAATCCACGAAAGAGTCTGTAGCCGCCGTCGTCTCTATCCCTAGATCGAGGGGATCTGAAGCTCTTCCCAGCATCATGCCGGAGAGGGGAATTCACCCTGGAGGCCTTCTTCATCACCATGCAAGCCTCCGGTGTGATGTGTGAGTAGTTCATCCTTCGACTACGGATCCATGTAGTAGCTAGATGGCTGGTTTCTCCTCCTTTGTGCTTTCATGTTTAGATCTTGTGAGCTCCGTTCATGATCAAGATCATCTATTTGTAATTCATGCATGTTGTGTTTCCGGGGATTCGATGGATATTGAGATGCTATTTCAGATTGATTATTGATTCTATCATGTCTTTGTTATTTGAGATCTTGCATGCTTTCCGTTGTTAGTAGCTATCTTGGCCAAGTAGATGCTAGCAACTCCAAGAGTTAGTATTTATGCTCGATAGTGGGTTCATGCCTCTGGTAATCTGGGGAAGTGACAGAAATCTCTAAGGTACTAGATGTGATGTTGCTACTAGGGAGAAAACAACGATCCTTTGTTCATAGAACAATTGTATTGTTTACTTTACACGCAGTTCGTAAAGCAATAATCTGTTGCTTGCAACTTAATACTGGAGGGGGTTCGGATGATAACCTGAAGGTGGATTATTAGTCATAGATGCAGCTAGATGGCGGTCTATGTATTATGTTGTAATGCCCAATCAAGTCTGAAAGGAGTCAAGATGATCAGTATATGCATGTATTGTTTTCTCGGTGTTTGTCAATTGCCCCGCTGTAATTTGTTCAGCCAACATGTTATCTATCTAAGGAGAGCCACCTCTAGTGAACTATGGATCCCGGTCCTTTACTCTACATACAATCTATAAACTGTTTCTGCTTTGTGTTTTCTTTCTGCAAACTTTTACTTCTTTCCATTTGATACGTTTAATCCTTTGTTTTCCACAAAACACGGTGAGATTGACAACCTCATCGCAAGTTGGGGACAAAGTTCTGTGGTTGTGTTGTGCAGGTCTCCACGTTGCTACTAGCACTGGTAGTGCGCCCTGCCAAAGCTCAGCTAGTAACACCTTTGAGGTGTTTCCTTGCTCCTACTGGTTCGATTAAACCTTGGTTTCATAACTGAAGGAAACTTGCTGTTGTGCTCATCATACCTTCCTCTTGGGGTTCCCAACGAGCTCTACATCAACACCGCCATCAAGCATTTTTCTGGGCGTCGTGCATTGAGCCATCAAACGTATTATGAACATATAGGAGATATATCAAATAATTATTATTTGCCTCTAGGGCATAACTCCTTTAGTCTCCCACTTGCACTAGAGTACAAATAAAACTAGATTACAATTGGCAGGAACCTAACACCAATGGAATCTCGGTGTTGTTCGTGCTTGGCTTGTAGGAGAGCTTTAGTCAAAGGATCTTCCATATTCAGTTCCATATCTACTTTGCAAATCTTGACTTCACCTTCGTCAACATTCTGTCGGATGACGTGAAACCGAAACTTGATGTGTTTGGTTGTGGAATGAGTCATCGGTTCCTTTGTGTTTGCAATAACTCCTGTGTTGTCACAATAGATCATCACGGGGTCCTGCGCACTTGGAATGACTCCTAGTTCGATGATGAAATTCCTTAGCTAAACAACTTCATTCGCCGCATCAACCACAACAATGTATTCAGACTCCATTGAAGACGGTGCCACCATTGGCTTCTTCTTACACTTCCATCTTACCACCCCACCTTTCACTAGGAACCCAAATCCTGTTTGTGACTTCGAGTCATCATGATCTGAGTTCCATCTCGTATCCATATAACCCGTTACGTTTAGAGCTTCATCACTTCCTCCATAGATTAGGAACTTATCCTTTGTTCTTTTGAGATACTTTAGTATATTATTTACAGTTGTCTAGTGATCTGGTCTTGGATTACTTTGGTATCGGCTCGTCAAACTAAGAGCCAATGCCACATCAGGTCGCGTACTTAACATTGCATACATGATAGATCCTATGGATGAGGCATAGGGGATGCAAGACATCTTTTCTCTATCATCATCCGTTATCGGACACTGAGTCACACTCATTTTGCAATTTTCATCATTGGCACAGAGCCCTTTTTGGCATTGTCCAGTTTGAACCTCTTCAATATCTTTTTGATGTAAGTACTCTGACTTAATGCAATTAGGTCTTGATCTATCTCTATAGATCTTGATTCCTAATATGTATGCAACTTCACCTAGATCCTTCATGGAAAATTGACTACTCAAATATGCTTTCACGCTTCTCATAAGATCCACGTTGTTTCCCATGAGCAATATGTCATCCACATATACTACTAAGAAAACAACTGAGCTCCCACTCACTTTCTTGTAAACACAGAACTCTTGTTGATTTTGGACAAATCCAAAACTCTTGATTACTTGATCAAAACGTTGGTTCTAGCTCTGAGATGCCTGCTTCAATCCATAAATGGACCGCTGAAGCTTACACACCTTCCTAGCATACTTAGGATCAACAAGACCTTCCGGTTGCATCATATACAAATCTTCATCAATATGACCTTTGAGAAATGTGGTCTTGACATCCATCTGCCAAAATTCATAGTCAAAATGAGCAGCAATTGCTAGTAAAATCCGGACAGCCTTAAGCATCACTACGGGAGAATAAGTCTCATTGTAATCAACTCCTTGAATTTGTCGAAACCCCTTTGCGACAAGTCAAGCTTTGTGAATGGTCACATTACCATTCACATCTGTATTTTTCTTAAAGATACATTTATTTTCCACGGCCTTGCAGCCTTCTGGAAGATCTACCAAGGTCCAAACTTGGTTCTCATACATGGATCCTATTTCGGATTTCATGGCTTCTAGCCATTTCTCGGAGTCAGCACTATCCATAGCTTCTTTATAGTTTGCACGTTCTTCTTGTTCATCTAGGATGACAGACATCACAAGGCTACTGTACCAATCAGCAGTGGCACAAACTCTTGTAGACCTGCGAACCTCAGGAGTCTCGACGTTGTTGTTTTGATCATCATCATTGGGATCTTCATCCATGTTGGAGAGCGGTTTCAGAACAGCTTCCGTTGCGCTACTCGGAATTTGGAGAGAAGGGTCAAAAACTTCATCTAACTGAATTTTCCTTCCACTAACTCCTTTAGTGAGAAACTGTTTCTCGAGAGAGGTGCCGGCTTTTACGACAAATGTTTTGCCTTCGGCCTAGTTGTAGAAGGGGTACCCAATTGTTTCCCTTGGGTATCCCACAAAGATACATTTTTATGATTTGGGTTTGAGTTTGCCAGGCTGTAGTTTCTTGACGTAAGCCTCACAACCCCAAACTTTTAGAAACGACAACTTTGGCTTCTGGCCATACCATATCTCATATGGAGTTGTCTCCACGGATTTGGATGGTGCTCGGTTTAAAATAAAAGCGGCAGTTTCCAACGTGTATCCCCAAAAAGACACGGACAAATCAGTTAAAGACATCATGGACCGCACGCTATCCAATAGAGTTTGGTCACGTCGTTCCGACACACCATTACGCCGTGGTGTTCTGGCTGGCCTAAGCTATGGGATGATCCCATAGTCCTTTAAGTGCATGTTGAACTCATAACTCAAATACTCACCTCCCCGATCCGATCGAAGATGCTTGATTCTCTTGTTAAGTTGATTCTCTACTTCTTTCTAAAATTCTTTGAACTTTTCAAAGGTTTTAGACTTGTGCTTCATTTAGATATATCTATATCTACTTAAGTCGTCAGTAAAGGTAACAAATTAACGATAACCATTGCATCTTGAGACGCTCATTGGTCCACATACATCCGTATGTATGATTCCTAGTAGGTCTACAGCTCTCTCCATTGTCCCGGAGAATGGTGTCCTATTCATCTTGCCCATGAGGCATGGCTCACATTTATCAAGGGATTCGAAATCCAACGATCCAAGAAGCCCTTCTAAATGAAGCTTCTTCATGCGCTTTATGCCAATGTGACCAAGACGGCAATGCCACATAAACATGGAATTATCATCATTATGCTTACAGCGTTTAACATCAACAATATGGATGTGTGTATCACAATCAAGATCAAGTAAGAATAAACCATTACACACATGGGAATGAACATAAAAAATATCATTCATATAAATAGAACAACCATTTGTTCCTGATTTAAATGAATAATGATCTTGCAATAAGCAAGGTCCACTCACAATATTCATACTCAATGCGGGTACATAGTAGCATTTATTCAAAACCAAAAATAATCCTGATGGTAGACGAAGATGTAGGGTGCCGACGGCCATCACTTCGACTCTCGAACCATTGCCGATGCGCATTGTCACCTCGTCCTTCCTCAGGCGCCTCCTACTCTGAAGTTCCTGCAGAGAGTTACAAATGTGAGCAACAGATCCGGTATCAAATACCCAGGTGTTACTCCTGGCGCTTGTAAGGAACACATCAATAACATGTATATCATGTATACCTTTGTCCTTGGCGGCTATCTTGCCGGCTTTCTTGTATTCAATGTACTTGGGGCAGTTGCGTTTCTAGTGCCGATCCTCTTTGCAGTAGTAGCACGTAGTGATGGGTTTAGGGCCAGGCTTTGAGGGGTAACGGGTAGGCTACACTAGCGTAAATCAAAAAAATTCTACCGCGTCAACCAGGAATACTGATGTCATAGATCACGGGATTACCACTAGACGCGTAGTTTCGGAACTCGATGAAGCATGTCAGGGTAGTGTAGATGTTCTACATCTCCTTCTTGTCCTTGTCCCACGAGCAGCTCCCCTTTGCGCGGCTCCTCCAAGTGCTACAGCTGCAGCACCTCCGAGGTATCCACACGTCTGGAGTGGAAGGTCACACGGCAGACTACTAGTTCTGCACGTGCAAGACAGGTGTAAGAGGAGTGGCGGCTGGGTGGAATGCTCAACCCTATTTAGCTCGCCTCACTCTCTCTTATATAGGCATCCCTGGTGGGCTTCTACATTAGAAGCCCATTAGCAGCCTAAGCCTGGCCTAATTCGGATCCAATCCTCATTAGGCTTCCAGCCCCTAAAGTGTGTGACCCTATAGGTTCATACACGTATAGACATGATACGAGTACACTTACTCTGTCAATAGTTTGTAGCAGCCTCAAGCAAGACGTGCTAACTCCTAAACGCATATAAAGATCATTCGGACGAACCATCACAAGGTTGAGTATATGTCATTCCCTTTGCCCTATGATATTTGGTCTAGCTCCAAGCTGACCTCTCTTTCTCAATACTATGATTCGGAATCACTTTACTAGGTTAACTCTTAACCATATGTAGGACGACCATGCATTTCTGGATCCGATCACTCGAGGGGCCCATAGATATCTCTCTCAAGTAGAGAGGGGCAAATCCCATCTTGATTGACCAATGCCTTGCAGCATGTATCTGGACAAACCTGAAAACTACCTTTATAACTACCCAGTTATGGAGTAGTGTTTGATAGCCCCAAAGTAGGTCGATCCACATCTCAAGTACATGCGACAATCTCAGGTCTAAGGACAAATCGTACACAATGTGTAGAGAGAGCTGCAAGTATTATTGCCAGTCTCAAGTTGGGTCAGTCCAACCCCATGTTCATAACATGTGTCCTCATCATTGGTTTGACATCTCCATGTCTATGACTTGTGAAACATAGTCATCAACCAATCGATGTGCTAGTCTAATATTCACGTGTGTCCTCACATGAACTCTGACTAGGGACAACTATTAGTTAACCTTACAAGCAAAGAGTTTCACAAACAATTCACATAATTGTCAATCAATACAAGTTTCCTGATATATGGATATTCAAGGGACATTATAAAAACTCATGGATACATATGAAATACAATCATCTCTATGATTACCTCTAGGGCAAATTTCCTTCAGTCTCCCACTTGCACTAGAGTCAATCTAGATAGTATCTAATACCTATTTATCTTGTGTGCGCATCATGCGCAGGCTGTGGGAGTGGCTTTGTCAAGGGATCGGCAACATTTGAGTCCATATGTATTTTGCATAACATGACACTACCATCATCAATGAACTCACGAATCAGATGGTAACGCATGTGAATATGTTTGTCCTTCTGGTGATGTCTAGGTTCCTTGGCTTGTGCAATAGCACCATTGTTGTCACAATAAACGTCCATGGGATTGGACGTGCCCTGAACCACACCAAGAGCGATCAAGAAATTCCTAATCCAAACAGCTTCCTTTGCAGCCTCCGAGGCGGCAATATATCCAGCTTCTGTTGAAGAGGAGGCCACTGTATCTTGCTTGGAACTTTTCCAGCTCACAGCACCACCATTCATGATAAACACATAACCTGATTGCAATTTGGAGTCATCTAAGTCATTAAGGTAACTCGCATCTGTGTAACCCTTTACACCGAGTTCACTCTCACCTCCATAAACTAGGAACATATCCTTAGTCCTTCTCAAGTACTTAAGGATATTCTTTACCATTGTCCAGTGACTCTCACCTGGATCAGCCTGGTGTCTGCTCGTAACACTTAGAGCATAGGAAACATCTGGGAAATTACATGTCATTGCATACATGATGGATCCAATAGCCAAAGCATATGGAACCCTACTCAAGCACTCTCGCTCATCAGTGATCGAAGGACACTAAGTCTTGTTGAGTTTAATGTCGTGAGACATGGGAAAGAACCCCTTTTTTGCCTCCTCCATGCTGAACTGTTTCAACACTTTGTCAATGTACGTACTCTAGCTTAATCCAATTAGCCTCCTTGATCTATCTCTATAGATCTTGATACCCAGAATATATGCTGCTTCTCCTAAGTCCTTCGTAGAAAAACTATTTTTCAATGAGGTCTTAATAGACTCGAGCATAGGAATGTCATTTCTAATCAGTAATATTTCATCTACATATAAGATTAGAAATACAAGCGATTTCCCATTTTCTTTCTTATCCACACAAGGTTATTGTTCATTTTTTATGAAGCCAAACTCCTTTACAACTTCATCAAATAGAATGTTCCAACTCCGAGATGCTTGCTTCAGCCCATAAATAGACTTTTGAAGTTTGCATACTTTACCAACATTGTTTGGATCGACAAAACCTTCAGGCTACATCAGATACACGTCCTCGGTAAGGATTCCATTTAAGAAAGCCGTCTTGACGTCCATCTGCCATATCTCATAGTCGAAATATGCAGCAATGGCTAGAATGATTCGTATAGATTTAAGCATCGCTATGAGCGAGAAAGTCTCATTGTAGTCAACTCCTTGGACTTGTCGAAAACCTTTTGCAACAAGTTGAGCTTTATGGATGTGAACATTTCCGTCCATATCAATCTTCTTCTTATAGATCCATTTGCACTCGATGGCTTTAAAACCATCAGGCGGGTCAACCAAGTTCCAAACTTGATTGTATCCCATGGACTCTATCTCAGATCTCATGGCAATCAGCCATTTCTCAGAGTCTAGGTCCACCATCGCTTCTGCATAGGTCGCATGCTCATCATTGTCTAACAATAACAATTCCCGCGCTTCGCAGAGCCTCGCCGACCTTCGTGGTTGTGGTGCTTCTATTGCCACGGGTTCCTCAACTTGTTCTACTACAATAGCATCACTCCTAGAAGCATCCCAGACTGGCTCATCTCGAATTTCTTCAAGTCGCACCGACCTTCCACTTGTTCCCTTTGTGAGAAACTCTTTCTCTAGGAAAACACCGCTACGAGTGACAAACACTTTGCCCTCTTCTCGGCTGTAGAAGTAATACCCTAAGGTTTCCCTTGCATATCCCACGAATATGCATTTATCTGCTTTGGGTGTTAGCTTATCCAACTGAAGTTGCTTGACAAATACATCACAACCCCAAATCTTTAGAAAAGACAAACTGGGATTCTTTCCAGTCCACATCTCTGGGTGAGTACATGTCATTGCATACATGATGGATCCAATAGCCGAAGCATATGGAACCCTACTCATGCGCTCTCGCTCATAAGTGGTCGAAGGACACTGAGTCTTGCTGAGTTTAATGCTGTGAGACATGGGCAAGAACCCCTTCTTTGCCTCTTCCATGCTGAACCGTTTCAACACTTCGTCAATGTACGTAGTCTGGCTTAATCCAATTAGCCTCCTTGATCTATCTCTATAGATCTTCATACCCAGAATATATGCCGCTTCTCCTAAGTCCTTCATAGAAAAACTATTTTTCAATGAGGTCTTAACAGACTTGAGCTTAGGAATGTCATTTCCAATCAGTAATATGTCATCTACATATAAGACTAGAAATACAAGCGATTTCCCATTTTCTTTCTTATCCACACAAGGTTCTTGTTCATTTTTTATGAAGCCAAAATCCTTTACAACTTCAAATCGAATGTTCCAACTCCGAGATGCTTGCTTCAGCCCATAAATAGACTTTTGAAGTTTGCATACTTTTCCAGCATTGTTTGGATCGACAAAACCTTCGAGCTGCATCATATACATGTCCTCAGTAAGGATTCCATTTAAGAAAGCCGTCTTGACGTCCATCTGCCATATCTCATAGTCGAAATATGCAGCAATGGCTAGAATGATCCGTATAGATTTAAGCATCACTACGGGCGAGAAAGTCTCATTGTAGTCAACTCCTTGAACTTGTCGAAAACCTTTTGCAACAAGTCGAGCTTTATGGATGTGAACATTTCCATCCATATCAATCTTCTTCTTATAGATCCATTTGCACTCGATGGCTTTAAAACCATCAGGCGGGTCAACCAAGTTCCAAACTTGATTGTCTCCCATGGACTCTATCTAAGATCTCATGGCAATCAGCCATTTCTCAGAGTCTGGGTCCACCATCGCTTCTGCATAGGTCACAGGCTCATCATTGTCTAACAATAACAATTCCCGCGCTTCGCGGAGCCTCGCCGACCTTCGTGGTTGTGGTGCTTCTATTGCTACGGGTTCCTCAACTTGTTCTGCTACAATAGCATCACTCGTAGAAGCATCCCCGACTGGCTCATCTCGAATTTCTTCAAGTCGCACCGACCTTCCACTTGTTCCCTTTGTGAGAAAATCTTTCTCTAGGAAAACATCGCTACGAGCGACAAACACTTTTCCCTCTTCTCGGTTGTAGAAGTAATACCCTGAGGTTTCCCTTGTTTATCCCACGAATATGCATTTATCCAATTTGGGTGTTAGCTTGTCCGACTAAAGTCGCTTGACAAATGCATCACAACCCCAAATCTTTAGAAAAGACAAACTGGGATCCTTTCCAGTCTGTTGGGGATATACTTTCCGGGTATCCTCACAGTTCCTCACTGACCAGGGTGGCCCACTTCGGGTTAGAGCTTTGCTTCAGGAGTCCAATCCGGCTACGGGAAGGCCCAGAAGACTTACCGACTTAGGCCCATAATGTTACTTGTAGTTCAAGATGTACTCTGTAACCAACTCTTAGTCGTAGCCGGACTGATCTCTCCTGTAAACCCTAGGCTGGATATTATATAAGCCGTCCTAGGGAGAGCCTTTAGGGCACCTACCCTCATAGTCTACAATCTCAACTCGCACAGGCGAACCCTTGTAACCCATATTCCGGCTCTGCCGTATTACTGGATTGCTAGCAGAAGTATGATCCGTCCAAAGCTGGCGGATTCGAACCTAGGTAAACTTGTGTGCTCACCGTCCCGGAACACCATACGTCTCACACCCCTCTTCCGCACACCTCGAGGACCCCCTCATGGCGTACTTGTCATCAATCCGACGACACAGTCCACATCTCATATGGTGTCTTAACTACGGATTTAGACGGTACCCTGTTTAGTATGAAAGCTACTGTTTCTAGAGCATAACCCCAAAATGATAATGGTAAATCCGACTGGCTCATCGTCGAACGAACCATGTCCAACAAAGTTCGATTGCGTTCGGAGACCCTGTTTCTTTGAGGCGTTTCGGGTGGCATGAGTTGTGGAACAATTCCGCAACTCTTAAGATGATTGCTAAATTCGTGACTCAAATATTCACCTCCACGATCAGATCGCAAGGCCTTTATTTTCTTGCCACGTTGATTCTCTACCTCACTCTAAAACTCTTTGAACTTTTCAAAAGTTTCAGATTTATGCTTCATCAAGTAGACATAGCCATATCTACTAAAATCATCAATGAAAGTAATGAAGTAGTGATATCCTTCTCTGGCTGTCGTGCTCATTGGTCCACATACAGTATGTATGAGTTCTAAGAAATCCGTCCCTCTCTTAGGAAAACCCGTAAAAGGCATCTTGGTCATATTTCCAAGTAAACAAGCTTGACATGTCTCGTATGATTCGAAATCAAACGAAGTTAGAGCACCATCACCATGGAGCTTCTTCATGCACTTTTCACTTATATACCCAAACGACAATGCCATAAATAGGTAGGACTCAAATCATTAGGCTGAAGCCTTTTAGAACTAACATTGTAAATAGATGCATTATCAAGATTTAAAATAAATAACCCATTCAAAACGGGAGCATTAGCCACAAACATAGCATTCTTAGAGATTACACAACCATTGTTTGTACTCGTGAATGAATAACCATCCCTCATCAAACATGAAGGTGATCAAATGTTTCGACCCCTACTAGGAATGTAATAACAATTATTTAACTCCATAATAAATCCTGACGAAAGATGAAGCTCCATGACACCGACAAATAATGTAGCAACCCTTGCTTTATTTCTGACACGAAAGTCCACTTCGCCTTTCTGCACTTCTCTAGTCCTTTTTAGCCCCTGCATTGAATTGCAAATATGAGCAACCGATTCGGTATCAAATACCCAAGAGATAACATAAGAATCTGCGAGAAAAATGTCCACAACATTTACAGCAAGCGTACCTGAGTGGGAAGTACTCTTACTTCCACTCTTCTTCAAAGAAGCCTGGTACTTGCTGTAGTTCCTCTTCCAGTGGCCATATTCATGACAAAAGAAACACTCAGTGTGTCCTGTGGGTCCAGCCTTTTGCATGGGTGCAAGGTTTGTCTTAGGGATCGTATCCTTAGCCTTGCCCTTCTTCTTCTGCCAAGAAGTGCCCTTTTTCTTGAAGCTAGGATTGTTATGCACAACCATCACATGGCTATGCCCTACACTCTTCTTAATGTCACATTCTGTTGTTTTCAGCATCCCACATAACTCATTAAGTCCCTTCTCCACCCCATGCATATGGTAGTTCGAAATGAAATGCCCATAGCTAGATGGAAGAGATGCCAAAATGAAATCAGTAGCCAACTCTTGGCCTAATGGAAAACCAAGCTTTTCCAAAGTCTGACTATAACCAACCATTTTGATCACATGGGGGCATACATCTTCTCCTTCTGCCAGCTTGCATTCCACAAAGGACTTAGCAACATTGTACCTCTCAGTCCTAGCCTGAGTCTAGAACATGTCCTTAAGTGCGCGATCATATCGTACGCTTCCTGATCCTCAAACTGCTTTTGAAGATCAGGTTCCATGCATGCAAGCATAAGATAGCTAACCTCAAGAGATTCATCACATGCTTTCTTGTAGGCATTCTTAAGGGCAGTAGTTGCATTATCAGCAGGTTCATATGGGATTGGGGTATCCAGAATAATTTCCTTTTTTATCAGACCTGAGAACAATTCTCAGGTTACGGACCCAGTACGGAAAGTTTGTTCCATTTAGTTTATCTTTTTCAAGAATCGAACGCAAAGCAAAAGGTGATGAATTCTTCGCTGCCATTGATCTACAACATAAAAACATGCAAAATACTAAGCCATGTAACCATGAAAGAGTAAAACATATTAAACTATTTAATAGCATATACTCCCACTTAAATCAACATCCCTGTATTGATACTAAGTGATTCAAGATCCACAATTAACAAGTCGACTAGTGAGCTTTAGTATCACTGCTAGAAGACAAGGTAAATCGGAAAGCAACTTTTGCTAATCATATCACATATGACTCTTGTTGTTGGGTGACATCTCTATGTCAAAACTAGGCGCATAACCTTTATGCCCCAAGGTCCTTAACTGTTAAGATGACCTTGTTAAGCTCGCCAACCCTTATGCGTGTAGGTATCCGATACAAACCCATCTAGCCAAGGAAAACTGTGGCACCCTAATTCATAGACACACCAACGATTGTATAGGGCATAGGGTGGTGCAAGGTTTGGTTGGGAGGGCATGGTTTAACTTAAACTTTGTGAGGGGTCGTTCTACTTCTATCATCTAAGCATGCATAGTAGTAAAACATATAGGAATAACATTCACATAGATGTGATACAATATGGCCCATTTTCTCATGGTGATCTCCATCGCCATAGAACCTTTCCACCATGATGATCTCCATCTTCATGCTCTATGTGTGCCATCCTCCAAGTGATAATTTCTCCAAGAACTAATACAAGCTATTACTCCTAATAGCTAGTAATCAAAATTACATGGTATTGGGATCATCACAAGTTGGCACACAAGCCATTACAATAATTGACAACACATTTGGCTCCAGCCGTGTTGCCCTACTCACGACACGCAGGTCATGAAAAATACATATATGCATCACATACATTTTTGGGCCATACTGATCACATACATTCTACAAAAACAAGTTGTGCATAGAATCGCATTCTACCGGATCATGTGAAATCACAGCACCTATGAACCTTAACAAGATACACAAGGGGCTACGACTAAGGGGGGTCTAGGGGGTCTCCCCTTGCGGGGTTTGAAGGGGCAGCACCCCTCGCGGTATCAAATTTACAATTTTCTTTCAGGATTTTGATCAGCAAATCAAATTTACCATAAACCGACTATTGTCTCGATTGGACCAATTTCCTTTGATCACGGTACATCGATTCAGATCTAGTTCCTGATTCGATCAATCATATTGATCTTCGCGTGTTTAAAATGGATTTATGTGTCACTGTCCACCCTAATGGCGGAAACCGATCGGTAGGGGTAAGTCGTTCGACGACCTTAGAATCACGATCACGGAAAGCAAGATCTTAGATCAATCCAGAACCATTGTCATACAAATGATCACATCATTCATATAAATCCGCATATCACCATATGAAAACTTCCTGAACCTATGACTTAATAGCATCGGCTCTGATACCACTCAAGGGTAACGGGTAGGCTACACTAGCGTAAATCAAAAACTTTCTACCGCATCAACCAGGAATACTGATGTCATAGATCACATATTAGCACTAGACGCGTAGTTGCGGAACTCGATGAAGCACGCCGAGGTAGTATAGATGTTCTACGCCTCCTCCTTGTCCTCGTCCCACGAGCAGCTCCCCTTTGTGCGGCTCGTCCAAGTGCTACAGCTGCAGCACCTCCGAGGTATCCACACATCCGGACTGGAAGGTCACACGACAGACTGCTAGGTCTGCACGTGCAAGACAGGCGTAAGAGGAGTGGTGGCTGGGTGGAATTCTCAACCCTATTCAGCTCGCCTCACTCTCTCTTATATAGGCTTTCTGGGTGGGCTTCTACATTAGCATCCCATTAGCAGCCTAAGCCTAGCCTAATTCGGATCCAATCCTCATTAGGCTTTCAGCCCCTAAAGTGTGTGACCCTATAGGTTCATACACGTATAGACATGATACGCATACACTTACTCTGACAATAGTTGGTAGAGGCCTCTAGCAAGATGTGCCAACTCCTAAACGCATATAAAGATCATTCAGACGAACCATCACAAGGTTGCGTACATGTCTTTCCCTTTGCCCTATGATATTTGATCTAGCTCCAAGCTGACCTCTCTTTCTCGATATTGTGATTCGGAATCCCTTTACTAGGTTAACTCTTAACCATATGTAGCACAGCCATGCATTTCTAGATCCGATCACTCGAGGGGCCCAGAGATAGCTCTCTCAAGTAGAGAGGGGTAAATCTCATCTTGATTTACCAATGCCTTGCAACATGTATCAGGACAAACCCGAAAACTACCTTTATAACTACCTAGTTACGGTGTAGTGTTTGATAGCCCCAAAGTAGGTCGATCCACATCTCAACTACATGCGATAATCTCAGGTCTAAGGAAAAAACATACACAATGTGTAGAGAGAGCTGCAAGTATTATTGCCAGTCTCAAGTTGGTTCATTCCAACCCCATGTTCATAACATGTGTCCTCATCATTGGTTTGACATCTCCATGTCTATCACTTGCAAAACATAGTCATCAACCAATCGATGTGCTAGTCTAATATTCACGTGTGTCCTCACATGAACTCCGACTAGGGACAACTATTAGATAACCATACAAGTAAAGAGTTTCACAAACAATTCACATAATTGCCAATCAATACAAGTTTCCTGATATATGGATATTCAAGGAACATTATAAAAACTCATGGATACATATGAAATACAATCATCTCTATGATTGCCTCTAGGGCATATTTCCTTCAGGCTTCACAGTCTTAGAGGCGTTGGCAACGGACTTGCCAACCCTCCTGGGCTTCTTTCCCTTGCATTTTCCCTTTTGCCCCGACTTCTTGAAGTTGGCAGTCTTATTGATCATCAACACCGTGTGCTCCTTCTTGATTTCTACCTCAGCAGTTTTGAGGAGAACACCTCAGCAAGGGTCTTAGTCATCCCTTGCATGTTGTAGTTCATCACAAAGCTCTTATAGCTAGGGTGCAGCGAGTGTAGCACCCTATCGATCACGAGATCCTCCAGGATTTTGCAATCTAGGGCGTTCAAATGCTTAACGTAGCCAGAAATTTTGACTACGTGCTCACTAATACTACTGTGCTCTTCCATTTTAGCAGAGAAGAAGAGCTCGGAAGCATCATACCTCTCTGCACGAGCCTGTGGAGCAAAGACGGCTTTGATATCCTCAGTGATCTCAAAAGCATTCATCTTCTCAAAACGCTTTTGAAGCTCCGGCTCCATGGCATAGATCATTCCACATTGGATAAGGGAGAAATCATCCGCCTTGGACTGCCAAACATTCTTTTCATCCTGGGAGGCGGAATCTATAGGCTTAGCTGGAAGCTTAGCCTCGATGACATAAGTCAACTTGTAGGGGCCTAGGAGGACCCTAAGATTGCGGAACCATGCGGTGAAGTTGGTTCCATCAGTTTTCAGCGTGTCCTTCTCGAGGAAAGTGCTAAGGTTGAAGGTGGGTGGGCGAGACATCTACAATGGATTTGCAAAGTGTTTAGACCATGTTCATAATAATGAGTTCAAGTTTTAATTATACTATCATACTTAAAACAAAAGAACTCCCACTCAAACGAACATCCCTCCACTCGTTTAGTGAACACATGATCCCAATCTCCTGCACCTCCCCCGATCATCACGGCCATCAGTGCAGTATCAAAGGTGTACATTCCCTAATGTCGATCACATCCACCATGTGATTCATGCTTGACATTTCGGTCTCTTCTATTCCGAGGCCATGTATGTACATGCTAGGCTCGCCAGTTCTAACTTGTGTGTATTCGCAGTGCAACATGGCTTACACCCACTGTATGCGAACGTAGATATGTCTAACACCCGATCATCACGGCCTGCCTCATATTGAAGAACTTTCTTGGTGGTGCACACGCAAGGGGAATAAGATAACTGGTATACTGTGAGGGATTATCTTATTATTCTACCGCTGAATGTATATATAATTACACTAGCAAAATAAGTAATAGTTCATAACATGAAGTGTTATGATGTGGTTATAGCATCTTTATCATCATCAATAGCTTCAATGAAAGTTTCACAAACTCGTCATTGCCATGTCATAATACATGCCCCTATGCAACAATAAAAATAGACGCCTCTATATTATCTATTGCAAGTTTTACGTGGCTTTAGGGCTTTCGCGGTAGAACCCCTTCCCACCTACGAACGTGGAGCCACAACATGGATTCAATTATTGCCATTCTTCTTCCCTTTTTAGGTCCTTCCAATGTTGATGCCATATCAACTACTATAGAGAGACAAACACCCCCTAAGACACTTTGATTTGTGGACCAGTCTCGTGAATCACCACGTGAGGTCGGTTGGGGGCCGCTTCATCAAATAGTGTCGCGACCTGAACAAGAACATAAAACAGGGTAGCTAGAGAATCAATGGACACATATTGCTATGTGTTCTATCCGTATGACATGTATTCCCATAGACCCGCTCTGATACCACTTTGAAGGGTTCTGTAGCAGAAAACAAAAAAATTCTATCTACACGAACACTAATACCAGGATATGTACTATGTAGACATAAGTAACGGAAGAGAGAGATGATATTCATACCTTTGAAGAACAAGGCATGCCTTATGCAGGAAGGCGTATATTGATGAAGACGAGCAGCACCTCAAGTGTGGTGCCTCCGAAGTTCATCACACGTCCGGTGTAGGTGACGTCTCCCGGACTCCGATCCAGCCGAGCAGCGGAAGAAGTACATGTCAGATAGATGATCACACTCCAATAGTAGTGTGAAGGTGGAGAATTGACGATCCATGAGGTCCTCTCCAATATTCTAGAGAAGTCCTCAATGGATGAGAGATAGATAATGGGAGGGAATGGGATGATCCCAAAGGGGGAGGGGAGACCCCTATGTATAATGGGAGGGGCACACACCACCCAGGGGCTAGGCGGTATGTGACTAATCCCCACACCCGCCAGCCACCTAGGGGCAGCCGCCAGCCCTAGGTGGGCCCCACTTGGGTGGCCCATTGAGCCTAGGCCGTCTGGCCCCCTCTCCCTAGGCGCCTTGCCTCTTGCATCTCCCCTTCGCGTGAGGCCCATTAGCATTGGGCTACCTTTAATGATAAAATAAAATATATATTTTTAATATTAATTCTCCAATTAACATTCAAATACACATATTATCTTATTCCTTCACTCCGGAACACCTTCCGGACCCGTTCCGATCTACATCGGATGTTACCCGGAACTATTCCGGTTTCTCTCTCTCTATTTCTCCTATGATACCTCATCTGCCCTAAGAGTCCCCACCCTTAAGCGTGACATCCTTCGGTTCAGAAACACTCTGGACATGATCGAGACTACTCTCAGATCAATGATCAACAGAGGGACCTGGATGGCCATGCGACCCCCGTGCGTTTCACGAATATAATTGCTCGAACCATGAGATAGTCATTTCCCGTTCCCTTTGTCATTTGATACCTAATTCATACAAGACTTGATCTTAGGTATCCCCATACCTTAGTTCGATCTCGTTACCGATGAACTTGTTTACTCGTTCCCATGTCGTTGCATTTCGTGACCAAGTCACATGCTTGCAAGCTTCATAAATGCAACATCATCGAGATGGCCACATGTATCTATCCGTTACATGGATTAGACAAATCCTGGTCTTGATATGTACTCCTCTACGCATCCCTTTGGAAAACCTGAGTGGCACCTTTTTGATCACCCTTTTACAAGATGATTGATACGTTGCTAAAGTATCCATAATTTTTGATGTTCCATGCTTGGTTTTATCTACTTTCTTATGTTTTGTCCACACTTTGGAGTACTTTTTATACACTTTCTTGGACTAACCTATTAACAAGAGCCATAGTGCCAGCTGCCTGTTTTCTGCTGTTTTTGGTTCTAGGAAAGTCAGAAAATGAATATTCTCGGAATTGGATGGGACAAAAGCCAAAGTCAGTCTTTCACCGAGGGACACACGGAGCTAGAATACGAGACGGAGAGGGGCCAGGGGCGCCACACCACCTAGCCGTGCGGCCAAGCCTGGCTCGCGCCAGGGGTGGTCTGGCCGCCTCGGGCACCCCCTCGCCCTCCCCTTTCGCCTATAAGATGCCTCCGATATAGAAACCCTAAGGACCCGATCCAAATTCCACAAAAGAGTGTGTAGTTGCCGTCATCTCCATCCCTAGATCGGGAGGGATCTGAAGCTCTTCCCGGCACCCTGTTGGAGGGGAGAATTCACCCTGGAGGCCTTCTTCATCATCATGCAAGCCTTCGGTGTTATACGTGAGTAGTTCATCCTTGGACTACGGGTCCATGTAGTAGCTAGATGGCTGGTTGTTCTCCTTTGTGCTATCATGTTTAGATGTTGTGAGATCCGTTCATGATCAAGATCATCTATTTGTAATTCCTACATGTTGTGTTTATGGGGATCCGATAGATATTGAGATGTTATTTCAGATTGATTATTGATTCTATCATGTCTTTGTTATTTGTGATCTTGCATGCTTTCCGTTGTTAATAGCTATCTTGGCCAAGTAGATGTTAGCAACTCCAAGAGTTAGTATTTATGCTCGATAGTGGGTTCATGCCTCTAGTAATCTGGGGAAGTGACATAAATCTCTAAGGTACTAGATGTGTTGTTGCTACTAGGGAGAAAACAAAAATCCTTTGTTCATAGAACAATCGTATTGTTTACTTTACACGCAATGTGTAATGCAATTATTTATTGCTTGCAACTTAATACTGGAGGGGGTTCAGATGATAACCTGAAGGTGGATTATTAGTCATAGATGCAGTTGGATTATGGTCTATGTATAATGTTATAATGCCCAATCAAATCTCAAAGGAGTCAAGATGATTGGTATATGCATGATTGCTTTCTCGATGTTTGTCAATTGCCTCGCTGTAATTTGTTCACCCAACATGTCATCTATCTTAAGGAGAGCCACCACTAGTGACCTATGGACCCCGGTCCTTTCTTTTATCATTAATCTACAACCGTTTACTGTTTTCTGTTTACTTTCTACAAACTATTACTCTCTTCCACACAATACGTTTAATCCTTTGTTTTCAGCAAAACCGGTGAGATTGACAACCTCACTGTAAGTTGGGGGCAAAGTTCTGTGGTTGTGTTGTGCAGGTTTCCACGTTGCTGCTGGCGTCGGTAGTGCGTCCTGCCAAAGTCCAGCTAGCAACACCTTGGAGGTGTTTCCTTGCTCCTACTGGATTGATAACCTTGGTTTCATAACTGAGGGAAAACTTACTATTGTGCTCATCATACCTTCCTCTTGGGGTTCCCCAACGAGCTCGTTAATACACGAGTCAGCAAGTATATTTTCTAGCGCCATTGCCAGGGAGTTAAGGACATCTTCACAAGGGGAGTCCCTCATAACCAATCTCTTTACTTTGTTGTTTTTGTTTTGCTTAGTTTACTTTTTGCCTTGTTTGCTTGTTTCTTTATCAAAAACACACAAAAATAGTTTTACTACTTTGCTTTCTTTATTAAAAACACACAAAAATAGTTCCTATCTTAAAGTTGCCATTATGTCTAGATTTGCTCCAATCACCATGTCACCTGAGGAAATGATTTTCACTTTCAAACAAGGAATTGAAGAGAGTTTCAAAGAAGCTTGGTCTAGAATCTCTGATCTCGTGAAAAAACTGAACCTAAAATGACTCAAAGCTTGTTCCTTAGCAGTTTTTACCTTGGAATTGCTCTTTACTATAGATATGATTTGGATGTTGTAGTAGGAGGCTATTTCCTCCAATGCAATGAGGATGATACTGTTAATGCCATAAAGAAGTTGGTCTTTACTTACAACTTGCCTAGCAAATCTGATTCTTCCTTCATAAACATATTTGCTAGATTGAATACTCTTGAGACCAGCAGTGCTAGTTTAAAAAATTGCTATAATACACTTAGAGAGCACCATGACTATGTTCCAATAAATTCTGAACCATCAAAGTGGCTCTCCACAGTGAAGATTGTTATAAATAATGAAACTTTTCATGCTCGCTGTGATATCATGTCTGAATTCTGTTGTATGCCTAAAGATATCTATTAATCTTTGAATCTTTGGGGGCTTTCTGAAGGAGGAGAAGAAATATTTCTTGCTAATAACGCGACAATATTACCCATTGGAATAGCTGAAGGAGTGTTTACAAAGATCCTACGGAAAATGGTTTCTACTGATTATCTTGTTATTGAATGTGTAGGAAAAGGACAAATTACACTTGGAAGATCCCTATTGAAACTCCTTGGAGCAATAATAGATGTGGAAAAGGGCACCATGCACTTTGATTCTCCACCAAGCAATCATATGTTCCCCAAGGTTAAGAACAAAAGTAAGAGAGGTAAGGGCAAGAAATTTGGTCTTAATGCTTCTTCATTTGAGAACACTTGATCCTTTTTCTTGCTTCTTATGCCTAACTTAAAGGCGTTAAAGAAAAGTACTTATTGGGATATAACCCAAAAGTTTTAGATGAGTATTGGAAGTTATTACGTCTGAAATAACCACTCCTTATCCTTTTTTTTATTTGCTTTTTGTGCCAAGAGTAACCTCTAATGAGAGAGAAGTAATGATTGGGAAAGTTGTTGTCCCGAAACAGATTTATGTGCTTCACCGTAAAAATTCGTGTAAAATCTCTGTACGTCGTTGTGAGGCGTGAATTTTTGTGCTCCTGCCCAGGTTGTTATCTAACTTTCGTTAGTTCAACACTTTTTGATTTGAGCAACAGAAGGTATTCTAAAAAATTGGTTTTTACCTGCTGGTCTGTTTTGACAGAATTCTGCCATTATTTGCATTTGCTTCTTGTTGGTTCCTTTTTAGTTCTTTTGGGGAATTGAGATTTTTGAGGGAAGTGCTACAGTATCTTGTGTTTTAATGGAAGTTTTATTGGTGTTGAAACTGAACCTAAAGACTTATTATCTTGAGTGCACTAATGTTGCTAATAAAGATTGTGTGAAGTTTTGTATGAAGGAAAAATTTCAGGTGTATGGAGAGAATGATGTAATGAGATGAAGAATGGATTAAATCTCAAGCTTTGGGATGCCACCCCGTGTCACCCCAAGAAATATTCAAGAGGTACAAGCGTCAAAGCTTGGGGATGCCCAAGGCATCCCCTTCTTCATCAATAAAAATCCCGGATTTCTTCCAAACACTTTATTTTTATTGTTTCATGCACATTTGTGTTGTTCTTGGAGCATCTTTGTATTTTATTTTTAGTTTTTGTTTGCTTGGTTTTCTTAGTTTTCTGAATAAATTGGTTGGACCCCCTCTTTCATACATTGGTTTTTAAATAGTTTGGTTTGGATTGGAAAAGAGTAGTAAAGTAAATGCTTAAGTGGTAAAAGGAGTTTGTTTTTGAATGTGGCCTATGCTTTGTCATGCCATGCTTGATATTGTTTTGGCTTTATGCTTAGTAATCTTTGTTGTAGCATGACATGTTATAAACAATGGATATTGCTTAATGTGCCTTGGAAGAATCATGTGTTGTTTTAGCATATTAAAGCATAGTATTGTGGTATTCTCCTTTGATGCTTTATTTGGGTTGACTTGGCACATGCTCACACAATGTAATGACTATCCCAAGTCACCATAGCCTTTATGATCCTTTAGTTTTTGACTTGTAATATCACTTTATGCTTTGATTAATGATGTTTTTTCGTGCTGCATGATTATGGCCATTATTGCTCTCTTACTCGGTCGCTCCTAGTCTTTTGCTAGCCTCCATAACAAAGTATGAGTTCCACTCATGCATACAACTCCTAACACCAAGTTATTCAAAAGAGTCCACCATACCTACCTATTAGCATTTGCTATCCCAAGTATATTAATGTTTTTCTCTACCTTCTGAATTAAACTTGTTATGTGAAAATTAGTGATTAAAGCTCTCACAAACTTGATGGCACACTTTACTTTCTTGCACTTAATAAACTTGAACCATTGCGTCCATCTTTGTTGCGTATATGCTTGTGCTTTGTAAGTTGAAGTTAGTAGAACCATGTATCATGGGGAACGCTTTCAACATTGCACTTGTACATTGCACCTAGTTGATATCATGTTCTTTTGCTTATGGATCACGGCGGTGTGAATTAAAAGGGGAACTTGTAAGATCATGGAGTTTGTATTTGTGTTAGAGAAACGCCTGGGCCGCTAGCCTAAGCCATGCCTAATCGTGGTGGAAACTTGTAGCATAACCATAATGAGCACTCTATGAAGCATCCTTAATAAAAACCTATGCAAATAGCAAATAAAAAGATCGCTGAGATGCTCATTGTCTGCTTGCCTTGTCATTTTTATTATGGGATAGCTCCTGTATCATGTGCAAGGGGTACCCCGTTGGCGGTTCTCTATGATACATATGTACTTACAATGACAAGAGCTTACTTGTGACTAAAGTTGAGTAGCATGAGGTTCGGTCTTCATAAGTAAGGGACATGAGATTTCAGCTTATAACTTGTCAATCATATCCTCTTAGTTGTGTCACTTTAACTTTAATCACCTAAAGATGCCTATGATAGGGGCAATGAGAGCTGAAACATAATAAGTACCATATATTTTGGAAGCTCTTTATGACACTTGAATCCCTACTTCCTTCTATGAAGGCCTTTCTTTTACTTTTATGTTGAGTCTCCACCTTCTATCTTTATGCACCTACTTTGAGAGCATAGTGGCCATTCTTAGTTCTATGTGCATTGTCCCAAGACTTGTTGATTGATGCATAATTTTGATATTGCTTGTTCTTAAACTATTTGTATCTAGTCACTCTTATGAACTTTGAAGGTGTCCTATGCATTTATGTTTGCTACTCTATGAGGGACAAGCTGAATGCCACTATGCTATGTTTTATTTATATGAAACAAACAAATGTCTTGCAAAGCATTGTTATTCATGAATCTTTTGTTTGTGCCTTTTCATGTTGCAACAATAGTTGCTTTGTCTTATTGTTAGAACTTTGTCTTTCATGTTATGATTGAAGTACTATGATCCCAGCTATCAATGTTTTACAAATACTTTGATCAAGTTTATGATGGTGCATGTCACCTAAAAAATTATTCTTTCTTTTTATCACTTACCTACTCGAGGACGAGTAGGAGTTAAGCTTCGGGATGTTGATACGTTGCTAACGTATCCATAATTTTTGATGTTCCATGCTTGGTTTTATCTACTTTCTTATGTTTTGTCCCCACTTTGGAGTAATTTTTATACAATTTCTTAGACTAACCTATTAATAAGAGCCACAGTGCCAGCTGCCTGTTTTCTGCTGTTTTTGATTCCAGGAAAGTCAGAAAATGAATATTCTCGGAATTGGACGGGACAAAAGCCAAAGTCATTTTTTCACTGAGGGACACATGGAGCCATAATACAAGACGGAGAGGGGCCAGGGGGCCGCCACACCACCTGGCCGTGTGGCCAAGCCTGGCCCGCGCCAGGCACCCCCTCGGCCTCCCCTTTCGCCTATAAGATGCCTCCGATACAGAAACCCTAAGGACCCGATCAAAATTCCACGAAAGAGTCTGTAGCCGCCGTCATCTCCATCCCTAGATCGGGAGGGATCTGAAGCTCTTCCCAGCACCCTGCTGGAGGGGAGAATTCACCCTGGAGGCCTTCTTCATCATCATGCAAGCCTCCAGTGTGATGCGTAAGTAGTTTATCCTTGGACTACGGGTCCATGTAGTTGCTAGATGGCTGGTTCTTCTCCTTTGTGATATCATGTTTAGATCTTGTGAGCTCCGTTCATGATCAAGATCATCTATTTGTAATTCCTACATGTTGTGTTTGCGGGGATCCGATGGATATTGAGATGTTATTTTAAATTTATTATTGATTCTATCATGTCTTTGTTATTTCTGATCTTGCATGCTTTCCGTTGTTAGTAGCTATCTTGGCCAAGTAGATGCTAGCAACTCCAAGAGTTAGTATTTATGCTCGATAGTGGGTTCATGCCTCTAGTAATCTGGGGAAGTGACAGAAATCTCTAAGGTACTAGATGTGCTATTGCTACTAGGGAGAAAACAACAATCCTTTGTTCATAGAACAATCGTATTGTTTACTTTACACGCAATGCATAATGCAATTATCTGTTGCTTGCAACTTAATACTAGAGGGGGTTCGGATGATAACCTGAAGGTGGATTATTAGTCATAGATGCAGTTGGATTACGGTCTATGTATAATGTTGTAATGCCCAATCAAATCTCAAAGGAGTCAAGATGATTAGTATATGCATGATTGCTTTCTCGATATTTGTCAATTGCCCTGCTGTAATTTGTTCACCCAACATGTCATCTATCTTAAGGAGAGCCACCACTAGTGAACTATGGACCCCGGTCCATTCTTTTATCATCAATCTACAACTATTTACTGCTTTCTATTTATTTTCTACAATCTATTACTCTCTTCCACACAATACGTTTAATCCTTTGTTTTCAGCAAAACCGGTGAGATTGACAACCTCACTATAAGTTGGGGCAAAGTTCTGTGGTTGTGTTGTGCAGGTTTTCACGTTGCTGCTGGCACCGGTAGTGTGCCCTGCCAAAGTCCAGCTAGCAACACCTTGGAGGTGTTTTCTTGCTCCTACTGGTTTCATAACTGAGGGAAAACTTACTGTTGTGCTCATCATACCTTCCTCTTGGGGTTCCCCAACGAGATCGTTAATACATGAGTCAGCAATGATACTTGATAACCTTCTATGATTCCTCTAGAACGGTGATTTGCATTACCTCATAGTCAAAGGATCAGGTTGTGAGGTTCTCTGTGTTTATCATCAGTGGTGAACTTTGTAACTAGATCTCATTAAGATATAACTTTTGGATGTTTGTCTATCATGTCATTCAACTAATTACATGACCTCATTGTCAATTGGCATAAATGCCCATGATCTTGAAACCTAGATCATCCTCATGACCAATGAACTAGTTCGCTAGAGATAACTAGAGACACAGTTTGTTTGCATACCACACATGTATTAACGTTTCGTATTAACACAATTATAGCACGGTATGAAACGTATTATGAACATATAGGAGATATATCAAATAATACACTTTATTATTTGCCTCTAGGGCATAACTCCTTTTGTTAGGGCTTTCGCAATAGAATCATTTCTAATCTACGAACTTTCCAACCACAACAAGGATCCAACAGTTGTCTCTACTACACCCCTTTTGGGGCACTCCGTTGTAAATGCTATATCAACTATTGAATGAGAGACAGACACCTGCTAGCCACTTATATGTTATAAGCCGTATGTCGAGCGTGGAACCAGTCTCGCGTACGAATACGAGTAAGGTCGGTCCGGGCCGCTTCATCAAACAATACTGCGATATAAACAAGTACACGTTAGAGGGTAGCAACTAAGGATTAATGACCGCACAAAACTTGTGTGTACTGGCCGTACAGCACTCCTACGGATAGATCGGCTCTGATACCACTGAAGGGTTCCGTAGCAGAAAACAAAAAAAATTCCTACGCTGGAACTCCCTAACGCCCAAGATCTATCTATGTAGTAATGCAGTAACGATCGGAGCGTATAGAATACATACCCTTGTAGACCGTATGCGGTTAACATTCCGTGGGGAACGTGGTTGAAGCAGTCGAAATCATAGCCGACCTCAAGGCCGCGAAGCTCCTCGCAGGTCACCCCTTGCTCCTTCTTCATCGTGTAGCAGCTCTGGCTCACGACATCCAAGGTGCCTCAAGTGAGGCCCCTCGTGGTTTCGTATACGTACGGTGTATGGCAACAACCTCTGACTCCTTGATCCCTTCCGGGAGTGCGGAAGTACATCTCCGGCTTGGAATCCCTGCAGCGCAACAGCGTGCTGCAGGTGTGTCGTCTCTTGCACGAACAGTCCTTTCTTGGGACCGTACCAACGCATGGAGAAAACTATATATAGAGAGAGGGAGGAATTCTCTAAGGAAAATGCCTTAGAGAACATCTCAAATTGTGTGTCTAATCCCACCCATGGGCACCCCTTTATATAAGGGGAGGGAGGTGTGCCCTCACCTTTGGGTTTCCCATGTTGGACTAATCAAGGGAGAAGGGGGAGGCACCATGGGCCTCATGGGCCGGTCGGCCAGGGGTGGGCCCTGCCCCGCGCACAGCCCTAGGCTGGCCGGGTAGGCCCCCTTGAGGTGGCTAGGCCTTGGCCCTTTGGCCCTTGGCCCTTTCCTCTTGCGGTTTTCCCTCATGGGCCCTTTTTCCCTAGGAAGTTTGGCCCATTAGTGGAATACCCCTTCAAATTAGATTTTAATATTAATTGCATTAATTAATATGTAAATACATATTACAAAATCCGATTTGACCCGAAACACCTTTCGGTTCCCTTTCGATTTCCTCCGAATGACTTTAGAGCTTTCCCGAAACGATTACGGTTCTATCACGGAGATTTTCCGGTTTCCTTTTCTCTTTCATATGGTGATTCCAACTTACAGAGGATGTCTAGCTCATCGTACCCTTAAGTGTATTTCCCCATGGCTCAGGAATAGCACATACATGATCTCCATCAATGATCAATAGCGGGACCGAGATGCCCATAATGACCCCTGTGCATTCCACGATGATAATGTTGTTTGAACCGTAAACAATCGTTTTCCATTCCCTTTGCCACTTGATACCTAGTTCACCCGAGATTTGATCTACTGTATCTCCATACCTTCGTTCGATCTCGTTATCGGTGAACTTGTTTTCTTGTTTCTATGCCGTTGCATTCTATGATCTAGTCACACGCTTGCAAGCTTTGTTAATTCATCGTCACCAAGATGGCCACTAATGTATCTATCCATTACATGGATGGGAAAATCATGGTCTTGATATGTACTCCTCTACACTCCCCTTTGGGAAACCTGAGTGGCACCTTTTCGATCATCGAGTCACGGAATGATACTTGATAACCATCCAAGCTCCCTCTAGAATGGTGATTTGCATTATCTCACAGTCTAAGGACGGGTTGCGAGGTTTCCTTAGTTTTATCATTAATGGTGAACTTTGTAACTAGATCTCATTAAGATACAACTAGTTGGGTTGTTTGTCTATCATATCATTCAACTAATGACATGACCTCATTGTGAATTGGCATAAATGCCCATGATCTTGAAACCCTAGATCATCCTCATGACCAATGAACTAGTTCGCCAGAGGTAACTAGAGACTTGGTTTGTTTACATACCACATGTGTATTGAAGTTTCGTATTAATACAGTTATAGCATAGTATGAAACTATTATGAACTAATTGAGATATGGGAATAAAAACTCATTTATTATTTTCCTTTAGGGCATATCTCCTTCAGAAAGAAGGATAAATAACTCTAACCAATGATTGGAATTATCATAAGTAAGATTCACCTTGTTTTTTAGAATCATGGTAACAAACCAGTTTTGAATCGTAAGTTATGCAAATAGAAACCTTAACCTAGCCTTATAATATTAAATCCAAATACTCTAGACATCATTATTGTCCTTCCAAACTCCTATGCCAATTGTAAGACCTTGATCCGCAGAATAACTTAACCTCACCATTTCCTTACGTTGAAGGTAAATGATTCTATATTTTAGATCACGCTTAAGAAAACCTATAAGTCTATAGTACTATAAAAGATGATATGTCTAATTCTGTTTTTGTAGTTAACTTTGGTCTATTTTAATTAAAACACAAGACATCTTAAGTCCAAGCTATCCGCGCCATAGATCACACCTTGCTAACCTTAAGGGTTGCTCCAATTTTATCAAAGAAACATTTTCCTCAAAAGTTATTCTTTTGCCACTTCAAATAAACAGACTACGTTATTTCTATCGTGTTTTACCTTTTATATCTTGTATGTTAATCTCAAGTTCTTTGTAAATATAATTGATTGTGAATTAAACTTGAAGATAAACTAAATATTAAATAAATTACCTAAGTTCAACTCACTTTTAATGTTGGGGAATTATTTCGGGAGTTTTACAAAAAGCATAACATATCTTATGCATAATAGCATATTTCTTCTTTAAACATTAGTCCTTACCAGACCAATGATGTTGTTTTCAGATATTGGATCTTATTTTGTCTCGAAGACTGTGATTGCATAATATTGTAATCACAAAGGCAAGTTCATACTTTCTCATGTCCTTTGGTTATTTTCTACAATGTATTTGCATTCTATTATTGTTATCACCTGCATTTCAAAAAGGATGACAAAAAACACTATTTTCATAATTAACTTGCATTACTAGTTACTAATCCAGGGTGATCAGTTAATCTATTATGACTGGCAATGGAACCACCATTGCTCGGGAATGTATCATCTAGGAATTAATAATAGCTATCGACAATGATTCTTGCATATTATATTTTGCGTTAACCATGAGATCTAGAATGGGACGGAGAAGTCCGCTGGATCTTCTTCCTTTCGTGAGCCAACGGCTGACCTTATCGTGAGCTGCAGATTCCTTGCGAGGATCCAGTATATGGGTGGGACACCTTAGTGCCCCGCTATATTTGTTTCTAGATCATCTGTGAGGGGTTGTCAGAGGTAGATCTGTCATTTTAGTGGGGGTTGCCAGTGACATGATTTGCTTACAGAGTCTCCAAGGGGTCTACCAGAGTTATATCTGCCTGTATGGGGGTTAACAGAGGTATTTCTACTAGGGGGTTGTGTTGTCATGTGGGGTCATGGAGAAGGGCAGTGATTGGCTTGGATCTTATACTGGGCCCCGCACCAAGGAAGTGTGGACAAGAATGCAACTCGGATGTGCAACAAAGCTAAGGGCTCTTATAGGTAAAGTAATGCACCTCTGCAGAGTGTATAAAAGTGTGACATGATACTCCCTATTTCGGGAAGGATCTACAAATGCGACAGGAAAGGAACTCCACAAAGTTCTGGTAAACCTATGAAGGCTGAGGGACATAGTGATGTCTACGCACTTCTATTCTTGTAGACAATTGTTGGGCCTCCAAGTGCAGAGGTTTGTAGAACAGCCGCAAGTTTTCCCTTAAGTGGGTCACCCAAGGTTTATCGAACTCAGGGAGGAAGTGTTCAAAGGTATCCCCTCTCAAGCAACCCTGCAATCAAGATACAAGAAGTCTCTTGTGTCCCCAACAGACCCAATACACTTGTCAGGTGTATAGGTGCACTAGTTCTGCGAAGAGATAGTGAAATACAAGTGGTATGGATAATTATAAGTGGTAACGGTGCCAGAAAATAGCTTTGATGGCGCATGGAAGAGACTAAAGGCAAACTGAAATAAAGATGGAAGCAAGCAAACATGTAATAGATCTAGTAGCAAACGGTGTTTCAATGCTTAGAAACAAGGCCTAGGGATCATACTTTCACTAGTCAACACTCATATAAATATATTCTTCTTTATGATACTACCCTGAACTACTCTCCGGTTGGACACTCTAATCGTTGGTAGGGCTATAACAGCACACCTCAAAGTTCATCTTTCCCATCTAGATAACCCCACACTATCACCTTGAGTACTAGATGGTTCCAATAAACACCACAATTTCATAAAGACATCCAACTCCAAATATAACTCATAACAAGTATTTGTAATCTCTAGCCTAACTGCCACCATGGTGTGCACACTGTCAACTTCACACACATGGGGAGGGCAGATATCTATTAAAGCACTTGAGTAGCAAGGTAGATCTATAGATTACAACCTCATGATCTCAATAAGATCATGCATAGAGAGAGAGATGAACACATAGCTACCGGTAGAACCCTTAGCCTCGAGAGAGAACTACTCCCTCCTCATCATGGGAATCAGCAATGGTGATGGAGATGGTGGTGGAGATCGATGGAGATGGATCCGGGGGCACTTCCCCGTCCCGGCAGGGTGCCGAAACAGAGACTTTTTGTCCCCCGAATCTCCCCTTCGTTGGCGGCAGCGCTGCAGAACATTTCGTGGCTGGAGGCTTGACTATTTAGGGTTTTTGCATCGAGAGGCATCTTATAGGCGAAGAGGCAAGGTCGGTGGGAGGCCAGGGGGCCCACACCATGCCCTGACACGGCTAAGGGGACCCACGCCTAGGGGTGGTGTGGCCACCTTGTGGCTCCTCTCCGTCTCTCCTTCTGGCTCCATGAGTCTTCCGGGAAAATAACAACTTTGGCTTTTGTCCGGTCCAATTCTAAGAATATTCATTTTCTAACTTTCCTGGAACCAAAAACAGCAAAAAACAGGCAACTGGCACTATGGCATCTTGTTAATAGGTTAGTCCAAGAAATCATATGAAAAGTACTCCAAAGTGTGGACAAAACATAAGAAAGTAGATAAAACCAAGCATGGAACATCAAAAATTATGGATACGTTAGCAACGTATCAACATCCCCAAGCTTATATCCTTCTCGTCCTCAAGTAGGTAAGTGGTAAAAAGAAAGAATAATTTTTGAGGTGACATGCATGATGGCTCAATGCACGGCGCCCAAAAAAGTGCTGGTGCGGTGTTGATGTAGAGCTCGTTGGGAACCCCAAGAGGAAGGTATGATGAGCACAACAACAAGTTTCCCTTACTTATGAAACCAAGGTTTAATCGAACCAGTAGGAGCAAGGAAACACCCCTAAGGTGTTACTAGCTGAGCTTCGGCAGAGCGCACTACCGGTGCTAGTAGCAACATGGAGACCTGCACAACACAACCACAGAACTTTGTCCCCAACTTGCGATGAGGTTGTCAATCTCACCGTGTTTTGCGGAAAACAAAGGAGTAAACATATCGAATGGAAAGAAGTAAAAGTTTGCAGAAAGTAAACACAAAGTAGTAAACAGTTTATAGATTGTATGTAAAAGAAAAGGACCGGGATCCATAATTCACTAGAGGTGGCTCTCCTTAAGATAGATAACATGTTGGGTGAACAAATTATAGCGGGGCAATGGACAAACACCGAGAAAGCAATACATGCATATACTAATCATCTTGACTCCTTTGAGACTTGATTGGCCATTACAACATTATACATAGACCGCCATCCAACTGCATCTATGACTAATAATCCACCTTCAGGTTATCATCCGAACCCCCTCTAGTATTAAGTTTCAAGCAACAGATTATTTCTTTACGAACTATGTGTAATGTAAACAATACGATTGTTCTATGAACAAAGGATTGTTGTTTTCTCCCTAGTAGCAACAGCACATCTAGTACCTTAGAGAATTTCTATCACTTCCCCAGATTACCAGAGGCATGAACCCACTATCGAGCATAAATACTAACTCTTGGAGTTGCTAGCATCTACTTGGCCAAGATAGCTACTAACAACGGAAAGCATGCAAGATCACAAATAACAAAGACATGATAGAATCAATAATCAATCTGAAATAGCATCTCAATATCCATCGGATCCTCGCAAACACAACATGCAGAATTACAAATAGATGATCTTGATCATGAACGGAGCTCACAAGATCTAAACATGAAAGCACAAAGGAGGAGAACCAGCCATCTAGCCACTAGATGGATCCGTAGTCCAAGGATGAACTACTCACGCATCACACCGGAGGCTTGCATGGTGATGAAGAAGGCCTCCAGGGTGAATTCCCCTCTCCGGCAGGGTGCCGGGAAGAGCTTCAGATCCCTCCCAATCTAGGGATGGAGATGACGGCGGCTACAGACTCTTTCATGGATTTTTTGATCGGGTACTTATGGTTTTCGTCTCGAGGGCAATATATAGGCGGAAGGAGAGGCCGAGGGGGTGCCGGGAGCGGCCACACCACCCCCTGGCGCGGGCCAGGCTTGGCCGCATGGCCAGGTGGTGTGATGGCCCCCTGGCCCCTCTCCGTCTCGTATTCTGGCACTTGATGACATCCGGAAAAATAGGCACTTTGGCTTTTGTCCCGTCTAATTCCGAGAATATTCATTTTCTGACTTTCCTGGAAACAAAAACAGCAGAAAACAGGCAGCTGGCACTATGGCTCTTGTTAATAGGTTAGTCCAAGAAATCATATGAAAAGTACTCCAAAGTTGGAACAAAACACAAGAAAGTGGATAAAACCAAGCATGGAACATCAAAAATTATAGATACATTTGCAATGTATCCACATCCCCAAGATTAACTCCTGCTCGTCCTCGAGTGGGTAAGGGATAAAAGGAAAGAATAATGTTTGAGGTGACATGCACCATCAAAGACTTGATCAAAGTATTTGTAAAACATTCAAAGCTGGGATGATAGTACTTCAATCATAACATGAAAGGCAAAGTTCTAGCAATAAGCAAAGAAACTATGATGCAACATGAAAAGGCACAAACAAAAGATTCATGAATAACAATGCTTTGCAAGACGTTTGTTTGTTTCACATAAAGAAAACATAGCATAATAGTATTCAGCTTGTCCCTCATAGAGTAGCAAATATAAATGCATAGGACACCTTCAAAGTTCATAAGAGTGACTAGATACAATAAAGCAAGCAATAACAAGTTATGCATCAATCAACTAGTCTTGGGACAATGCACATAGAACTAAGAATGGCCAATATGCTCTCAAATTAGGTGCATAAAGATAGAAGGTGGAGACTCAGTATAATGGTGGAAGAAAGGCCTTTGTAAAAGGAAGTAGGGATTCAAGTCTCATAAAGAGCTTCCAAAAATTATGGTACTTGTAGCTTTCAGCTCTCATTGCCCCTATCATAAGCATCTTGAAGTGGTTAAGGTTAAAGTGACACAACTAAGAGGATATGCTTGACAAGTTATAAACCGAAATCTCAAGCCCCTTACTTACAAAGACCGATCCTCATGCTACTCAACTTCAGTCACGAGTAATCTCTTGTCATTGTAAGTATGTGTGTATCATTAAGAACCGCCAACAGGGTACCCCTTGCACATGATACGGGAGCTTTCCCATAATCAAAATGACAAGGCAAGCAGACAATGAGCATCTCAGTGATCTTTTTATTTGCTGTTTGCATAGGTTTTTATTGAGGATGCTTCATAGAGTGCTCATTATGGTGATGCTGCAAGTTTCCACCATGATTAGGCATGGCTTAGGCTAGCGGCCTAGGCGTTTCTCTAACACACATACAAACTCCATGATCTTACAAGTTCCACTTTTATTTCACACCACCGGGATCCGTAAGCAAAAGAACATGATATCAACGGGGTACAAAGTACAAGTGCAATGTTGAAAGCGTTCCCCATGAAACATGGTTCTGCTAATTTCAACTTAGAAAGCGCAAGCATATACGCAACAAAGAAGGACCCAATGGTTCAAGTTTATTAGAGGCAATAAAGTAAAGTGTGCCATCAAATTCGTGAGAGTTTTAATCACCGGTTTTCTCATAACAAGTTTAATTTGGAAGGTAAACAAAAGCATGAATATACTTGGAATAGCATAAGCTAGTAGGTAGGTATGGTGGACTCTTTGGAATAAATTGGTTTAGGGAGTTGGATGCATGAGTGGAACTCATACTTTGTTGTGGAGGCTAGCAAAAGACTGGGAGTGACAAACTAAGAGAGCAATAATGGCCATAATCATGCAGAGCGAAAAAACATCATTGATCAAAGCATAAAGTAATACTACAAGTTGAAAACTAAAGGATCATAAAGGCTATGGTGACTTGATATAGTCATAACATGGTGTGAGCATGCGCCAAGTCAACCCAAATAAAGCATCAAAGGAGAATACCACTATACTATGCTTTAATATGCTAAAAAAACGCATGATTCATCCAAGGCACATTAAGCAATCTCAATTGTTTATAACAAGTCATGCTACAAAAAATAATACTAAGCATAAAGCCAAAACAATATCAATCATGGCATGACAAAGCATAGGCCACAGTCAAAAACGAGCTCTTTTTACCACATAAGCATGAACTTTCCTACTCTTTTCCAAACCAAACCAAACTATTTGCAAACCAATGTATGAAAGAGGGGTTCCAACCAATTTATTCAGCAAACTAAGCAAACCAAGCAAACTAAAAACCAAAACAAAACGAAAAAGAAGATGCTCCTGATGGGTTCGTAGCATGGAAAACAAAAAATTTCTACCGCAAGAACAAACAAAACCCAGATCTAATCTAGATAAAAGCCAAGATCTAATCTATTAGACATGTGCAACGAGATAGATAGGAACTAACCCTCGTAGATCCGAAAGCGTTAACGAGATTAGATCTCGTGGTTGATGTAGTCGATCACTTGCCGATCTCAAGATCGTGTGGACGATCCTTCCGGCGTCGCGTTCCGGCAGCGCTTCCGCAGTCGGTCAAGTGGACGATCCTTCCGGCGCCGCGTTTCGGCAGCGCTTCCGCAGTCGGTCACACGTGCGGAGTCGAAGCAGACCTTCCTCTCCTCGTTCCAGCGAGCAGCGGAGGTAGTAGATCTTCTCCACGGAATCCCAGCAGCACGACGGCGTGGTGGTGGTATTGAGTTCAAATTTAATTCTTAAACTAACTAGGTGAACTCCCACTCAAAAAAACATCCCTCACATTGTCTTAGTGATTACACGAACCAAGTCCACTACACCAAGTCCGATCTTCACGAGAGAAGATGTAGTTTCATCGGCGAACAATCTTCATGTTCATCATATCATTTATATGACTCATGCTCTACCTTTCAGTATTCCGTGTTCTGAGACCATGTCTGTACATGCTAGGCTCGTCGAGATAACCTTAGTTTCCGCATGTGCAAATCTGGCTTGCACCCGTTGTATGCACACGTAGAATCTATCACATCCGATCATCACGAGATGCTTCGAAACGACGAGTCTTAGCAACGGTGCCAACTAAGGGTGAACACTTTATTACTTGATATTTAGTGAGAGGGATCATCTTATAATGCTACCGTCGCGATCTAAACAATACAAGATGCATAAAGGATTAACATCATAGGCAATTCATAATTAGTGTGATATGATATGGCCCTTTCTTCTTGCGCCTTTGATCTCCATCTCCAAAGCACGAACATGATCTCCATCATCACCAGCATTGCGTCAAGGTCAGTGGCGCCGCTTCATGGTTGTCCATCATCACCAGAAACTATTACAACTACTTGGAATAAAGCTATTACAAGATGAATAGACACGCAGGTCTTAACAGAATTAAAGACAACCATTAGGCTCCTGTCGGTTGCCATATTACAACAAGGATCATTGCATACATCAAATACAATCACAATCACATGATGGCCATATCACATCACAAAACCCCTGCAAAAACAAGTTAGACGCCTCTAATTTTCTTTGCAAGTTTTACGTGGTTTGGGGCTTTCGCATAAGACCGATCTTACCTACGAACAAGGACCACAACATTGATACTAGTGTTGTCAGATGCTCATTGTAAATTGAATCTTAACTATGGTGGGAGAGACAGACACCCACAAAGCCACTTGTGCAAAGCAAGTTGCACGTCAAGCGTGGAGCAAGTCTCATGTACGATGACATGTAATGTTAGCCCGAGCCGCTTCATCCCACCATGCCGCAAGATGTAAAGTACACGCTAAGACACCGACAACAAAAGCATCAACGCCCACAAAAACATTGTGTCCTACTCGTGCAACAGATCTACGCATAGATACGGCTCTGATACCACTGATGGGTTCGTAGCATGGAAAACAAAAAATTTCTACCGCAAGAACGAACAAAACCCAGATCTAATCTAGATAAAAGCCAAGATCTAATATATTAGACATGTGCAACGAGATAGATAGGAACTAACCCTCGTAGATCCAAAAGCGTTAACGAGATTAGATCTCGTGGTTGATGTAGTCGATCACTTGCCGATCTCAAGATCGTGTGGACGATCCTTCCGGCGTCGCGTTCCGGCAGCGCTTCCGTAGTCGGTCAAGTGGACGATCCTTCCAGCGCCGCATTTCGGCAGCGCTTCCGTAGTCGGTTACACGTGCGGAGTCGAAGCAGACCTTCCTCTCCTCGTTCCAGCGAGAAGCGGAGGTAGTAGATCTTCTCCACGGAATCCCAGCAGCACGACAGCGTGGTGGTGGTGGTGGAGTAGAGAATTCTGCAGGGCTTCGCCTATGCCTGTGCAGAAGAAAGGAGGAGGAGAGAGGCGGCGGAGATTGGAGTTATGGGAGTAGGGGTTGGAGGGGGCGCCCCTGCCCTTCTATTTAAGGGGGAGGGCGCCTTGGGGAGGGGGAGTCCTTGTAGGACTCCCCTCCTCTAGGGTCGGCGGATTGGGGAGGGGGGGAGGAGTCCTCCTCCCCCACGACTCCTAGTCTTGACCCACTAGGACTCCTTTGATCCCTTCGTTGGTTTTCAAGCAAACTCCAAGAAACCTTCCAGAACCTTCCGGAACATTCCGAAACCTTCTAGAACCCTCATACAAATACTCCGGAACATTTCCTAACTCAGAAAATGATCCCCAATATATGAATCTTATTCTCCGGACAATTCTGGATCTCCTCGTGATGTCCCGGATCCATTCCGAGACTCCGAACAACATTCGGTCTCCAACGCATATTCCATATCTACTTAAAACAACTTCGAACCTTAAGTGTGTCACCCTACGGTTCGTGAATATGTAGACATGATAGAGACACATCTCCTATCAATAACCATCAGTGGGACCTGGAGATTCATAATGGCTCCCACATACTCAACGATGACTTCGTGATCGATCGAACCATTTACATACGAAACCAATTCCCTTTGTCACGCGATACTATACTTATCCGAGGTTTGATCGTCAGCATCTCCATACCTAGTTCTACCTCGTTACTGATAAGTACTCTTTACTCGTTCCGTGATATGTCATCCCTTGTGACCCAGTCACATGCTTGCAAGCTAACTAGATGACATTCCACCGAGAGGGCCCAGAGCATATCTATCCGTCATATGGATGGACAAATCCCAATCTTGGTCCATGCGCTTCAACACATACTTTCAGAATACCCAATGACACCTTTATGACCACCCAGTTACGAAGCGGTGTTTGATGTCATCAAAGTACCCATCCGGTGATGGTGATTAACATAACCTCATGGTCGAAGGATTAGGTTACTATGCATTTAAAAGCTTATAGCAATACGAACTTAATGACTTGATCTTATGCTACGCTTACTATGGGTGTGTGTCCATCACATCATTCTCCTAATGATATAACCTTGTTATTAATCACATCCTAATGTCCATGATCAGGAAACCATGATCATCAATTAATCAACAAGCTAGTTCAACAAGAGGCTTACTAGGGACTCTCACATGTTTATAAAACACACATGTATTAGTGTTTCCTAATAGTACAATTATAGCATGGGATGTAAACATTCATCATAAACACAAAGATATAATAATAATCACTTCTATTATTGCCTCTTGGGCATATCTCCAACAGTCTCCCACTTGCACTAGAGTCAATAATCTAGATTACATGGTAATATACCTAACACCCATGGTGTTCTGGTGTTGATCATGCTTTGCCCTAGGGAGAGGTTTAGTCAACGGATCTTCCACATTCAGATCAGTGTGTACTTTGCAAATCTTTATGTCACCATCTCGGACATACTCGCGAATAGCGTGGAAACGTAGCTTGATGTGCTTCAGCTTGGTATGTGACCTTGGCTCCTGTGCATTAGCTATGGCACCTGTGTTGTCACAGTAGATGGCCATCGGGTCCAACGCACTGGGAACCACGCCAAGTTCAGTAATGAATTCCTTCATCCATACGGCTTCTTGTGCAGCCTCCGAAGCAGTTATGTATTCCGATTCAGTTGAAGATTTCGCCACAACGCTTTGCTTCGCACTCCTCCAGCTCACTGCAGCACCATTCAAAATAAATACGTATCCTGACTGTGACTTCGAGTCATCCGGATCGGTGTTCCAACTAGCATCGGTGTAACCGTTTACAACAAGTTGTTCATCACCTCCATAAGAAAGAACCATATCCTTAGTCCTATTTAGGTACTTTAGGATATTCTTGACCGCTGTCCAGTGCTCCATTCCAGGATCACTTTGATATCTGCTAGTTAAACTAACAGCATGTGCTATATCCGGTCGTGTACATAGCATGGCATACATGATAGAACCTATGGCCGAGGCATAGGGAATTTAATTCATTTTCTCTCTGTCTTCTGCCGTAGCTGGACTTTGAGTTTTACTCAAGGTCTTACCTGACAACATGGGCACGAACCCTTTCTTGCTATCTTCCATTCTAAACTTCTTTAGAACTTTGTCCAAGTATGTACTTTGTGAAAGCGCTATTAGGCGTCTTGATCTATCTCTATAAATCTTGATACCTAGAATGTATGCCGCTTCGCCAAGATCCTTCATTGAAAAACTATTATTCAAATAGGTTTTGACGCTATTAAGAAGTTCTATATCATTCCCAATCAACAATATGTCATCTACATATAGTACTAGGAACGCTACAGAGCTCCCACTCACTTTCTTGTAAATACAAGCTTCTCCATAAGTTTGTATAAATCCAAAGTTTTTGATTACTTTATCAAAACGTTGATTCCAACTCCGGTATGCTTGCTTCAGTCCATAAATGGAGCGCTGAAGTTTGCATACCTTGTCAGCATCTTTAGGATCGACAAAACCCTTGGGTTGTACCATATACAACTCTTCCTCAATGTCACCATTAAGGAACATCGTTTTGACATCCATCTGCCAAATCTCATAATCGAAATGTGCAGCAATTGCTAACAAAATCCTCACAGACTTTAGCTTCGCTACTGGTGAGAAAGTCTCATCATAGTCGACTCCTTGAATTTGTCGGAACCCTTTCGCGACAAGTCGAGCTTTATAGACAGTAACATTACCATCAGCATCTGTTTTTCTCTGGAAAATCCATTTGTTCTCGACAGCCTTACGGCCATCCGGTAAGTCCACCAAAGTCCACACTTGGTTTTCGTACATGGATCCCATTTTGGATTTCATGGCTTCTAGCCATTTGTCGGAATCTGGGCTCACCATAGCTTCTTCATACGTCGCAGGGTCATCAGTTGTCCACCAACATGACGTTCAAGGCAGAGTCATACCAATCAGGAGTGGTACGAACCCTCGTTGACCTGCGAGGTTCAGTAGTAACTTCGTTTGAAGTTTCATGATCATTATTATTAGCTTCCTCTCCAATTGGTGCAGGCGGCACAAAAACATCTTCTGGTGCTGCGCTACTCTCAAATCCGAGAGAAGGTTCAATAACCTCATCGAGTTCTACTTTCCTTCCAGTCACCTCCTTCGAGAGAAACTCCTTCTCAAGAAAGGATCCATTCTTTGCAACAAAAACTTTGCCTTCGGATCTATGATAGAAGGTATACCCAATTGTTTCTTTAGGGTATCCTATGAAGACGCATTTCTCCGCTTTGGGTTCTAGCTTATCAGGTTTTAACTTCTTTACATATGCCTCGCAACCCCAAACTTTAAGGAACGACAACTTAGGTTTCTTACCAAACCACAATTCGTACGGTGTCGTTTCAACGGATTTAGATGGTGCTCTATTTAAAGTGAATGCGGTTGTCTCTAATGCATAGCCCCAAAATGATAACGGTAAATCTGTAAGAGACATCATAGACCGAACCATATCTAAGAGAGTTCGATTACGACGTTCAGACACACCATTACGCTGTGGTGTTCCCGGTGGTGTCAACTGCAAAAGTATTCCACATTTCTTTAAATGCATGCCAAACTCATAACTCAGATATTCACCTCTGCGGTCAGAACGCAGAAACTTAATCTTCTTGTTACGATGATTTTCCACTTCACTTTGAAATTCCTTAAACTTCTCGAAAGTTTTGGATTTATGTTTCATAAAGTAGACATACCCATATCTACTCAAGTCATCCGTGAAAGTGAGAACATAACGATATCCACCACGCGATGCTACACTCATTAGGCCGCACACATCGGTATGTATTATTTCCAATAAGTCTGTAGCTCGCTCCATTGTACCAGAGAATGGAGTCTTAGTCATTTTTCCCATTAGACATGCTTCGCATCTTTCAAGTGATTCAAAATCAAGTGATTCTAGAAGTGCATCAGAATGGAGTTTCTTCATACGCTTCACTCCAATGTGACCAAGACGACAGTGCCACATGTATGTAGAATTATCATTCAATTTTATTCGTTTAGCATCTATGTTGTGAACATGTGTATCACTACTATCGAGATTCAGTAAGAATAAACCATTCATCTCAGGTGCATTACCATAAAAGATATTACTCATATAAATCGAACAACCTTTATTCTCGGACTTAAAAGAGTAACCGTCTTGCAATAAACAGGATCCAGATATAATGTTCATGCTTAACACAGGCACCAAATAACAATTATTTAAATTTAAAACTAATCCCGAAGGTAGATGTAGAGGGAGCGAGCCGACGGCGATCACATCAACCTTGGAGCCATTTCCAACGCGCATCGTCACTTCGTCTCTTGCCAGTCTTTGTTTATTCTGCAGCTCCTGTTTCGAGTTACAAATATGAGCAACCGAACCAGTATCAAATACCCAGGCACTACTACGATTACTAGTAAGATACACATCTATAACACATATATCAAATATACCTTTCTTCTTGATGTTGCCGTTCTTCAGACCCGCCAGGTACTTGGGGCAGTTACGCTTCCAGTGACCAGCACCCTTGTAGTAGAAACACTCAGTTTCAGGCTTAGGACCAGCCTTGGGCTTCTTAGCAGGTGCGGCAGCTTTCTTGCCGTCCTTCTTGAAGTTGCCCTTGTTCTTAGGCTTGCCCCGTCTCTTGAAATTGGTGGTCTTATTGACCATCAACACTTGGTGCTCCTTCTTGATCTCCACTTCAGCAGTTTTCAGCATGGACGACAGTTCAGACAACGTCTTGTTCATGTAGTGCATGTTGTAGTTCATCACAAAGTTCTTGTAACTTGGTGGCAGTGATTGAAGGAGACGGTGAATCCCCAATTCATTAGGAATCGATATTCCCAACTCTTGGAGCTTCTTTGCGTACCCAGACATGGTGAGCACGTGCTCGCTAACGGAGCTTCCTTCTTCCATCTTACAGTTAAAGAATTTTTCGGAGGCCTCATAGCTCTCCATGGCCGCGCGAGTCTAAAAAATTAGCCTGAGCTCCTTAATGATCTCGAACGGGTCGTGGTGCTCAAAACGCTTCTGGAGCTCCGATTCTAAACCGTAGAGGATGGCACACTGAACTGTGGAGTAATGATTTTTTCGAGTGGCGAAAACATTCTTTTCGTAATCGGTGGCATTATCTGCAGGTGGGTCACCTAGCGGTGCATCGAGCACATAGGTCAACTGACCAGCCCTGAGGACGATCTTCAGTCCACGGAACCAGTCCGTGAAATTGCTTCCATTGTTCTTAAGCTTTTCTTTCTCTAGGAACGCATTGAAATTGATGGAGGGGGTCGCCATAATCTATAACAATTTGCAAGTAGTTTAGACTAAGTTTATGACAAATTGAGTTCAAATTTAATTCTTAAACTAACTAGGTGAACTCCCACTCAAAAAAACATCCCTCACATTGTCTTAGTGATTAAACGAACCAAGTCCACTACACCAAGTCCGATCTTCACGAGAGAAGATGTAGTTTCATCGGCGAACAATCTTCATGTTCATCATATCATTTATATGACTCATGCTCTAACTTTCGGTATTCCGTGTTCTGAGACCATGTCTGTACATGCTAGGCTCGTCAAGATAACCTTAGTTTCCGCATGTGCAAATCTGGCTTGCACCCGTTGTATGCACACGTAGAATCTATCACATCCGATCATCACGAGATGCTTCGAAACGACGAGTCTTAGCAACGGTGCCAACTAAGGGTGAACACTTTATTACTTGATATTTAGTGAGAGGAATCATCTTATAATGCTACCGTCGCGATCTAAGCAATACAAGATGCATAAAGGATTAACATCACAGGCAATTCATAATTAGTGTGATATGATATGGCCCTTTCTTCTTGCGCCTTTGATCTCCATCTCCAAAGCACGAACATGATCTCCATCATCACCAGCATTGCGTCAAGGTTAGTGGCGCCGCTTCATGGTTGTCCATCATCACCAGCAACTATTACAACTACTTGGAATAAAGCTATTACAAGATGAATAGACACGCAGGTCTTAACAGAATTAAAGACAACCATTAGGCTCCTGCCGGTTGCCATATTACAACAAGGATCATTGCATACATCAAATACAATCACAATCACATGATGGCCATATCACATCACAAAACCCCTGCAAAAACAAGTTAGACCCCTCTAATTTTCTTTGCAAGTTTTACGTGGTTTGGGGCTTTCGCATAAGACCGATCTTACCTACGAACAAGGACCACAACGTTGATACTAGAGTTGTCAGATGCTCATTGTAAATTGAATCTTAACTATGGTGGGAGAGACAGACACCCGCAAAGCCACTTGTGCAAAGCAAGTTGCACGTCAAGCGTGGAGCAAGTCTCATGTACGATGACATGTAATGTTAGCCCGAGCCGCTTCATCCCACCATGCCGCAAGATGCAAAGTACACGCTAAGACACCGACAACAAAAGCATCAACGCCCACAAAAACATTGTGTTCTACTCCTGCAACAGATCTACGCATAGATACGGCTCTGATACCACTGATGGGTTCGTAGCATGGAAAACAAAAAAATTCTACCGCAAGAACAAACAAAACCCAGATCTAATCTAGATAAAAGCCAAGATCTAATATATTAGACATGTGCAACGAGATAGATAGGAACTAACCCTCGTAGATCCAAAAGCGTTAACGAGATTAGATCTCGTGGTTAATGTAGTCGATCACTTGCCGATCTCAAGATCGTGTGGACGATCCTTCCGGCGTCGCGTTCCGGCAGCGCTTCCGCAGTCGGTCAAGTGGACGATCCTTCCGGCGCCGCATTTCGGCAGCGCTTCCGCAGTCGGTCACACGTGCGGAGTCAAAGCAGACCTTCCTCTCCTCGTTCCAGCGAGCAGCGGAGGTAGTAGATCTTCTCCACGGAATCCCAGCAGCACGACGGCGTGGTGGTGGTGGTGGAGGAGAGAATTCTGCAGGGCTTCGCCTATGCCTCTGCAGAAGAAAGGAGGAGGAGAGAGGCGGCGGAGATTGGAGTTATGGGAGCAGGGTTGGAGGGGGCGCCCCTGCCCTTCTATTTAAGGGGGGAGGGCGCCTTGGGGAGGGGGGAGGAGTCCTCCTCCCCCACGACTCCTAGTCTTGACCCACTAGGACTCCTTTGATCCCTTCGTTGGTTTTCAAGCAAACTCCAAGAAACCTTCCAGAACCTTCCGGAACATTCCGAAACCTTCTAGAACCCTCATACAAATACTCCGGAACATTTCCTAACTCAGAAAATGATCCCCAATATATGAATCTTATTCTCCGGACAATTCTGGATCTCCTCGTGATGTCCCGGATCCATTCCGAGACTCCGAACAACATTCGATCTCCAACGCATATTCCATATCTACTTAAAACAACTTCGAACCTTAAGTGTGTCACCCTACGGTTCGTGGAATATGTAGACATGATAGAGACACATCTCCTATCAATAACCATCAGCGGGACCTGGAGATCCATAATGGCTCCCACATACTCAACGATGACTTCGTGATCGATCGAACCATTTACATACGAAACCAATTCCCTTTGTCACGCGGTACTATACTTATCCGAGGTTTGATCGTCAGCATCTCCATACCTAGTTCTACCTCGTTACTGATAAGTACTCTTTACTCGTTCCATGATATGTCATCCCTTGTGACCCAGTCACATGCTTGCAAGCTAACTAGATGACATTCCACCGAGAGGGCCCAGAGCATATCTATCCGTCATATGGATGGACAAATCCCAATCTTGGTCCATGCGCTTCAACACATACTTTCAGAATACCCAATGACACCTTTATGACCACCCAGTTACGAAGCGGTGTTTGATGTCATCAAAGTACCCATCCGGTGATGGTGATTAACATAACCTCATGGTCGAAGGATTAGGTTACTATGCATTTAAAAGCTTATAGCAATACGAACTTAATGACTTGATCTTATGCTACGCTTACTATGGGTGTGTGTCCATCACATCATTCTCCTAATGATATAACCTTGTTATTAATCACATCCTAATGTCCATGATCAGGAAACCATGATCATCAATTAATCAACAAGCTAGTTCAACAAGAGGCTTACTAGGGACTCTCACATGTTTACAAAACACACATGTATTAGTGTATCCTAATAATACAATTATAGCATGGGATGTAAACATTCATCATAAACACAAAGATATAATAATAATCACTTTTATTATTGCCTCTTGGGCATATCTCCAACAGCTCCAAGAAAAACACAACTGTGCATGAAACAATAAAAATGAAGCGTTTGGAAGAAACCTGGGATTTTTATTGATGTAGAAGGGGATGCCTTGGGCATCCCCAAGCTTTGACGCTTGTACTTCTTGGATATTTCTTCGGGTGACACGCGTGGCATCCCCAAGCTTGAGTTTTAGTCCTGTCTTCATCTCATTACTTATTCCTGCGATACAATTGAAATTTTTCCTTCATACTAAACTTCACACAATCTTTATTAGCAACATTAGTGCACTCAAGATAAATAAGTCTTAAGGTTCTGTTCTAACACCAAATAAACTTCCATTAGAACACTAGCTACTGTATCACTTCCCTCAAAAAGCTCAATTCCCCAAAAGAACTCAAAAAGGAACCCACAAGAAGCAAATGCAGAAAATGGCAGAAATCTGTCAAAACAGACAAGCAGGTAAAGACGAATTTTTTCGAAGACCTTCTGTTTCTCAAATCAAAAAGTGTTGAACTAACGAAAGTTAGATAACAACCTGGGGCAGAAGAAAAAAAAAGTTACATATCAATCCGACATACAGAGCTCTCTCACGAATTTTTACGGTGAAGCACAAAAATCTTTTTCGGGACAGCAACTTTCCCAATCATTACTTCTCTCTTATTAGAGGTTACTCTTGGCACAAAAAACAAATAAAAAGGATAAGGAGAGGTTATTACAGAGTTAACAACTTCCAAGACTCATATAAAACTTTTGGGTTATCTCCCAATAAGTACTTTTCTTTAACGCCTTTAAGTTAGGCATAAGAAGCAAGAAAAAGAATCAAGTGTTCTCAAATGAAGAAGCATTAAGACCAAATTTTGTTTTCATAGGAGAAGCAAAAGAAATCTTTTCTCTCTTTTTAGGGAAGTGTTCTATACCTTTCTTGAGTGGGATTTGATATTTAATGGTGCCTTCTTTCATATCAATGATGGCACCAATAGTTCTAAGAAAAGGTCTTCCCAAAGTAATAGGACAAGAAGCATTGCATTCAACATCCAAAACATAGAAATCGATGGGCACATAGGAATCGTTAACCATAATAAGAACATCATTAAGACTCCCCATGAGTTTCTTTTTAGCATTATCATCAAGTGGGACATTCAAATAACAATCTTCAAGTGGAGGCAAATCAAGCATATCATAAATCCTTTTAGGCATAATAGAAACACTACTATCAAGATCACACAAAGCTTTGAAATCAAAGTCATTCACTTTCATATTAATGATGGGTTCCCAACCATCTTCTTGTTTTATAGGAATAGAAGCTTTATGTTTCATCTTTTCTTCTTTAATCTTTATGGGAGCATCAGTAATGTGTTTTGTAAAGGCCATGTTCATAGCACTAGCATTAGGACTTTTAGCAAGCTTTTGTAGGAACTTAATAACTTCAAAGATATTGCAACCATCAAGATCAAAATCAAATTTATCATCTAAAGTAGTAGAACTATTACTAGCCTCAACACTAGTGGTGGTAATAGTAGAAACACTAATGTTTCTAGCAATTTCATCTTCTCTTTCCCACTTAGCATGTAATTCAGCTAATAGTCTAACATTTTCATCAATTCTTACTTGTATGGCATTAGTAGCTGCAAAGGGATTCTCATTAATTTCAGGTTTAGCAGCCATTTTATTAATCAATGAAGATTGAGCTTCAGACAAATATGATATATTTCTTTTAGCATTAGAGAGTTTCAATTGTAAACTAGGAATTTCCCTATTTAGACTCTCAAGTTGATGGCTAATGTTCTTCAAGATGATAGATTGTTCCTCCATAGTTTTAGTGAATAGTTTATTTTGCTCATATTGCATTTGCATGAAGTTTTCAGTGGCTCTTTCAACTTCTAAAATTCTTCCTTCACTTGGTAATCCAGGTTTACCATTATAGCCATAAGTATTACTAGGAGGGCAGGCCCTATAATTGTTATTACCATAAGCATCGTTGCCAAAATTGTTATTTCTTATGAAGTTCACATCAACTTGCTCTTCTTGAGCAACCAAAGAAGCCAAAGGAACATTATTTGGATCAATATGGGCTTTCCCATTAACAAGCATAGACATAATAATATCAATTTTATCACTCAAGGAGGAGGTTTCCTCAACAGAATTTACCTTCTTACCTTGTGGAGCTCTCTTAGAAAGCCATTCAGAATAATTAACCATCATATTGTCCAGAAGTTTTGTTGTAGCACCCAAAGTGATGGTCATAAAGGTACCTCCAGCAACAGAATCCAATAGGTTCCTTGAAGAATAGTTCAATCCTGCATAAAAAGTTTGGATGATCATCCAAGCAGTCAGTCCATGAGTGGGACAATTCTTTACCAAAGATTTCATTCTTTCCTAAGCTTGAGCAACATGCTCATTATCAAGTTGTTTAAACTTCATTATTTCACTTCTCATGGATATAATCTTAGCAGGAGGATAGTATTTTCCAATAAAAGCATCTTTGCATTTAGTCCAAGAATCAATAATATTCCTAGTTAAGGAATTCAACCATTCTTTAGCTTTTCCTCTAAAAGAGAAAGGAAACAATTTCAGCTTAATAATATCACCATCTACATCCCTATGCTTTTGCATCTCACAAAGTTCAACAAAGTTATTTAGATGGGAAGCAGCATCTTCATTACCAATACTAGAAAGTTGTTCTCTCATAACAAGATTGAGCAAAGCAGGTTTTATCTCAAAGAAAGTATTTTCAGGCACAGGTGGAGCAATAGGTGTGCTCATAAAATCATTGTTGTTGGTGCTAGTGAAGTCACACAACTTAGTGTTTTCAAGGGTAGTCATTTTTTGGGGTTTTCAAATAAGAAAGCAAACTTGTAAAACTAATTTTGTGTTTTTGAATAACAAAACAAGCAAACAAAGCAAAAAGAAACTAAGCAAAACAAAAACAACAAAGTAAAGAGATTGGTTATGAGGGACTCCCCTTGTGAAGATGTCCTTGACTCCCCGGCAACAGCGCCAGAAAATCGCTTGATGGCTCAATGCACGGCGCCCAGAAAAGTGTTGGTGCGGTGTTGATGTAGAGCTCGTTGGGAACCCCAAGAGGAAGGTATGATGAGCACAGCAGCAAGTTTCCCTCAGTTATGAAACCAAGGTTTAATCGAACCAGTAGGAGCAAGGAAACACCCCAAAGGTGTTACTAGCTGAGCTTTGGCAGGGCGCACTACCGTGCTAGTAGCAACGTGGAGACCTGCACAACACAACCACAAAACTTTGTCCCCAACTTGCGATGAGGTTGTCAATCTCACCGTGTTTTGCAGAAAACAAAGGATTAAACGTATCGAATGGAAAGAAGTAAAAGTTTGCAGAAAGTAAACACAAAGTAGTAAACAGTTTATAGATTGTATGTAAAAGAAAAGGACCGGGATCCATAATTCACTAGAGGTGGCTCTCCTTAAGATAGATAACAGGGTGAACAAATTACAGCGGGGCAATTGACAAACACCGAGAAAGCAATACATGCATATACTAATCATCTTGACTCCTTTGAGACTTGATTCGGCATTACAACATTATACATAGACCGCAATCCAACTGCATCTATGACTAATAATCCACCTTCAGGTTATCATCCGAACCCCCTCCAGTATTAAGTTGCAAGCAACAGATTATTGCTTTACGAACTGCGTGTAAAGTAAACAATACGATTGTTCTATCAACAAAGGATTGTTGTTTTCTCCCTAGTAGCAACAGCACATCTAGTACCTTAGAGATTTCTGTCACTTCCCCAAATTACCAGAGGCATGAACCCACTATCGAGCATAAATACTAACTCTTGGAGTTGCTAGCATCTACTTGGCCAAGATAGCTACTAACAACGGAAAGCATGCAAGATCACAAATAACAAAGACATGATAGAATCAATAATCAATCTGAAATAGCATCTCAATATCCATCGGATCCACGCAAACACAACATGCAGAATTACAAATAGATGATCTTGATCGTGAACGGAGCTCACAAGATCTAAACATGAAAGCGCAAAGGAGGAGAACCAGCCATCTAGCTACTAGATGGATCCGTAGTCCAAGGATGAACTACTCACGCATCACACCGGAGGCTTGCATGGTGATGAAGAAGGCCTCTAGGGTGAATTCCCCTCTCCGGCAGGGTGCCGGGAAGAGCTTCAGATCCCTCTAGATATAGGGATGGAGATGACGGTGGCTACAGACTCTTTCATGGATTTTTTGATCGGGTACTTAGGGTTTTCGTCCCGAGGGCAATATATAGGCGGAAGGAGAGGCCGAGGGGGTGCTGGGAGCGACCACACCACCCCCGGGCGCGGGCCAGTCCTGGCCGCGCGGCCAGGTGGTGTGGTGGCCCATGGCCCTTCTCCGTCTCGTATTCTGGCACTTGATGACATCCGAAAAAATAGGCACTTTGGCTTTTGTGCCGTCCAATTCCGAGAATATTCATTTTCTGACTTTCCTGGAACCAAAAACAGCAGAAAACAGGCAGCTAGCACTGTGGCTCTTGTTAATAGGTTAGTCCAAGAAATCATACGAAAAGTACTCCAAAGTTGGAACAAAACATAAGAAAGTGGATAAAACCAAGCATGGAACATCAAAAATTATAGATACATTTGCAATGTATCAATGCACCATCATAAACTTGATCAAAGTATTTGTAAAACATTGATAGCTGGGATCATAGTACTTCAATCATAACAAGAAAGACAAAGTTCTAACAATAAGACAAAGCAACTAAGTTGCAACATGATAAGGCACAAACAAAAGATTCATGAATAACAATGCTTTGCAAGACGTTTGTTTGTTTCACATAAAGAAAACATAGCATAGTGGCATTCAGCTTGTCCCTCAGAGAGTAGCAAATATAAATGCATAGGACACCTTCAAAGTTCATAAGAGTGACTAGATACAAATAGTTTAAAACAAGCAATATCAAAGCTATGCATCAATCAACAAGTCTTGGGACAATGCACATAGAACTAAGAATGGCCACTATGCTCTCAAAGTAGGTGCATAAAGATAGAAGGTGGAGACTCAATATAAAAGTGGAAGAAAGGCCTTCATAGAAGGAAGCATGGATTCAAGTTTCATAAAGAGCTTCCAAAAATTATGGTACTTATTAGCTTTCATCTCTCATTGCCCCTATCATAAGCATCTTGAAGTGATTAAGGTTAAAGTGAACAAACTATGGTGTATATGCTTGACGAAATATAAGTTGGAAATCGCATGTCCCTTGAATACGAGAGCCACTCCTCATTCTACTCAAGTTTAGTTATCGGTAAGTTCTTGTCATAGTAAGTACATGTGTATCATAGAGAACCGCCAACGGGGTACCCCTTGCCCGATGATACGAAAGATTCCCCATATCAAAATGACAAGGCAACCAGACAACGAGCATCTCAGCAATCTTCTTATTTACCATGGGAAAATGGTGCTTTTTCTCTCTTTCCTCTTTTCTCATATCTCTTTTTTATTTCTTTTTCTCTTTTTCTCAATATCTATCTCTTTTTTCTAAGAAGAACGCTTCATAGACAGCTCATTATGGTTACGCTGCAGGTTTCCACCATGACAACATGGATTAGACCAGCGGCCCAGGCGTTTCTCTAACACATATACATAACTCCATGGACTTAAAAGCTCCCCTTTCATTTCACACCGACGACATCCATAGACAAAAGAGCATGATATCAACTAGGTACAAAGTACAAGTGCAATGTTGAAAGTGTTCCCCATGACAGCATGGTTCTGCTAATCCCCAACATATAAGTGCAAGCATATACAACATAGACGACACAATGGTTCAAGTTTATTAAGGGCAAGAAAAGTAAAGTGTGCCATCAAGTTCGTGAGAGCTTTAATCACTAGTTTTCTCATAACAAGTTTAATTCGGAAGGTAGATAAAAACATGAATATGCTTGGAATAGCAAATGCTAATAGGTAGGTATGGTGGACTCTTTGGGATAACTTGGTTTTATTTGGAGTTGGATGCATGAATGGAACTCATACTTGGTTATGGGGAGCGACCAACTAAGAGAGCAATAATGGCCATAATCATGCAGAGCGACAAAACATCATTGATCAAAGCATAAAGTGATACTACAAGTTGACAACTAAAAGATCATAAAGGCTATGGTGACTTGGGATAGTCATAACATGGTGTGAGCATGCGCCAAGTCAACCCAAATAAAGCATCAAAGGAGAATACCACAATACTATGCTTTAATATGCTAAAACAACGCATGATTCTTCAAAGGCACATTAAGAAATCTCAATTGTTTATAACATGTCATGCTACATCAAAGAATACTAAGCCTAAAGCCAAAACAATATCAAGCATGGCATGACAAAGCATAAGCCACAGTAAAAAACAAGCTCTCTTTAACACGTAGCACATTAAGCAATCTCAATTGTTTATAACATGTCATGCTACATCAAAGAATACTAAGCCTAAAGCCAAAAAAATATCAAGCATGGCATGACAAAGCATAAGCCACAGTCAAAAACAAGCTCTCTTTACCACGTAAGCATAAACTTTTCCTACTCTTTTCCAATCCAAACCAAACCATTTGAAAACCAATGCATGAAAGAGGGGGTCCAACCAATTTATTCAGCAAACTAAGAAAACAAAGCAAACGAAAAACCTAAATGAAAATGAAAGAGAAGACGCTCCAAGAACAACACAACTGTGCATGAAACAATAAAAATAAAGCGTTTGGAAGAAACCTGGGATTTTTATTGATGAAGAAGGGGATGCCTTGGGCATCCCCAAGCTTTGACGCTTGTACTTCTTGGATATTTCTTGGGGTGACACGCGTGGCATCCCCAAGCTTGAGCTTTAGTCCATCCTTCATCTCATTACTCATTCCTTTCATACACCTAAATTTTTTCCTTCATACAATCTTTATTAGCAACATTAGTGCACTCAAGATAATAAGTCTTTAGGTTAAGTTCCAACACCAATAAAACTTCCAATAAAACACAAGATACTGTAGCACTCAATTCCCCAAAAGAACTAAAAAAGTAACTAACAAGAAGCAAATGCAAATAATGGCAGAAATCTGTCAAAACAGAGGCATAAATCTGTCAAAACAGACCAGCGGGTAAAGAAGAATTTTTTCTAAGACCTTCTGTTGCTCAAATCAAAAAGTGTTGAACTAACGAAAGTAAGATAACAACCTGGGTCAGAAGCACAAAAATTTACGCCTCAAAAGGACATACAGAGATTTTACACGAATTTTTACGGTGAAGCACAGAAAACTGTTTCGGGACAGCAACTTTCCCAATCATTACTTCTCTCTCATTAGAGGCTACTCTTGGCACAAAAAGCAAATAAAAAGGATAAGGAGCGGTTATTACGGAAGTAATAACTTCCAAGACTCATCTAAAACTTTTGGGTTATCTCCCAATAAGTACTTTTCTTTAATGCCTTTAAGTTAGGCATGATAGTTTGAGAAGATGTTCACATAAGAAATATGAATTGAAGTAAAAGAGAGCATCAAGAAGCAAATTCAAAGCACATTTAAGTCTAACCCACTTCCTATGCATAGGAATCTTGTAAATAAATAAGTCATGAAAGCACAAAGCAACAATCATAGTAAAGCAAAACAAATGCAACTTCAAGACTTTCAACATAAAGAGGGGAAACCTAATATTATTAAGATGCATAAAACCATGTTTCCCTCTCTCATAATAAAGTAGCATCATGAATAAAATTAACAATATAACTATCACATAAAACATTCTTATCATGAGCCACGTGCATAAAAGAATTAATACTCCCCCTATAAGCATAGTCATTCTTATAAATCATAGTAGGATTAAATTCAACAAAATAGCTATCATGATTATTCTCATCACCATAATCATCAAATATAGGAGGCATATTGTAGTCATAATTAATTTCCTCCTCAATAGTAGGTGGACTAAAAATATCATACTCATCAGTGTAATCATCATATGTTGGAGGTTTGGTATCATCATAAGCAATAGAATAGCTATCTTCCAAAGCTGGGGAACTAAAAAGATCATTTTCATAAAAACTAGCTTCCCCAAGCTTAGACTTTTCCATAGCATTAGCAATAATGGTCTCCAAAGAATTCATACTAACAACATTGCTATTAGCATGCAAATAAAGTTCCATAGTTTTTTAATTTTCTCTTCAAACACTTCATGTCCTAACTCAAGATAAATACTATAAAGCTCTCTAATTTTGTTGTTGTTTTCCATTAAGCCTAACTAGTGAAAACAAGAAACAAAAAGACAAAATTGCAGAATCTAAAGGAAATAACTTCGAGCACTCACACCAGAGGATGTGAGTACCTTTTACCTTACCTCCCCGGCAACGACGCCAGAAAATAGCTTGATGTCTACGCACTTCTATTCTTGTAGACAGTTGTTGGGCCTCCAAGTGCAGAGGTTTGTAGAACAGCAGCAAGTTTTCCCTTAAGTGGATCACCCAAGGTTTATCGAACTCAGGGAGGAAGTGGTCAAAGGTATCCCCTCTCAAGCAACCCTGCAATCAAGATACAAGAAGTCTCTTGTGTCCCCAACACACCCAATACACTTGTCAGGTGTATAGGTGCACTAGTTCGACAAAGAGATAGTGAAATACAAGTGGTATGGATAATTATAAGTGGTAACGGTGCCAGAAAATAGCTTTGATGGCACGTGGAAGAGACTAAAGGCAAACTGAAATAAAGATGGAAGCAAGCAAACATGTAACAGATCTAGTAGCAAACGGTGTTCCAATGCTTAGAAACAAGGCCTAGGGATCATACTTTCACTAGTGAACACTATCATATAAATATCTTCTTCTTTATGATACTACGCTCCGGTTGGACACTCTCCGGTTGGACACTCTAATCGTTGGTAGGGCTATAACAGCACACCTCAAAGTTCATCTTTCCCATCTAGATAACCCCACACTGTCACCTTGAGTACTAGATGGTTCCAAAAACACCACAATTTCATAAAGACATCCAACTCCAAATATAACTCATAACAAGTATTTGTAATCTCTAGCCTAAGTGCCACCATGGTGTGCACACTGTCAACTTCACACACATGGGGAGAGCAAAGATCTATTAAAGCACTTGAGTAGCAAGGTAGATCTATAGATTACAAGCTCATGATCTCAATAAGATCATGCATAGAGAGAGATGAACACATAGCTACCGGTAGAACCCTTAGCATCGAGAGAGAACTACTCCCTCCTCATCATGGGAATCAGCAATGGTGATGGAGATGGTGGTGGAGATCGATGGAGATGGCTCCGGGGGCACTTCCCTATCCCGGGAGGGTGTCGGAACAGAGACTTTCTGTCCCCCGAATCTCCCCTTCGGTGGCGGTGGCGCTGTGGAACTTTTTGTGGCTAGAGGCTTGACTATTTAGGGTTTTTCCATCGGGGGGCATCTAATAGGCGAAGAGGCAAGGTCGGTGGGCGGCCAGGGGGCCCACACCATGCCCTGGCGTAGCCAGGGGGACCCGCGCCTAGGGGTGGTGTGGCCACCCTGTGGCCCCTCTCCGTCTCTCCTTCTGGCTCCGTGAGTCTTCCGGGAAAATAACAACTTTGGCTTTTGTCTGGTCCAATTCCAAGAATATTCATTTTCTGACTTTCCTGGAACCAAAAACAGCAGAAAACAGGCAACTGGTACTGCGGCATCTTGTTAATAGGTTAGTCCAAGAAATCATATGAAAAGTACTCCAAAGTATGGAAAAAACATAAGAAAGTAGATAAAACCAAGCATGGAACATCAAAAATTATGGATACGTTAGCAACGTATCACATAGCTTTTCAGAATAAAAGCAACCTTTAAAGAAATGTTTATAAAAACCTGCATAGCCTACGACCTCTGGTTTGTGGCTGTAACTAGTGCATCAAATAGTTCTCTTTAATGAACTTAATGAGTACGGTCGTACTCTACCGTACCTTGGTAACCCTTGCTAGATCTCAGAGCAATCAATGACGTCTTCCAGAGGTGGACTACTTTGAAGAGTTGAAGATATCCAATGGGGATCAACAAAGTTGACGCCTACAATAGGAGCACTAGAAGAGAAGCTGGAGAGTAGTGTATAGATAAATCCCTAGATAATAGAACCTACTTCTGTAGAGCATTGCTTTAACATCAATCGCAAGCCATATATATATTAATAGTTGTATTAGTTCTAGAATAGACTTCAAGTTGCTATTTCTGGATTACTTATGTATCGTGTTTCCCTGACAATTTAGAGGAAGTTCTCTAGATCTTTTGTAAAGATTTGAGTTGTAACCTATAATTATGTCTTGGACCCGCGATGTTTCTGTTGTATCAGATGTAATACTAGTGGAACAATGTCTCACTTGTGTTATGTCAACGTCTTTAGCGTACTACATCATGCAGTGGTATGCTGGGTCACCGCACCGATCCCATCGGACCTAGGGCCAGAATGGTCTAGTCGACCTGAAAAGTGTCGGTTTTCATCGAAAACAGCATACTAATCAAATTTGCGGTGGGCGCCGGAATTTCTGGCCCTAGTTCCCGTGCGACCGAAATTCCACCGGAACCAAAATAGGGCAGATGAAAACGGCGATAGATTTTGCGTTCAGACTTGGATTTAGCAAACTCGGGCTTTTTGAAAATCTAAGAACAAGCTCTATACAGTACAGACTATAAACCCAAGAAAGAGCAACATGCAAATTACCAGATATGGAGATGTATGAAGCCTCCCTAAAGAAGAACCGGTAAAACCTCCAAACTCGAGAGATGCATACAAATTCTGGTTTTGATGAACTTGGTCTTTTGAAGATCTAGCAACAAGTTCAAGAACCTCACACAGAGAAAAACCAAGAAGTAATAACCTAGGGAGATGCAAAGTATTCAAAGGATTGAGTTCCCTAAGACGGTGTGATAAAGTTACTCAACCAAAAGCCCCTCTTGATAGTGCGGCTATCTATCCTATAACCCATGCTCCCAAAAACCACCTTGAGACCGGTAAAAGGAAAACCTAGCAAGGACATACATTTTTCTTATGCATCCCGCTTGATCTTGATGATAACGCTTCAAGCTTCATTCAAGCCAGAATGCCTCAATTGATCATTGTTGCTTCGTGGAGACTCATAATTTTCTCCCACATACACCACTATGGGATAGCTTCATTAGGTCACATCTTCCCGTGTTCATTATCACCAAATGTATGGCAAGATTTAAGTATATGTTCTTCTTGAGATACTTATACTGAACTTGCAGTTCTTAACCTTGATGACCATCACCACTCGATGTCATCCTCTCATGGGCTATATGAAATCTTTACTTTTGATACATGCCCATGGAAAGATATCTAATCCACATAGATAACATAAAGGCACATATATAATGGGTTAGTTCATGGAGCATAATTGATAAAGCTTACCAAACCACAAGATTCTATGTGGTATATTCTTTATGCTTCATGTGTTGACCAACTTGAATCCAATTTTTACTCTTTGTATTGGGCAACCATGCATCTTATCATGCTCTATCTTAATATCTCGAGGTACATGAATAATTTTCATTTGATTACAGACTCTAAATCTTAGTCAACCATAGCTCAACTTATGAGGCTATCATGACTTGGAGCCATATCTTGAATTCTTATATTGAGATAAAACTCTCAAGATCTTGATCATATCATATTCTTCTTTTCAAATCGATGATCTTGATGCCAATACTCAAGGTATATCTTTATCTTTATGGCATCCATACTCGAATCTAACACATGGATTACAAACATGACCTATTTAATGTTCCTACATATAAAATTCAATGAAAACATTAGACTATAGGGATTGTCATTAATTATCAAAACCATACATAGAGACAATTATCCTTACACACCCACCATAAAAAATCCTATGATTATTTTTAATTGCTCCAATTGGTTTGTCGAAAGTGTCATCAAAACTCAAATAGATCCCGAAATGTCTGAGAAAAGGTTAAATATCCTAAAATTCTAGATTTATCTTCAAAAAAATATCTTAAAAATGTTTAAATAAGATGCACTTAATGTTAAACTAATTGTAACCCAAATAAGCATGCTCGTATCTACATAAATTGATGGTATATGCATCAGGCAGATAAAGCTATAACTAGCGTTTACTGTACCTTGAGGTCATGAGCCAAACAAAACCTGTGAGTTTACTTTCCAATAGTGATCTATTAGGTTATCAGAAGTGTATTAGAAATTTGGATGGATTACCAATTATCGCAAAAAAGGTTAAACCTCAAAAAATCAAGGGTTCCTAAATGATCAATGATCTACAAAAAAGTTTCAACCCATCATTAGAAGACCTATAACCTAGCTTCAAAATGACGACAAGTTTATAGAACTCATCAAGATAGATATTTAGAAATGTACAAACCAACTTCCATGATCATATATCCGAGCATCCAAAAGTTTAGGGGAAATTCAAATGACATAAAGTTTTACAAGCTAGATAAAAGAATATTCAATCAAAGTTCTGAAAACCAATGTAGGAATTTAAAAAGTACAAGACACTGGCTTCTAGAATATTAGAGTCCAAGTTAAGAATTGTCGCAAAGACACATGTAAAAGGTCTTGAAGTTTTATGTTCTCCCAAAGTATACATACCTCTTATTCTTATCTCTAAAGAACTATCATGTCATGTTAATTTATTTGAAAGTATTTAAGAAATTGAAACAACTAAACAAACGACAACAAGAAGATGCTTATAAAAGAAAAATTCACGTTAGGTTGCCACGAAGCTAAAGTCTCTAAATTCTTCTTTTCCATCTTGGAAATCTTCGTGTGGAAAATGTAGACATTATTCTATGTTTGGTGATGAAACTGCATAAAACAACCCATAAAACCAGACTAGCCTCACATGGTTTAAAGGCGATAGAGACACCCACATCAAAAGATGGGACCCTAACTAAGATTGTTGATCATAGATTTTCTAGGGATGCAATCCTCAAAATATAGCCTGCAAAATTGCTGCTCCATCCCTGAGCTACCGAGGTCGAAAACAAAATCACGAAGAGAGATATTAGTTGCTTCCATAGAGTAACTTCCTTGGTAACACCATGCAACACGAAGGCTGAACAATGGTTATCCTACATCTCAATCCCTTAGCGGGTGATCAAGTTGAGAGGAATCGGTGGAGTTTGAAATAGTGAATTATTGTCCCAGGGTCCATCTGACTTGACGTACAAAGTTTGAATGTTCCACAATGATATGAACAAGTTAAAACTGAACAAGTTAAAACTTTTCAAGTTTCAATCCCGACAAAAGCAAACATTATCATATTGCCTATTTAAGTTAAATTAAAAGTTCGGTCCAAATAGACCCATACCCAACACATTTGCAAGGTATTAGAGAAGATACCAATATATTATAACATAGACTATACAAATAAAGAAGTTCTCACGTAGTCTCTCTGTTTCAAAATATAAGATATTTTAGCTTTATGAAAAAAGTGTATCTAGTCACTTTTTAATATGCAGGTTCACTCTAAACTTGGATGAATCTACATACGAAGGCCTTGTTTACTTCTCTCGTATTTTTATCCACTAGAGTTTTGGGGATATGAGGGAATTTGATGTTCACCCAATCCCCACAAATACTCTTTCCCAAAAAATACTCTACCATGTAGGTGAGTTTTAATCTAGACAAAAGTAAGAAGGATTTGCGTGGATATTTCGGGATTTGCGGGGATTATCCCGGCCAAACCCAGAGTAGTAAACGGACTAGGGGAATTGGAATAATCCCCCCTCTTCCCCGCAAATACACTAGTGAATACGAGAAAAGTAAACAAGGCCTAAAAGAGGTCAAGATACACTTCATTCACAATGCTAAAACCTCTTATATTTTGGAACGGAGGGAGTATATCGGAAATTCGTTTTTGGCTCTCGCGTCAAATGCTCCCGTGTGGCGGACCAACCCGCCCGCTGCAGATGGCAGCCTCGCGAGTATATCGCACTGTATTTTTTCCTGTATCCTGTTTATTGAACAGTGCCTTGACCTGGCCCACGTGCAACAGCCTGGAGAACAAATGTATTCCCGCCGTTCAGAAATATAAGACGTTTTAACTTTGTGCAATGAATGTATATAGACATCTTTTAGTGCATAGGTTTATTTTAAACCTCTACGAAACTATATACTAAAAGATATCTAAATACATTTGATTCATAAAATTAAACGTATTATATTTCATATTTCTGAACGGAGGAGTACAATCCAAACCCGCTCCGTCTCAGGTGAAGCGGAACAGATGGAGGCCCGCACTACCTGGACCAACGAGTTTATGCCGTATCTGAAGCATGGACAGAAATAATCCTTTAGAAGCCCAAATTACATTTCAGCAATGCATCGATGAAAACGTTTTGCCTCAACATTCCCACATCATAATTACTCGCTGCGTCCTAAAATAAGTCACTTATGTTTTTCTAGACTCATATTTATCTATATACAAAAACATGTCTAGATACAACTAAATCTAGACAAAACCAAGTCATTTATTTTAAAATAGAGGGAGTACATATTTTCAGATGGTTGAAGGCATAGGGTATTTCAGTTTGTATTCTTTTCGTAAGTCATGTAACATAGAGGGGCGAATGGGGCGACGAAGGCGCTTCACGCTCGTGCCCGGAGCCCTGTCGCCGACCCTATCCTCGCCGGTGACGAACTCTGGTTCTCGCTTCCATTGTCTTGGTTCTGAGTCTGGCTCTGATGGTGAGGATGCGCGGGCGGCTCGTGAGGCCCTTGAGGTCCTGGAGGACTCAGATGGGAATCTCGGGTGGACTAACGTGTCGTGGCGGCGGAGGCAGACCCATGAGGAGCTCCGGCAACAATTTTGGAAGGACATTGGGTTCCCGACACCGGCCTCGCGGTTTCGGGAGAACACCTCGGCGGGGTCTGCATCTCCGGCTAGGACACCGCCGCCGGTGGCCGATGTGGTCGTGGGAAGGAGGGACTCATCTTCGCCGTTGGTGCTGCGTCGTGGTCTGGTGGCATCGCCGGGATCGCGGGTGAAGTCGTGGAGAGGACCCCTCCCTCCACGGAGGAAGTCTGCACCGCCGGTGTTGGGCAGTCTGGTGGAGGCGGCAGCTCAGAGAGCGGAGTCCTCGCAGCGGTTTCCGCAATCTCCACGGACTGCGTGCGGGCCTGACGTCGCGATCCCCAAGGCTGACGTCGCTATGGGCCTGACTTCTGAACCCACGGAGCCAGACCGTACGCTGTTCTACTCCTGGACGGGTATCGCAAGGAGACTCCAAGTCGCGTGGTCGGACGTCGCAGCGGCACGACCCATCCGACCCGACGTGCGCAGACCGACCCGTCTGTGCACCTAATTTGCGTGTCGTTGCGTCGACCCGGACACGGGTGGGTAGAGGGCGTGTCCTCCCCGCGAGCGCTACTGGCCCACCCGCCAGCAACAACTGCGCAGCATTGAGTCGCAAGAAACCACGACACCGATTCAGACGGAACTGGCGCACCAATTCAGATGCGCGGAAGCCTAACCGGCGGCACCGATTCAGACGCAAACGCGGCAGCCTTCGCCATCAATACCGACGAGACGCGTCAGCCTGTGACTGATGGGACGTCGTCTGAGTTCCCGCATTGGCATTGTGGTGAAGGCGCGAGAACCTGCATGCGCTCTACTTAAGCAGGCCCCCGCCACATCGGTGATGCACTCCCATCGCCATCGCCTACCGCGGCGCGGCGTTCCTGGAAGGAGTTCCTAGAATGGGAACACACGGTGCGGCGTCGCAGCGCCTACCGCGGCGAGTTCGATCTGTGGGGGTCCCGCGACCTTCCCACCTCCGAGTCTGACGACGACGTCATCAACCACTCCGATGTCAACCTCGGCGATGACAGCCTCGACACCATCGTCAAGGAGGAGGAGGAGGAGTCAACCTCGTCCGCCACCGTGCACCCCGGAGTACCAGGAGGTCCTGGCGTGGGGCTACGATGAAGACGCATTCCTCGAGTAGGCCATCACGGCCAACGCGAGGAAGGAGGACCGGATGTGGGACGGCTACCAGGAGGCCATCTAGCTCACCGGCCTCGTGGCGCAGGTGAACGCGGGACAGCCGCTGGCACCGGCACCGCCCCCACCGCAGCCGCTACGGGGGTGGGCTGCTCCACCGGCACCTGGATGGTATGCTTCGCTCGCGCCGGCTGAGACGGATGCGTGGTCGGTGTTGCCAGGCCAGGTGATCGACCAGCCCAAGCCTCCCGCACCTGCACCGATGAAAGCTTCGGGGATGCCGCCGCCACACCTCTGGACGCCGCCCGAGTACATCGACCTCGATCCCTAGATGGATGGGGCGGCGCTGGTGCCGGGGAGATCATCATTAGCTAGGGCTAGGGCCAGGTTATTTCCCTTTTTCATGTTTTAAATGTAATATTTTGTATAATTAAGTGCGAACTTTGTCAGTTTACGCGTGAAATGTCTCGGTTTGAAATTCGAAAAAAAAGGTCGTGCCTCCGTTGGCCAGGCGCGGACCGCGACCCCAAAATGACCGCGGCCGGATCCAAACGAACAGAAACAGACCGTTTCGATTGTCCATTTGGGTCGGACCGGTGGAGATGCCCTAATTACCTCTTCATCCATCCGAGAGCTAGCGTATCCATATCTGCAGTACACTTCGTCGTGGCTGCTAGGCCGTCAGCTTCTTGCTCACCGGCAGCGACCACTGCTTCAGTGATGCCCATCACCGATTTGTTGGGATCCACCGACCCAACATGGGTGCACTACCCTTCTCCCATCATTATATCGCCGTTGGCGGCCGCCACAGGTATGCCCTCGTAGATTGCAACTCTGGGGGAGAAGATAGGATGACATTACAACTTTTCATCCCCGCAACAAATAAATGGACTGGAAAGAATTGACGCGAGCAAAAAATCAGTCGCTAACATGCTAACTGGATCCAGCGGGAAGTCCATGGGTTCCTCCTCCGAAATCAGAGCTTTCTCTGGTCTCCAACGACGGCGGGCTCAAGAACTCGATGAGCATGAGTTCTCACTTCCACAACTCCTAGAAGCAAGATTGCTACAACTGAGCTAGAAGCAAAAGTGGTGGGGGGATAATTTTTTGATAACTTCAGATCCCCACCCACTAGCGTTGCAAAGCGGTAACCCGAGAGAACCTGCAAAATTAAAATTTAGTTCAAACTAGATAAATTTTAATAAAAAAATTTAAACTAGACTAACAAATTTTACGAATGAAGCGGGAGGGATCGAGCGCCGCTTAGCAACCCTACCACCTGGCGTCCCTGGCTACCTCAATCAGTTTCATGTACGACAGTCCTGGTAGCCACCACGAATTTGTTCCGCCGGTCCTGGTAGCAGCTTATGACGATCGTTACTGCACGGTGGGCCATGTGTACGACCGTACTGGGACTCAACGATGTATTCACCATTAACTGACGTTCGTATGTCATTGATTTCTAGCAGGTTCAACAATCTTCACGCTGTTTCTCCCGGTCCAGATAACGAGATTATCCTGGGTGCCAAAACTCCACCCCCTACTATCTACTCACGTATATCTATATATCTATCCATTGAGGTGGACTATCTTCTACTATAGCATAATGAAAATATCCATGGAACTATAAATTCATTTCAGGTTTTTCTTGTGACAAACTAAAGTTGATGCCTCGCATTTACGAGGCCAATATGCTAAATATAAGACGTTTTAGCTTTATGAATAAAACGTATCTAAGCTTATTTTAGTGTATAGATTCATAGAGGTTTAGAGTGAATCTAGATTCATAGAGGTTTAGAGTGAATCTATACACTAAAAGACGTCTAGATACATGTATTTCACAACTAAAATGTCTTATCTCTACTAGTCTCTCCGTCCTAAAATTGACTAGATTCAGACGTATCTCATACTAAAACAAGTCTAGATATATACGAGTATAGATAAATCTAAGTCACTTATTTTGGGACTGGAAGACGACGAGATCCCCTCCACGCTAAAAAAAACCTGGAAAAGAAAACGCTCAAAAAACCCGGCTCAGGAACCTCCCGCACCGTCTTGACCTCTCCTCTCCCACGAGCCAACAACTCCTCTCGCACAAGTCAACAATCAATAAGGGAAAAATCCCCAATCAATCGCCTAGCTTGCCGCGCCGCCGACGCTCCGCCCCGGCTCCCGTCCCCCACCTTGCTATCTCCACCGCCCCGCGCGCCGAAGCCGCCCTTCCCCATTCCCCATGTCTCCTGGCGCCTAGCCGCGCTGCCTCCCCATCTGCCAGGGTCAGCTCGATCCATGGCAACTGCCGATGCCGAACGTGGAGCTCTCCGATCGTGGAGGTCGTGCTGGTTACCTCCTTTTCCAATAAAAATCGTCCGAGCGCTCCATTCTCCTATACTGCACGCCAGACGCCCCCCGACACTAGGAGCCCGCCGACGCTCCTTGCTGCGCCTTTGCCGCTTCCCGATCCCCGCCTCGCCGTCTCGACCGTCCCACGTGTCGCGCCGTGCCCGTGGACTGGACTATCGCGTGCTATCTCCTCGCAGTGCACATGCTCCACTACGACGGTGGTTGTGCGGACGCTTACAAGTCCAACTCTTCGACCATTGTGGACGTAAGAGCGTTCTGGCCGGAGCCACTGGAGGAGACGACCGGGGGCGCGCACTCACCGATTCCAACTCCCTCAGCGGCATCAGGTATACGAGCTCTCTGTTATATTTTTTTCAGATACTTCTAGATTTGATTTTCTATGCTTGAACATCACTTTATTACTTGCTCTAATTCCTAATGGTGAGGCGTACTTCTGTCAAGGATTTTACTAATGTCGTTAATATATTCGTTTTGTGCAGAGTCCATGTTGAAAAAATTTGCGTGAGTCGTCTCTACCTGCAAGCTTATAATTGCTTCAGGTAGGCAGTCTACAGATGGATGCTCTACTTCAGATGTATCCATGTTATTCTTTTATGTACCGATATTGTGATATGGATATAGATAATCCTCACTCCATCTCATCAATTTGTTCTACGTGCTGATATCCAACCATCTGAAAAAATACTATGTAGTCAAGCTCTTCTCGTATATAAATACATGAACATCGGTTTGTAGTATTGAGTTTTCAGATGCATTCAAGCTCTGCTCATTGTATTAGATGGTACTAATGGTCCTTTCAAAAAAATCATAGTATGTATCGAATCTTTGTTTGCATAGCATTAGGTTATGTTGTGCTGATAGATCATTAACCTGAAACTTTTTCCATGTCGTGCTATGAACAATTTTATTCCTATAAGTTCAGATGTGACGAAGAGTCAGCAAAAATATTGAAAAAGAGAAAAAATCTCCTTTAAACTAATTGGTCTGCACCTTTTTCTTAGCTTTAAATTAACCTTGAAGTGTAGACAATGTTGTTTGCTACATATTGCTAATTATGCTCTTCCTCTTCAATGTTACAAACGTGTGTGCTGCTGTCACCAAATGGTGACTCTTTGCGTGGCCAAAGAAATTACCTAGAGATTACCCTAAAGTTAATGGGCTATGTACTAACTCTTTAGCTAAGACTAAGAAATTTGATAATTTTATTCTTGAGCATGAAGGATTATTTAGATTTTTATCTGTTGGTACCTTCCCTTAAATCTGAACATATGTATTGATATTGAACCTTTAGACTAAACCAGGGAATGGATGAGCGTGTTCATGTGCATTTGAAATATTGTTCGTCACTTATCCATTTTTTCAAATCAAGGATGTGGCCATATGGGATAATAAACAATTTCCTTATTACCTATACGTCAAGCATACATCTGCCGAGCTCTTCCTGAAAGTTTATTAATAAACAAAAAGTGCAATTAGTTTTTTGGTCCACTATATGTTAAGTTATACTTGGCGTGCTGCCTGATTTCATTGTACCTGGACAACTTGATGTACCACTTATACTTGATGATTCCAGTTGTTGGTTCAGTCATGATAATGCCAGAACACTTCTCCAAAATAAGCTGAATCAAAGTAGGCATATGTCCTCGTCACCAGAATATTCATATGCATTATCTTTACATGTCTGGCAGGACAAAAAAAATTGAGGGTTGTGCATTATCTTTACACTCCCTCTCGCCTTCGGTCGCCTCTCTTGAACCCTCCAACCATAACAGCCGCTGCCGCCTCTAATTTCGCCAAGCCTTTGCTTCTCCCTCTCCCCACACACGCGGAAACGTTTGTATTTTCCCTCATGCTTTTTCTACTTTCTCTTTGATTTGATTGATATTCGTGGTGTGCAGGTGGTTCTGAGACATTGTATCATTGCGCGGAGGCAACTGCAAGGTACACGACGGAATTCTGTTTCCGCAACCTGGTGCTCGGATCCACCTCCTTCTGTTGGTGGTTCAGGAGGTAATAGATAATTGTGTATTCCTTATGTTGATACTGCACTTGGACATAGTTCATAACTGCTGCCAACTTTCTCATAAGCATCCAGGTAGTCAAGGTTAGAATGTTTCTTAAGTGCTGCTCAACAGCAGAAATCATTTCAAGATGTTGCTGAAATCTTGTTTCAAAGATGTTGAAATGAGAGAAAAATGTGAGAGTTGTGTTATTTAAATGCTGCTTGAGGAATTCCTACAACATTATTACAAAAAGGAATAACTTTGTATTCCTTATGTTGATACTGCACTTGGACATAGTTCATAACTGCTGCCAACTTTCTCATAAGCATCCAGGTAGTCAAGGTTAGAATGTTTCTTAAGTGCTGCTCAACAGCAGAAATCATTTCAAGATGTTGCTGAAATCTTGTTTCAAAGATGTTGAAATGAGAGAAAAATGTGAGAGTTGTGTTATTTAAATGCTGCTTGAGGAATTCCTACAACATTATTACAAAAAGGAATAACTGTGACATGCCTAGCTACCCAGTTTATTATTTTCGTAGGCCTACTATCTTCAGATTGGATTAATAGGTGATAGTGACAGTGTAGGCATACCCTTAGTTTTCCTGCTTCCGAGAAAACAGTTATGAGGGTCCAAGATTTTCTTTGTTTTCTAAAGAAGCCCGTGACTTGACCTTGAAATTTTCTGTACTGAAATTGTAGAATGACGACCAATCTGTCCAAGTAGTTGTGAATGCTCATGCTTCCTCCTGATACATATCTCCTATAAAGTAGCTTGCGACATATCTAGGAATGTTCTCTTCTAAAGAATCTTGTGACATCGCCAGGAATTTTCTCCTGGTTCAGAAGAATGGAAAAGGATGAATTGTCCACCACAAGCTGAATCCTGAGAATGTTCACATAATTGTGCATTTAGATTCAGATACTTATTGGGAAACAACAAATAAAATATGTTTTTTAATTGTTGATGTGTAAGAAAGGTAGTTTGGTCTCTGTATTCTCAGTACTAGCTGAGTGTCAGCCCTTTCCTCATTTTTGACGTGTAAGAAAGATAGTTTGGTCTCTGTATACTCATGCTTTTCAACACTGCAATTAGGATTTGGTACAATTAGTCTCCTTTCGGGCACTCTGCTCTAATCTCTTGAGCTTACATGAAAAATATCGTGACTGGGTGTATGTATATATATATGCGCAGCAGTACCTTGATATGTTCTATTTATATGTGCTAACCTGGTTGTGCATCCAAAAAGTTTTTTTTACATGGACATCCAAAGAGTTAATTGAATGTATGCCTGAACTAGGTCGTATTATTTGTCCAAGGAAAAAGCTCTAGGTTTGGCACATGTTTCTATACTGGAATTTTTGTTAAGCTGCAGATGAATGTATGTAGAATAATGGAACACCAAACAGTAGAAGAAAAAGATCATAATTGTCAGCTCACTAGATTTCTTGTACCAGGAGCTCTTATCCTCTCCTAGACATGTGACGGGTTTTCACAGATTCCACAATTTTTTTGGAGAAGTCTTTATTTGTTATCAACTGTTTGTAGGGCTCATTTATTTATCATCTATTTAGCACGTGGTCTGAACTAGACGCACACATGCCATTTGTCTTGAATCTGTGGTTTCCTAAATACACTGTATCATTGCTTTATTGTAATCCCCCCTTACAAATTAGCATACTGGTTCACATACGTTGCTTATACTGTTTCACTCTATAGTGTTTATTCTTCATTTTACTCTCACTAGCATACCCATGACTTTTACTTTAAATTTGAGGTGACTGGTTTAAGAACCATAATGTAGAGAATCAATGTTAGTATATTTTATTATTATGCAGATGGCACCCATTAAACTTAGAAGGAACCGAACTCATGTGGACATCACACAAATCATGACAATGTGCAGCAAGCCTGAAATCTTCTTCACGATGACCTACAACCCAAACTGGCAGGAGTTACAGGATGCGCTGCTTCCGGGCCCACAGGACCGACTTGATCTTGTGGCCGGTGTGTTCAAGGACAAGCTAGAGATGATGAAAGAGATGCTGACCAAGAAGCATATCCTAGACGGTCTAGAGGCACACCTCTGTGTGGTAGAGTTCCAGAAGAGGGGCCTCCCTCATGCCCATTTTATGTTGATGTCGCTGGGCCACATTTGAGTAGCTTTCTTGATTGGCATTTGAAAATGTAATGATTGTTATATATGCATTTGAATTACAACTTGGCTATCTTTTGGATTTGACTTACAACTTGGCTATCCTTTTTGTACACATCAATATTTATGTGCACTTTATGTTTACGTGTGACAAAAAGAAAATTTAAACTCCGCGGCAAAGCTCGAGTATAGCGTGGATCGGTTGGATCGGTTGTGTATATTCTAAAGACGTAGAACTAAGGGTGTATAAACGTAACCCGGGATGTTAGTCCCTAACTGGAGTGCTCTTGTCATAATGGATCTTACGATCTGATGATTTCTTTATGTTTGGAACTAGGTCCAGAATTAGAGAATCTGTTCTTAAAACTTTTAATTTTCAAAGAATCAGGGAATGCCTTCTGAAAACTTAATAGCTGAGAGGTGGGATAGAGATTTTACATGGCATAAACGTTATTCTACAATGTGAACTCTTATATTTAAAATACAAATTTGTATTGAGCATTAAAACTCTTGAGAAAGTGTTAAGTCAATCTTGGGTGCAGTGCACTTGTAGGGCACATGTAGTATGTAACATATACGGGTGAATTATGCTGATATTTACTTCGGCTCGCAGGTGGAAATGCACCCATTGTGAGGAAACATATTTCGAAATGTCAAAAAAATTAAAAAAAATTCCACATATATATTCGAACATTTTATGTTGGTTCACAAGTTTTCGGGACGAAAGAACATTTTACGTGTCGTGTATAGAAAAACAAAAAATGTCACGTGAATAGTCGTATTCCTGTGAAACATTTTGTCTTTTTATACACGACACATAAAATGTTCTTTCATACCGAAAACTTGTGAACCAACATAAATGTTTGAATGCATAATACAGATTTTTTTTTCAATTTTTTTGACATTTCAAAATATGTTTTTTCACAATGGGTGCATTTGCACCTATGAGCCGAAATGCCGCCTCCGTGAATTATGCTGTTACTTTTTATTAATGCCTATATCTAAGTTTATTATTTTGTGGTAGCGCACGGACATTCAACTAGTATTTCTAAAAAAATAGTTTAGTAAAATTTGCTGGTCCTTCCGATTAGTAATAAGTGTCCCTGGCCTGCGCACTCGACGCCGGTAAAGGTCCGCTAGAACTTTTTCCGAAACTAGGAAGCCCAATACAGCCCGCCGAGCACGTGGACTGCCAGTGCCCATTGGCCAACCAGTGGGGAAAAGGTTCAAAGGATCTCTACTCAGACCGTTCCACGACGACCGTGGGGATCGGGATCGGCGGCGATGGCGGCGGTGGCGCGGGAAGGGGAGGCGAGACGGGCGCACGCGGCGATGGTGGGGGCGCAGTTCATCAACGCCGGGTACCACGTCGTCGCGAAGCAGGCGCTCAACGTCGGCGTCAACCGTGTCGTCTTCTGCGTCTTCCGCGACCTCCTCGCCCTCTCCGTCCTCGTCCCGCTCGCCTTCTTCCGCCACCGCGGCTCGCCCGCCCAGGCGCGTCCGCCGCCGGTTACGCGGCGCCTCCTCGTATCCTTCTTCCTCCTCGGGCTCACGGGGTAAGCCAGCCACCCGTTCGCTCGCTCGGCGTCATACAAACTGATCGGTTAGCAATGCCGCTTCTGCGGTTGCAAATTTCGTTCCGTGACGCGTTCGTGTGTTCGTCCTGTAGCATCTTTGGAAACCAGCTGCTCTTCTTGGTTGGCCTTGGCTACACCAATCCCACCTACGCCGCCGCCATTCAACCGTCCGTTCCCGTCTTCACCTTCATCTTGGCCCTCCTCATGGGGTCAGTCTCACTCGCTCCTGAAAATATTCAGTAGTTCACATTTCTCTTTGTTCTCCAGCTTAAGATTTTTGCCTGTTCCAGCACTGAAACGGCACGATTGGGGACACATGAGGGCCGGGCCAAGGTTGGTGGCACCATTGTCTGTGTGCTTGGCGCTGTTCTTATGGTGCTGTACAGAGGAGCAGCAGTGTTTGGTAGCAGCGAGCTCGACCTTGATGTTAATAGCAATAGAGTCATCACCGACATGTTGCAGCCAGAGCCAGTATCTTCTTGGTTCATTGCGTTTGGGTTGGAAAAATGGCACATTGGAGTTTTGTGCTTGATTGGGAACTGTCTCTGTATGGCAACTTATCTTGCTTTGCAGGTATTAGCGAGTTTCAGGCTGTTGTTACACTCTATTCCAGTATTCCTTGTGGGCTTTGATGTTTGCCAACTAGGACACCCCAAACTTTAGTTTTCTCTCAAGCATATTTGTAGCACAGTTCTGAAAGCCTCTCTTAAGTTAGATCAGTAATCTGGGACGAATTAAGATGATATCAAATTTATTGAGACTTGAGAGCATTCTATTTTAGTGTACATTTCAGTTTTAACATTTTTTCAGATTCTTTCCCTATAAACGACACATCCTATTTGTTGTATGAGTATGACCAACTGGCAACAGCAACACTGAATACTGAATTTGGTCTGGTTGGTGAATTGTTAAAAGAAGATTTGTCATGGGCTGAGCAATTGTACCCTTGTATATTCATATGAGGAGATCTTGCGCCTGACATTGTTAGAGTAACTGTATGGTTGTCTTCTATTTGATTTTACTTGAGTATTTTGATATTTTTCCTTCTGAATTGAAGCTTATGATAGAAGCAATATGCTGCAGTTCGTTCTGCTGTCTTATTTGTTCTGCTTATCATGTTTATGCGTTGTTTCAGGCTCCGATTTTGGGGAAGTACCCCTGTAGTTTGTCATTGACAGCGTACTCATACTTTTTTGGAGCTCTTTTAATGGTCATCTCAGGAGTGTTTTCAACAACTAATAAGGAAGATTGGACTTTGACTCAGTCTGAGTTTGCTGCTGCTGTATATGCTGTAAGATCTTAGATTTATTGTTCGTAGAGTGTGCCTTTTTTCATGGCTTACACTAGTACATCATTATATTCTCTCACATATAAGTGATAATTTATCTGTTGGTACTGCTCTGTTCTGAGGTTATTGCATCCACACGAAACCATGAATTGAAATTGTACAGCTATATGTAGTACTATGGAGGAGATATTGGTTGTAATTTACACTAGTTTGTGTAGGCCAATAGTTGACGCATGCGACCATAAAAATTATTCTCAAACTCTCATATTTTCTCCCAAATTTCAGGGAGTTGTTGCATCTGCTCTTAATTATGGTTTATTGACATGGTCCAACAAAATTCTGGGCCCTGCTATGGTGGCACTTTATAACCCCCTCCAGCCAGTGCTCTCTGCTCTCTTGTCGGTACTTTTTCTTGGAAGTCCAATTTACTTCGGAAGGTAAGAGTTAGTTTTTCATATGTTCTATCCTATAATGGACTTAGCCTTTTTTTACAGTCTCTTTAATGTGAAAGATACTGTTCCAGAACCTTTCCTACTCCATGTTAATATGTGTACAATAACATAAGATGTTTGCACATTGCTGTCTTATTCGATTTGACTATCTGATAATCTGATAGATCAGTAGTCCAACTTTCTAAAATTGATGTATAAAGTACATTTTTTCAATTCTTAGAAGTTAATGTTTATCATTTCCTTTGATCTGAAATACGATTTGCTATGTTTTCCTTGCAGTATTATTGGAGGGCTTCTAATCGTCTCTGGTTTATACCTTGTCACCTGGGCCAGACGTAGAGAAAAGCTGAATGTCACTGGAGTATCTTATGTAAAAGTTGCACTGGAACCGCGTGATGATGCTTCTCAAGTGGTAAAAGGCGGAAACTTGAGCCCCAGACCCTTTATATCCCTTTCTAGGCTGTGGAATGTGCCACATGAATCTTGAGAAGTTGCTGGTCCGGGCTATCCAACTTATTCTGGCATCTCCTTGTTGAGAATATAGATACAAAATGCATTAGATTTTAGAAAGAGAATTGGTGCAGAGCAGATCTAGTGAAGATTAGCATGTTAGTCATCTATATCCGCCTATACGGCTTGCCTTGCAGAAAATCATACTTATAACTTTTCCAGTAACACTTTAGGTTAATTTAGGCACGAGAGGTCACGTTCATTCAGTTTTGTGAGAAAGGTAACCCTGAGGATGCTGAATTGATGATCCTTGTATCAAATGCAAAGCCAGGTTCCACCGGCTTACTAAAATCCAATAATATGTACATCCTTTTAAATCCCCGCATATTTATGAACTGTAATCATTGGCGATGGGGAGAAACAAATTTTTGTACTGTATCTGTGAAGTCTTGCAGTCTACCTGATGAGCTCACAATTCCGGAAGTGTGTTTTCTCAGGCTGTTTTCCTGCTGTAGGACTGTAGGCATGCCTACGTACCAATAATTTGTTGTAGTAGAACTGTATAAAGGATCCTGCCCGATAATTGACTATACAAAGTATATACATCACCTATTTCTCCTATGTGTATGTCATGGAATCCTATTCATGACCTATTTCATGCAGCATCGTGCTGGTGTATTGTACATCACGTGCGCGATCCATGGCACAGAAAGATCGGACGTGTCCGTGTGTGCCTGATGATCAATGGTGCTGCTGTGACCGGAGCTCGGCCTGCGTGACGAACAGGCCGTGGAAGCCGTAGGGAACACGGGAGGGAAGCTGCACCTCTGCGACGATGTCCAGCTCTGGCGTCCGCGCGTCCATCACCACGAACCGGTTGTCACCGGTGCCCTCATCGTGCACGTAGCACACCACGTAGCCGTCGTCCTCGTTGCCGTTTCCCTCCACGTCGTCGGGGACGAAGAACGGCTCCCCGGCGAAGCACCCTGGCCCGAAGTCCCGTCTCGCCACGGTGCAGTCGCCCTCGCCGGCGCGGTCAAAATCGAGCTTGGCCACTCCGCCGATCTTTGGCATGGGGTCGCCCACGCCGAAGTAGCCGTAGCGGTTGCGGCGGCCAAGGCAACCCGGGTTGATCACGCCGAAGTCTAGGTTCCCCGCCGAGAGCGGCGTGCGCGTGACGTTGCCGGTGCGGAGGTTGATGCGCACCAGCTCCACGGAGGCGTGGACCAGCTCCATGCGCTCCAGCGCGTGCTCGATGGACAGGATGTTGGGGGCCACCATCACGACCTCCTCGCCGCCGGCCTCCTCCCACGCGTTCACCGAGTGCATCATGTTGAAGCCCGGCACCTCGAACCACCGCATCTCCGACTCGTCCGTCGCGTACTTCGGGATCAAGCCGAGACGGGGCACCATGCCGGAGTCCGCACCTACGGGCGCGCCGCCGCCCACCACCATGCCCATGGGGTTCATCACGATCTGTATCTCCGGGAATATCGCGTAGTTCTCCGTGACGGCGAAGTCGTGCAGGAAGGACGGCTGCTTGACGGAGAAGATGGGCACGTCGGCACCCTTGTTCCCGGCCGGGTCGAACCGGAAGTAGGTGACGAAGGGCGGCATGGGGCCGTAGCGGAACGCGAAGAGCTCGCCGGTGATGGGGTCCTTCTTGGGGTGCGCGGTCATGCCCATGCTGAGGCGGCCGCCGAAGTCGCACCTTCCCTGGGTGGTCACCTCGCCGGTAGTCGGGTCGACGCGCACGGCGTACGGGAGGTCCGACTCGCCGAGCGCGTAAAGGCGGCCGCCAAAGACCGCGAGGCTGGTGTTGGCGAGCCCCACGCCCTCCACCGGATTCATCTGGCCCGTCAGCACCCTGGCCGCCGTGACGGCGCCGCGAGCCATTCCGGCCATGCCGTGGAATCCAGAGAAGACGTTGGGCAAGACCGGCTCGCCAGCGTTGCGTTCCACGAGGTACTTGTACGTCTGCACGTAGCGGGAGCAGAGGATGGGGTCGGAGTCGGATGCCGTCGGGAGGAGCAGGGAGTGCAGCATGCCGTCGCCGTCGAAGAGGTGGTGCGGCCCGCGAGGGAGGTGCTGCGGGTTGGGCCCGTTGCGGATGTAGGCGCCGCCGGCGAGGCAGCGCGGGATGGTGCCGCGCACGACGGGGCAGGGCGTGGGCGGCAGCTCGTCCACGGGCGCGAAGTTGGCGGACAGCACGTGCCGCGGGTCCACCGACGGCCGCAGCACCGGCGGGTCGACGAACGTGTTGATCGCCTCCTCCAGCGCGTTGCAGAACGCCACTGGCAGCGAGGCAGCAGGCCGACGGCGAGGCCGAGACGACTGAACCCGCTGCCTCGGCGCGTCGGATGCCCTGCTTGTTCTCGCGGTAGCGGCTCTTGTTGCAGTTGCATTGTTTGTCTCGGCAACGAAGTGCTCCTCGCGCTCTTGTTTCTCTACCTGCTTCGGCGGTGCGGTGAGGACGGTGGCAGAGGCGGCGGCCGACGGCGGGGGCGACGACGTGCTCTTCTTCCTTCTGTAGCTTGGGTTCGGTGCAGCAGCAGAAGAGGCGGCAGGGGAGATGTAGGAGAGCCTCCTTGATCTTGGAGCATGAACAACATTGGCTTTGGATGGGTAGAGATCAGACATGCTGAAGTTGGAGGTGACAAGTGCTCCCTCCATTTTCTGCAACCTGCAGATCAGTGTCTGCTTGGATTGCTAGTCGGCGAGTAACAGATATTTTTAGCTGGGACTCAGGTGAGTAGCAAGCTCTGAGACCAGCTTGCATGCTACTGCCTTTGCTTGCTTGTATGATGTGGCTATATATAGCCAGTAAAAGGCTAACTTGCTTTGTGAAATGTTCATTTGGTAAAAACTTGAAATTTTATGTGGACTGTTGGACATAAAATTTGTGAAGTTTCCACAAGACGCGGCTGGCAAGGCGGCGATCAATTCCTCGGGGTGCTAACGGTTTACGGTTCCGTATCCTTCATATTTGTGAAGTTTCCTTCAAACGGACATACTCATATGTTTTGTATCTTTGAGCATTTATCTGGTTTGAAAAATAATTTCCTTGTCTAGGTATTGCTATTCATCATTCTAGACTTAGAAAATAGTGAATGGGGAGAGCAACAGAGGAAAAAGATAGAAAATAAATTACATACTTGGGAAGGTAAGTTATTAATGTTTTAATGGTGCTAAATTGCTTTTGTTTAAAAGCTTGTTTGGGGAGTATCCCTTTGTATCTTTTATCCCTGTTTAGACTGCCTAAGGGACCAGGTAAAAGGATGGCCTTTTTAATGGAAATGTTACTTATATTTTGGAACGGAGAGAGAGTACCATTTAGGGAATTGGAAGTAGTGTGCCAGCCTCTTGATCAAGGGGGGGTCTGGGGGTGGTAGATTTAGATACTATGAACCACTGTCTGATTTTTTAAAGTAATACAGTAAGAGAAGCCCATATAGTGGTTTTGGTTTTTGGAACAACAATAACCTAAATCTGCGCCCATGGTGACTTGAACTTGGGTGACTGGATTGTACATCCACTTTCCTAACCAAATGAGCAAAGCTCACCTCTTAAACCAAAATTTGGAAGTTGGAAAGTAGAGGGCAGAAATTAATCAGGGCAAAATATATGTCTAAGTTTACTTTGCCTCTGTGTGTGTGTGTGCTGTTCTTTGACCAGCATAGGGTGATGCTTTTCTTGAGCTTTTGAATCCACAAGTACCTGCGGAGGACTAGAAAACCACCCGACCTTGCGGGTCCGGGGCGATGATTTACTTCACGGGCGAGGTCTCTGGTTCAAGTCCAGTATGGCCCAGCTGTGCCAGGGAACAGAAAACTGTTGAGTAACGGCAGCAAGTGATTGAGTTCAGTAGTTCCTCATTCGTAGACCTCTTTCGGATGAAAAATCTTTTTTGTGTAATTCCTCTTGTATGTGTTCCTAAGAGAAGTAATTTGTCCTGATGTGCACAAATACCTCGGCGGTTTCCAATCGTTAATACATAAATCCCGATAAGCATGTCTTGCCAAGTATCCGCCTGGGATCATGTTTTCTTAGGTTTATTCTGGATGTACAATGCAATAATAGTATTATTGGAGTGAATACACAACTCACAAAAAATACAAGAAGTCGTTTAGTATCCCAAAACTGCTTAGCAACAGTCCCTTGGCCCGCGGGTCTGACACAAGGTTAGAATCCGAGCCCCTACTCCAGCCCCCCCAAAGAGTCCTATTTTTCCTGTTAAAAGGAGTGTGAGTGGACGGTTTGGCCTGTAATATCTGAACTTTTCAGCGGCTCCTTTGCTCGAAAGAAATCCTATTGGTTGGCTGGGTCAATTTACGTAGATTAATGAAGTGTTAAAGGAGTGGCCACGATGAATATGGTAGAGTATCCCTACGAACGATTTTCTGAATTTCCCACAGAAGCGTGTGTGGATCGCTGTTAATATCCGAGACATGATTGGGCAGGACAGGATAATGAACACCCATTTTCCAGCGGCACATATTCCCAATTTATCATCTACAGAATAACTATTTGGACAGGGACTGAGGGGACCCACGGTCCATATCAGCCATCAATGGCCGGCCCCAGCCAGCACCGATCCATGGTTACTGCTTGCTTCCTCGTCTCCATCCTCCTTCCCATTTCTATCCTCCTCGGAATATCAGGCAAGACTCCTCAAGTGCACAACACTGTTCCTGATATTCCACCTTATTTTTAATAATGCACTCTGGCGAGTTGCATCTCAGCAATATCTGTAGCTTATGGGTGGTAGTATTACGAGGGAAAAGCCCCTTCGTTTAATTTGTGAAGAAGATGAAACACTTGCAAAGTTGCAAGAACATGACAAGGTTTCTTGGTGGCCTACCATCCATTTCAGAAAGCGAGGCGACACAACCAGGTTGCCCTGAACGCGTGCACGCAACACTGCAGCAGCATCAGTATTACACGGCAAGGACCCGAGGCCCTACGGGACCTCACACTACCTGTGAATTTTGTTTCACATAATCAGCACAAATCATGCTCGCCTTGTAACCCCCAAAAGAGCAAAACTGAAGCCCAAGAAGCAACCGGGTCTCGTCTGACGCAAGTCACGCAACCAATCGGTCTCAGATAATACCGGGGACGATCGATCAGCGTGCGTACTCCTCCGGAAATAATGCAGTGGACCGGCAAAACCGAGGAGGACCGACCACGCGCGGGAGCAGTCTCTGGGATCGACAGGCAACAGTAGAGAGCTTGGTCGCATCGTGAGCGAGTGGCGTGGATGGGCAGAGGTGCCGGGGCCGGCCAACATCGGCCTCACGCCATCGTTGCTGTCTCCCTCACAATTCACGCGCACTGAAATGGACGAGTCGGTCGCGGATTGCCGTTGCTTCCACTCAATCTCGACGGTACATAACATTTTTAAGTGCACGAGAATTCGGAGCAGAGCATATCTATATCCTGATCGATCCCGGTACGATGGCCTGGCTTGAGGCCGTGGTAATTTGGTAGGAATAGGTGAAACTGGCCGTAGGGAGAGGAGGGGATAACGGCAGCGACGGCGACGCGGCAATATCTGCGCGCTCTAGCGTGCTGCTACACACACATATCTGGGTCGATCACCTAACGCACGACCGACCTGTGGACAAGGGCCGCCACCGATGGCAGGCGACAAGATGCTGTAAACATCGTGATGCTGCGTATTTTGTTCACGAGCGATCGGCGAGGCGGGACTCACTCAGCGGTGCCCAGTTTCAGGCTGTTCTGGAGCTCAGGATCGGGACCCGATATTTGTTCTCGGGGAAGCGTGGAGAGCTAGCTGGCTCGGTGGTGTGACATTGCTCTGCATAGATGTTCTGTGATGATGTGTTGCCTCGCCTGGTTGCAGAGACAGTTTGGTTCAGTTCTAAACTATTATTTTTCGAGAACCTGGACATGCGCGTCTTTGTATTAAGTTGATAAAAACGTCATAGAATAACTACAAATTCACACTTACTTTTCGGCATATAACACACTCCTACAACAACGAACGACAAGCTCGCCTAGCCCACACTCCAACCAAAAATGGCTAGAGCCAAGGCAAAGAACACCAAGCCTCGTCACAACCAACGCCAAACACCACCGGAGACGACCAAAACACCAAGGTTGCCCAAGCCAACGTGCCACTGCATACGTCTAGAAGATGAAACGAGCGAGTGGTAGGGACTGACCACACTTGGCAAGGAGTCGACACGAGAGTGTCGACGATGCCGTACATAACACCCCGGAGACTCACACCTGCAGTAGTAGCCAACACCGGCTAGTCCACCATCAGCGAGTGCCACCATGGAGATACCCCTTGTAGCCAAAGCAGCGCCTTCAAGAAGGAAGACGACGTAGGAGCGCCGCCACTGCCCGGTCTGTCGAAGCGGACCTAGGGTTTCCCCTGGCATGGCCGAACTGTAAAAGCAACTCAAAAAAAGCCTATAAATTGTCGAACTGTAAAACCTTAAATACAGGCTTCCGAAAACGGAAAACGGGTCACATTTCTCATGGCGCAGAACAATAACTGTAAAAACCGAACTGCATATTCGAATTTGAAGATATTGCGGCATAGTTCATCGATCAGAGAAGATTTTGGCACAAATTAATTCTAATTACACATAGTGTAGCTTCACAAAAGCTACAATTTACAAAGAAAATCTACTAGTGGTGGACGTCGCCGCATCCTAGACCAAAATTGAGCTCCTGCAATGGCCGGAGCTACAGGTTGCGGCGGCGTTGGGGGCGGCATCGATCTCAGTCCGTGAGGTCGATCAGGTCCGTGAGCTCCATCTTTACGACCGGCGCGGAGGTGCGCTCCCTCGCCAGGCCCTCCTCCTCCGGCTCCCACGCCAGCCGCGCCGCGGCGAGCTTCACTGCCCGACGCGCGTCCACGGCCTCGATCTCCTCCCCCGCCTCCCGCTCCAGCTCCGACTCGCGGATGACGAGCTCCATCGCGAGACGCTCCTCGTCGGAGTTGTTGGCGTAGTCGGTGGTCGCGACAACATGCGGACGCGGCGGGGAAGGGGAGCTCAAGTATTCGCTGTCAGAGTCGTCGCGAGGAGCTTCCACCGCGGCGGGGACGGAGGGTCCGTGTGAGGAGCTCCCACCGCAGGACGATCCCTCGCCGGCCGCACGAGCACGCATGGAGACGAAGCCCGAGGGCGTGTATGCGTGGAGCTTCGGCGGCGGCGACTCCTTGTGGTTGGTCCAACGGCGAGCCGCCCGCTTCCTCGCGGCCTCCGAGCGAGAAGCTGCTGATGCGGCTCGAAAGTCGTCCGGAATTTCTCGTTGGAGCGGTGGGCTGGCGGCGGCGACGCTAGGGTTGGGACGGCAGAGGAGTGCGGGTTTGAACCTTCACTCGCTTAGTGATGCGCTATATGTACCGGCCGAAGCAGCTACTAAACGGGTCGCAGTAAAAAATTTACAGGCCGCGTATACGGGTCTCGCTAGAGCGGCAACAATCGCATGGGCTTGTAAACTTGCCAGAGTTTTACAGTTTCGGGCCGTTTACATGAATCGTTAGAGTTGCTCTAAGGCATAATGGCATCTCCACCCGTATGACCCACGGTCCAAACGCCTCCGAACCGGTCCGCGCGGACTGGCGGATAGCTGCGCACCGGCCCAACGGGGCGATCCATCTGGGCAACTCGCGCGGACCAACCCATCCATGCACCAAATTGGGCCACGGTTGCGTTGGCCCGGACAGCGCGCTTTTCCTCCCGCGTCCTCTCCTAGTCCAACCAGGCCCTCTCGCTAGTAGCACACAAGGCGCTCTCCTTCCCCAACCCTTGCCCTCCATATATCCGCGGCCAAAGCAGGCACAACCGTTGCCGTCGCCACTACCCATTGCCGCTGTCGCCCGTGCTATATCGAGCAGCACCACAGGCCACGCGCGTTGCCGGAGTTGAGCGTGTCCATCCCGCCTCCTGTGTACTGGACGCGCGACAGCCTCTGGGGTGCGTCGCGCACAACCTGCTCAGTCTTTTGCTAACCACGCCTGAGGTACGTTCGCCGGTCATTTATAGGTTATCTGGTCCCCGTGAGAGTTGGCATGGCCATTGACGGCCGATACTTTAACAAATGGGTAGCAGTCGAAGGGTAATCGAGTTTTTATACAAGAATTATGTCTAGTCATCGTCCGAAGAGGAGTCTGACGGTGAGACCGAATTTTTGCTGGACACTGCACAAATGGTGCACGACCAGTACCTTTTGCCGCCGCGTAGAGGTGGCTCGGCATGAAGCTAACCATGAAAGCGACCGAGAAGCTGGCCACCTGCGCCTTTACAAGGACTACTTCCACCCAATTGATCCGGTCTTCAAAGAGAAGACATTCCGTCGCCGCTATCGGATGTCCATGAACCTGTTCTTGGACATTCTCAATAGGGTGAGAGAGTACGATGGCTACTTCGAGGCTAAGTATAATTGTACCAGTAAGATTGGCTTCTCCTCTTACCAGAAATGTTCCATTGCCCTTCGGCAGCTCGCATATGGAGTGCCCAGTGATCTCCTCGATGGCTGCATGCGCATTAGCGAGTCCACATGCCATGAGACCATGTACCAGTTTTATACCGCAATTATTGCGGTGTTTGGAAAAGTTTACCTGAAAGAGCCAAACAGCAAAGACACTACCTGCCTTTTGTCCATCAACGCGAACAGGGGTTTCCTGGGATGCTTGGCAGCATCGACTACATGCATTGGCAGTGGAAGAACTGTCATTTTGGTTGGCAAGGGCAGTTCAAAGGGCATACGGAGGGGTGCACCATCATACTAGAGACTGTTGCATCATAAGATCTCTGGATTTGGCACTATTTTTTTGGCATGGATGGATCAAACAATGATATCAATGTGCTACAGTGGTCTCTAGTGTTTGCTAGGCTGGCAGAAGGCAATGCCCTACATGTTTCCTATGAGATCAATGGCAATCCTTATGAAATGGGTTACTATCTAGCTAACGGTATCTACCCCTCCTGATCCACCTTTGTGAGGACAATCCGCAACCCTGGAGATGAGAAATGTAAGAGGTTTGTGAAAGAGCAAGATGCCGCTAGAAAGGATGTAGAGGGAGCATTTGGTGTGCTTCAGTCAAGGTGGGCTATTGTTTCATACCCTGCTAGAACCTGGAGCACGGAGAGGATGTGGGATGTGATGACTGCTTGTGTGATCATGCACAATATAATCGTCGAGGACGGGCGTGATGACAGCATCTTCAACCAAGGATGGGATTTTTAGGGTTAGTTGGTTGAGCCAAAGCCAGGTCTAGCGTCTTGGGAAGATTTCATGCGTGTACATGAAAATTTGCGTCACAGGCACACCCATGACCGGTTTCGACTAGATTTGATTGAGTATATATGGCCTTGTGCGGGAAATCAAAATGGTTAACCCCTTATTTGTTTCTTGTAATTTGAATGACGTTTGGTTGTTTTTATCGAACCATGTGAGTGTGAAATATTCATATGTAAGCACTATTTTAATTTAATTATGTAATCTAGTTTATTTGCTTGTCAAATTGTATATTTTTCTATATACTTTGTGCTAAAGTGTGCAAAGAGATGAAAATTCTGGCCAGTGCTGGCCAACACGAACAGATGGGTCGTTCCGCTGGACGCGGTTGACCGGATAGGCCAGACCATGATCCAAAATTATCCGCGGCCCGACCAAACAGACATAATCAAACCTCTCGGGTCGCCCGTTTGGGTCGTGCCGGTGGAGATATCCCGTAAACTAGACTGCTTCGGGAGGCGTTTTGCTTCTCTGCCCCTGATTATGATGCGCCACAGTTTGCAGGGTCGAAAGCTTTAGAATGTGACCAACCTGTGTGAAAACACAACTAGAACTTAATTTGGGTGAGATCCACGAGATGAAGGCGAGATGGAGGCCCGAAAAGTCATCAAAACTTCCAAAAACAATCGGCAACGTCGACACAATATGGGCATAATTCAAATACTAACAACACATTTGGTCATGGCACCGCACACGATGACACGACGACATCAACCCATTTGGTCTAGGGCTGGCAATTTTTTCTGCACGTTTTGTCTATTGAGGACATTTATAACATTTCAATGTAAAATAAAACATCATCAGATAGTTTATACGATAAGTTAAACAACATAGTTCACACATAACTAAATTTAAATTTTGTTCTTGCATCACACAATCAAATACAAATCAAATCAGATGAGATCAGAGCACCAGTGATTTTATACATCTTGAAATTGATTGTGAGTTGTCTGATTACGAATCTCATGATGGACACGGAGGAACTGCTGGAACATTGCCAAGGCAAGCACAGGCGCAACCAGTTCACCCTGATATTCTCACCCTTTTTCATAGAGCTGATCATCACACTCCTTCTCGGCTATCATTTTGTGTATGATCACGCAAGGAGTTATCACCTCCCACATCGTCTCAGTGCTCCATGTTCTAGCAGGGTGTCGGACAATATCCCAATGAGATTATAGCACACCAATTGCATGCCCCACACCATTTCTAGCACTCTTTGTTCTTTAGCAAACATACACATTTTCTCTTCTTAAGGTCTAGGGATTTGTTGGTGATGGGTGGATTTTGGCCTCGACATCACACGAGGCTTAATCCATGATCCCTGCGCGTGAAGACCTCAACGTTCAAGACTCAAAGAACCGTACCCAGAAGGTCTCAACCGACCAGACCCGTGGGGGATGCAAGACGGCTCTCTGGAGATTCCCGAAGACCAGACATGCATCCAAGGGAGATCGAAGATCAACCTGACATGCAGACCTATCGTGACTAAGGGAAACTCTTATACCACCGACAGCTATATATACTTGAAGATATTTACCTAAAGGGGACACTCCATAACCGCTCAAGTCGTAGCCTTTAGCCTTAGTCATAAACCTTAGACTCGTCTACTTTTGTTGGGTTCTGTTATAAACCCGTCGAGATCATATTGTAACCACATTGTATGATATATTGATGACTTTATGAATAAAGTTTGAGGGAATCCTCCCCATTATACACATATCCTTGTTTTGAGATCCAAACCTGCTAACCTGAGCCGATTTCCAAATAAATCAACTCTCTTTCGATCTTTCGAACTGAGCCTTCCATGGGATCGTGAAAGCAATACTTCGCCAGTTGGCGCACTAGGCAGGGAGTGCCCGCGTCATACGGATCAGATATATCCTGCTAGGGAAGGAGGTCGCCATCGACCTCCCCATCACCAGGAGCTCAGGGCTGCCTACGGAACTCAGGTCTCTATCGTCCACAGGATCTCCACTCCAGGAGAGGAGTACAACCCAAGCACACCGTCAACCTCATGCAAGAACTACTCCAACATCATCGAGGCAATCTTTGGGCTTGTGTATTGTCTCCGCCTTGCAGCCTACTGTGTGGCGTTGTATGGTGAATACTTCAACCCTAGATTCGTTCCTTCGGCAGACCTCTCGTGTCTCGGGTACGCGGTACCCTCCTATGGGTACACAGGCGTGACATATGTGTACAACCCTACGACGAGCTACTCTGGCGCCATCGGGCATCTACGCAGGTTATCCTAGCCTTGTGCCTTGGGGTTATTATGTAACCAGTCCCTCTCCTATCTATGACATAGGTTAGATCGAAGAAGCAACATGCTCCATCTCCGCCAGAACATCGGTGGACTCAAGGTCCTCGTGGGCAAACACCACACCTTACAGCCTGTAGGCAGCGTGGGGACCTCGGACATACGAGTGATTCACTTGCACTAGGTCCCTCCCTACTGGACCAGCTGTAGGCGAGTCAGCTCGGCGGTTCTTACATATCGAATACCTCCAAAGATGATTGGCGGAGGCCCCAGAAGCTGAGAAGGTTGGCATAAATGTAGGGCTCAAAACAACTTACGAGCTAGCTGCCAAGGCAGCGGTAGACCTAGAAAAACGAGTCGAGGAATACATGGCTCGCACACCGAAACCAGGTACTAGCAAGCACGATCGCACGCACTCCCAATCGATCTCTAATGGGAGCTCCGCCTCAGAAAACGACGAGAGTTAGCTCAGGTATAACCCCAACACCGACTGGCGCAACCCGTGCATGACCCGGGGGATCGCCCCAACACAGGTGATGACTCGAGAAATGAAGAATAAGGGGATCCAGAAGGTTGCAGCGGTGGGACCCGACACCAGGTCACGATGACGCCAATGCATCCTGACCCCGAGACAAAAGACACAGCCATCGTGAAAGGCATCGCGAGCAGCACCGCTATGTCGGGAAGGACTCAGATCTTGAAGACAGAGACTGGGAGCTTGACTCATCAACGGATGCAGGGCTCAGTCACATGAGCTCGCATGTATTGAGTTTCCCACGATCCAGGAACTATGAGGAGTACGACGGATCCAAGACCCCATCCCTTACTTGGAAAAGTTTGTGCAAGCCGTCAACATTATGGGAGGTGATTCACGACAGATGGAGAATCTCCTTCCCGCCTGCTTGAAGGGGAGCATCCTAAAATGGCTCTGGAACAAATTTCCTAGGTCAATCAAAACGTGGGACGACTTCACTAGGGGGATGATTCAGGAGTTCAATACCAAAGATGATGTCAACATGTTGCACGAGGAGTTCAAGAACATGAGGCAAGACCCTGGCGAGAGGCTCAAGGACTTCGTGAATCATTTCAGCATTTTAGTGAAAACCACTCCCAACCTCTCTAACCGAGGCATCGTTTAGGCCTTGAACAATGGGGCCCGCAACCAAAATTGTGCCACACTCATTAGCTCCACAGAGCCTAGGACATTGGGTCATCTCATGGTTGTACTGAAAATCCATCACCCAGGATGATAAGGCAACATGAATCAGATCGAGGCCGTCCACTCTTCCGAGCTCCATATGAACACCCTAGGAAGTCATGTAAAGAAGAAACAAGACAAATCTACTCCACACGCAGCCTCATCAGCGTAGGGCCTGTGTCGGAGGTGACTTGGGGGCAGCAACAGGAGGTCGTCATAGCTCAACAGCCAGAACAGTGGACCCAATATGCATACCCACAATATTAGGGTTCACTACCCGGTGGGCCTTGCAACAAGGAGCCCCAGCGTTGGCGGACTACCCCATAAGAACGCACAGTGGAAAACTAGTGCAACCTCCATGCAACAGCCTCTCACAGACGGAACAGTTGTCGCATACTGATATCATGGTTACACGACGTGGCCAAGAAAGTGTAGGAATGAAATCCACCACCTCCCAAGCCCTCATGGAGTGGCTCTACCAACCAGCAGTGACGTGATGACCCTAGGCATGATGAGACCCAAAGACACCTAGACCAACCTTAGCAGCCAGATTCGGGGGCCAGTGGCACTAATGAATGTGCGTCCGGGGGAGTACTGGTTTCCTATAAGGAGTTGATGACTACAAAACAAGCTCAGACGTGAACCACCTATGGGTTTGCTCTAATGGATGTTCCTCACATAGGAAGGTCAAAGAGTTATGCAATGTCATCCTCAACGCAGAGCGAGGGAGCTCTTCTAGGCTAGCATGGGCTATTATACCCATCACCTTTAGCTTCGAGTTTAGTGACTGCCCCGATAATCTTACCTGCCCGGGCAGACTATCGTTGGTCATCTTCCCCGTGATCTCCAACACCATGGTACACAGGTTCCTCACCGACGGTGAAGTTCATTTGGAATCATCACCATGGATACCCTCAAGAAAATTCAAGTGCCCAACTCTTACATCTTGCCCATCTCAAATAAGTTCTTTGGGGTGATCTCTGGTGTTTACCACGAAGTAGCGGGCCATATTACCCTGTCGGTGACGTCCAGGAACAAGGACAACATCCAAGCGGAATAGTGTGTCTTAGAGGTCGTCAACATCCCTATTTACAATGCTCTTCTCGGAAGACCTCATATCTCTCAGTTCATGGGCATCACCAACTACACCTACATGATTCAAGATTCTAGGCCTCAAGGGGGTAATCACCGTCAAAGCCTCTCTGAAGCACGCAGTAGAATGTGACCATCTCATTTATGAGATGAGGAAAACCCCACAGATTCACCCTGAAAACATTGAGGTCACTAGTCCAAAAAGGAAGTGGGGGATGTGGACATGTTGGATACAAGCTCATAGTCTGAGCCAAGCAAATAGGTGTTCACGCTCACCTCCACACACATGGGAGCATCCGAAGGGGAGGATGAACGGACAATGTTAGATAAACAGAGAACTAACCCAATGATCAGAGCACTCAGAAGGGCTAGCTATGGCATGAAGAAAGTAGCAACAAGGACCCTCCGACACTTCAAGCGCAAGTACAGGAGGCACATGGTTGCCATAATGGGGGACCTCGTTGGAGGACACGACCAGGCTAGTAGAGACAGATCCACCGTGAAGCGGTGCCAGAGAAACAATCTATAATCCAGGAAGAGACCCCGGATCCCAACACCCCCGGCGTGCTAGCGGAATACCTTTGGAGGCCACCACCAGAACCTGCCCCCCAGGCGACATCAACCGCTTGCAAGATCGGGGCAGAAGTTCTTCATGGGAGCCAAGGTGGATTGTGCGGGACTTCCAAGGGATCAGTGGGATAAGCCCATCAGGCACACGATGTACACCATTAACTTGCCCACAAAGAAGGGAAAGCGTTGCCTCCAAGGAAACAACGTACGCCTCGTCAACAAATCCATTGTTAACATGAGACAACATCATCATCAAAGACTCTCGCCCTTCCCGGAGATATTGCAACACCTCAATATTGCCGAAATGAGGAAAATTATGCCATGAGGGGGTCCTCGAGGTTTGGGAAAAGGTGGGGTGTGAGACGTACGGTTGTTCGAGACGGTGATCACACAAGCTTACCGAGGTTCTGATCTGACTGCGATGGACGGATCCTACTCCTGCTAACAATCCAGTATATCGACAAAGCCAGAAGTACAACAAAGTTGAGGTTGTGGTGTTGTGGTTGTGCCCTAAAGGTTGGTCCCTAGGATGGCTTATGTAGTCATCCGGCCTAGGGTTTATAGAAGAGTCATATCCAGCTATGATATAGAGTCGGTACAGATTACATCTTGGATTACAAGTATTCCTACAGGCCTAAGTTGATAAGTCTTCTTGGGTCTTCTCGCAGCCAGATGGGCTTCCATCTTCTCTCCCTAATTGGGCCACCCGTGTAGCATAGCTCTAACCCGGAAGTGGGCCACCATGGTCAGTGATTCATTGTGGGTATACCTGGAAAGTATATCCCCAACAATATCCCCTAGAAGCCTCCAAGATCCAAAGTCAGATTCCATCATCTTGCTTGAGAGTACTTCTGCTGCCGAATCTCAAAGGGTTCCTCAAACTTCAAAATAAAAGGATGGGATCCGAGTCACGAGTGAGTTGGATCACTGGTAAATTATCTCCGTTTCCATGCTCGATTCAAACTGAGTCGGAATATGGTCTGGTCACGTAACTCAACAACTTTTTAGGTCTTGTCACGTCACTGACAATTATTCTATCAGCGTGACTATTGGTGGGTCCCGCATCGCATGGAACCGAGCCACCATTTCAATGTGAACACAAAGATCGAGGCGGTGGAGGCTTCGCGAGGAAGCTGCCCTCTCGTTCCACGACGTGTGGCAGAATCCAGCGCATTAATCCCTAATCTTGGTGCAGATGGGATATAAGAGGGAAAAATCCTCATTTTTTCCATCGCTGCTCTAGTACTTCTTATTCCTCACGAAACCTTGTGCTTCACATATCCTTATCTCTCCTCCACTGAATCCACCAGCGCCGCCTGTTTTTAGTCAATCTCCGGCGTGATGGCCGATGCATCTAGTTCGGCAGGCGTGACGTCTTCATCAGCGACAGAAGGCAAGAAATATCACGGGATCTGGAACCCCAGTATAATCAACGACAAGAAGCTCAAGTATACGAAGGATGAAGGTTATCTCTGTCTTGGCTCGTTGCGAAGCTGCTTCAACGAGGCCAACCGTACGCCACACAACGGCGAGCGGGTTCACTTCACGACCCATGTCGACCACGGTCTCAGCCTTCAACCATCGGAATTCTTTTCCGAGGTAATAGACCATTACGACGTTCAACTTCGTCATCTCCCCCCGAATTCATTGTTAGAGATTAGCGCCCATGTAGCTCTTTGTGAGGGGTTTCTCAGCATCAAGCCAAGTCTACTTATTTTTCGATATTATTTTAGTACATGGAAGAACTCTATCACGGTCGGTGTTCCTTATAACACCGAAACTCTTAGCTTAGTCCTTAGGAGAGACCGAATCTACCCTAAAGTTTTGGCTAGCGATTCAGTGCACAAGTGGCCAATAACCTTCTTTTATCACAAGGATATGATGGCTCCCGACAAACTGGAAAGTTTGTCGACTTTTGTCGAAGGTGCTGCAACCTATCAAGAATCTTGGGATGAAGAAGCATCAGCTTTGACCGAAGATTTGATCTGTGCCAAAAGGCGGATTGTGTTGTTGGTCAAGAATAAAGGTCTCAAGGGATCTGATTTAGTGCACTGCTGGTTGGAACATCGGATCCAGCCTCTATAGTACCATGGCGACCGACTGATGCACTCGGTTACTTCCTACAAGCACGATAGCTTGAGCGCTAGCCCACTTTAGGTTCCTTCTAAGGACTATAAGACCCGAATCCAATGGTTGATCAAGGAACGGGTTAACAAGAAAGTTCTGAAGATCTCCATGCGCATGTACACGGTGGAGAATCCCTTGATCCCGGTAAGTCTTTCGACTTTAACATGATGTATTTATGTCAATCTTTATCTTTTATCATTATGCAATGCTGAGATATTTATGACTTTCAGATTGATAACCTCCTCGAGTCGGAGCTTGCTCCTATCGAGGGTTATCCACCAGAATATCCGATTCCTCTTGACGAGGAAGAAGTGATAGTGGAATTATCAGAGGCGCTTACCAGAAAACGTAACACTCAACTATTTCGGTTGCCCGTAGACGTTGCTAGTCGTCAAGAAGTAAGTTCTTCCATCATTACTTGTATTTTTGTTTCTATTCTTTCCGAATCATAACAGTATCTATCTTATAATTCATAGCTAAGCCATTAGTGAAGGGGAAGGGGAAATCCGGGAAAACGTTGCGCCAGCAAAAGTTAACCTTGACTTCACCGGCCACCGCTCCACCGAATCCCAACCCCAACACATCATCAGCGCCGGAGGATATTCTATCTTCGTGCACTGGAGATGTTGGTGCTCAAACTGAAGAGCCAGTGAATAATAGTTCACAAGCCGGCATCACCATTGGTGACTCGAGAATAGATAAGGGTGAACCCTTTAAGGGTAATGATCCCTCAGCTAACACTTTTGTCGAGAACCTTCTAAAGATTCATGGTGCTGCCAACCTTGTCCTTACCAAGAAAAGTGTAGAAGAGATTCTGAAACTTGCCTTCACTTGCCTAGAATCCAGGAATATTTTTGCTAAGGAAGAGGCTCAAGAAGCTAAAGATGCCAAGCTTGAAGATCTGCTGGGGAAGATTCATCTTCAAGATGAAAGACTAAGGGCTACTGGAGTTCAACCTCCACAAACACATCCCTTAACTTTAGCCGAGAAGGTTTCTGCTGAGATAAACACCAGCCTTAACAAACTGCACCATGAGCACATTGTAAGTATTTTATCCGACTATAGTTTATTTGTCTTTATATCCTATCATTTATCCCCCAAGCATGAAGTTGGATAAGAACTAGGAGTATAGAAATCCCAGTTCATGCTTTTAGGATGCCAAAGAACGAAGTAGTATAGCCCCCAAGGCTCATGTTGGCATTTAACTTTAGTTAAAATAACAACCTAAGTCTTAGTAGCCTTATGACTCTTGTTATTATCAGTTACTAGTTACAACCAGGAATTGTTGAAGAATATAAGCAACAAGCGGAAAGAGGTCAAATCTCTCCAGCTTGAAAATGTGTAGGTCAAAGTTGAGAAGGATGAGGCAGAAGGTAAACATTGTCGGCTCTCCTGTTGTATTGTTTAATTTATGTGCCGAATTTTGGTTCGACTGGCCTTTCCTCTACCATGCAGACTTGTTGAATCAATCTTGCAAAGAATAAACTGAATGGGTGGTCCTAATTCTTTCGCCTGACCTTCACGTTGGTCCCTATTTTTTAAAATTGCACGTTTAGATCCTAAATCTTTGATAAGTGATTCACACAAGGTCCTATTTTTGTCTGACTTCTTTGACCGATCTATGTGGAGTTTTGACCTCTACCACGTCGATAGTATATTTATGAAAAGCCCCCTGATTGTATTTTTCCACGTAGTACATAACTACTCTTCTACTTGACCCCCTCATCGTCTTCCTTGCTGTGGCAACCACTCTGCCCGCCACCACCACACTGCCAAGCCGCTCTCGCCAATGGTGGACCGCTCGACCCGCCACTGAACCGAAGGTGCCACTGTGAAGCTCTGATAGAGAACCAGAGTCGCTGCTGATTTCTAGTGTCGTAGCTTCTGCAATGCCGCCTTTTGTAGAGCATCAAGGCTCACCCACAGAGGAGGATAAAATCATGAAGCAGAGAAACAAACGAATCAAACTCTTCTCTTTTCATGGTAGCACTGGTCATGATTCATGCATGTTGGTATCCAGAAGCAGCTGCAGCAGGAGTTGCAGTAGAAGAAGGGTTCATGCCACACTTCGACGATGAGTAGCTGCTAAGCTTCCTACTGACGGTGTGGATGGTCGGGTTGGACCTGAGCTATTCGAACAGGCTGTTCCGGTCGAATGGCAGCAGAGTTGTCGTGCGCCGCCGCATCTCCTCCGTGGCTACCCTGCTCACCGTGTACAACGCCATGTCGCTCGCCGACGCCGCCGAGCCCCTGCGCTTGATCCACATGGACGTATTGCCATCACCGCCGCCACTCTTGAGCATGATGTACTTTAGAAGCGGGTCCTTGCCCTCCGATGCGCTTCGAAACAGGAACAGGTTGTGAAGTAAAATTTCCGTTCGCGTACGAGAGAGGCCTGGTCATGCGTGAGGCAGGTGAGACAACCTGTGCGCCAGCGCGCCTCCGTCGGCAGTCGTGGAGGCATCACCGACGTGAGCACGGACATGGCGGCACCATGTACTGATGCGTCATGTAGGCCTCACCGACGTGATCACGGACATGGCGGCACTTTGTACAGCTACGCTGTGGAGGCGTCGCCGACATGAGCGCGGACATGACAGTACTATGTACCGATGCGCTTTGGAGGACCAGGACATCGGGTTCGCTGTGCACGGCTGCACCATGGAGGCGTTCCTGGAGTTGCTCGCCAGCAGCAGCACACGCACCTTCCTCTACCGGCCTTAGGGCCCGTACGCGCAGGCCATGGTCATGGAGTCCTACCTCGGCATGAACATCTATGGGGCCGAGGACCACGTCTTTAGAAGTGACGTCGATGGTTGGGTCGAGGCCGTGGGTGCACGCCGGGTAGTAGAGGCAGTCCATCTTGCCGCTCCAGTACATGTGGTGGTTCACTCGAGGGCACATGCACCTTTTTGCAAATATACATGTCCAACTGGTATCCCTCCTGGACACTATCGCTGACGTGGCAGTGGTCAAAGCGCCACATAGACAGGTCAAAGCGGTCAGAGCAAAATAGGACCTAGGAGGAATCACTTACGAAAGATTTAGGACTCGGATGTGCAATTTCAAATATTTGGGACCAAACTGAAGGTATCAACAAATAATAAGGACCGCCGTTGGTTATCTCTCTTGCAAACTTGTGGAAGAGGCAGAGAATTTCAAGGTCTTTGAGATGGAGTATGTTGAATTGTGAGCCGAGTTTAAAAAACTTAAGGATGACCACGAGAGAAGTATTAGAAATGTTCTCGAATCCAGTAATGTGGCCACCGAGGAGCATGACTGAGTCATTGCCCGCCAAGGCAAAGAAATTGACGATTTAAAGGTGGAAATGAACATGCAAGGTGATATTACCCAAGGTCTTTGAGAAGAACTCCGGAGTTTGAGAGAGGAGAAACAAAAGTAGATGAAACTATATATGGTAAGTTTGTTGCCAATGCCATATATTTTCCTCCTTTAATGTTTTCTGACTTAATTTTGTCAGATTTGCTAATCTTGTCTTTCCGTAGGACCCCTCAATATTCTGGATTCATCTTCTTCTGACTCCTGCATCAACCGACTTGTCGCAGTCAGAGATCTAATCCATGACTTCCGCCAGATTCTTGAAGAATCTGGTGAAACCGTTAATATCTCTGACCTAGACAAGGTTTCTGGCTTTTAAGGTGAGGGACAGGGACAAGGAATTTCCAGAACTTGTTGAGGACTAGAAGATGTCATATGCTCGGATGGCTGCCCAGAATGCCCTTACCATGGTGATGAGTCACTATGATAGTATGGAAATCTACTATGTCACGAAGGGTATTTCGACTACTGTTAAAGACGACAACAGACAAGACATCGGAGCCATTTGGGATTCTTATGACGAATACGCTTGTCGAGTGGCTGAGACGACCAACTATGAAAAGCCGTTCTTTCAGTCTGTCGTGGTGCCACCAAGCCCCCCATCCAAAGAAACTAAAGCCTCAGCCCGATGATGAAAAGACTGAATCTGACATCATCGCCTCGAACAAGGATCCGGGTGACTTCGATGCTGGCACTAGTAATCCGGCAAGATCTCCATCTCCTCCACCTGTAGCATAGGGTCAAAAAAACCTATGCATTATTCTTGAACAAGTGGTGTAATATAAATAATTTATTTTGTTGTGCTGTTATGTAAGAACTGATGCATTTATTCTAGCACTTGGTTGTTTTTTCTATGCTCGAAATTATTTAAGCACTTTTTGTTCATACTTGTCATTTTATCTAGCTCTTCTTCCTTGTCCTTTTCGTGAGCCGGCAAACCTTTAGCACAGAAAACACTGCCGAGGAATGGAGCTCAATTGCTAAACTAGTTTAAACTCGAAAAAGAAGCTGGCTTCCAGTACCAACAATTCACTACTCAAAAAATACCCGCGTCTAAGCAATTAGATAAAAAACCAAAGTATAAATAGAAAAAATGATACCTACATCCGAAGGTAGCATTTTTATAGAATCAAAAATCTAACCAGAAAAATATGAGCATAAAGTACTTTCAAATTTTCTGGGATTTTCGATTTTGACATGATCATTCAGAAAAAAAGATGGCATTAAAACATCTCAGAAAAAACATTGAGGGGACCAATACTTTATTTCACTTTGAACATTACATTGATATGATTACAAAGAAAGAAAATTTAAGAAATAAGGGACATAGCTGAGCAATATTCCATGGATGGTCTAACTCATCTCGATATGTACTAGCTCCATCTCTCTTTCTTTTCTTAGTAGCATGTCTTTCTTTGACTGGTCTCATGTTAGTTAAATAGTATGACCCATTGTGCAGTACTCTGCTAATCATAAAGGGTCCTTCCCAAATTGTGGAAAGTTTGTGCTTTCTTTGTTGCACTAGCCGGAGAACTAGGTCGCCCTTTCTGAAGGAACGATTTTGACTCTCTAACTATGATACTTGCGTAACTTCTGCTGATAGGTTGTAGATCTCTCTTCAGCAACGATGCAAACTTCCTCGTGTACATCGAGGTCATCTTGTCAAGAATCCTCGGTATCTTCTTCGACATATGCAGCGACTTAGGGAGAAATATGGATGAGATCTCTCGAAAGTATTGCTTCTGCTCCGTAGACCAAGAAGAAATGTATGTATTCGGTTGACCTGTTAGGAGTAGTTCGCAATCTCCAAATAACATATGGTAATTCATCCGCCCAAGCCCCCAGAGCACGATGAAGTGGTGCTTCGAGGTGAGGTCAGAGGCCTTGTAAGATTAGACCATTATCCCTTTTGACTTGCCCGTTGGCTTGTGGATGCGCGACCGATGCAATATCGAGCCGGATCCCTTGCTCTTCCCAAAACTCGGCAAGTTCTCCCATTGAAAACTTGCTCCCGTTGTCTATGATAATACTATATAGATAACCGAATCATATTATGATGTCCCCGGCGAATCTTTTGGCTGTGGATCCATCCCAACTTGTTACGGGTTTAGCCTCAATCCATTTGGTAAACTTATCCACCATCACTAGTAGGTGGATAAATCCACTTCGTGCTCGTTTAAACAATCCTACCATGTCAAGCCCCTAGACCACAAAGGGCAATGTAATCAGAATTATCCGTAGCTGATCAGCCGGAACATGAGCTTGTTTAGCGTATTTTTGGCAGCCTTTGCATGTCTTGACCAGTTTCTCGGCATCAACCTTAGATGTAATCCAGAAATATCTGTGTCAACAAGCTTTTACCACTAAATATTTGGCTGTGGCATGATGACAGCATTCCTTCGTGGATTTCCCTTAGGATTTTCACTCCTTCCAAAGAAACACAACGCTGAAAAACCCCAAATACACTCCGCTTATAGAGCTCACCACTGATTATCGTATAGGATTTCGCTCATCGAACTGTCTGCCGGCTCAGAACTTCTTCTTCGGGTAATTTTCCATCTACCAAGAAATCAAGGTAGGGTTTTCTCCAGCTGGAAATAATAGCCAGAACTGTTATAAGTTGTGAGTCGGATTTGGTCGGGTACTTCTCATCAACTCCTGTGATAGAGGGAACTTTGAGATGCTCCAAAAAAGCACCATCTAGGACCTGTTTCCGTGCAGAGCCTATTCTTGATAGTGCATCTGCTTGCTTGTTTTCTATTTGAGGGATGTGTTAAACCTCAAACCCTTCGAACAATCTAGATAATTCCTCCATAACAGCTCGATATGATGCCATGTGTTTGTTTGCTCTATAGTGGTTGGATACTTGTTGGGCAACTAAATCCAAGTTTCTGTAGCACATGATTAGGCAAATGCCGACGTATTTAGCAATTCGAAGTCCATGTAATAGTGCTTCATATTCGACAATATTATTGGTCACTGTGAAGTGAATCTGCAACATATAGAACAATTTATCTCCTTGGGTGATTTGAGCACCACGCCAACCCCCGAGCGCTTTAGACCAGTCAAAGTGGTGGGCCCAGTATTCTGACTCTAGGTTGCTAGTGTTTTCTGTCGTCTCTGTCTAATCAACAACAAAGTCGGCAAGTATTTGGGATTTTATGGATGTTCGTGGCTTGTGTTCTATGTCGAAAGCTGCTAGCTCGATTCCCCACTTAGCAACATGTCCAGTGGCATCGCTTTTCTTGATTATATCTCTCGTGAGAGATGTGCTCACCACTGTGATTTTGTGCTCTTGAAAATAATGTCGTAGCTTTTTGGTGGCAAAAATATGCCATAGGGTAACTTTTGGTAATGTGTATACCGCTGTTTTGACTCTATCAGGACCTTGCTAAGTTAATAAGTTGGACCCTACACCAAGTGATCTTGTTTTTCCTCCTTTCTCTCTACCACCATGACGATGCTGACGACTCTCTTTTGTCGCAACAATGTAAAGCATCATAGGTTCCCAAGGTTCCGGAGCCGCAAGAATAGGGGCAGATGAGAGTACTACTTTCAGGTCTTGGAGTGCAACTTCAGCTTTGTCGGTCTAGACAAATTTGTCGGTTTTCTTCAAGAGTTTATATAATGGTGCGGCTCTTTCACCGAGCTGGCTGACAAACCGACTTACTACTGCAATACAACCAGTGAGCCGATTTACGTCCTTCATGTGAGATGGCCTGGTTATGTTGAGTATAGCCTTTATTTTGTCACGATTCACCTCTGTGCCACTTTGAGACACGATGAACCCTTACAATTTTTCGGCTGGAATTCTGAAGAAACACTTCTTCGGGTTAAACATTATGTTGTATTTTCATAGATTCGTGAATGTTTCCTCCAAGTCGGCAATTAATATTTCCTTCTTTTTGGACATCATTTTGTCCACATATGCATGTACATTGCATCTAATTTGGTCGTAGAGACAACGTTGCATTGTGTGCTGATATGTAGCTCATGCATTATTTAGGCCGAAGGGCATCATTACGTAGCAAAAGGTTCCGAAGGGGGTGATAAACGAAGTCTTTAGTTTGGTCAGATTGGTCAGATTTCGAGACTAGTTTTCCGCTGAAAGACGTAGTGGCCTTTTGTTGCTCTAGGCCCTTATTGAGCAATGTTACGCATCACTGGACCTGTTATGGGCTGGGATTAATTATAAGGATCTCTCGGGTCTCAACAGTGTTTTCCTCTAGAGTATTGTAGATCTGGTTTCCTTTACTGTCGAGCCGAGGCTGGCCTGACATCTAGAATTTTATTGGCTAGTACAGGGCCGTTCCGGGTCTTCTGATGCTGCAGGGAGTTGAACTGCTCCGTATCTGCAATGTTTACATTGAGGTGCTGCTTTTCCTCGATGAGATGGGTTGCTTCATCAATGAGTCGTAAACAATGTGCTTCCAGGGCTTCCACCCTTTGCTCCAATTCCTCCGGGGTAAGCTTTGAAGTGGTTGGGATTGGCGTTGTTAATGCTTCTCCATAGATTCACGGGCACTGGGGGTAACCACGTGGCCATCCATCGGAGATTTCTTTGGTTCATGGGGACCACAGCGCCGTCTGTTTCCTCCATATGGATACTCTCGTCAACTTGTTCTTCTTCTGCTAGAAGGTCTTGTTTTTCTTCTTCTTCTTTGCCTTGTTGGTCCTTTGATCACCAGTGGCAAAGACAACTTTAGGTCTATTTCCTGGAGATAAACTTCCATCAGTACTTTCAGACATCGGGACCTCAGGATTTTCTCTGAGATCCATGTCATCTTGCGAGTCGAGATGCTCTTCATCGTAATCCCTGTCCATACTGTTGTACGGACTCGGATGTGACCCTTCTCCTTCCTATGCAGCTCTGGAGTTGATTTATTCTCCGAATTCTTCTTCGTACGCCCAAAAATCTGCTGATGTCATGGACTCCCCTAGGGAGGCCGGTATTTCAGTGTTTGTTCCCATGGCGTCCAAAATTGAGTCGTTGTCGTCACCAGCATCGACAGATCCAGATCCAGAGCCGACGTAGCCGACGAAGTGAGATCCATGCGCCCTGAGGTGGGTGAGGCCTTCGGCATTGGCTTCCTCGAAACTTTTGATGGTCTCAAGGACGACATCATGTTCAATCAACATGACCATGTTTACAAGTTGGCCGTACCACTCAGGAGTAGTAAACCTTCTTGTTAACCTGCGATGTTTAATAGGTATCTCGTCATGAGTTTCATGATCATCATCATTTGCTCCCACTTCAATTGATGAGGACGGTTCTGGAAAAACTTCTATTATGCCACTCGGTATTTGAAGATTAGGATCAACAATCTTATCGAGTTCTATTTTCCTTCTACTTACACCTTTCGCGAGGAACTATTTATTGAGGAAGGTATCGTTCTTAGCGAAAAATGTTTTACCCTTAACTTGGTTGTAGAAGGTGTATCCAATAGTTTCCTTTGGATATCCTACAAAAATGCACTTTTCTGCTTTTGGTTCGAGTTTGTCAGGCTGTACTTTCTTAACATAAGCCTCACATCCTCAAACTTTCATGAAAGACAACTTTGTCTTTGTGCCATGCCATTTCTCATATCTTGGATGCCGCTCTATTTAAAATGAATGCATGAGTTTCTAGTATGTATCCCTAGAATGATATAGATAAGTCAGTGAGAGACATCATCTATCCAATAAAGTGTGATTACGTCGCTCAGACACACCACACCATTACGCTATGGTGATCCAGCTGGCGTAAGTTGTGGTACGATGCCACAAGTCTTCAGATGTGCGCCAAACCCGTAACTCAAATACTCGCCCCCTCGATCAGTTCGAAGGTGCTTCTATACCTACTCAAATCATTAGTGGAGGTGACAAAGTAACGGTAACCATTGTACGTAGAGACACTCATTGGTCCACATACATCTGAATGTATGACTCCCAATAGGTTTGTTGCCCATTCCATCATATCAGTGAACATCGTCTTGGTCATTTTGCCCATAAGGCACGGTTCATATCGATCGAGAGATGCAAAATCTAACAATTACAAGAGTCTATAAGAATGGAGCTTCTTCATTTGTTTTACACCGATAAGAACCAAACAACAATGCCACATATACATGGAAATATCATTACTGTGATTACATCGCTCATCAATGTTATGGATGTTTGTGTCATTACAGGCAAGATTCAATAAGAATAAACCTTTATCTTTCCGTGCATGAGCATAAAATACACTATTCATGTAAATAGAACAATCATTTGTCTCTGATTTAAACGAATAATGATCTTGCAAACAAGCAAGATCCACTAACAATATTTATGCTCAACGCTGGTACATAGTAACAATTATTCAAAATCAAAACCAATGCCGAGGGGAGATGCAGAGGGAGAGTGTCGACAACCATCACTTCAACTTTGTGGTCGTTGTCGACACGCATCGTCACCTCATCCTTCACCAAGAGTCGCTTACTCCGCAACTCCCAGTGAGAGTTAAAAATATGAGCAATAGAGCTAGTATCAAATACCCAGGTATTTCTCCTGGCACTTGTGAGGAAAACATCAATACCAAGTATATCATATATACCTTTCTCTTTGGCGACAATCTTGCCGGCCTTCTTATCCTCCAGATACTTGGAGCAGTTGCACTTCTAGTGACCCTCACCCTTGCAGTAGAAGCACGTGACGTCGGGCTTGGACTTGGGCGCCTTGGAGGAACCAACAACATATTTGTCATCCTTCCTTGGGTTTCTCTTCTTGCCCTTTCCCTTCTTGACATACTTCTTGAAGTCAATAGTTTTGTTGACCATCAAGACAGTGTGCTCCTTCTTGATCTCCACCTCAGCATTCTTGAGCATAACAAACAACTCATACAGGGTTTTTGTCTCACCCTGCATGTTGTAGTTCAGGACGAATCCTTTGTAGCTAGGAGGTAACGATTGCAGCACCCTATCAATCGCCAGCTCGTCATTGATTTTGCAATCAAGGGCATTTAGGTGTTGGACGTGGCCAGACATTTTGACCACATGCTCGCTCAAGTTGTTGTGCTCTTCCATTTTGGCCGAGAAGATCATGTTCAAAACCTCGTACCTCTCAGACCTAGCCTGGGGCACAAAGATAGCCTTGAGAGCAGTTATGATCTCAAACACACTCATCTTTTCAAAGCGCTCCTACAGGTCAGGCCTCTATGGCATAGATTATGCCACTCTGGACACAAGCATTATCATCCGCCTTCGTCTGATAAACATTTTTATCATCTTGGTAGGCGGAGTCAGCGGATGGGTTACCTATCGTGGCTTCTAGTATGTAGGAGAGCTTTCGGGGAACGAGAAAAATCCTCAAATTGCGGGACTAGTTGGTGAAGTTTGACCCATCATTTTTAAGATTTTCTTTCTCAAGGAAAGGGCCTAGGTTAAAGGTGGGATGAGACATCTATAATGGTATTTGCAAAGTCATTAACCTTATGTTCATAATATGAGTTCCTCCATGGCCTGGGGCGCAACCTAGCCTGGGGCGCAAAGACAGCCTTGAGAGCAGTTATGATCTCAAACGCACTCAGCTTTTCAAAGCGCTTCTGCAGGTTAGGTCTCCATGGCGTAGATTATGCCACTCTGGACACAAGCGCTATCACCCGCCTTCGTCTGATAAACATTTTTATCAGCTTGGGAGGCAGATTCAGCGGCTGGGTTACCTATCGCGGCTTCTAGTATGTAGGAGAGCTTCCGGGGAACGAGAAGAATCCTCAAATTGCGGGACCAGGCGGTAAAGTTTGACCCATCATTTTAAGCTTTTCTTTCTCAAGGAAAGGGCCTAGGTTGAAGGTGGGGCGAGACATCTACAATGGTATTTTCAAAGTCATTAACCTTATGTTCATAATATGAGTTCCTTTTAGTCAAACTAATTTACTAGAACTCCCACTTAAATGAACATCCCCAATGTTTGATTAGTGATTACATGATTCTAATTCACTCTGATCATCACAACCGATGTTATAGCTTCAAAGGTGGATATAGTCATATCGATTACATCACTATGTGACTCATGCTTAACCTTTCGGTCATCTATGTTCTGAGGCCATGTCTGTACATGCTAGGCTTGCCAACTTTAACTATAGTGTATTGCAGTGCATACATGGCTTACATCCACCATAAGCGAACATCGATATGTCTAACACCCGATCATCACGACCTGCTTCATAACGATGGACTTTCTTGGTGGTACACACTAATGGGAGAACACAAACGTTGGAATTATGTTTGAGGGATCATCTTATAATGCTACCGTCATAAGTCTAGTACTATCAGAATAAGATGCATAAGTAATTAACATCAAATGTAAATAATTTATGCGATATGTCATGGTCGTCGCGCCTTAATCTCTATCGAGTGCATTGGAGTTGCATTAGTTTCACGGTGCCACCTTGCCTTCGACAGTTCCTCTCATAAACACTTACTTTGACCATACATATCACAAGCCCCTGCAAAATAAAGTTAGACGCCTCTACTTTATCTTTGCAAGTTTTACATGGCTATTTGGGCATCCGCATAAGAGCTGTTTCTTACCTATGAATATCAACCACAATATGGATTGACTAGTTGTTGCGTTAAGTTCCTTTTCAGGACCGTCCTTTGTAAATGCCATATCAACTAATGTTGGAGAGACAGACACCCGCCAGCCACTTATATAGTACAAGTCATATGTTAGTCATGGAATCAGTCTCACGTAAGGTCGGTCCATGCCGCTTCATCCAACATTGCCGCGGTATGAACAAGTACGTGTGGGAGGGTAGCAATTAAAAAATATATGCCCACATATTTCTATGTGTTCTACTTTTTCCAATACATCTATGCATAGATCGGCTCTGATACCACTGAAGGGGTTCCGTGGTAGAAAACAAAAAATTCCTAACGACGGACACCATAGCCAAGATCCATCTATATAGATGTATAGTAACGAGAGGGGTCTGATGATCATACCTTCGAAGACCGAGAGCGGGATTACGTTCCCGCACAAATATTGCTAATGTAGCCGAAGCGTAGCCAACCTCAAGGTTGAGAAGGCCTCAAGCGTCCATGACCACAAGTGGCTCTGCCTCCGAAGTTTTACACACGTCTGGTGTAAAGACGTCCCCCGAGCCCCGGTCTAGCAAGGCAACGGAAGGAAAAGATCCGGATCGACTCCAATTGTACGATGGTGTGCATATGGTGGAGAAGTCTCTACCTCATAGCGCATGTTCCTAACTAGGGAACACACACGAGAGGGAGAGAGAAGGCTAAAAGCCAATTACTGGGATGATGTGGGAGGAGGGACCTCCCACATATATATATATAGGAAAAAAGAGAGCACTCCCTCTCTATAAGTCCCGATGTGGGACTAAACCAAGGGAGAGGAGAGGGCTGGCCGCCGGCGGTGGGGTGGGCCCACCCATGCGTGTCATGGCCCATGGCCGGCCGGGGGGGCTCCCCCACCCGCGCACCTCCTTGCCCTCTTGGGCCCCTCCCTCCGGGAGGGCCCATGAGGTGGGCTTTGCTATATTTATTTATTTAAACATCTATTTATTAATTAATTCATTTAATTAATAATAAAATACAAATTAAACAATACCTTTCACTTCGAAACACCTTTCGAAGTCCTCTGAACATCTTCGGTATTTCTCCGAAGTGATTCCGGTTCTCTCTGTCCTATTTCTCTTACAATCTCGGATCGACCCTAAGTGTCTCTACCCTTAAGCATGACACTCTTACGATTCAGGAATGCCCAGACATGATCGATACTGCTCTCTGATCAATGACCAACATCGGTGTCTGGAAAGTCATGATGGCCCCTTTGCATTCTACGAAATGATTGATCGCTTGAACCTTAAACATTGTGTCCCATTCCCTTTGTACTACAATACCTGGTTTGTCCAAGATCTGATCTCTGGTATCACTATACCTAGTTCGATCTTGTACCGGCAAACGCATTTACTCGTTCCTGTGATACCACATCCTCGTGAACTAGTAACATGCTTGCAAGCTTATTGATGTAATCTCACCGAGTGAGCCCATAGTATCTATCTGTACTCGGATAGGCAAATCCTGATCTTGATGCATACACCTGAACATATCCCTTTGGAATACCCAACACACACCTTTATGACCACCATGTTATGATGTGATGGTTAATGTGATCAAAGCAGCCGCGGGTGATAGTGATTAAACATGATCGCATGGTCAAAGGATTGAGTTAGTATGCTTTACTAGATATTGCAATGTTGAACTTTGTGACTGGATCATATTGCAACACTATGGTTGGGTGTGTGTCCATCACTTCATTCATCTAATATAGTGACCTCATTGTCAGTTGACATGGGAAAGTCCATGGTCAGGAAACCTCGATCATCGTCTACCCAACGAACTAGTCTAGAGGATAGTAGGGACTTGGTTTGTTTATATACCACACATGTATTAATGTTTCCACTTAATACAGTTATAGCATGATATAAAACTATTATGAACATGTGAGATATATCAATAAAAATAACTTTCTTATTGGCCTCTAGGGCATATCTCTTTCAGTTCCCACGCCCGAGCAGGACAAGACCAGCCACGGCCTCGTCCCGTCAGGACCAGTTGTCGGGCCGACAGAGCAAGCAGCGAGCCTCACCTCTGGCGGCACGGGCCGTTGGTCCCCTCTGCCTAAGGGACTGAGACCACAGAAGAAGGCAAGACGCATGATCAGTCCGCAAAGAAGGACGAGATCGCGGGAGCCAAAAGGGAAGGAGCGCAAGGACCAAGACCAAGATAGATACGTATGATGAACGCCATGGAGTTGACCATACGGTCTCACCGTGCAAGGTGGTTCGGGTAGGACCGGCCCCTGTGGTTACCCCTTGACATATAAAAGGAGGGCCACGGCTGAGAGAAAGAGAGAGATAAATCCCCGACTTTAGAGAGGAGAGGCCATCAGAAAGAGAGAATCCTTCCTAGAGAACCTGGGAAGAACATCCATATCCAGCGAACCTCCCACTTAGCAATATCATCAAACACGTGCTATTAGCCGAGCCTAGGTAAAATATTGTGTTCGAGTGTTTCTTCAAGAATCCCTATACGTGTTGTCAATTCAACAGTGAATTGTCAATTCTCTATGCATAATACGTGTTGGCATATCCATGTCAGCAGTAGTAGAATTTTACTCAACAGTGAATTGTCAATTCTCTATGCATAATACGTGTTGGCATATCCATGTCAGCAGTAGTAGAATTTTACGAGAACACGGGTACCATACCATATACCAGTGCAAGTGAAGTCTATCTGCGATGCGTACGGAAACTTGGTTAGCTGGTTTACCTACTTTTCGCAAGAGTCATGACTATATGTACATCTGTCACATTATATGAAACGGACGTTACCACACATAATTCAACAATCATGTGAAGGGAGAGACAAAGGCATATTGTAACTTGACAGAAAGAAAAACTGAAAGGCTTGAATTTTGAAACAATGCAATTCCTTTTTCTTTTTCTTTTGCAGTTCAACACTGAATTGTCAATTTGCTATACATGTTTGTGTTGGGTATATCCATGTCAACAGCACTGGAATCTACAGGAGTATGAGTATCGTACCAGGCAAGCATAAGGTTAGAGAAACCCAGAACAGTGGAACTCTTCCTGCTGCTTAATTAATCACGTGCGCCGGCAGTTCAGAAATGCAGGATCAGCTAGCCTTTCAGTTAAGTTCAACAACAGATCGTTTGGTCACACATCATGTCAACCACACCACACACCTGGTGGCTGGCAAAGCTCCTCCATGTCTTTCCACGAGCACTCTGGTTTCTCATCCTTGAGTTCTTTGTGCGTATGTAAATCCTTTGGCTCTTTGCATATATACATGCTCACAGGAGCATATGAATGAATGATGTCACGAGGTGAGTAACCTGTGATGAGTTCTAACCGATGGAAGGGAGAGAGGGTTGATTGAAACCGAGGCCAGAAACCCCGTCCAAGGAACCAGGTGCGACATGTTTTACTTGTCCATACCGCCTGATATGACGGAGGAGCCGGGCTAGGAAGGTGCTGTGGCAAATGGTAGAGGTGTCACATACCACTGTGACATGCCGGCGTGCCCTTGTAATAGCCACATTCATGAGCCTGCTGTCACCCATGAACCCTACAGCTCCTAGTGGGTTTGATCGAACCTACAAGCCAGCAGACAAAATACACATCACTGGAAGTAGGTTAGAAATTCATGGAGCTGGAAATGGAGTATGCAATGATTGTGATCTGGTCGGTGGTTGCCCTTATAAGTGTCACTTGCTCCAGTATTGTATTTGGGTGACATAATCATCAGAAAGATGTAAGTTACCATGCAGTGCTTACCATTGATAGGACCACCGCATCAGCCTCCCTCCCTTGAAAGCTATCTATGGTTGAAACCTCAACCCCAGAAAGCCCTGGATATTCTTCTAACTTCTCCCTCAGTAACTGCACTTGAGCAATGTACGGTGACTGAACAGCTATTTCACTAGAACATACTCCTGCAATCATAATTGCAGCATTCTCGTAAGTTCAAGAATCTGAGCATAGAAGTTAGGGGAAAGTCTGACTAGTGAGTGAGAATGCTGAACGATCATCCTGATGTGTTAGGATTAGAGAAGAAGAAGATATGTACATACCACAATGTACAAGATTGAGAACATGTTGTGTAACTATATCTGCTTCTCCATCATTATAAAATGAGCCTGTGCCAGCAGGGTCAAAATGCTCCACACAATCCATGTTCAGAATTCCATACGGCATTCGGGTATCAAGTAAAAGCAGTGGACACCGTGTTATCCATGTATCCTGAAATCACAAGGTACATCTTAGGTACAACTTACACGTAGCAATACAGAAGCAGTCCACATAGATGCATCCATGACCGAAATCTTTAAACACATACTTTCAAATGAATAGGCACGACAATTAGACGTTGGACTAAGAGTCCTGCAATATGCTTCACACATAACACTCTACCCATGACATCTATATGTGAAATATAAAGCTTTGACCTCATTTCAACAGTTGGATTGGAAATTCTTCAGTATATGAGTGAACTGGAGGCTATTCCATCCTTCTTGTAATCATAAATATTGTAAACACTGATTCATCATGAGCCGTACAGACATGTGGTTGACCATCCAACATGAACAGTGAGTGTGTGTGGATCCCGTCTGCACTATTTGGTGACTCGAGTGGATTTTACCAAAATTTCAGTAGGGAGGCTGGACGGGTATTATCATAAAACTGAAGAAACTAATATAAGGATTTGCTTCTGAAATAACGATCATGGTTCTTACACTCCGAGTTGAGTAAAACCATGACAGCTGGTAAATATTTAGGTCTTCCTTTTTCTAAAAGATCAGAACAAATTTGCTCTTAAATATCCTTGTGAATCACCTTTATTTGGAAAAAAAATTCCAATGGAATAATTAAAGTTGAAAAAATAAACCTACAGCTTAAATAGGTATACGCACTGAGCACAAGAACGAAAAAGGAAGTGAGTTGACTAGCTCTGGATCATATGATATTGCAAGACAACAACGTTTAAAATGCCAATATCGTGTCTAAAATGTGCTGCAATAGGAATATATGCTTTTTTTAACCCAGCAGGGGAGGGGCCCCACAGTTTTTTAAATAGAAGAGGTGAGACAGCAGAAATTCGCCCAAGATTGGGATCCAAATCTGGGGGGCTGCGCGCACCACCGCGACGATAATCACCAGAGCACGGCTCGGTTCTCGAAATAGACATATTTAGAAAGATCTTAAAAAAACTGCAGCAAGAAGAAAATAGTTAGCCATGGTTGCTAAGTATTGGCTATGCTTAAGTGTTCTATTTTCAGAATAGTACACGGAAACTAGCAAGAACCCTGAGCTCTGTCAAAATGATCTACAACTACAGTGTAGAACAAAGTTGTGTTCTTAAAAAAGTAGTCAACCAATGAGCTGGGAAAGGATTAAAAAACCAAACGGCGTATGATTCAGATTCACTGGAACAACAAGGTAAATTATTCAGTGAAATTTGATATCAACTTTGCGATTAGAGCAATGCTCGGCAGAGTATTTTTAAATTGAAGATTGCCCAATCATGTCAAAGTTCAATCTTCAGCACTGAACCAGAAAATATAGTCATGATCATGCAGAACTGACACCTGAAAGGCTGAAACAGAAAGTATGTATGTATGTACCTTCACGACTGGAGAGTCAGCAAGAAGATGTGAAGCAACAGAGTGAGACGACTGGAGCAACCCCTGATACATCTCTTTAGATGCCCAACTCGCTATTGAATCATGCATTCTATGCTGGACTGTCAGTCTTGTCGTAAGTAATCCATCATGCAATAATGAAGCCCTTTCCATCATAGATTTACCAAGCCCGCCTTCCAGGGCCTTCCTTGACAATATTGCAGGTGCAAGTTGGCAATGATCACCAGCAAGAATACAACGCTTCCCCTGCAGTATGGGAATCCAGCAAGAGGGCTCAATTCCCTGACCTGCTTCATCTATAATTACCAAGTCAAAGGAACCAGTTTTCCTGATAAGCGGATCTGCTGCCCCCGAGTTAGTAGAAAGCACAACCTGTGCATCAGATAGTACTTCCATGATCGTTTCTTTTTCTTTCATTTCCAGATCCCTCCCAAGTTGCTTCAGCAGTTGACGAATGCCTGCAGCTAAAGAATCATCCACTATACAGTCCCTCAAATCCTTTCTTAAGTCAGTTCTCTTTCTCTCAAGCTCCTTCCTGAACTGACCAAGCCTTCCATTCACAATCTCTGCCAAGGACTTCGAAGCAACAGATGGTGATATCCGAGCAGGGTTTCCAACACGCACAATGTTTAAGCCAGTAGTTGACAACCTTTCAACCATGTTATCAACTGCCACATTGCTTGGAGCTGTTACAAGGACATTCTCACCCTGTCGGACAGCACGAACAATGAGTTCTGTGAGCAAGACTGTCTTGCCCGTGCCAGGAGGCCCCTGGATAACTAGAACAGGCCTCTTCTTGTTCAAGCCTAATGAGAGGGCCCTTAACTGGGAGTCGTCAAATGCATACCTCTCTGATAGCTTTCGATCATGAAGACTCGATTCGCCCCAATCAATCAGGCAATTCTGCTCCATCTTCATCACATCTTTGCTGTCACCGAACAGAGTAGCTATCACGCCAATGGAAACATTACTTTTCTGCAAACCGCTCCTTTGAAGAAGCATCAGCGCTTCAAGATTCCGCTGCCAAACAAAATAGTTAGGTGAGTCATCTGAATATATCACTCATGTTGTTAAGCTAAGAATAACACTGTCATAGAAGACATCGGGATTTCATAGTTCACTATTCTTTCATAAGGCTGGAGTTTTGGCTTTGTGCATTTCATCCACCCTAATATACGATGAATGACAGATATAGAGCATGGTTGCAGATCATCGAATCGAAAGATTATACTAAAATAAATATGTTAGAACCAGAAGCTATACTTGCTCCTGGCAACATGGTTTCAGAAAGCTTGACACTAAACATGCCAAAAGCAGACAGTCATTCAGAATTTAAGACCCTTCATTCATTGACTAGACTCAACGTTCAGGTGCGAAATTCAAATACCTCATAAGTAAGTACATCCGCCAATCCCTGTATCCGGTCTATGCGCACACTTTTCCCAAATAACCTGGAGAAGGTTGGGTCACCATGACGGGATTCTAGAGCAACAGTTATGCTGCAACCATCCTCCCCAAGATTATAAAGAAAGCCTTGCATACAAGAAGTGGCCCCCTCACCACGGCTATTACATGTTCTCACACAAACCATGTCCCCAGGTGACAAAGTGGTTGGAGGCAGCTTGTGTTCACCTTCAATTCGGAATAGAACCAAATGTAGGCCTCCCAACCCTACAACCAGGAGATAAGAGCAAACACAGTCTTATTCAGTTTTTCTAAGTAATTGAGGATGAAATGTGAACAATACAAAGAAAAGAAAGTAGCCAAGTTCTTTGCTCTCACCAGTTGAACTGCTGACTACATTCAAGTTGCAAATGGTGTCACATTGCTCCTGCTGAGCCTGCCCATGGGTCACCAAGTACTCAACTGGCTTGGGTGGCTCAGAATTGTTCTCGAGCATAGTGGTAGCATTGAGCTCCTCCTGTGTAAACTCTAGCTCTACATCTCGCTCAACGCGCAGCAGGTCTGACATATGCCTCACAAAGTCTTCAATCCTATCCTGCATCAGTCTCACCTTCTTGAGGCTTATGCCAATGCTACTGTGCACAGCTTTAGTTCGTGGCGTCGTCCTGCGCACAGCCGCCCGGTGATGCGTGGAATTGGCCATTTCCTTCAACAGCTTCCACGATTGCGCGGAACGCCAGTCCGAGATGAGCCCCTGGTTCTGGTAACCCAGCAGGACATCACGAAGCTCACGCTGGAAATGGTCAAACAGGGTGGGGTAGTGTGTGCAGGCCTTGAAGCAGAGTGCCTCCAGACCCTTGGGCATGGGGATGGCTGAGAGATAAGGCTGTGCCTGGATCACAAACCCAAGCTGGCTTTCTGCCGATCCCCAATCCAGAGTCAATGCTGCTGCTCCGAGGTCCATCATGTCACCCTGCAGCTCGGACGAAGCGAACTTGGATGCCATGGACTGCATCCCCTGCCTTAGCCACTCAACAACACACCTGCCGAGCTCCTTCCGCCCTAATGGATCGCCGTTCTCATACAGCGTCCCCACCCTTATGGACGCCTCCTCCACCGACGGCACGCACCCACCTTGTTCTTGCTCTCCCTCGACCGTCCTGCTCCGCCTCCTCCTCCTAGTCCTGCCATTGCTACCGACAGGTCGAGACGCACCTTTGCTGGGAACGAATGGCACACCTCGCACAGGCCTTTGCCTGGGAGATGAGTTACCCGGTGACCGCGACGGTGTTGACGGAGACGAAGGAGCAGCAGCAAGAAACGTGAGCCTTGTCCTGCTCGAGGGCTTCTTTACAGCGCACGAAGAGAACAAGAATCTACAGGAGAGGAGATCAAGAGACATGCCGCTCATGCTCGCCCACAGCCCAAGCTGCCGGCGGAGGAAAATGAGCCGAGGAGGGAAAGAAGCAAGGAACAGACCGGCGACTCAGCTCGGCCTCGGCAGGTGAATCCTCACTGGCCAGTTGATATTCTCAGGGATCCCATGGGTGAAGAGGGGGAGCTTGGTGGGTGACTGGTGGCGCAGGGCGCGGCTACGTTACCCACCGTAGGTAAGTAAAGTGCCGTCTCCTGCTTTGGCTTCGCGCTGCTGGCGACCACGTCGTCTCCGCCCAGTTTCCATGGTCCCAAAAGCCCGTGATAGCGCCCATCGGATCGGAGAATCGGGCGCGCCTGCTGTCCAACCAACGCATGGCGCGCGATCCTGCTGTCCACGCAGACGCCGGCGCGTCCAGACGCCTCGTAGATGCAGATTCACTGATCCCGTGGGACTGATTCCATCGATCCAAAATCAGAACAAGGGAAGCGTCCGTGGCTGCTGATGGACCACATAAAAGGAGACAAGAGAATCACGAGAACGCATGCCCAGCTTTTCTCTTCGCGGGCTGGCTGTCGGGCATTAGAGCGAATAGCTTACCGGCGTCGCGGTCGGGGTGGGAACCGCAGGCGGGACCTCACGCGCTGCTCGTCAGACTGGTGGGGCCATGACACGTTCCGCGAGGCTGCTGCGCCGGTTAGGGACGCGCTCACTGGAGTCTTGGGAGGTGGTCGGCGCCGGCCTGCTGCTGCCGCGCGGCGCTCCGAGAGCTGCCCACGCACGAATGGCTCGGCGCCGTGCGAGAGACATGAGAGTAGTGGTGATCGCAGGTCGCAGCATGGGCAAACCGTCTCGTAGCGGCATATGATTTGGCTGCCCGAAAGTTGGCTAATTTTTTTTAAATAATACATTTTTTTATTCAATTTCACGAATATTATGTAAAAAAATTACATATGTAACATACTGTCGTCGTTTGAGAAAACGACCAGCATCTGATCGTTTTTTGAAAAAAGACAGGCCAAGTCGTTTATTGAACGGCCTGCTCACATGATCGGCTGCCAGCTGGTTGAAAAAACGACAGCCCAAATCGTTTTTTGAAAAAACGACGCTTGTCTGTTATTGAAAAGCTGACGGTTGCATGGATCATGCACACTACGTTGGACTAATCTAGATGTTTAGAGTTTATCGCCCGCCGGTAGAATCCCGCCAATATTTTGTGCCGTTCTTTTCCCCGCTAGTTTTTCTCCCGCCACTTTTTCGTGCCTATCTCCCGCTACCTCTTCCCGCCAGTATTTGTCCCGTCACTTTTTCACGCCGTTTCTCTCCCGCCACTTCTTTCCGCTGTTTTCTCCCGCCAATTCCTACTAGTTGCCCCTATAAATACTGGCACCGAGATGGTATCTCTCCATCCTGTTATTCCTCTTTTCCTCCCATTTCCTTCCCCTCTCCATCATGAGTGTGCCATGTTCGGACCCAGAGTATAGGCCTACGAAGACGAAAGATGCCAGGTTGCCGCAAGGGGTGACACACGAGCGTTGTTGGTGCGGCCATCTCGCGAAGGTCAAGGAGTCGATCGATTTCTCCACCTGCATGGGCATGAAGTTTTTCATGTGTCCCAACTACGACGCAAGCCCGCCCCGGCAAGCAAGTTCGTCGTACGAGAGGCCTCTGTTATGTTCCCAGAGCATGGTTAATATGAACCATTCATGTTATCATGAGTTCTTTTATTCATTCCATTGATTTGCTTGCAGTCTCCTCCTCCACTTTGCAAGTGGTACTATTGGATTGACACCGAGCAGCCAACCTGGGCCAAGAAAGAGTGTCATGACAGGAATCGAGTTGCGTGGGCTGCCTTTCATGAAGAGGAACATGCTGAAAGGATGGCCGAAGAGAAGAAGAAAGAACGGGAGAGAGAAATGAAAGAATTCCGAGCAGAGCAAGCTCGAAACCGCGAGCTGAACAGGAAGAGAAGGCAAACCGCGAGCGCCAGGAACAGGTGCGCAAGGAGGCCCGTGAGGAGGAAAGGAAGAGATTAAGAGAAAGAGCTGCCGAGGCGCGGGCGGCAGAGGAATGTGGGGACAAGACCGGGAAGTACCTGAGCTGGACTCAGGGAAGGTAGACGTATGTCTCAGTACCGATGTATCTTAATTCCTGTTGTAGTGTCTTGATGTAACTTCATTTCAGTTGTAGTGTCCCGATGTATCTTAATTTCAGTTCTAGTGTCTTGATGTATCTTAATTTCAGTTGCAGTGTCTTGATGTAACTTCCTTTCAGTTGTAGTGTCTTGATGTATCTAAAATGTTTCCCACCGAAATGCTTTCCATCAAAAAACATTCCCGCCAAAATGCTTCCCGCCAGAATGCTTCTCGCCAGAATGTTTCCCGCCAAAATATCTCCGGCCAAAATGTTTCCCGCCAAAATGCTTCCCGCCATAATGTTTCCCACCAGATTTTTCCCGCCAGAATGTTTCCCGCCAGATTGGTTCCCGCCAGAATGTTACCCTATAAAAACCCCTCCTCGCGCAGTGGTTTAAGCACAGCCACCCCGTTTTAGCCAGTATGTTTCCCTACGATCACAGTTTCGTGCTAGACATGTCCGTCGACCTTTTTCATTTGGCTAGGAACTTTAGGATAGACAACAATCCAGCCCCATTAGAGGAACTAATTGGTAGTGATTGTCTCCTCACTGAGCTGCGTGAGGGATTGCGTAGAAAAGGGTGGCCGAAGAGGACTCTAGAGGAGATACGGCAAGAGCTACTTCGGATCAATGCTAGGTGGAGCAAGCAAAGATTCTCTAATGAAGGGGCAAGGCAGCAGAACATCACGCTCCCTTGGATTTGGATAGAAGAGAGTGAAGATGAAGACGATCTCTTCATGCCGCCTATCGGTGGTACCAGGGATAGAGCAGAGCGTGACAAGGCAGAGACCTTGAACAAGGCGCAGGATAAGAAGAGAAATGACAAGGTAGAAGAGAGTGAAGATGAAGATGATATATTCATGACGCCTGCCGTTGGGACTAAGTGGAGGGCTGAGTGGGACGAAAGGCTGGCCAAGAAGAAGGCATTGTTGAAGGGTAAGGGCAAGGCATCGTCAAAGGGTAAGGGCAAGGCATCATCGGTCGAGGCATCATCGAAGGGTAAGGGCAAGAAGAGCAGGCCATGAAGAAGGCATCGTTGAAGGGTAAGGGCATAGTCGTAGGGATAGAGAGCGCTCTTATTTATGTACCGCAAGTTATGTTGAACTGTGTTGCAAGCTATGTTGAAGTGTTTGTCGAATAAAAAATGTTTATCGAAAGGTGTCTCATACATAGATAGATACAAGATACAAGTCTCATACATAGACAGATACCTAGACAGATACAAGATACAAGATACATAGACAGATACATAGATATATATCACTGCCACCGGTCACGAGGTTGCCCTGGCGTCGGTGAACTCCATCTGTACCTTCTAGGAGGCCCCACATTGCGGGGAGGTAGAGTTGACCCATCACCCTGTGTCTGTGTATCCTGTGTGGGGATAGGTGGTGGAGTCTGATGCATCTGCTGAGTCTGCTGCGTCTGATACAGTCCAAACCAGTCAACCTGATCCTGGTGAGTCTGCTGATCCTCCTCATTAGTCGCCCACGAACCCATTGAGGACATGCTTGGGTCTCTATATCCTCTTGCCATGTAAAAATATTAAGTACTCAACGACTATACACTACATGTAACCAAAATAGATAGGAAAATGCGTATCCTCAGGACGATAGCCCATGAATGGGACTTGCGGCTGGTGCTGGTGCCACTGGTCGAAAGTAAGGTGCGGCTGCGACTGCTGCCACTGGTCGAAAGTAAACTGCGGTTGTTGCTGCCACGCCGAGCCTCCAGCCTGGTCTGGAGGTGGTGCTCTCGGTGTCTCCTGCTGTGAGATCCGTGGACGAGGCCCGTGGCGGATAGGTGTAGTGGGTGTCTCCTGCTACGGCCGCCCCGAGCCTCGAAGTAGTGTCTGGTCTGCACGCGGGGTGCGCTCCTGCGTGGAGTGACGTGGCGGGCGAGCCTGCATGGAGTGACTTGGCGGGCCCTCCCCCATGGAGTGACGCGGTGGACGCTGTGCTGCTCGGTGCTGAACGACGTCTGAAACGTTCGTGCACGTGATGGTCGCATAGATACTCTGTAGTCTTTCCTGGACACGCCTTACAAAGGACTGAACACCTTGACGTGGTAGTAGAAGAGGAGCGGACGAGAGCGAACGTCCCCACTGATTCACTTCAGTCTGTAGCTCCCATGTCATATCGGCCTGCATTTGTATAGTGGATAAGTACATATTATATAGCCTACCAGGTGCAGTGACAAAGAAAAGTGTATTTACCGCTGATTGTCTGGGCTCCATAGTCGACTGGCTAGGGTATCTTTCATCATCATGTGTGTGGTGACGGGATGCAACCGTGTCATGCTCATGTACCTTTGTAAGTATGCACGGAATAGCTCCATATCAAACGCAGGAGCGGTTCACACGTCAGTTGTTGCATTCTGCCAACCATTGATATAAGTATTAACCCGTTGAAGCCACTGATTTGCGCTTCTTTTAGTACCCTTCCGAGAATACCTGCAATTAGATTTTGTAAGTACACAGTCAGTGTAAAATTATAGATACATAATATATTAACTTACATATGCACGTCCGATGAAAGAGGTGCCTCCGGACATGGAGGATCTACCATCTGGCGAAGACCGGATTGCCTCATGACCCTCTGTTGAGACATCTCCTCCACCTGACAATCGAAGATGATCTTCGATTTAGTCAGCCAGTAGTCCTCATCTCTATGGCACACAATAGATAACACGCCGGGATATCTTGCTGCTGCCTCAGCTGTGGTGTACGGCTCCCAAATGACCGATTCCTCCTTCAACATGTCGAACTGCTCGCTAAACGCCGGGTAGCAGCGGGTTACTTGTTCTCCCGCGAAACGACACTGTTGGATTAAATAGTTGTTAGTTTCCTTCGTAGTGCAATATGGACCATGCAATTAACTGAACCTTTTAACTTACCTTGCGTCGTGTCCAATGTGTACCGAATGTAGGCATGTCAATTCTTTCGTGGTCAAACAGCATATCAGACTCATAGACAACAGGGCGCTCTCCCTGGATGATTACCGCTTGATTCTTTTCTACCTCTGGGCGGCCGATAGGGAACCTCTACCATGACCACAGCTTCAACAATAATGGGCATCCTAGCAAGGCAGATTTTTCTTTGGTTAGCGTACAGCCCGTGCACATACCTCGGTACGTTGCTGCTAAGACAGCAGAACCCCAACTCCATTGTGTGATGTCGTTCTGACACGTCGCCTCCGCGATCTTGCTAGCATAGCGGATGTAGCGTGCACTGATGGTTGAGACGTGGTTCTCGGTGAACATCACCTTCCCAAGTAGCCACAGTAAGTACGCCTCAAGGCTGCACGTAATTTGTGGCTCAGTCATCAGAATGGCTGGGTACCCGAACCTCTGTATCTGCATTGGTTAATAGAACAAGTTTTAACATCGTGTGATATGAAAATAAGTGTGTCAAATACGAAGATACTGAGTAGCAAACAAACCTGATAGTTCTGCAACCAATCAAATTGGGCCCATGATTTTCATACGTGAACTCCGGAACTCCTTCACGAATGCCATAGAATCGTTGGGCCATTTCTTGGGCCCAATTCGCCGGTGCATCCACTGGGCCTATTGGCACTCCAGCCAACGGCAGGCCCAACAAGTACGAGACATCCTGCAGTGTAGGAGCCATCTCCCCCCACCGAAAGTGGAAAGTGTGAGCCTCGGGCCACCATCGATCCACTAAGCAGGTGAGCAACGACCCGTCGTAGCCCATGCGCGTGGTCTGGAATCCATGGTGTTGTCCTTCTATCTCCTGCGTATGAGTGGCCTCAACCAGACGCACAAATGGTAATAGCCCGACCCACTTTAACCTGCATACCGAGATAGAATTACAATTTTTTTACTTTGGCCCTCAAATATTTGAACCCCAACTAGAAATAAATGTCTCATACCTCTGCAGCCAATAAGGGTGTATCATCCAGTTAGACATGGGAGTGCGAGTGATAAGGTGCTTCAAGCTCCCTGGTTCCGCATCCAATAAAGTTGACCGGTGCTTTCTGTCAATATCAGCATTAAGCAAAGATCCCGCCATCTGCATAATTTAGAACATGGTTCCATACGAATTACAAATTTAGAAGATGGTTCCATAAGAATTACAAATTTACAACATGGTTCCATAAGAATTACAAATTTAGAACATGGTTCCATAAGAATTACAAAGTTAGAACATGGCTCCATACGAATTACAAATTTAAAACATAGTTCCATACGAATTACAAATTTAAAACATAGTTCCATACGAATTACAAATTTAAAACATAGTTCCATACGAATTACAAATTCTAGTTTCGTCCTCTGCCTCTTGTTCCTTGCCTGCCACGTCCACGAGGAGTCGCTCCTCCAGTCCTGAAGATATGGCAATTGGTGTCTCTATGACCAAAATGATTACATAGAAAACATTGTCTAGTAGGGCCTCCGGCTTCGGATTCATCAATATCATTACGATGCGAACACATTGTCGCCTTCCTCTGCCTGTCCGCATTAGTCCAGGATCTAGGATGTAAATCCTTTCACCGGGGTTTACTTTGTTAAAATTGCCCCATGCTCTATATCCCATCATCTCGCCAGTCCATGTATTGATCACCGATTCCTTAAGAAAATAAGGAGACACAAACGATCTTGCATCCATACCTAACCGCCCGCACGCAGCAAATACATGAGAGCAAGGCAGGTGCAACAGCTTGGGTTTGTTGCAGGTACACTCACACGTCGGCCAAGCCTCATTGCCTATCCTCACCTCTTGTGTCTTTACCTCTTCTCCACATCCGATCCTGTTGGAAGGGAGGCGAACCTCAAATCTTCGTTCTTGATTACCGATGGCGACGACGTGCATAGACGGAGCCTTTTCCATTTTGGCATTCATGTAATCCATTATCTTTGAACAGTACCTCGTGTTTGGGTTGTTGATGATATGCATCTGAGCAAGCTGGAGTCTGTCTCTGAAGTACTTCAATGTTCCGGTGAAAATACACTCCACAATAGCTGTTAATGGCAGAGCCATGCTTCCTCTCAAGACGAAGTTGTAAGTTTCGGCAAGATTTGTAGTCATGACGCCAAACCTAGCACCATGAGTGTCGTGCAACAGAGACCACCTCTCCACAGGCTCGTGCTCTATCCATTCCTGAAAATTCTTAATCCGTCTACCAGACCTCCTCCTAGTACCGGGTTGGTCAAATCCTGGCAAATCGCAAAGAGCAATTGGTTCTTCCTCGGGTGGTGCTGCTCCAGCTACTGTCTGTGCAGCTACCGTGGTCACATGAGCCGCCACAACTGCTGCTCTAGCTGCTGTCCTCTGCCTAACATGTTTTTGTGTGAATTCATCTAGATAGGCCCAACACTTGATATACTTCCACTCCTCGTTCTGCTTGCAAAGCTTCTTGAATAGGTTCATCAGGGCCTTGTTCCTGAACTATGAGAAAAAGTTAGCCCCTAGATGCCGCATGCACCAACGACTCTGCATGTCTAGCCATGGAGTTGGTTCATCTGGAGCAGGCTGAGTCAGCTTCCTTATCGCGCTGAGTATACCCGGATGCCTGTCATGTAGGACGCATACATTTGGTACATCCCTCACAACTGCTACCTTCAGCTGCCTGAAAAAGCATACCCAACTCTCGGTGTTCTCGCTCTCCACGAAAGCAAATGCAAGTGGAACAACTTGATTGTTCCCGTCTTGACCTATGGCAGTCATGATCTGGCCCCTGTACTTGCCAGTGAGAAATGTTCCATCTACACAAATGACTGGTCGATAGTGAGTGAAAGCTCCTATGCATATAGCAAATGAGAAGAACACTCGATGCAGCACCCTCAAATTGGGTTCTTGAGGCAATGTTAAGTGTTGGATGTCGAGGTATGTGCCTAGATTCTTAGCCTGCAGTGTCTGCAGCATCCGAACAACACAGTCGTATCCATCTCAAAACGAACCAAATCTTGTCTCCAGTGCCCTCTGCTTAGTCCTCCAAGCCTTTCCGTAAGATATATTGTAGCAAAATCTGATAGCAACTTTGTTGATGATAGCTTTCACCACCATGGCTTTGGTCTCCACTATCTCAGTGTATAACAGTCTAGCCAGGAGGGTTGACGTGAGATTACGATGGTCTTGCAGGACATTGTCAAGTTGACATGTGTGCTGCACAACATCGCTAACCTTCCAGTTGGTGTCATATCGAGGAACATGGGCATGGACCCTAGCAGGACACCCAGCTACCTCGCAAACCAAAGTCAAATATTGTTGGGACGACACCTTTGTTTTGAAAACCCGTTGCGTGGACAATGCCCACTCAACGATTGCTTCCTATAGATGCCTCTTGCTAGGATATAATGCACCAATGGAGATGTTGTTGGCGTGATAGTGCCACGAGGAATCATGCCCATCGTTCACATTCATTGCTGCTGTGTGTTCTTGATTCCATGATGCCGGAATAGGTTGGTTCTCTTGATCAGACTCAGCGGAATCATAAGAGCTATCACTGTACCCTTCTGAATCTTCGGCTTCCATCTGATCTTGCAACCAACCGTCGTGTATCTCGTCCACATTGACCTCACCACTGAAAATATCTTCTCCTGTCCCTTGACTACATTCAGCTGATTCATGTCCACCATCCTCGGTGTGTGCAAAACTACTCTGACCAGGTTCATAACTACCTCCATCGGTGTGTGCATAACTACTCTGACCAGGTTCATAACCACCACCGCCATCTTGGCCTTGACTGCTCTGGTCATCATAGTAGCCACCACCACCTCCGTCTTCGGCTTGACTGCTCTGCTCATGATCATAACCACCACCAGCATGGTGTGTTTGACTACTCTGGCCCTGATCATAACCAGGCTCTTTCGCCACAGGAAGCACTAAGACACTGGGGTTAATTACCCTACGCAGACAGGCTTTCACCCATTTGACCCATTTAGCTTGCTCTTCTATCGGTCTAAAAAAAACCAGGTTTAATCCTTGACTTAGTCCATAATACATGCACACCGACAGTATGGGTGGGATGAAGCCCTAAACGAGCACATAACCAATCCTTCAACTCAATAATGGATATTGTTTCGGGATCCTGGAGCACTTCATCAATACAATAAAAATCGCTCAAATCAACTCCATTCTGGTTTGTTTTGACGACACCATCACCATAGTAGAATCTAAACACTACATTATTGGACATAACTTCAGACCTAAAAAAATACCACAATTTATCAAATGCCCGCACAATGGAAGATTTTAGCCCGCAAATATACTAATAATCCTATAGCCGAATAATCTTGCATAGCCCGCAGATATAATTATAATCCTATAGCCGAATAATCTAGCATAGCCCACAAATATACTTATAATCCTATAGACGAATAATCTGGCAGCTAACATACAACATCCAGAACTACCGAGAAGATAAACAAACACAAACGACTATAGTTAGAAAGAAATTAGGGTTTACCCTTGAAGCGTGCGAAATCCTGCCGTGCAGCTACCTCCACTCAACCGTGTAGCTGCCTCAAGCCCCAGCCCGAGACTCCACCGTGCAGCTGCCTCAAGCCCCCGTCCCAGACTCCACCATAGCCATTGCTCCTCAAGAACTCCAAGAAAACCCTCCACGAAAATGCCTCAAATCGCTTCACCAGACTATCCCACAAGTAGATTGGGAATCTACTAGCTTTCTAATATATTTCAGCAGCAAATTTAGTGGAAAACGGAGCAAAATATAGCAGCAAATCGGTGCAGCTCCATGGGAGAAGAAGCAGCAGGGGAGAAGAACTAGCAGCAGGGCTGAGGGAGAGGAAGAAGGAGGCGTGCGGGGTAGTCTGGCGGGGTTGGGCGCGGCGCGCGTGGATATGGACGAGCTCACCGTTGTCTCAAAAGACGACACGGCAGGTCGTTGCCTCAAAAAACGTCTTTCCACGCAACGGCGCGCGCGTCTGTCGTGCTGCAGCCCAGCAGGGTGGGGCCCGCGGCGCTGCTTTCGGCGCCTCAAAAGACGGCACGGTCGGATCGTTTACTCAAAAAACGACGCGGGCTGGTCGTTTTTTGAAAAAACGACAACGCGTTAGATGGTAATTCCCTCTTTTTGCATAATATTCGTGAAATTGAATAAAAAATGTATTATTTAAAAAAAGGGTTCCGAAAGTTGAGCATACTCAAATATTGTGTTTGGATGTCGGAATTTAGCCTCGGAATTGCCGGTTTGGAATCCCTTGGCCTAATTCAGTAGTTTGGGATGGCCTTAGAATTTTCATGTGGAAACTATAAGCAATTCCGAGCCCCCCCTCCCACGAGCGTACACGCTGCATCGCGAGTTTCCGAGCTTGCCCGCTCGGAAACGCTCCCAGCGTACCGGTTCGCGTCTCCCTCGAACAGATGCGAGGTCCCGAGCAAGCGAGGCTAGAGGCGACCGCTCGCGTCTTGCAGCTAGCCGACGGCGGCTGCTCCAGTGACTCCCCTCCATCTCCTCTTCACCGCTCTCCTCTCCCTCATTCCTTTCTATTCCTCGCCTCCTCGGAGCAAGGCATCGACAGCGACACCATCTGTCCACTCTACGGCCTCGGCACCAAACCCTAGATCGAGTACAGTATGCGAACGACGGCGGGAGGAGAACCGGCGACAGGGGAACGACGGCGTGATACGCGCGATGGTGGGAGGGGAACGGCAGCCACTCCCCTGGTCCTCCCCATGCCGGCATCTGCCTGATCCTTCCAATTTCCTCTTCTAATTTTTCCTTCTCAAATATTCATATGTTTGATTCTCTGAACTACAAAATCTGAGGATAATAAGAGGTGTTGAGTTCAATTGAAGATATAAAAACATAATTTTCTCTACTCTATGATCTGTGATATGAATTTTTCCAATGTACACATGTCGTTGTTCTTCAATTCTATGCTTGCATGTTCAAAATGAATATGAAATATGGTATGTGTGATTGGTTTATGTAGTAAAAAAATAATACTATAAACATTAAATATACACAGATTACTTTCTATACATGTAAACAAGGTTATATGGTTTGAACTCAACAAAACATTTGATTCCATGGTTTGTACATCCAAACAAGAAATGGAATTAGGTGCCACCCCTTGATTCCAGTAGCAAATTCCATGTGCAGCCAAACAACAAAATTGGAATTGCACACCATTTCCTTTCCACCTTGGATTTGGAATTTTTAGGTCAATTCAATTCCAAGCTCAAATTCCTACATCCAAACACAATGAGAGGGTTTTTTGGGCACGAATTCAAATTTATGTTTCAATACAAAAAATCAGGCTAATGACCGTCAAGTTGGGCCTCCCTTGTCAGTTCTCGCTGTTATATCGCTCCTGTCACTTGTGTCAATTAGGCTTGCAGTGTTGGTGTCTGCATCCATTACGCGTCTTCTTCTTCACCGGAACGGCAATCTGTGGGCGCGGCCATGGCGCAGAGCTGGGACGTGACGAACCTGCTCGGCCCTGCTCTCCTCCCCATCCCGAGTCAGAGCTCGCCCTCACCATGGACGCACCCATGGCACGGTGCGGGAACGAGAATTGGTTCCCGGTGAGATCTATCACCATGTCGACCATGCTCGGTTCTGTTTTCCTCCTCTAGAATCGTCGTCGTGGTTGCACTCGCACAAATTCTGCCACCTCTGTCGAGGTCTCTGTGGTAGCTCAAGTTCTGTCATGTTGGACCTTTAAGCGAATTCGGAGCTGGGCAGTGGCAACCCGTTGTTGAACCTGCAAGGAATTTGCTGAAGACTGCGTGCCGCTCCAAGGTCTTCGGCTGATGCCTTCGGCTTCTGCCAACATCCACCACCGATGTGAGATCATTTAGTTACTTCAATACAAAATTTCGGCCAACTTGACCTTCTGTTGCTCAAATCAAAAAGTGTTGAACTAACGAAAGTTAGATAACAACCTGGGGCAGAAACACAAGAAATTATAGCTCAATCCGACATACAGAGCTCTCTCACGAATTTTTACGGCGAAGCACGCAAATCTGTTTTGGGACAGCAACTTTCCCAATCATTACTTCACTCTCATTAGAGGTTACTCTTGGCACAAAAAGCAAATAAAAAGGATAAGGAGAGGTTATTACAGAGGTAATAACTTCCAAGACTCATCTAAAACTCTTGGGTTATCTCCCAACAAGTACTTTTCTTTAACGCCTTTAAGTTAGGCATAAGAAGCAAAGAAAGAATCAAGTGTTCTCAAATGAAGAAGCATTAAGATCAATACCAGAAATATTTTCAACAAGGCAAGGTATATCATCCAAATAAGTTTTAGAGGATCCTCTCTCAATGCTCTTAGGTTTACTATTCTCATCAAAAGGGTTTGCAGGAACAATCCAATCAAGATTATTTTCAATGGCATCATGTATTGCTACTATTTTGAAGGGTATTGGTATCTTAGGTTCCTCCCCATTAGGTTCGGTTTTGTTCATCCTTTCTCGTGTACCAACAACATCTACACATGAGCCTAGCATATTGAAACGTTCAAAAACTTTTCTAGCTTCCTTGGCAACATCATAGAACTCCTTAAACAAAGTTTCTAGAATAAAATCCCTCTTTTCAGGATCTTCAATTTCTTTAAGCTTAAGAAACATCACTTGCATTAAGGGGTTGAGGTTAACAAACCTAGCTTCTAACATGTGAATTAAAGAAGCTGCAGCAATCTCATAATTTGGAGCAAGTTCTACAAGGGATCTATCCTCATTATCTTCATGTTTGCTAACATGATTAAAGAATTCTTCAATGTTATCTTTCCCAATTATAGAACCACTACCAATTGGAAGGTCTTTCAGGGTGAATTTGGGGATCAACATGGTGAGCTTGGGAAGGGGTGACAACTAAAGGAGACTTAATTTTTTTGTGTTTTTGATAAAGAAAGCAAACTAGTAGAACTAATTTTTTTGGATTTTTGAAGAACAAAACAAGCGAACAAAGCAAAAGAAACTAAGCAAAACAAAAACAACAAAGTAAAGAGATTGGTATGAGGGACTCCCCTTGTGAAGATGTCCTTGACTCCCCGGCAACGGCGCCAGAAAAGATCTTGATGCACTCGACTTTCAACGTAGAGCTCGTTGGGAACCCCAAGAGGAAGGTATGATGAGCACAGCAGTAAGTTTTCCCTCAGTTATGAAACCAAGGTTTAATCGAACCAGTAGGAGCAAGGAAACACCCCAAAGGTGTTACTAGCTGAACTTTGGCAGGGCGCACTACCGGTGCTAGTAGTGTAGCATTCCAATTGTCTAACAATTGCAATGCTACTAGCCTAGTCTATATATATGCTACTTCCTCATAATTATATCATGCTCATGTCATCATGCCACCTTGCATTTGAGCATCATATAAAACCTTTTTCACTTGGTTCTTATCTCATATGCATTAGTAATTGTATTTGGCTCTTGATATATTGTATTTGGTTCTTGATAAATGCTTGATGCCCAAGTTGAGTTGGGGGCATATCTTTTATTCAACTCCACCACCTTTTTCTTGTCACCACCTTATAATTCCACCATCATAATTATCCATGAGCTTTTACATTGTTCCTTTGACTTTTAAATCTAGTTCATGTGGGTTGGGATGTATCCACTTCTATTTCCAACATGCTCTCACACTTGTATCATGTTGTTTTCACATTATTGATATGTGGAGCCACTTTTGTATGCTTTGTGAGTGTAACCCCCTTTTCTAGCTTCCATATGGATTTTTGGAATAGTTGCTCATGTTGGAATATTTTGAGGATAATATGTACCTAGTGGAATATACACACTAGCATGTCCAAATTATATACAAATTTGAGCAACTCCATCTACTCCACATGGAGCATCCTTTTTAATTCTTTTAGCTTGGCCTCATTTCATATTTTGGAATGCATGTGTATAAATGCCATGATTATTTATTATTGTTTTAACAAAATAAACATGGCATTTATTACTTGTGCATGGGCCATGCAAGTCACCACCATCTTGTTATCTTTTGTTTTCTTTGTTTTGATTGGATCTTTTCTTTTGTAAGCTCCCCTTCTCTCTCTCAAACCTCCTCATCTTGATCTTTGTTTCCTTGCCATGTGCATCAAGCTCCTTACCCTCACCACATCTCCTTTCCATCTCATGCTTGATCTTGTGGCTCTTGTCTAAAGCCCCAAAACCCTTCACCCTAATCTATCATGCCTCCACCCTCATCACCCCTCATTTGTGTATGCTTCCATGCATGATCATGTGTGATCATACCAAAAACCCTAGACACACCTCCCCTCTTGTCCACCACCTTTTCTTGCTTGAGCTTGTTTTGATCATGAGAAACACCCTAGAACCCTAGCCCTAGCCTACCTTTCCCTTAACCACCACCACCCCATGATCTACCTCATCTACCCCTCCTCCTAACCCTAGCCGAGCCCAACCCTAGATCCATGCCGAGCCTCCCCTCTTCCTCTCCTCTCTCTCTCTCCCTGCCAGGCAGGCCCCACACCCGAGCTAGCCCTTCTTGGCCTCGCCCTGACCCCACCTGCTGCCCCTACGCCCCCTGCCCGAGCCGGTCGAGCACGTGAGCGTGGGAAGGAAGGAAAGGTGGCCACCCGACCACTTTTTCCCACCCCGAGCCCCCAAGCCATTTACCTCTCCTTCTCAGCCTTATCTTTCCCTCTCTCTCGCCTGGTTGCAGCCCCAGATCCCCAGGACCTCGCCCTCTGCTTTTCCTCCCTTCCCTGCCACCACCTCTTCCAACTCCGGCCACCACCCTCGGCTTCGGCTTCCACCAACGGATCGAGGAGGCGGGCGTGGCGTCGAGGTTGTCGAGGTAGCCAGCGAGGACCCCGGCATCGCCCCTGTGCACGGCAGCGAGGAGGAGAAGCCCTGCAGCCGCCGATCGCCGTCGTCGCCCGAGAGGAAACCCTAATCCCGCCGGCTGTCTGCAACGCCGGCGAACCGCTGCTTCCCCGGCCGATCTGACCTCACCGGCAGCCTCGCGGTGAGCCACCGAACACCCCTGACACCTCCTCCCTCGCCTTTGCTTCCTGTTCTCGCCGGCCGTTTCGTCGAGCGGCCTCGGTGCGCCGATGTCGCGCTCGCGTTTGCTCGTCGTCGCGCCGTAGAAGCCTACCTAGCCGCTCTACCGCTCCCTAACACCAGCCTCTCGTAGCCGCAGTGGCTTCCGCCCTCTACGCGAGCGCGCGATCGCGAGTTCGAGCCCCGCCGCGCCGCGCACGTGCCGTCTTTCAGTTTCGTCAGAAACGCGGTATAAGAAAAATAGTACCGCGGGGGTACTTTGTAAATACCCCCCACACCCTTTGGCCTTAACCCGCGGTACCCCAGGTCCCACCAGGTAGCCTCTCGGCCTTTTTGCAAAGAGGTACCCCAGTTTCCAGGACCTTAACCCGCGGTCCCCCCTTCGCGCCGCGTGGCCAGCCCAGACCCTCTCTCTGTCACGTGGGTCCCGTTTTCCCGCGGACCCACCGGTCAGACGCTGTGGCTGGGTATAGCCGCGGTAAGAAAAACCTCTGTGCTCCTTTTTCCGCCCAGTCAGCCTGGGCCTAGTCGTTAGTGACTGTGGCTTAGTGGGGCTGGGTATAAAAAGTCTGTCAGTTTTCTGTTTTAATTAAAACATTTTCAGAAATGATTTAAATTTGAATTTAAATCTGTTTTTTTATAACTTTTAATTTGTAATTCCAAATAATACAAATAATATATGTTTCTGAATCAGAAAAATGTGAGGAATTCAAATATGCTATTCAAAATATTATTTGAGCACTTTAAATTTTTCGAAATTGTTTAAATATAATAAAAATGCCTTTTCTTAATTAATTAATAACTTTAATTCTACAACTCCAAATTTGACAAATAATATGCCTAAATCGATCAGCGCGACGAGCCCGTTCTGTCTATGCATTCCATGTTATGAATTGAACCATGCATCACGTCATTATTAAAAATCAGAACTGTTTATGGCAATAAAACTTGACCAAATAATTAATAAAATGATTTATTCTCGTCCCCACACCTCACCCTTGCCATGCTACATTATTGCCATGAAAATTGTGCATCATTAATCATGGCATACTTGTTTGCTTGTCGCATTTTAATTCATACGATTGTGCACTTTATTTATGTTGGCCCTTGTTTGTTTGGTTCTTCTTCGAATAGACGCTGAGCAGGGGAAATATCAGGAATCCTAGGAGTACTACCTAGATCCGTCTCTCGCTTCAACTGAGCTGCCAGGCAAGCACTACCACATGCTTGCATACATATAGTACATATTGCCTCTATCTTATTCTTGCATCATTGAGTTACGATTGAATTAAATTGAATCCCAAGTACTGCATAGCCTTTACTTTTAAACCCCACCGAAGCTTGTTCCTCCATCCCATGAGCCATTACTACAGGAGTTGTTTGAGCCATGCGAGTCGTAGAACAACATGTGTAGGGTATGCGAGTGTCTGATGGATCACGAGGTACCTAAACAACTTAACCTGAGTAGTAATGGGATAACTAATGAAAGAGGCACCGGTGAGCAATATGTGCTATTTGGTTTTTCATGCTCACTTGTGTCCCGTAGGACCCCGAGTACTTGATTCCTGTTCCTTGACTATTCACACTATCCACATCCGGGAGGCCGTGGACCCCCTTGTGCCAGAGCTTGATTCATTTCTATTTCTTGGGGCCACAAAGTAGTTTGGGGCTTTGTTACTATCCTGTACTTATGTCATGCTTTACTGTTTCACTTAAGATTGTGCAAGGAGCACCTGTACTGTTTAGGATTGCGGAGAGTTTTCGCGGTATCGACAAGCCTAGTAACACTTTCGGGTTCCCAGTCGTTTACAGCCATTGGCGCAAACCTTGGGTCTGTCTCGGAGCCGGCCAACTTCGTTGCGGGTAGCTTAATGGGGTGACCCCCTGAAATAGTTCTGAATCCTGTGATCGCTTTGTCTTGAATGCCTCGTTGGGTTTTGATTTGGTTTTTCCGAGGTTGATCGAGTGTGTGTTGCTATTTGTGCACCCCTGCAGGGTAAATCTTTCTGAAGCCGTGTCCGCGGTTATGGACGACTTGGAGCACAGTTTCTCGATCATAGACAAGTATAACTAAAGTACCGCTTTTAATCCGACTAAATACCTGACTAGGAAACAGTGCAATACTCATGGAATGGTTAATAAAACTGCCAACGGATGGGATGTTCGTCTGGTTTCTCGTTGGTAAGCGAGAAGGAGGATGGATCTATTAATTATACTGTTATATATGTTGTTACTAATTAATGGACATCGGTCTATCACTGGTTAGGCGGATGGTTAGCGAGTATCTATAGACTTGTTAGTTATTATCTTTTGCTGCAATTGCGTCACCCTAGGTATGTGTCCCCTTTAGAGGCATAAATACTTGCTGAGTACCCCTAGGGTCTCACACGATAAATTGTTTGATTCAGATGAACAGGTGTATTCGCAACATGGATACTGGGTGGAGGAGACAGATGATATTGGCAACGATCACGCGGTGTAGAGATTCTAGGGATGGGGATCCGTGAGATCTGTGGGCGGGATGTGTTTATTTATGTGGCATCTTATGCCGATTTGCTTCTTATCCGTACTCGGACCTTGTTTCCCGCTTCCGCCTGCTACTCTGATTTTTGATGTATGAGGAGCTATCCTAAACTATTATCTCTATCTAGGATATTTGGATCTTGCCGTATGGCGTTGCAATATTTCTATTTCTTTTAGATGGAATGGCTCTGAAAACTGTTGTATGGTAGCTTGCATACATACTCACTTGTGTATGTATTTGATCACTTCGCCTGTTGCCTACGCCGCTCGTTCTTGTCCCGATGTCTTGGAAGTGGTTAGGACGGCCGACGGGTCTACACGTGGGCGGTCCCCTGGGCCCCCGCTGTACTATTTTAACCACTTCCGTTTCATCTAGGCTTGAACTTAGAGCGTAGGGTCCGAGGTAGTTACAATTGGTATTAGAGCCATCCCGCCCTTCAGGGTCTCAGCCAAATGGTCATTGTCAGTCTAGCAAATATTTTGGTAGCTATGTATACTAGGGAAAAACCAAACGTGAGAGTAGGACTGCTTCCATTTTTCTTCTTACCCACCCAACCATCCTTTTTCTGGTAAGGAAGTGTAACGTTTTCAATCCTCTTCTAAAATTCAAACTAGGATTCACGTGTTCTGGGTTCCGTAGTACCATAGAAAGTGTGTGTGTGTGAAATTTCTTTGTCTATCTGTTGCATCCAACTTGTTGTCGCTATTTGCCTTTTGGTTATCAATTGTTGGCACATTCCATACCAACAGGCTTTTGTAAACTGACGCCATCTATCCGACTCTTGGTTAACCGGTGCCATCTTGTTAAGGGTGTTCTTCCTTCCAGCATGTTTTCACAGAATGTGGAGTTGCTAATCTCTATCTGATAAGTGGTTTTTGCGCATCTATTGGTATTTTAATGCCAAAAAATGCGGGAAATTTTTCTTTGATACATCTGTGTTTCCACACTCCTCTTTAGTCGTGTGTGAAACATTATCTATCTTCCTTTTATCGTCATGTTCATGCTAACTCATTCTTTTGTCACCGACGCTTGATCTGGGAGTTTTCCTTTTTCTTCAAATCTTCTGCGCTAAGTACATAACTCGCGTCGATCTGATGCTTGTGATTGTAATTTGGATTTCGACATAACTATATGACACTTATCATGAGTGGAGTATGGTTAATGCTATCGACACAATCCTCCAAATGGTGGCGGTTATCTCCTATGATTGAGTTACACCGGGATCATATCTATGCATATTCAAGTATCTTTGGCAATCCGGAGTTTTCTCAAGGCACTACGGTGTCTATCATCTGTTTATCATGCTTCACATCTGTTTGGAACTCCATCTCTGGAAAATTCTCTTTGATACGAGGGAATTGCATCTTTTCGCCTCTGATAGCTTTTCTTAAGGTATGAGCTACCATCGTTCCTTTTATCCAAGATCTCTTTATCTTTGTAACCGGCGATACAATCGACAATGTGAACCAGGTGGAATTTCTTGTTCTCTTCCGAAGGACCAGATAATCTATTCTTCCAGTGCATCTTCCCAACATGAATCCTTGCTCACAACGTCGATATTTTAAAGAGCGTCGAGCTCAGAAAGTGTTTTGAGCATTGTTCGTTCTCTCGCCTCTTGATCTTGATATTCTTGGAAGATTTTGTTCATCCGTGGTGGTATATCTGGATGATATGCTGGCCTATTCTATATCAATGGAAGAACATAGAAGATCATCTGTGTGTTCTTCTCTCAAGCTTCGTGAACACCGCCTGTGTGAAAAGTTCTCACAGTGTGAATCCTGACTTTTGAAGTCACCTATCTCGACCACGTCCTTATGCTAAATACATTGCTACAATTCTGGAATCAGCAAGTCCATTGTCAATTCCATCCTCCACCTTCAATCAAACCCGGAGTTTTTCCTTGTTGGTGAGTTATCATCGTCGTTCCGCTGAAGATTTCCTCAAGACTGCTAAATCTCTCTCAATCATTTCAAGAAGAACATGGAGTTCTTTTCACCTCTGTCTTGTCAAGTAATCTTTTGAAACCCTCTCGTTCCATCTCCTATCCTCAATCCACCGAAGGCCGCGAAGACTTTTCAGATCTTTTGTAATCCTTCTGTTCAAGTTGGTGCTATCTTTTTCTTTATCTGTTGAATCTTGCAGCCATTCTCCGTAATCTTTCTTCATATTTTTCCGGTGGTTTGGATCTTCCGACACGACGACAACATCATCATCCTTATCTATCTGGGATCCGGCGAATCATTTGCATCATATCTTTGTTTTCTTACGGAGTTCCATGAGTTCTTTTTGTCAAGATCTTCAGTCTGTCTTTGGGAGTTGGGTTACATGATTTTCTTATTCATGTACGGAGTAATGCTTTGAGTGCGGGATGGAGTAGCTACCATACCACTACTCTTATCATTCGCTCTTGTACATTGGATGGGAGGATTAATGCAATTTCACTCATTCCACGGAAGTTAGAAGTGGCCTTTATTCCTCGATACTTTTACTTCCGTCCTTGTTTTTCCGGAGTGCTCTCTCGAAGAAAGTAATCAATAATCTCTTGTTGGTGGTCTGTCTATTCTAGATGGAGCAAAATCTTCAATTATCTGGTGGGAACAAACGCAAACTCTTTTCTGTCCTCGTCATTCTACCGATGCTCGACATCCCCAAACAAGATGAAAGGAAACTATCTCTCTCTTTGTTTCATCAATTCTTTTTCTGTGGTAAAAGCCAATTATGGTTGATGCCATCAGCCGCAAATCTATTGCGTTAGCCTCAAAGTTAAAGAAAGCAATAAGTATCTCTACAATAAACTCCAGATCCTCCATATTCTTTTCTTCTCGGGATTCCACCATAATCTAGCATCACCTCCTTGTCTACAAGATATATCCGCGCATCTCAGTTGCATGATCCTTGGTTCTTACCATTGCAACAAGAATCTAATCCGACAATGTCTAACTGAATCCTTCCGTTGATATCAAGGAACTCTATTGTTTGAAGGCGATATTGTTTTCCGAACTTGTTTTCCCAAATCCGAGAGAAGAAACAATGCTATTTTCATAGTGGTTGATAACTTCTAAAAAGTCATTCTTTTCTTTCGGTGAGACAAAGATTCATATTCTCTTGTATCTGTAAATCTTTAATCTTAAGGCGGTGTCGATTCTTTCTCCCAATACATCGTCCTTTCGAATTCTTTCACAAGTGGTTCTATTCTTTTATCATGTTTCTCGAGAAAACCGGAGCTATGTTCGTCCTATCCTTCTTGTCTCATGACAATCCTTCAATCCTTCTAACCCTTTGTGTCTCAATCAAAACGCAAGACTCGCAACAAGTCTAGCAAGTTTGCAAGGTGTAGTGGTCGCACCATTCTGTTGTTCATCAACTCGGGAACGTGAGGGTCACCTTCGTTCCGAACACCTGCCTCTCCTTGTGTTGGTTTCTTTTTCCTAGGAATCTCGGGGCGAGATTCTTGTTTAGTGGGGGAGAGTTGTAGCATCCCAATTGTCTAACAATTGCAATGCTACTAGCCTAGTCTATATATATGCTACTTCCTACATATAATTGTTGCATCATAATTATATCATGCTCATGTCATCATGCCACCTTGCATTTGAGCATCATATAAAACCTTTTTCATTTGGTTCTTATCTCATATGCATCAGTAATTGTATTTGGCTCTTGATATATTGTATTTGGTTCTTGATAAATGCTTGATGCCCAAGTTGAGTTGGGGGCATATCTTTTATTCAACTCCACCACCTTTTTCTTGTCACCACCTTATAATTCCACCATCCTAATTATCCATGAGCTTTTACATTGTTCCTTTGACTTTTAAATCTAGCTCATGTGGGTTGGGATGTATCCACTTCTATTTCCACATGCTCTCACACTTGTATCATGTTGTTTTCACATTATTGATATGTGGAGCCACTTTTGTATGCTTTGTGAGTGTAACCCCTTTTTCTAGCTTCCATATGGATTTTTGGAATAGTTGCTCATGTTGGAATATTTTGAGGATAATATGTACCTAGTGGAATATACACACTAGCATTTCCAAATTATATACAAATTTTAGAAACTCCATCTACTCCACATGGATCATCCTTTTTAATTCTTTTAGCTTGGCCTCATTTCATATTTTGGAATGCATGTGTATAAATGCCAGGATTATTTATTATTGTTTTAACAAAATAAACATGGCGTTTATTACTTGTGCATGGGCCATGCAAGTCACCACCATCTTGTTGTCTTTTGTTTTATTTGTTTTGATTGGATCTTTTCTTTTGTAAGCTCCCCTTCTCTCTCTCAAACCTCCTCATCTTGATCTTTGTTTCCTTGCCATGTGCATCAAGCTCCTTACCCTCACCACATCTCCTTTCCATCTCATGCTTGATCTTGTGGCTCTTGTCTAAAGCCCCAAAACCCTTCACCCTAATCTATCATGCCTCCACCCTCATCACCCCTCATTTGTGTATGCTTCCATGCATGATCATGTGTGATCATACCAAAAACCCTAGACACACCTCCCCTCTTGTCCACCACCTTTTCTTGCTTGAGCTTGTTTTGATCATGAGGAACACCCTAGAACCCTAGCCCTAGCCTACCTTTCCCTTAACCACCACCACCCCATGATCTACCTCATCTACCCCTCCTCCTAACCCTAGCCGAGCCTAACGCTAGCTCCATGCCGAGCCTCCCCTCTTCCTCTCCTCTCTCTCTCCCTGCCAGGCAGGCCCCACACCCGAGCCACCCCTTCTTGGCCTCGCCCTGACCCCACCTATAGCCCCTGCGCCCCCTGCCCGAGCCGGTCGAGCATGTGAGCGTGGGAAGGAAGGAAAGGTGGCCACCCGACCACTTTTTCCCACCCCGAGCCCCCACGCCATCTACCTCTCCCTCTCGGCCTTATCTTTCCCTCTCTCTCGCCTGGTTGCAGCCCCAGATCCCCAGGACCTCGCCCTCTGCTTTTCCTCCCTCCCCTGCCACCACCTCTTCCAAGTCCGGCCACCACCCTTGGCTTCGGCTTCCACCAACGGATCGAGGAGGCGGGCGTGGCATCGAGGTTGTCGAGGAAGCCAGCGAGGACCCCGGCATCGCCCCTGTGCACGGCAGCGAGGAGGAGAAGCCCTGCAGCCGCCGATCGCCGTTGTCGCCCAAGAGGAAACCCTAATCCCGCCGACCGTCTACAATGCCAGCGAACCGCTGCTTCCCCGACCGATCTGACCTCACCGGCATCCTCGCGGTGAGCCACCGAACCCCCCTGACACCTCCTCCTTCGCCTTTGCTTCCTGTTCTCGCCGGCCGTTTCGTCGAGCGGCCTCGGTGTGCCGACGTCGCGCTCGTGTTTGCTCGTCGTCGCGTCGTAGAAGCCTACCTAGCCGCTCTACCGCTCCCTAACACCAGCCTCTCCTAGCCGCAGTGGCTTCCACCCTCTGCGCGAGCGCGATCGCGAGTTCGAGCCCCGCCGCGCCGCGCGCGTGCCGTCCGTCAGTTTCGTTAGAAACGCGATAGAAGAAAAAAAGTACCGCGGGTGTACTTTGCAAGTACCCCCCCCACACCCTTTTGCCTTAACCCGCGGTACCCTAGGTCCCACCAGGCAGCCTCTCGGCCTTTTTGCAAAGAGGTACCCCAGTTTCCAGGACCTTAACCCGCGGTCCCCCCTCCGCGCCACGTGGCCAGCCCACACCCTCTCTCTGTCACGTGGGTCCCGTTTTCCTGCGGACCCACCGGTCAGACGCTGTGGCTGGGTATAGCCGCGGTAAGAAAAACCTCTGTGCTCCTTTTTCCGCCCAGTCAGCCTGGGCCCAGTCGTCAGTGACTGTGGCTAAGTGGGGCTGGGTATAAAAGGAGGACAGAGGTTTTTCTTACCGCGGCTATACCCAGCCACAACGTCTGACCGGTGGGTCCGCGGGAAAACGGGACCCACGTGACAGAGAGAGGGTGTGGGCTGGCCATGCGGCGCGGAGGGGGTACCGCGGGTTAAGGTCCTGGAAACTGGGGTACCTCTTTGCAAAAAGGCCGAGAGGCTGCCTGGTGGGACCTGGGGTAAGGCAAAAGGGTGTGTGTGTGTGGGGGGGGGGGGTATTTGCAAAGTACCCCCGCGGTACTGTTTTTCTTCTACCGTGTTTCTGACGAAACTGAAGGACGGCACGTGCGCGGCGCGGCAGGGCTCGAACTCGCGATCGCACGCTCGCGCAGAGGGCGGAAGCCATTGCGGCTAGGAGAGGCTGGTGTTAGGGAGCGGTAGAGCGGCTACGTAGGCTTCTACGGCGCGACGACGAGCAAACGCGAGCGCGACGTCGGCGCATCGAGGCCGCTCGACGAAATGGCCGGCGAGAACAGGAATCAAAGGCGAGGGAGGAGGTGTCAGGGGGGTTCGGTGGCTCACCGCGAGGCTACCGGTGAGGTCAGATCTAAAACTCTTGGGTTATCGCCCAACAAGTACTTTTCTTTAACGCCTTTAAGTTAGGCATAAGAAGCAAAGAAAGAATCAAGTGTTCTGAAATGAAGAAGCATTAAGATCAATACCAGAAATATTTTCAACAAGGCAAGGTATATCATCCAAATAAGTTTTAGAGGATCCTCTCTCAATGCTCTTAGGTTTACTATTCTCATCAAAAGGGTTTGCAGGAAGAATCCAATCAAGATTCTTTTCTATGGCATCATGTATTGCTACTAGTTTGAAGGGTATTGGTATCTTAGGTTCCTCCCCATTAGGTTCGGTTTTGTTCATCCTTTCTCATGTACCAACAACATCTACACATGAGCCTAGCATATTGAAACGTTCAAAAACTTTTCTAGCTTCCTTGGCAACATCATAGAACTCCTTAAACAAAGTTTCTAGAATAAAATCCCTCTTTTCAGGATCTTCAATTTCTTTAAGCTTAAGAAACATCACTTGCATTAAGGGGTTGAGGTTAACAAACCTAGCTTCTAACATGTGAATTAAAGAAGCTGCAGCAATCTCATAATTTGGAGCAAGTTCTACAAGGGATCTATCCTCATTATCTTCATGTTTGCTAACATGATTAAAGAATTCTTCAATGTTATCTTTCCCAATTATAGAACCACTACCAATTGGAAGGTCTTTCAGGGTGAATTTGGGGATCAACATGGTGAGCTTGGGAAGGGGTGACAACTAAAGGAGACTTAATTTTTGTGTGTTTTTGATAAAGAAAGCAAACTAGTAGAACTATTTTTTTTGGATTTTTGAAGAACAAAACGAGCAAACAAAGCAAAAGAAACTAAGCAACACAAAAACAACAAAGTAAAGAGATTGGTTATGAGGGAGTCCCCTTGTGAAGATGTCCTTGACTCCCTGGCAACGGCGCCAGAAAAGATCTTGATGCACTCGACTTTCAACGTAGAGCTCGTTGGGAACCCCAAGAGGAAGGTATGATGAGCACAGCAGTAAGTTTTCCCTCAGTTATGAAACCAAGGTTTAATCGAACCAGTAGGAGCAAGGAAACACCCCAAAGGTGTTACTAGCTGAGCTTTGGCAGGGCGCACTACCGGTGCTAGTAGCAACGTGGAGACCTGCACAACACAACCACATAACTTTGTCCCCAACTTGCGATGAGGTTGTCAATCTCACCGTGTTTTGTGGAAAACAAAGGATTAAACGTATCGAATGGAAAGAAGTAAAAGTTTGCAGAAAGTAAACACAAAGCAGTAAACAGTGGTAGATTATATGTAAAGAAAAAGGACCGGGATCCATAGTTCACTAGAGGTGGCTCTCCTTAGATAGATAACATGCTGGGTGAAAAAATTACAGTGGGGCAATTGACAAACACCGAGAAAGCAATACATGCATATACTAATCATCTCGACTCCTCTAAGACTTGATTGGGCATTACAACATAATACATAGACCGCCATCCAACTGCATCTATGACTGATAATCCACCTTCAGGTTATCATCCGAACCCCCTCCAGCATTAAGTTGCAAGCATTAGATTATTGTTTTACGAACTGCGTGTAAAGTAAACAATACGATTGTTCTATGAACAAAGGATTGTTGTTTTCTCCCTAGTAGCAACAACACATCTAGTACCTTAGAGATTTCTGCCACTTCCCTAGATTACCAGAGGCATGAACCCACTATCGAGCATAAATACTAACTCTTGGAGTTGCTAGCATCTACTTGGCCAAGATAGCTACTAACAACAGAAAGCATGCAAGATCTCAAATAACAAAGACATGATAGAATCAATAATCAATCTGAAATAGCATCTCAATATCCATCGGATCCCCGCAAACACAACATGTATGGATTACAAATAGATGATCTTGATCATGAACGGAGCTCACAATGAAAGCACAAAGGAGGAGAAACCAGCCATCTAGCTACTACATGGATCCGTAGTCCAAGGATGAACTACTCACGCATCACACCGGAGGCTTGCATGGTGATGAAGAAGGCCTCCAGGGTGAATTCCCCTCTCCGGCAGGGTGCCGTGAAGAGCTTCAGATCCCTCCTGATCTAGGGATGGCGATGACGGCGACTACAGACTCTTTCGTGGATTTTTGATCGGGCCCTTAGGGTTTTCGTCTCGAGGGCAATATATAGGCGGAAGGAGAGGCCGAGGGGGTGCCGGCAGCGGCCACACCACCCCTTGGCGCGGGCCAGGCCTGGCCGCGTGGCTAGGTGGTGTGGTGGCTCCCTGGCCCTTCTCCGTCTCGTATTCTGGCACTTGATCACTTCCGGAAAAATAGGCACTTTGGCTTTTGTCCCGTCCAATTCCGAGAATATTCATTTTCTGACTTCCTGGAACGAAAAACAACAGAAAACAGGCAGCTGGCACTATGGCTCTTGTTAATAGGTTAGTCCAAGAAATCATATGAAAATTACTCCAAAGTTGGAACAAAACACAAGAAAGTGGGTAAAACCAAGCATGGAACATCAAAAATTATAGATACATTTGCAATGTATCAATGAGCATGATCAGTAATATAATTGAACACTAGAAATTTTAAGACACTCCATATAAAGGAGTAGATTAATATAGAAGGTTCATCAGAGACACCACGGATATATTGTCTTACATGCCACACACAGGTAATAATTAACTAAAACAAAATAAAAGCAGGGGTGGCAGCAGGAGGCCGGGACACGGAGACGCTTAGCAGGGCAGGGACATATCAGCAGGAGGCAGCGACAACCTAGTAGATGGGATACAAGCCAGTCCTGACGTACTCCAAGAGAAATTTGCCAAAAGCCGCGTGCCGCGCCAAGGTAATCAGCCTATGGCTTCTGCCTCCGCCTCTGGCAACGTCCACAGCGTGTTGGATCATGCTGTCGAGGTCCATGTTGATTGCTCTGCCATAGAATGGGCAAAACAGTCTCCCCCTCCGGTGGAAACGGATTAGCCCACACCGTAACTGCCTCAGCACGTAACGGCTCTTGTTGTCCCTGGATACCTTGCTATCGTCCACTTCATCATCATCCTCATGTTGATTTTTAAGAACATAACTTAGAACTCATACATATGATTGAATTGTATTACAACTCAAGAATTGACAATATGTATATGTAAGACAATATATCCGTGGATATCAAAGATTAAGCATCTCAGCAATAGTTTGATCGGTTCATATATCATTTCATCTCAACACAATGACAAATAATTGCATCAGAGTGTATGTAGAATAAAGATTGCAGCCTCATAAGTTTCTTCAGGGACGGCGTGAGTGAACCAAGTAACAATTGCACAACCTATATTGTTCTTGTACATCGCCCCAGGTTCAATAACTCGTCCCTGAAAAAATCTGACACCAATGTATGCACCTCTCTTTTGGAACAAATTTGAATCATTGGCCACAATAAGAAATTGAAATGTAATCGTACAAAACAATATTCGGGGATATACATAGACAGGTACAAAAACAAGACTAAATATTGTAATATAAATAAAAAATCAAACAATTGATCTTCACGTACATGTTAAAAATACTTATGATCAAAACCATTCATATACATATGAATCATACCAATCATTAAAACATCAAAAACAATTCAAGGATTATATATGTAGTTCCATATGGGAATAAATCTAGGGCCTCATAATTAGTTTCAGAGATGGAGTTGACAAACCAAAGTACCAATAGCACAACCTATATTTTTTATGTGCATTGCTGTCTCAGGTTCACCAACCCATCCCTAAAACACGACACCATCATATGTGTCTCCCCTTGAACTCTTTTGGGGCAAATTTCAATCATCGGCCTCGATGACAAAATGAAATGTAATTCTTATACACTATGAATGCATGGAATAGATAATTTAAATATCATAGTTCTATGAATGTAGAATAAAGATTGCGGCCTCATAAGTTTATACAGGGATGGCGTAAGCGAACCAAGTAATAATTGCACATCTTATATTGATCTTGTACATGGCTCAGGTTCGCTAACTCATCCCGGAATTTTTTTGACACCAATGTGTCTGCCTCTCTTTGGGGCAAATTTGAATCATTGGCCACAATAAGAAATTGAAATGTAATCGTACAAAACAATATTCAGGGATATACATAGTCAGGTACAAAAACAAGACTAAATATTGTAATTATAAATAAAAAACCAAACAATTAATCTGCAGGTACATGTTAAAAATACTTATGATCAAAACCATTCATATACATATGCATCATACCAATCATTAAAAGATCAGAAACAAATCAAGGATCATATATGTATTTCCATATGAGAATAAATCAAGGGCCTCATAATTTGTTTCAGAGATGGAGTTGGAGAACCAAAGTACCAACATCACAACCTATATTTTTTGTTTGCATTGCTGCCTTAGGTTCACCAACCCATCCCTAAAACACGATACCATCATACGTGTCTCCCCTTGAACTCTTTTGGGGCAAATTTCAATCATCGGCCTCGGTGACAAACTAAAATATAATTCTTATACACTATGAATGCATGGAATAGATAATTCAAATATCATAGTTTTATGAATGTAGAATAAAGATTACAGCCTCATAAGTTTCTACAGGGATGGCGTAAGCGAACCAAGTAACAATTGCACATCTTATATTGATCTTGTACATGGCCCCAGGTTCGCTAACTCATCCCTGAAAAAATCTGACACCAATGTGTCTGCCTCTCTTTGCGACAAATTTGAATCATTAGCCACAATAAGAAATTAAAATGTAATCGTACAAAACAATATTCAGGGATATACATATGCATCATACAACGCACTCATATATCAGAAACAATACAAAGATTATATATATATAGGTTCCATATGAGAAAAAAAATTAGGGCCTCATTTTTTTCAGCGATGGAGTCGGAGAACCAAAATACCAACAACACAACCTATATTGTTTATGTGCATTGCTGCCTCAGGTTCACTAACCATCTCTAAGAAAACGACACCATCAGATGCCCTTGCACTATTTGGGGGCAGAATTGAATCATTGGGCTCAGTAAGGAATAGAAATGTAATGTTATAGGCATGCTGTGTATCGAAATCAACACTCAACTAGCAAACTCAACTAGATGGAAGATGAGCAGATTGGGGTTTTGTGACTAGACGGATTGGGGTTTTGTGACTAGATGGCAGATGCATCAATCTACCGATCGAACCATATATATACTACCCTACTTCAAGAGCAAAAGAATATGTACACGATTGAGCAAATCCTATGTATGAATAGTGAAATCAGCGGTTGCGACTGGAGAAGCTAGCAATATAGTACCTCCGACTCCTCATTAGGGACCTCCTCCTCGAACTCATCATTCTCCGTGATTGCGTTGAAGATTTCTTGTACGGTGATGGAGTCGTTGATGTAGAGCACCGGATTGCCTCCGCATGCCGCCTGCCCCCCATCCAGATCTACCGCTGGCACCACGACGTTGTCGGCCACCTGCTGCTCGGCGGTGATGGCTACTGGCTGGACATATGAGCTCGCACCCTCGACGGCGTGGCGACGAGCGGCGTTCGTGCCCGGAGAAGACGCCTCCGCCTGCTTGGCGACGACCGAGCCATCTGCTGCTGCGCCTTCAACTGGCTTCACCTCCGGCTCATCTCCACGCGTATGCTTCATGGAGCACCAAGGGAAGGAGGTAGTGCAAGCGAGGGAGCTTCGACGCTCGCGGTAGGTGCAGATTGGGGTCTTGGGACTAGACAGACTGGGGGGAAATGACACGAGCACATGGAAGAAGAAGGTCGAGGAGGATTATAAACACCGGACCGTTTGTAGTCCTCGAGTGGACACGTGTGGTGGGCGGGGGGCTACCACGATCTCCACCTTTTTTTGGGTTCCCTTTTTTTTGAAACAACCACGATCTCCATTTTAGAGCTGCATTGAAAACACGCTCATGGCAGACCTCGATTCCACTGCATGCAAGTGGCGCGGAACCAATTTCTAGCAATGTTAGATCTACTCGAGGGGGGGCCTTGACTCATGGAAGTTACCAGCGGTAGGGCCCAGTTGGAAGTGAGATTGAGAGCGCTGCGTAAAAATGGGATATGTCTTATTAAAATCAAGTGGCAATAAATTGCAGCGTCCCGTCAACAACCGTGCACTCGATGACCCCGTTACCATGTGCATGTGTTGTAGTAGCACTAGTAGCCTTTGCAGACTAGATTAAATGTGACATGACCACTCGACGACTTTGTCCATGGATGGCATCGTGTTCCTTCTTGTAGAGGGAGACGTCAAGATGGGGCCTCGTCAAGATGGTAGCTCGTTAACTGGCAGTTTGAAAGAGTACCCTTTTCCTCTCTCGCTAAATAGATATGTTTCATTTTGCCCAAATTGGTAGCAAATCTAGAGAAGATTCTCTCTTCGATAATTCATTCCCTTTTGGACCTCTTTTTTGCCTCCAATCAGGTAGCAAATCTAGAGCAGCAAATCACACCAGGCAGAATACATTCATTCAGAAAACAAAACAAATGTAGATATAGTTGTGTGCAGCTAAATAGGATATAGCGATAGAAAGTAGGTTACTTAACGGGGTTCGATGCATTCAGCCAGAAATAGGATGCAAGCAAAATATAGAAAATCAAAAGAAGCTGCTTAGTAGTAGCAGCCGCCGCAATAGCAGATACATTCAAGGACACATCCAACCCGTCCTTCATGCGCCCGCGCCTCCGCCTCCTCCCTCCAGCGCTTCCTCCACTTCTTGCTGCTAGTCCCTTGAACTTGGGGGCCTTGGGCCTGATTGGAGGCATGCGACCCTCTTTGATGACCACCTGCTAGAGGTTTCAGAGGTGAATGTCGAGAGCCCGGTGTTTAGCAATGTAGGCATTGAAGTTCACGGTCTCAGGCTCGCCGCCTTTGTGGATGCTGGAGCCCGGGGCCTCTGCATGCTTCAGTAAGGAGTTGAAGTTGGTGCCGGCGAGACTCACCCAGCAGAAGGGGCAGCGCTAGGGGCCACCCCTGAAGAAGGCGTCGTACTGGACGGCCCGCAGCCTCCTCAGCACCTGATGAGTCTTGGTATGCATGGACTCGTCATTGCTGCAGACGTTGCTACCGAAAACCTATTGGAAGAAAAGGAAAATGGGGGAGTAGATGATGTTGGAAGATCGAGAAATCGAATGCGAACAAGCGAATCCTAATAAACCTAGATCTAGCATCTAGCGATGGGAACGATAGAAGAACCAGGGGAGGGGAGCAAACCCTAGTTACCTCCGACCATGGGTCGTCGATGCCAGTGTTGTAGGGGTTCAGCGGAGCGATGTACTTATCTAGATCGTAGGTGCCCAAGAAGTGCTTGTTCTGCTTGTGACCGGCGGGGGCCTCCTCGCCGGTGGGGGGCTCCTCTTCGGCGGCTCTGTCGGTAGCGGGGACGGGGGCCTAGACAGGAACGACGGATGCCATCGATGCCTCGACTGGGGCCTGGACAGGGACGACGGCTGCTTTCAATGCGTCGAGGGGGACCGGCGAGGAGACGAGGGACTCGTCGGTGGCTACGTCGGTAGCGGGGACGGGGGCCTGGACGGGAACGGCGGCTGCCATCGATGGCTCGACTGGGGCTTGGACATGGACAGCGACTGCTTTCAACGCATCGAGGGGGACCGACGAGGAGCCGGCAGCCTCGGAGGCGACGATGGCCACCGTATCCTCCTCCGCCATCGCCAGCACGGACGAGGTATTCTCGGGAGTTTGTAGGTGCTAGTGGGACAGTGGAGAGGGTTGCATGGGGTGTGTGAGCGAGAGTGAGAGTGGGTGTGCGAAGAGGGGCTCTATAGTTAAGATGGATGAAAGCAAGGCACGTTTCGTTGTACCACCGTGCAACGCGCCACGTAGTCTACTGCACCGTGCACCGCGACACGTGCACGGTACGTCACGTTTTTTCCCGGGCCATGCATGGCAGTTCTGTATTAAGCCGCATGCAAAGGGCGCACACACAATTTCTATGTACGAAGTTTGACACGACCCTAAAATCGGCGATAGTTAAAAGTGGAAATGTATAGGGGAAGGTAGGTGGCTGTACGACGAGATTTGTGGGGTTGTGCTAGATCGGGTAGAGGGATGTGTTGATGGCTGCGAGTGACTCGATGAAGCCAGAGACGTTATGTCTCGTCGAGCTCAGCTCTTCGGCCTCCGGCTAGCGCGTGCAAGCTTCTTACGGTGAGGCCTAGTTGGAAGTGAGATTGAGAGCCGCTGCGTAAAAAATGGGATATGTCTTATTAAAATCAAGTGGCAATAAATTGCAGCTGTCCATCGACGACCGTGCACTCGATGACACATGTGTTGTGGCATAGTAGTAGCAGTAATAGGCTTTTTAGACTTGATTAAACATGACGTGACCGCTCGACGATGTTTTCCATGGACGGCATCGTGTTCCTTCTTGTAGAAGTCTCACTGAGGGAGATGTCCATGTTGTCTCACGTTGTACTATGAAGGGTACGACGTGTGGAACGATCATCGTTGGATTGCACAAAATCAACGGTTGGTGCGCATGATCCGCGTGACAACTATGCCAACCAATCAGGGACTAGCAGACATGGTGTGCACATGTTTGGGCTTCTACGAAAGATAGAGAGAGGGGGGCAAAACTGAGTAGTATCAAAAAACCAAGGGCAAAACTGAATAGTATAAAAATGGAAAGTGAGTGTCTTGTACAATGAAATACATCGTGTCATACATCAAATTATGCCAAGATAAATCCACTAGAGTTCATTGGATGTGTGTTCTTCTCATAAACCACATGGACCCACTAGAGTTCATTGCATGTGTGTTATTGTCATAAACCACATAGATCCACCGATGTCATCACATGTGTGTTCTATTCATAGACCACATGTTGATCCACCAGTGTCATTGGATGCGTGTTCTTCTCACAAACCACACATGGATCCACCAGTGTGATTTCATGTGTGTTCTTTTCATGAACCATAGCTAGAGTCATTGCATGTGTGTTCTTCTCACAAACCACATAAGGATACACCAGTGTCATTGCATGTGTGTTCTTCTCATGAACCACAACTAGTGTCATTGCATGTATGTTCTTGTCACAAACCACATAAGGATCCACCAGTGTCATTGGATGTGTGTTCTTTTCATGAACCACACCCAGTGTCATTGGATGTGTGTTCTTCTCATGAACCACACATGGATCCGCCAGTGTTATTGCATGTATGTTCATTTCATGAACCACATCTAGAGCCATTGCATGTCTGTTCTTCTCACGAACCACATCTGGATCCACCAGTGTCATTGGATGTGTGTTCTTTTCATGAACCACAGCCAGAGTCATTGCATGTGTGTTCTTCTCACAAACCACACATCGATCCACCAGTGTCATTGGATGTGTGTTCTTTTCATGAACCACACCCAGTGTCATTGGATATGTGTTCTTCTCATGAACCACACATGGATCCACCGGTGTCATTGCATGTGTGTTCTTTTCATGAACCACAGGTAGAGTCATTGCATGTCTGTTCTTTCCACAAACCACATATGGATCCACCAGTGTCATTGCATGTGGTCATTGCATGTGTGTTCTTCTAAACAAACCACACATGGATCCACCAGTATCATTGCATGTCTATTCTTTTCATGAACGACACCCAATGTCATTGCATGTCTGTTCTTCTCGCAAACCACATAGGGATACACCAGTGTCATTGCATGTCTGTTCTTCTCGTGAACCACATCTAGTGTCATTGGATGTGTGTTCTTCTCATGGACCACAACCAGTGTCATTGCATGTTTGTTTTTCTCACAAACCACATAAGGATCCACCAGTGTCATTGGATGTGTGTTCTTCTCATGAACCACACCCAGTGTCATTGGATGTGTGTTCTTATCATGAACCACACATGGATCCATCAGTGTCATTGCGTGTGTTCTTTTCATGAACCACAGCTAGAGTCATTGCATGTCTGTTCTTCTCACAAACGACATATGGATCCACCAGTATCATTGGATGTGTGTTGTTTTCATGAACCACAACTAGAGTCATTACATGTGTGTTGTTCTCGCAAACCATACATGGATCCACCAGTGTCATTAGATGTGTGTTCTTTTCATGAACCACACCCAGTGTCATTGGATGTGTGTTCTTCACACAAACCACATAAGGATCCACCAATGTCATTGGATGTGTGTTTTTTCATGAACCACACCCAGTGTCATTGGATGTGTGTTCTTCTCACAAACCACATAAGGATCCACCAGTGTCATTGCATGTCTGTTCTTTTCATGAACCACAGCTAGAGTCATTGCATGTCTGTTCTTCTTACAAACCACATAAGGATCCACCAGTGTCATTGGATGTGTGATCTTTTCATGAACCACACCCAGCGTCATTGGATGTGTGTTGTTCTCACAAACCACATAAGGATCCACCAGTGTCATTGCATGTCTGTTCTTTTCATGAACCATAGCTAGAGTTATTGCATGTGTGTTCTTCTGACAAACCACATAAGGATCCACCAGTGTCATTGGATGTGTGTTCTTTTCATGAACCACACCCAGTGTCATTGGATGTGTGTTCTTCTCACAAACCACATAAGGATACACCTGTGTCATTGCATGTGTGTTCTTCTCATGAACCACATCTAGAGTCATTGCATGTCTGTTCTTCTCACAAACCACATAAGGATCCACTAGTGTCATTGGATGTGTGTTCTTTTCATGAACCACACCAGTGTCATTGGATGTGTGTTCTTCTCACAAACCACACATGGATCCACCAGTGTCATTGCATGTGTGTTGTTTTCATGAACCACAACTAGAGTCATTGCATGTCTGTTCTTTCCACAAACCACATATGGATCCACTAGTGTCATTGGATGTGTGTTCTTTTCATGAACCACAGCTAGAGTCATTGCATGTGTGTTCTTCTCACAAACCACATAAGGATACCCAAGTGTCATTGCATGTGTGTTATTCTCATGAACCACATCTAGATTCATTGCATGTCTGTTCTTCTCACAAACAACACATGGATCCACCAGTGTCATTGCATTTGTGTTCTTCTCATGAACCACAACTAGAGTCATTGGATGTGTGTTCTTTTCATGAACCATAGCTAGAGTGATTGCATGTCTGTTCTTTTCACAAACCACATATGGATCCACCAGTGTCATTGCATGTATGTTCTTTTCATGAACCCCAACCAGTGTCATTGCATGTCTGTTTTTCTCATAAACCACACATGGATCCACCAGAGTCATTGGATGTGTGTTCTTCTCATGAACCACATCTAGAGTCATTGCATGTCTGTTATTCTCACAAACCACATAAGGATACACCAGTGTCATTGCATGTGTTTTCTTTTCATGAACCACACCTAGTGTCATTGCTTGTGTGTTCCTCTCACAGACCACACATGGATCCACCCGTGTCATTGCATGTGTGTTCTTCTCATGAACCACACCCAGAGTCATTGCATGTCTGTTCTTCTCACAAACCACATATGGATCCACCTGTGTCATTGAAATGTGTGTTCTTCTCATTAACCATAGCTAGAGTAATTGCATGTGTGTTCTCTTCAGAGACCACACATGGATCCACCACTGTCATTGCATGTGTGTTCTTTTTACTAACAACAACTCGAGTCATTCCCTGTGTGTTCTATTTGTTGGGTTTCGTAGCATAGAAAACAAAAAAAATTCCTATGATGGGAACTATACGGCAAGATCTATCTACTAGATACAAGCAACGCGTGGATATACATCCATGGAGAACTTACCCTTGAAGACAACAAAGCTTTGTTAACGAGATGGAACTCAAGATCGTGATGAAGTCCAGCAGGTCCAGCTCCAGCACGTCCTTCAGATCTAGCTCCAGCAAGTCCAGCACCACCAAGTCTAGCACCGCAAAGCAGCAGTGCATCCGCGATCGCACACACGTCCGATACCCCGACAACCTCCATCCCTCGCTCCAGCAAAGCAGCGGAAGCAGCAACTCCTTTCCAGATAAAGCCATCGGGAACATGTATATCGCTAATCCGAGACCATGGGGGAATAATACTAGAGGGGGAGAGAGATCCTCCACGAGGAGGTGTGAGTATGAAGGTGTGAGAGGGGGGCCTTTTATAGGAGGAGGGGGGTGACCGTCCCCATGGCCGGCGCCCAAGGGGTGACCCCTCACCTCCTCATTCATGTGGTGGTAACTCCCTCCACATAAATTTCCCCCTTCACATTCTCTTTTAAAGTCCCCACTTTAAACGCATTAAATTTCTCCAAATTTAATACTCTCTCATTTAATAAAACTCTTTTATTAATTTTATTCAGAATTTTGTTAATTACTTTAATGAATAAACATTCACATAAAACCCCCTGCAACATTTCAATATTACATGCAGAACTAATTTCAGCAATTTCACCCGAAACAGTTTCAGTGTCTATTGAAATAATTCTAGCGCTTTCTTAAATCTTTATCTGAAACATATTTTCTCCAAATGGTGTCGGTATCCCTTAAGTGTGTCACCCTACGGTTTGCGAATAATGCAGACATGATCGAGACCCCTCTCAGATCAATAATCAGAAGCGGGACCTGGAGATCCATACTGAATCCTACACATTCAATGATGACTTCTGTGATCGTGAGAACCTTTAACGCTAATAACTAAATCCCTTTGTCTCATGATATAATACATGTCCGAGATTCGATCATCGGTATCCAAATACCTAGTTTGATCTCGTTACCGACATGCACTCTTTTCTCGTTCCCGTGATATAACATTCTAGTGATCACATTACTTGCTTGCAATCTATTTCAATGTGATATCACCGAGAGGGCCTAGAGTATATCTATCCGTCATCGGGTTGGAAAAATCCCACTCTTGATCCATGAGCCTCAACATAACACCTTCGTAGCACTCAACCCACCTTTATAGTCACCCTGTTACGGTGTGACGTTTGATGTTATCAAGATACTCTTCCGGTGTTAGCAATTAACATGATCTCATGGTCTAAGGACTAAGATTACTTCGTATGATGTTATAGTAATATAAAAATAATGACTTTGATCGTAATGCTATACTTTGGATGAATGTTCATCACATCATTCCACCAATGTTGTGACCTCGTTATTAACAACATCCAATGTCCATGATCAGGAAACCTTGATCATCTTGTTAATCAACGAGCTAGTTTATATGAGAGGCATTACTAGGAACTTTGTATTTTGTTTATTAAACACACATGTATTAACGTTTCCAATTAATAAAATTATAGCATGCAAAATAAACATTTATCATAAACATGGAATAAGATAATAACCACTTTATTATTGCCTCTCGGGCATATTCACTTCAGTCTCCCACTTGCACTAGAGTCAATAATCTAGTTTGAAAAACTTTGCGTATTGAACACCTATGGCTTTCTGGTGTTGCATATACGCGATTGCTAGTGGTTAACATAATCTATGGATCTGACAGTTTTAGGTCCGTGTGTATTTGCATGTCTTTGCGTCTCTACGCATCACTCATTCTCAAATAAGATGGCATTGTATAAATTTGGTCCTTTGGTGAGACCTTTAGTTTGTTCGGGTTAAAATATGTTGATATTATTGTCATACAATATATCTTCATAGTATTAGCCCAGTTTGAACCAAACCTAGTTTGATAACAAACTACTTAACACAAATGCCCTCCTTTGCTGCTACTATAACAGTCATATACTTAGCCTTTTGTTGTAGTACCCGTCACAATGTTTCAACTTTGGAACTTATCCAAATCCATCATGGAACATCCTTTCCATTACATTGTGCCACCCATAGTCTAATTTGAGATAAATTTAATTTGTATCTTTTGACAAAACTAGTATCAATGTAACACTTTACAATGAACTACCTTTAACTATTTGTCACTTATACATGATATATTCTTAGTTCTTCCAAAGCTCATAAGAATATCTTTACTATTGTCCAATGATCATCTTATGAATCATTCTGGTATGTGCTCATAACATTTAGAGCATAGGACATTCTGGATATATACATATCATGGTATAATCGATCAAAATCTTCATGTGATTTTACTCACCAAGTGTTGAAACACTTGAATCTTGATACAATCTTTTCCATGCAGCAAGAACCTTTCTTGTTGTTTCCATATTGAACCCTTTCTATATCTCTTATATGTATGTCTGGCACAACCATATTAGCGCCTCAATCTATCCATATAGATATTGATGCCAAATATTCCGGTTTTGCCCAAGTCTTTCATCGAAATCTTATTTTAATGAAATTCTTAACTTGTGTCAATACACGATACATCATTTCTAATCAACAATATGTCCTCTACATAATGTATTAGAAATATGTCTCAGCGCTCCCACTTAATTTCTTTCAAATGCAAGCATCTTCATCATCTCCGACGAATTTAAACTCTTTTAACAGTTTCATCATGGTGAAGATTCCAACTCCGCTATGCTTACTTCAACTATTGAAGTTTGCATGCCCTTTTAGCACCCTTTGAATTAACAAAACCCTTTGGACCATGTCATGTACACGTCCTAGGTAACCGTTCTATTAGAAGAAACTTGTTTTGTTTATTCAACTACCATGTACCAAATTATATGTAGTGGTTGCTAGATTAATCCGTCAAGACTATATATCGCTATGAAAGATCAAATCTTGTCATAGTCAACTCCTTGAACATTGCCGTAAACTTATTTCCGACATGTTGACTATTTCATGGATGTTAAACATCCATGTCTATTTCTTTATAGATCCAAACACGACCGATAGGCTTTACGCCTTTTCAGAGGGTCTTCCATGTTCAGAAACTTGATTTCTCGTGTATGGATACTATCACGGATTCTATGACTTCTAGTCATTTTATGGAGTCGGGGCCCATCATCGCTTCTTTGTATGTAGTCGGTTCATTATTGTTAAAACAATAACGACTTGCTTATTAAATCACACTATTTGATTCTTACCGACCCACATGGTTCAATAGGAACTCTAATCTCCGAGATCACAACCTTTTTAATTACGGGAACCATGAGCATTGTGGCCACCACCGGGACACTTTTCGGCGCTGCGCTACTTAGCACATATAGCTAAGGTTCAACAACCTTATCAAAGTTCTATTGTCCTCCCACTTAACTTTTCGCGAAAAAATTCCTTCTCAAGAAACTTGACGTTCCAAGTAACAAACTCTTTTGTCCTTGGTGTTATGGAGAAATTCCCAAAAAATTCTTTGGGATAACCTACAAAGACGTGCTTATTTGACTTTGGTTGTAAACTTTTACTTATGCATAGCATAGCAAAATTTAAGTAAAGACAATTCGGGTTTTATCCCAATCCATAACTTATATGGTGTCATTTCAACGGATCACGATGGTGCTCTTTTCAGCGAAAAGCGGTAGTCTCTAAAGCTTCAATCCTTAAAACATAATGGCAGTTTTATAAACGATACCTTTGATCTTACCATGTCAAACATGGTTTGATTTCATCTCTCGAATATGCCATACTCCTATGGTTTATCGGGAAACACAAATCATGGAACAACTCCTCAAATCTTAGGTGTTTTGTTAAACATGTAACTCAAATATCTTCCTTTATGATCAAATCATAAACTCTTTTATTTTCTTGTTACAATGATTTTTCACTTCATCTTGAAAGTCTTTGAACAATTTTCAGATGTTTCACACTTCTTCCTTATCAAGTAAATATATAGATATATTCACTTAAATTTCTGGAGAAAGCATATGAAGCAAAAAAGATCCATCGCATATGGCTACACACAATGGAGTATATGCATCAACATGCATAATATCCAATAAGTTAGTCATCCGTTCCTCTTTGGCCTATGGACGGAGTTTCAATTATCTCGAGGAAAGTCTCACAGGCGTCAATTGATCAAAATCAAAGACTCCAAAAATCCATCAACATGGATTTTCTTCATGTTTTCTTTCCAATATAATTTAAACAACGATGTCACTTCATATGTGATATTTCAATCATTTGTCTTGCGACATTTTAGCAATAGTGTTTATGGATGTGATTTCTCCCACTAGACTTGTAAAAGTTCATCCATCCTTTATAGAATACAGTAATTATTTGATCAACCATTGTTCTCGTAATACCGGAACAAAATAACAATTATTAAAACAAATCTTGAAGGCTAGGTTTGACGACAACGAAAAACACAATAACACTTTATTTGTTTCCGATGAACATCATCACTTATTCTTTTGCCAGTTACTTAGGCCGTTGTAGTTCATGAATTGTGTTGTTCTGTATGACACTTTGTACCAACCAATTCGGTATCCAATACTTAAGAACCACATTGTTTAACAAGCAAGGAATACAACCATAACATGTATACTTCTATATACCTAATCTGGACATTTCCAACTTTTTCTTTTCTGCCAAATATTTTATAGATTCTCTTTCAGCAATTCCTTTTCCTTTTAAAAGAATCTATCAACATCAATAGTGGTGTCATACAAAGCGTGTATAGTCAAATACTAATACCTTTGGACTTGCACTTTGAAGTGGATCACCATCATCAAATGTTTGGCATTCTTTCAAAAAATCCATTCTTTAGTAATCTTTTAGTGTAGTAAACATTTTACTTACATCTTCTATTCATCCTTATCATGAAAAATTTCATGATCAAGCTACTATACCCTATAAGGAAGAATGACGAGTATAATTTTAGTTCTCGAAACCTTTTGGGAGATTCGGATGCCTAGCATCTCCATCCTTCACAAAATCTCATACAATATGAGAACATGTATTTTGCTAAATTATACTCTATCATATTGCAACCATAAACATTGTTTCAGATATCACAATATCTTTCACACATGATGGTTCCTGAAACAATTATTTCAGCTCCTAGATAACCTCGATATTAAAACAACTTTCAAAAATCAAGAATCATGGAGGCAAACATGATACTTTAGATACTAACATTGGAATTCTTACTCTTGATTTAATACTACTTATTAAACTTCATGGAGTAAATAGAGTTTGCTGAAAGTTTGCAATAGGACTTCTAAACTTTAAATTGACATTCAAAACAATACGATACCAGTTCGCAAAGTAAATATCCAGAATTCTATAGTTCTATTATATCACTTAAAACTAAGCATAAGGTAGTGAACAAATGCCAATGACTACAACAAATTATGCAAATTCACTTCGATTTAGTTTATGACAAATTGAGTTCGACTAATCCAAATTAGAAATGAACTCCCACTCAAAAACGACATCCCTCGTGCCTTTTTGGTGACTACATGAACCAAATCCACTACACCAAGTCCGATCATCACGTGAGTCAGTGTAACTTCAAAGGCAAGCATCAATATGGGCATCACATCAACTATATGACTCATGCTTAACCTTTTGGTCCGTGTTCCGAGGCCATGTCTGTACATGCTAGGCTCGCCAAGTAAGAACCTTAGTATTCACGTGTGTAAAACTGTCTTACACCCGTTATATGAAAGCGTAGAGTCGAGTACACCCGATCATCACGTGATGCCTCAAAACACGATCCACAAAACGGTACATACTTAAGGAAGAACACATTTTATCTTGATATCTAAATGAGAGATCATCTTATAATGCTACTAAAAACGCCAAACTTTCAGTATAAGATGCTAACATCTAATGTGTAAAGTGAGATGATATGGTCCATGCATTTGATCTCAATCATTTGCATCGTGGTATGATCTCTATCATTCCTTTGTGTGTAAGGCCAAGGTCTATGGAACTTACACGTTGAGTGTGTTGTAAGAGTATCTATCATACATCTACTTACAACAATACCATATCAAGATACTAGCCCACCAACGATCTAAACCAGACGCCTCTAATTTATCAATTGCAAGTTTTACGTGGCTTAGGGCTTTCGGAGATAGAACCGGTCTTACCTACGAACATGAACCACAACGAGGATAACCAAGTTATTAGAAACTCGTCGTAAATCAGATATTGACTATAGTAGGAGAGACAGACACCCGCCAACCACTTATGAAAAACAAGTTGCATGTCAGTCGTGGAACCGGTCTCATGTATGATGACATGTAAGGTTGGTCCGGGCCGCGTCATCCCACTATGCCACCAATATCCAAAATACATAGAAGATGCAATAACATGATCATCATCACCCACATATAAACATATGTGTACTACCTGTGCAAAGCACCTACGCATAGATCAGGCTCTGATACCACTGTTAGGGTTCGCAACATAGAAAACAAAAAATTCCTACAACGGGAACTATAAGCCAAGATCTATCTACTAGATACAAGCAACGGGTGGATATACATCCATGGAGAACTTACCCTCGAAGACAACAAAGCTTTGTTAACAAGATGGAACTCGTGGATGATGTAGTTGTACACTTTCCGATCTCAAGATCGTGATGAAGTCCAGCAGGTCCGGCTCCAGCACGTCCTTCAGATCTAGCTCCAGCAAGTCCAGCACCACCAAGTCCAACACCACAAAGCAGCGGTGCATCCATGATCGCACACACGTCCGGTACCCCAAAAACCTCCGTCCCTCGCTCCAGCAAAGCAGCGGAAGCAGCAAGTCCTTTCCAGATAAAGCCACCGAGAACATGTATCTCGCTAATCCGAGACCATGGGGGAATAATACTAGAGGGGGAGAGAGATCCTTCACGAGGAGGTGTGAGTATGAAGGTGTGAGAGGGGGGCCTTTTATAGGAGGAGGGGGTGCCCGTCCCCATGGCCGGCGCCCAAGGGGTGACCCCTCACCTCCTCATTCATGTGGTGGTAACCCCCTCCACATAAATTTGCCCCTTCACATTCTCTTTTAAAGTCCCCACTTTAAACGCATTAAATTTCTCCAAATTTAATACTCTCTCATTTAATAAAACTCTTTATTAATTTTATTCAGAATTTTGTTAATTACTTTAATGAATAAACATTCATATAAAACCCCCTGCAACATTTCAATATTACATGCAGAACCAATTTCAGCAATTTCACCCGAAACAGTTTCGGTGTCTATTGAAATAATTCCAGCGCTTTCTTAAATAATTTCAGCAATTTCACCCGAAACAGTTTCGGTGTCTGTTTTATAAAATAATTATTCTAACTAGTGAAACTAATAACCATTTTTCCATTTTCAATTTAAAAATGCATTAAATATTATATTTTGCATATTTTTAACATAAAAAGTGCTTGAATTTGAATCAAAGATTCAAATCCATTTTCTGTTTTATAAAATAATTATTCTAACTAGTCAAACTATTTACCATTTTGCCATTTTCATGTGATTCCGACACTCCGGTGGTCTTCCTCCAGCGAAACCCTAGACCGGGGGCCTCGGATCGTCTACCCCTGTAGCTTTCTCCGTACGAGGGTAGCCCCTTTAGGGTTTAGGGTTTAGGATTGGTCGTTGCCATAGCACATCTAGACTCATATCTGCCGCCTCTCTCCACTCTATCCCATGGCTTTCACCATACCTCTAACCCCAGGGAGGCGGAGATGGAGTCTTTCACGGGCTAGTAGGAAAATATTTTCCGAGGCAGAACTTTTGAAGATGCCATAGGGCGTGTGCACCAAGGGAATCTTCGAGAAATTCTGCCACGGGAGATTTCCCAACCCTTTCCTCCATCCATGGGGATGAAACTCTCCATCCATGTTTGCTTGGTCGTTGCCATAGCACATCTACACTCATATCTGCTGCCTCTCTCCACTCTATCCCATGGCTTCCACCATACCTCTAACCCCAGGGAGGCGGAGATGGAGTCTTTCACGGGGTAGCAGGAAAATATTTTCCGAGGCGGAACTTCCGAAGATGCCATAGGGCATGTGCACCAAGGGCATCTTCGAGAAGTTCCGCCACGGGAGATTTCCCAACCCTTTCCTCCATCCATGGGGATGAAACTCTCCATCCATGTTGGCTTGTTGAGTTGCTTGCCATGGCGTATCGATGCTCCTTTTATAGGCACGACGCCACTTCTACTTTGTCTTCTTCCTCCGATAGGGCGTCGTGCGCTACATGCTTTATCTCATCGAGTAGTGCGTCCACCCACGCGTCCTTATCCTACCGACAGCTTTAGTTCCGGTTTGAGCCCCCACCCGGTACTAAAGGTTACCCACGCGTCCTTATCCCACCGACAGTTTTGTTAGATGACACAAAAACCACCTTTAGTCCCGGTTGCACCCACGAGCCGGTACTAAAGGTTAGCCACCCCCCATATAAGGCCCTCCCAGATAAGCCTCCCCCAGATAAGGCCCCCCATCTTTTGTCCCGGTTTGAGCCCCCACCCGGGATGAAAGTTTCCCGCGCCACTGCGTTCCCGTGCTTTCCACCGGTTCCCACCTCTGTCTCAAATAAAAGGTTTAATACATTACATAGATTTATGTCTCAAATAAAAGGTTTAATTACATAGATTTATGTCTCAAATAAAAGGTTTAATACATTATTACACATCACCAACATCTAGTGTTGTGGTTTTCTTCTGCACCGTAGCCATGGAGAATCTTCATCATTTAACAGGATGCTTGGGTCAGTTTTCACTTTGAAGGGCGGAATTTCATGAAACTTATTGTAATCTTATGACATGTCTGTCTTATCATCCACTCCCACGATGTTTCTTTTTCCCGAAAGAACTATGTGGCGCTTTGGCTCATCGTATTCTGTACTCTTTTGCTTATCTTTCCTTTTTCTCGGTTTGGTAGACATGTCCTTCACATAGAAAACCTGAGCCACATCGTTGGCTAGGATGAATGGTTCATCCATATACGCAAGATTGTTGAGATCCACTGTTGTCATGCCGTACTTTTCGTCTACATGTACCCCGCCTCCTGTCAGCTTGACCCATTTGCACCGAAACAAAGGGACCTTAAAAGTAGGTCCATAGTCAAGTTCCCATATCTCCTCTATGTACCCATAATATGTGTCAATCTGCCCATTGTCATCTGTTGCATCAAAGCGGACACCACTGTTTTGGTTGGTGCTCTTTTTATCTTGGGCGATCGTGTAAAATGTATTCCCATTTATCTCGTACCCTTGGAAAGTACATATAGTCGAAGATGGTAAGTTGGCCAACGAGTATAACTCATCTCCAAGAGTGGTGTTAAATGTGTCTGCAACCAATTGCCAAAATACTTCTCGTGTTCCCCTTTAATCAAGGTTTCAGGCTTCCCCGGGTTTTCGGAGCGTAGAATATTCTTGTGTTTCTCGATATACGGAGCCACCACGGTGGAATTGTGTAGAACTGTGTAGTGTGCTTCAGTGAAAGAATGCCCGTCCCTACATACCATTGATTTCCTTCCTAGTGTGCCTTTTCCAGTCATCCTCCCCTCATACCGAGATTCAGGAACACCAATCGGCTTAAGGTCAGGAAGAAAGTCAACACAAAACTCAATGACCTCCTCTGTTCCATAGACCTTGGAGATGCTTCCTTCTGGCCTAACACGGTTATGAACATATTTCTTTAAGACTCCCATGAACCTCTCGAAGGGGAACATATTGTGTAGAAACACAGGACCAAGAATTCTAATCTCTTCGACTAGGTGAACTAGGAGGTGCGTCATAATATTGAAGAAGGATGGCGGGAACAACAACTCGAAGCTGACCAGACATTGGACCACATCAATCTGTAATCCTGATAGACTTTCTCGATCGATTACCTTCTGATAAATTGCATTGAGGAATGCACATACCTTCCAAAGATTACATCAAAATCCTTGACCATACCAAATACATCAGCACCACTACGGGGGACAGGCTTCGTCCGGGTTTCTACCTTGCCATTGAAATGCTTGCCTTTCTTCTTTAAGGGATGACTGGGCAGAAGAAAATGACGATTGTACGGGTACACATTCTTTCTACATTTATCCAGATATATACTTTCAGTTTCATCTAAACAGTGCGTGCATGCATTGTATCCTTTGTTCGTCTGTCCTGAAATGTTACTAAGAGCAGGCCAATCATTGATGGTTACGAACAGCAACGCTTGTAGGTCAAATTCCTGCTGTTTGTGCTCATCCCACACATGTACACCTGGTTTGGCCCACAACTGTAGAAGTTCATCAACTAATGGCCTTAGGTACACATCAATGTCGTTGCCGGGTAGCTTCGGGCCTTGGATGAGCACTGGAATCATAATGAACTTCCGCTTCATGCACAACCAAGGAGGAAGGTTGTAGATACATAGAGTCACGGGCCAGGTGCTGTGACTGCAGTTCTGCTCCCCAAAAGGATTCATGCCATCGGTACTTAGACCAAACCATAAGTACCTTGCGTCACCAGCAAAGTCCGGGAAGTCTCTCTCGATTTTTCTCCACTGCCGACCATCAGCAGGGTGCCTCAACATCCCGTCTTTCTTACGGTCTTCCATGTGCCATCGCAACAACTTGGCATGCTCTTTATTTCTGAACAAACGTTTCAACCGTGGTATTATAGGAGCATACCACATCACCTTGGCAGGAACCCTCTTCCTGGGTTGCTCGCCCTCAACATCACTAGGGTCATCTTTTCTGATCTTATACTGCAATGCAGTGCATACCGGGCATTTATCCATATTCTCGTACTTCTCACCGCGGTAGAGGATGCAGTCATTAGGGCATGCATGTATCTTCTGCACGTCTAATCCTAGAGGGCAGACAAGTTTCTTTGCTTCATACGTACTGGAGGGCAATTGTTTATTTCTTGGAAGCAACTTCTTCATTATTACCAGCAACTTTTCAAATCCCGAGTCAGTCATACCGGTCTCTGCCTTCCACTTCAACAATTCCAGTGTGCTACCCAGCTTCTTCTGGCCATCTTCACAAGTTGGATACAACAATGTGTTGTGGTCCTGTAACATCTGCTCGAACTGCAACCTCTCCTTTTCTATGTCGCAGTCTCGCCTTGCATCACTAATGACCCGACCAAAATCATCAACGGGCTCATCTGGTTCCCGTTCTTCACCCCCTTCTTTTTCATTATCTTCAACTGCGGTATCATCGTTTCAGGGAACATAGATCGGTAGTTGTCATCATCGTTCTCTTCTTCATCGCCATCTTCCATCATAACCCCTCTTTCTCCGTGCTTGGTCCAAATATTATAGCCGGACATGAAACCGGACCGAAGTAGGTGGCTCTGAATGACTCTTGAGGAAGTGTGAGCCTGCTCATTCCGACATTCAACACATGGACAACACATAAAACCATCCCGCCGCTTGTTCGCCTCGGCCACAAGGCGAAAAGAACGCACGCCTTCTCTGTAAGCGTTAGAGCGTCGGTCACCGTACATCCATGGGTGGCTCATCTGCATCATACAACCATGCATATATATCAAACGCAATCTCGATGCTTAAATTAGTACCGCGTAGTCAAAACGAGAAAATAGTTGCTAACCTTTTAGGACACTTCAAAACAAAGAGGACAAACCTTAAGTGTCGCTCTGGCACCTCATATCATATTTTGTCTTGTGTGAACTCAAGTGGCATCGCTCTAATAGGCATTTCACCGAACACCTCTAGTGCATATGAAGAAAAAAAGTTAGCACAAAGTTTATACCCACCTCTCACATAGGAAAAAAACAGGAGAGAGTGGAGGGCTGGGTGCATATATATAGGGCCAGGCCATTAGTCCCGGTTTGAGATACAAACCGGGACTAAAGGTTCTGCCAGGAGCACACGCGCTGGCCCAGACCCATTTGTCCCAGTTTGTATCTCAAACCGGGACTAATGGTTCCTTACGGACCGAGACATAGTGCCTCGGCCTCCTCGGGCCGTCTAGTTCGGACCATTAGTCCCGGCCCCAGCCACGACCGGGACTAATGGCCCGAACCAAAGGCCCATTTTCTACTAGTGGGGGGGCCTTTTATAGGAGGAGGGGGTGACCCTCCCCATGGCCGGCGCCCAAGGGGTGACCCCTCACCTCCTCATTCACGTGGTGGTAACTCCCTCCACATAAATTTGCCCCTTCACATTCTCTTTTAAAGTCCCCACTTTAAATGAATTAAATTTGTCCAAATTTAATGCTCTCTCATTTAATAAAACTATTTTATTAATTTTATTCAGAATTTTTTTAATTACTTTAATTAACAAACATTCACATAAAACCCCCTGCAACATTTCAATATTACATGCAGAACCAATTTCAGCAATTTCACCCGAAACAGTTTCGGTGTCTAATGAAATAATTCCAGCGCTTTCTTAAATCTTTATCTGAAACATATTTGCTCCAAATGGTGTCGGTATCCCTTAAGTGTGTCACCCTACGGTTCGCAAATAATGTAGACATAATCGAGACCCCTCTCAGATCAATAATCAGAAGCGGGACCTGGAGATCCATACTGACTCCTACACATTCAATGATGACTTCTGTGATCGTGAGAACCTTTAACACTAATAAATAAATCCCTTTGTCTCATGATATAATACATGTCTGAGATTCGATCATTGGTATCCAAATACCTAGTTTGATCTCGTTACCGACATGCACTCTTTTCTCGTTCCCTTGATATAACATTCTAGTGATCACATCACTTGCTTGCAAGCTATTTCAATGTGATATCACCAAGAGGGCCCAGAGTATATCTATCTGTCATTGGGATGGAAAAATCCCACTCTTGATCCATGAGCCTCAACATAACACCTTCGTAGCACTGAACCCACCTTCATAGTCACTCTGTTACGGTGTGATACTCTTCCGGTGTTAGCAATTAACATGATCTCATGGTCTAAGGACTAAGATTACTTCGTATGATGTTATAGCAATATAAAAATAATGACTTTGATCGTACTGCTATACTTCGGATGAATGTTCATCACATCATTCCACCAATGTTGTGACCTCGTTATTAACAACATCCAATGTCCATGATCAGGAAACCTTGATCATCTTGTTAATCAACGAGCTAGTTTATATGAGAGGCACTACTAGGAACTTTGTGTTTTGTTTATTAAACACACATGTATTAACGTTTCCAATTAATACAATTATAGCATGCAAAATAAACATTTATCATAAACATGGAATACGATAATAACCACTTTATTATTGCCTCTCGGGCATATTCCCTTCACTTTTCACATACCACATATGGATCCACCAGTATCATTGAAATGTGTGTTCTCTTCAGAGACCACACATGGATCCACCAGTATCATTGCATGTGTGTTCTTTTTACTAACAACAACTGGAGTCATTGAATGTGTGTTCTTTTCACATACCACATATGGATCCACCTGTGTCATTGAAATGTGTGTTCTCTTTAGAGACCACACATGGATCCACCAGTGTCATTGCATGTGTGTTCTTTTCATGAACCACACCCAGTGTCATTGCATGTCTGTTCCTCTCACAAACCACACATGGATCCACCAGTGTCATTGCATGTGTGTTCTTCTCATGAACCACAGCTAGAGTCATTGGATATGTGTTCTTTTCATGAACCACAGCTAGAGTCATTGCATGTGTGTTCTTCTCACAAACCACATAAAGATACACCACTGTCATTGCTTGTGTGATCTTCTCATGAACCACATCTAGTCATTGCATGTATGTTCTTCTCACAAACCACACATGGATCCACCAGTGTCATTGCATGTGTGTTCTTCTCATGAACCACAGCTAGAGTCACTGGATGTGTGTTCTTTTCATGAACCACAGCTAGAGTCATTGCATGTCTGTTCTTCTCACAAACCACATATAGATCCACCAGTGTCATTGCATTTCTGCTCTTTTCATGAACCACACCTACTGTCATTGCATGTGTGTTCTTCTCATAAACCACATATGGATCCACCAGTGTCATTGAATGTGTGTTCTTCTCATGAAACACATCTAGAGTCATTGCATGTCTGTTATTCTCACAAACCACATAAGGATACACCAGTGTCATTGCATGTGTTTTCTGTTCATGAACCACACCCAGTGTCATTGCATGTGTGTTCCTCTCACAGACCACACATGGATCCACCAGTGTCATTGCATGTGTGTTCTTCTCATGAACCACACCCAAAGTCATTGCATGTGTGTTCTTGTCACAAACCACACATGGAACCACCGGTATCATTGCATGTCTGTTCTCTTCATGAACCAGAACCAGTGTCATTGCATGTGTGTTCTTCTCACAAACCACACATGGATCCAGCAGTGTCATTGCATGTATGATCTTTTCATTAACCACAGTTAGAGTCATAGCATGTGTGTTCTTTTCACAAACCACAGCTAGAGTCATTGCATGTGTGTTCTTCTCGCAAACCACATAAGGATCCACATGTGTCATTGGATTTGTGTTCTTTTCATGAACCACACCCAGTGTCATTGAATGTCAGTTCCTCTCACAAACAACACATGGATCCACCAGTGTCATTGCATGTGTGTTCTTCTCATGAACCACAGCTAGACTCATTGCATGTGTGTTCTTTTCACAAACCCCTGCTAGAGTCATTGCATGTGTGTTCTTCTCACAAACCACATAAGGATACACCAGTGTCATTGTATGTGTGTTCTTCTCATGAACCACAGCTAGATTCATTGCATGTCTGTTATTCTTACAAACCACATAAGGATACACTAGTGGCATTGCATGTGTGTTCTTTTCATGGACCACACCCAGTGTCATTGGATGTGTGTTCTTCTCACAAACCACACATGGATCCACCAGTGTCATTGCATGTGTGTTCTTCTCATGAACCACAGCCAGAGTCATTGCATGTCTGTTCTTCTCACAAACCACATAAGGATCCATCTGTGTCATTGGATGTGTATTCTTTTCATGAACCACACCTAGTGTCATTGCAAGTTTGTTATTCTCACAAACCACACATGGATCCACCGATATCATTGCATGTCTGTTCTTTTCATGAATCACATCCAGTGTTATTGCATGTGTGTCCTTCTCACAAACCACACATGGATCCACCAGTGTCATTGCATGTCTGCTCTTTTCATTAACCACAGTTAGAGTCATTGCATGTGTGTTCTTTTAACAAACCACAACTATAGTCATTGCATGTGTGTTCTTCTCAAAAACCACATAAGGATACACAAGTGTCATTGCATGTGTTTTCTTTTCATGAACCACACCTAGTGTCATTGCTAGTGTGTTCCTCTCACAGACCACACATGAATCCACCAGTGTCATTGCATGTGTGTTCTTTTCATGAACCACACCCAGTGTCATTGCATGTCTGTTCCTCTCACAAACCACACATGGATCCACCAGTGTCATTGCATGTGTGTTCTTCTCATGAACCATAGCTAGAGTCATTGGATGTGTTTTTTTTCATGAACCACAGCTAGAGTCATTGCATGTGTGTTCTTCTCACAAACCACATAAGGATACACCAGTGTCATTGCATGTGTGTTCTTCTCATGAACCACATCTAGAGTAATTGGACGTATGTTCTTCTCACAAATCACACATGGTTCCACCCGTGTCATTGCATGTGTGTTCTTCTCATGAACCACAGCTAGAGTCATTGGATGTGTGTTGTTTTCATGAACCACAGCTAGAGTCATTGCATGTCTGTTCTTCTCACAAACCACATATGGATCCACTAGTGTCATTGCATGTCTGTTCTTTTCATGAACCAAACCTAGTGTCATTGCATGTGTGTTCTTCTCATAAACCACATATGGATTCACTAGTGTCATTGCATGTGTGTTCTTATCATTAACCACATCTATAGTCATTGCATGTCTGTTATTCTCACAAACCACATAGGGATACACCAGTGTCATTACATGTGTTTTCTTTTCATGAACCACACCCAGTGTCATGGCAAGTGTGTTCCTCTCACAGACCACATATGGATCCACCAGTGTCATTGCATTTGTGTTCTTCTCATGAACCACACACAGAGTCATTGCATGTCTGTTCTTCTCACAAACCACATAAGCATCCTCCATTGTCAGTGGATGTGTATTCTTTTCATGAACCACACCCAGTGTCATTGCATGCGTGTTCTTGTCACAAACCACACATGGAACCACCGGTATCATTGCATGTCTGTTCTTTTCATGAACCACAACCAGTGTCATTGCATGTGTGTTCTTCACACAAACCACCATGGATCCACCAGTGTCATTGCATGTATGATCTTTTCATTAACCATAGTTAGAGTCATAGCATGTGTGTTCTTTTTACAAACCACAGCTAGAGTCATTGCATGTGTGTTCCTCTCACAAACCACATAAGGATCCACCAGTGTCATTGGATGTGTGTTCTTTTCATGAACCACACCAAGTGTCATTGCTTGTCTGTTCCTCTCACAAACCACACATGGATCCACCACTGTCATTACATGTGTGTTCTTCCCATGAAGCACGGCTAGAGTCATTGCATGTGTGTTCTTTTCACAAACCACAGCTAGAGTCATTGCATGTGTGTTCTTCTCACAAACCACATAAGGATGCACCAATGTCATTGTATGTGTGTTCTTCTCATGAACCACAGCTAGAGTCATTGCATGTCTGTTATTCTCACAAACCACATAAGGATACACCATGGCATTACATGTGTGTTCTTTTCATGAACCACACCTAGTGTCATTGGATGTGTGTTGTTCTCACAAACCACACATGGATCCACCAGTGTCATTGCATGTGTATTCTTCTCATGAACCACAGCTAGAGTCATTGCAAGTCTGTTCTTCTCACAAACCACATAAGGATCCACTAGAGTCATTAGATGTGTATTCTTTTCATGAACCACACCCAGTGTCATTGCATGTGTGTTCTTCTCACAAACCACACATGGATCCACCGATATCATTGCATGTCTGTTCTTTTCATGAACCACATCCTGTGTTATTTCATGTGTGTTCTTCTCACAAACCACACATGGGTCCACTAGTGTCATTGCCTGCTCTTTTCATTAACTACAGGTAGAGTCATTGCATGTGTGTTCTTTTCACAAACCACCGCTAGAGTCATTGCATGTGTGTTCTTCTCACAAACCACATAAGGATACACTAGTGTCATTGTATGTGTTTTCTTTTCATGAACCACACCTAGTGTCATTGCTTGTGTGTTCCTCTCACAGACCACACATGGATCCACCAGTGTCATTGCATGTAACCACACCCAGAGTCATTGCATGTCTGTTCTTCTCACAAACCACATATGGATCCACCTGTGTCATTGAAATGTGTGTTCTTCTCATTAACCATAGCTAGAGTCATTGCATGTGTGTTCGCTTTAGAGACCACACATGGATCCACCAATGTCATTGCATGTGTGTTCTTTTTACTAACAACTTGAGTCATTGCATGTGTGTTCTTTTCACATACCACATATGGATCAACCTGTGTCATTGAAATGTGTGTTCTCTTCAGAAACCACACATGGATCCACCAGTGTCATTGCATGTGTGTTCTTTTTACTAACAACAACTAGAGTCATTACATGTGTGTTCTTTTCACATACCACATACGGATCCACCTGTGTCATTGAAATGTGTGTTCTCTTTAGAGACCACACCTGGATCCACCAGTGTCATTGCATGTGTGTTCTTTTCATGAACCACACCCAGTGTCATTGCATGTCTGTTCCTCTCACAAACCACACATGGATCCACCAGTATCATTGCATGTGTGTTCTTTTTACTAACAACAACTAGAGTCATTACATGTGTGTTCTTTTCACATACCACATACGGATCCACCTGTGTCATTGAAATGTGTGTTCTCTTTAGAGACCACACCTGGATCCACTAGTGTCATTGCATGTGTGTTCTTTTCATGAACCACACCCAGTGTCATTGCATGTCTGTTCCTCTCACAAACCACACATGGATCCACCAGTGTCATTGCATGTGTGTTCTTGTCATGAACCATAGCTAGAGTCATTGGATGTGTGTTCTTTTCATGAACTACAGCTAGAGTCATTGCATGTGTGTTCTTCTCACAAACCACATAAGGACACACCAGTGTCATTGCATGTGTGTTCTTCTCATGAACCACATATAGAGTCATTGCATGTATGTTCTTCCCACAAACCACACATGGATCCACTAGTGTCATTGCATGTGTGTTCTTCTCATGAACCATAGCTAGAGTCATTGGATGTGTGTTCTTTTCATGAACCACAGCTAGAGTAATTGCATGTCTGTTCTTCTCACAAACCACATATGGATCCACCAGTGTCATTGCATGTATGTTCTTTTCATGAACCAAACCTAGTGTCATTGCATGTGTGTTCTTCTCATAAACCACATATGGATTCGCTAGTGTCATTGCATGTGTGTTCTTATCATGAACCACATCTAGAGTCATTGCATGTCTGTTATTCTCACAAACCACATAAGGATACACCATGGCATTGCATGTGTGTTCTTTTCATGAACCACACCCAGTGTCATTGGATGTGTGTTCTTCTCACAAACCACACATGGATCCACTAGTGTCATTGCATGTGTGTTCTTCTCCTGAACAACAGCCAGAGTCATTGCATGTCTGTTCTTCTCACAAACCACATAAGGATCCACCAGTGTCATTGAATGTGTATTCTTTTCATGAACCACACCCAGTGTCATTGCATGTGTGTTCTTCTCACAAACCACACATGGATCCACCGATATCATTACATGTCTATTCTTTTCATGAACCACATCCAGTGTTATTGCATGTGTGTTCTTCTCACAAATCACACATGGATCCACCAGTGTCAGTGCATGTCTGTTCTTTTCATTAACCACAGTTAGAGTCATTGCATGTGTGTTCTTTTCACAAACCACAACTAGAGTCATTGCATGTGTGTTCTTCTCACAAACCACATAAGGATACACCAGTGTCATTGGATGTGTGTTCTTCTCATGAACCACGGCTAGAGTCATTGCATGTCTGTTCTTCTCACAAACCACATAAGGATCCACCAGTGTCATTGGATGTGTGTTCTTTTCATGAACCACACCCAGTGTCATTGGATGTGTGTTCTTCTCACAAACCACACGTGGATCCAGTGATATCATTGCATGCCTGTTCTTTTCATGAACCACAACCAGTGTCATTGCATGTGTGTTCTTCTCACAAACCACACATGGATCCACCAGTTTCATTGCACGTCTGTTCTTTTCATGAACCACACCCAGTGTCATTGCATGTGTGTTCTTCTCACAAACAACATAAGGATCCCCCAGAGTCATTGCATGTGTGTTCTTCTCAGAAACCACATAATGATCCACCAGTGTCATTGGATGTGTGTTCTTTTCATGAACCACACCTAGTGTCATTGCATGTTTGTTCCTCTCACAAACCACACATGGATCCAATAGTGTCATTGCAGGTGTGTTATTCTCATGAGCCACAGCTAGAGTCATTGCATGTGTGTTCTTCTCACAAACCACATAAGGATACACTAGTGTCATTGCATGTGTGTTCTTCGCATGAACCACAACTAGAATCATTGCATGTCTGTTATTCTCACAAACCACATAAGGATACACCAGTGTCATTGCATGTGTGTTCTTTTCATGAACCACACCCAGTGTCATTGGATGTGTGTTCTTATCACAAACCACACATGGATCCACCAGTGTCACTACATGTGTGTTCTTCTCATGAACCACAGCTGGAGTCATTGCATGTGTGTTCTTTTCACAAACCACATAAGGATCCTCAAGTGGCCTTGGATCTGTATCTTTTCATGAACCACACCCAGTGTCATTGCATGTGTGTTCTTCTCACAAACCACACATGGATCCACCAAGTATCATTGCATGTCCATTCTTTTCATGAACCATAGCCAGTGTCATTGCATGTACGTTCTTCTCACAAACCACACATGGATCCACCAGTGACATTGCATGTGTGTTCTTCTCAGGAACCACGGCTAGAGTCATTGCATGTGTGTTCTTTTCACAAACCACAGCTAGAGTCATTGCATGTGTGTTCTTCTCACAAACCACATAAGGATACACCCGTGTCATTGGATGTGTGTTCTTCTCATGAACCATAGCTAGTCATTGCATGTCTGTTCTTCTCACAAACCACATAAGGATACACAAGTGTAATTACATGTGTGTTCTTTTCATGAACCACACCCAGTGTCATTGCATGTGTATCTTCTCACAGTGTACACATGGATCCACCAAGTGTGATTGCATGTCTGTTCTTTTCACAAACCACATATGGATCCACCAGTGTCATTGCATGTGTGTTCTTTTCGTGAACCACACCTAGTGTCATTGCATGTCTATTCCTCTCATAAACCACACATAGATCCACCAGTGTCATTGCATGTGTGTTCTTCTCATGAACCACAGCTAGAGTCATTGCATGTCTGTTATTCTCACAAACCACATAAGGATACACTAGTGTCATAGCATGTGTGTTCTTCTCATGAACCACACCCAGTGTCATTGCATGTGTGTTCCTCTCACAGTGTACACATGGATCCACAAGTGTCATTGGATGTGTGTTCTTCTCATGAACCACATAAGGATACACCAGTGTCATTGCATGTGTGTTCTTCTCACAAACCACATAAGGATCCACAAGTGTCATTGGATGTGTGTTCTTTTCATGAACCACACCGAGTGTCATTGCATGCCTGTTCCTCTCACAAACCACACATGGATCCACCAGTGTCATTGCATGTGTGTTTTCTCATAAACCACAGCTAGAGTCATTGGATGTGTGTTCTTTTCATGAACCACCGCTAGATTCATTGCATGTGTGTTCTTCTCACAAACCACATAAGGATACACCAGTGTCATTGAATGTGTGTTCTTCACATGAACCACATCTAGAGTCATTACATGTCTATTCTTCTCACAAACCACATAATGATCCACAAGTGTCATTGGATGTGTGTTCCTTTCATGAACCACACCCAGTGTCATTGGATGTGTGTTCTTCTCACAAACAACACATGGATCCACCAGTGTCTTTGCATGTGTGTTCTTATCATGAACCACACATGGATCCACAATGTGTGATTGCATGTATGTTCTTTTCACAAACCACGTATGGATCCACCTGTGTCATTGCATGTGTGTTCTTTTCATGAACCACACCCAGTGTCATTGCATGTCTGTTCCTCTCATAAACCACACATGGATCCACTAGTGTCATTGCATGTGTGTTCTTCTCATGAACCACAGCTAGAGTCATTGCATGTTTGTTCTTCTCACAAACCACATAAGGATCCACAAGTGTCATTGGATGTGTGTTCTTTTCATGAACCACACCTAGTGTCATTGGATGTGTGTTCTTCTCACAAACAACACATGGATCCACCAGTGTCTTTGCATGTGTGTTCTTCTCATGAACCACACATGGATCCACAAGGTGTGATTCCATGTCTGTTCTTCTCACAAACCACATATGGATCCACCAATGTCATTGCATGTCTGTTCTTTTCACAAACCACATAAGGATCCACCAGTGTCATTGGATATGTGTTCTTCTCACAAACCACACATGGACCCACTAGTGTCATTGCATGTCTGCTCTTTTCATTAACCAAAGTGAGAGTCATTGCATGTCTGTTCTTTTCACAAACCACGTATCACCAGTGTCATTGCATGTGTGTTCTTCTCATGAACCACACATGGATCCACCCAGTGTGATTGCATATCTGTTCCTTTCACAAACCACATATGGATCCACCAGTGTCATTGCATGTGTGTTCTTTTCACAAACCACATATCACCAGTGTCATTGCATGTGTGTTCTTCTCACAAACCACATAAGGATCCACCAGTGTCATTGGATGTGTGTTCTTTTCACAAACCACATAAGGATCCACCAGTGTTATTGGATGTGTGTTCTTGTCATGAACCATACCAAGTGTCATTGCATGTATTTTCCTCTCACAGACCACACATGGATCCACCAGTGTCATTGCATGTGTGTTCTTCTTATGAACCATAGCTAGAGTCATTGGATGTGTGTTCTTTTCATGAACCACAACTAGATTCATTGCATGTGTGTTCTTCTCACAAATCACATAAGGATACACTAGTGTCATTGGATGTGTGTTCTTCTCATGAACCACATCTAGAGTCATTGCATGTGTGTTCTTCTCACAAACCACATAAGGATACACCAGTGTCATTGCATGTGTGTTCTTCTCACAAACCACATAAGGATCCACCAGTGTCATTGGATGTGTGTTCTTTTCTTGAACCACCTCCAGTGTCATTGCATGTATGTTCCTCTCACAAACCACACATGGATCCAGCAGTGTCATTGCATGTGTGTTCTTCTCATGAACCACAGCTAGAGTCATTGCATGTGTGTTCTTTTCACAAACCACTGCTAGAGTCATTGCATGTGTGTTGTTCTCACAAACCACATAAGGACACACTAGTGTCATTGCATGTGTGTTCTTCTCATGAACCACAGCTAGAGTCACTGCATGTCTGTTATTCTCACAAACCACATAAGGATACACCAGTGTCATTGCATGTGTGTTCTTTTCATGAACCATACCAAGTGTCACTAGATGTGTGTTCTTCTCACAAACCACACATGGATCCACCAATGTCATTGCATGTGTGTTCTTCTCATGAACCACAACCAAAGTCATTGCATGTATGTTATTCTCACAAACCACATAAGGATACACTAGTGTCATTGCATGTGTGTTCTTTTCATGAACCACACCCAGTGTCATTGGATGTGTGTTCTTATCACAAACCACACATGGATCCACCAATGTCATTGCATGTGTGTTCTTCTCATGAACCACACATGGATCCATCCAGTGTGATTGCATGTCTGTTATTTTCGCAAACCACATATGGATCCACCAGTGTCATTGCATGTCTCTTCTTTTCATGAACCACACCCAGTGTCATTGCATGTCTATTCCTCTCATAAACCACACATGGATCCACCAATGTCATTAGATGTGTGTTCTTCTCATGAACCACATCTAGAGTCATTGCATGTCTGTTCTTCTTACAAACCACATAAGGGTCCACCAGTGTCATTGGATGTGTGTTCTTTTCATGAACCACACCCAGTATCATTGTATGTGTGTTCTTCTCACAGACCACACATGGATCGACCAGTGTCATTGCATGTGGGTTCTTCTAATGAACCACATCTAGAGTCATTGCATGTCTGTTCTTCTCACAAACCACACATGGATCAACTTGTGTCATTGCATGTCTGTTCTTTTCATGAACCACAACTACAGTCATTGCATGTCTGTTCTTCTCACAAACCACACAAGGATCCACCGGTGTCATTGCATGTCTGTTCTTTTCATGAACTATAGCCAGTGTCATTGCATGTGTGTTCTTCTCACAAACCACACATGGATCCACCAGTGTCATTGCATGTCTTCTCTTTTCATTAACCACAGTTAGAGTCATTGCATGTGTGTTCTTTTCACAAACCACATATCACCAGTGTCATTGCATGTGTGTTCCTCTCATAAACCACATATGGATCCACCCAGTGTGATTGCATGTGTGTTCTTCTCACAAACCACATAAGGATCCACCACTGTCATTGGATGTGTGTTCTCTTCATAAACCACATATGGATCCTAACCTTAGGAGAGCCCTAACCTTAGCCCCCCAATGGGTGGCCGTTAGACCGAGTCTTCTAGAAGGCACGCCCTAACACAGTTGTTCTGCTTGACGATTGTTACATACCGTTCGATCGGGGTGCTTGGACGATTGGGATGGTCTTCGTGAGAGTAATCCGTGAGTAGGCTGCTCTGCGGCATGATTGGCCACGCTTGCTCTGGACAAACTGGCAACACCGGGCGCTCCCCTGTTGCGAGTGTCACGACTCACGAGTTCAGTGGGCCATATCCTAGTGTCACGTCCCCATTACTTCTCTTCCTCCCCGTACTTCCTTCCTTCCCCCCGAAGCCAGTTTCCCCACTTCACTCCCATCTTGCCGTAGCCGCAAGCCGACGGCACCTCCATCCCAATCCCCTCTCCGGCAGCCACCCCCTTCCGCCCCTCTTGCCATGGGTTCAAGGGGAGACGGTGAGGAAATGCGTCATGACGATAGGGATGGTGATTTCGATGTGATTCGTCTCATCTCTATCTCTATCATTTGTGGCCAGTTATCTATTTTTTGAGCTAGATCTACTCTGTTTACTCATGCGCGTATGATGTGTTAGGCCAACCAGACGATGTATGACTCCGACTATCACGGTTTAGCGGATGGAGACAGTCCTCTTCTATGTAAACATGGATATGTACCCGCTAAATTTGTAGCGTTCAAAGGACGAAACACAGGCAGGAGGTTTCTATGGTGTCAAGGACATCGTGCAATGATGCAAGGCGGAAGTTGCAGTGTTGTCAAATGGGTAGATCCAGAGTGGCCCAAATCGATGCAGAAAACGCTGGACAAACTATGGGAAATGACTTTTGAGTTGAAAGAATCTGTATTCAGCTCACTTCTTGACAATGTTGAGATGAAGCTATGGGAACTAGTTGACACGACCAAGCATAAGCGAGATCTCAGGTGGGTGCAAGACAAGGTTAGCAAAGTTGAGAAGCAGAGGGACGCGGTGTTGGCGCTGAAGGCTAAAGCAGAGCAAGAACTGACTCAAGCAAGGAATGATCTTCACCAGGCCAAAGTCCTGCAGTTCACAACTGTATTGACAAGTGCATGAGGAAAAATGCAGAGAAACAATTGAAGCTGTGCAAGGAAGATGCTAAAAGGAAGGAGCAGACGATTCGATCCTTGCTCTCGCAGGAAGATGCGCATCGGGCTAAGATTAGGAAGATCAAGGAGATGTGTGATAACTAATTCTATTTAGCTTGAGCTCCGTACCTTTTTAAGTTGTAAGAGTTGTACTTGTTGACCTAGTGGTCTGAACTATTGGCCCTGGAGTCTTGGGAGGAAAAAAATTGGTCGCCCGTTAATCTGTCTTAACCCTGCATTACTTCCTTTTGTCTGAGCAATGCCCCTTGGATATTCCTCCCATCGCTTCGTCGTCCTCGTGTACAAATAGGAGGCGCCACAGTGCGTCACTTCGTCGTCCATCCCCTCACCCTCTCCAATCTCCACCGCGCTGTCGCTTCATCGTCCATCCCCTCGGTCCCTCTCCAATCTCCACCATGCCGCCATGGAGATGCCCGCGCTGAACTTCTACGAGGCGGTGATGTTCGCGCACTTTGACATTCTCGTGTCGCCGGCCGCGACGGTGCCCCACGGATGGCACATCAGCTATGCGGGGGTGCCGGTGGCTCTGCTCCTCGTCCCTGGCGGAGCCGAGATGGAGAGCAAAATCGTAGCGCGTATCCGCCAGATGCCCGCGTGGAAGAGGGCGCTACCCCGGTACATGGCGGCTAGCGCGTACTGGCCAGCACTGTTCAAGAAGGAGAGGAATACCAAGATTGGCAACCGCATCGTTTACGGGCGCGTGGTGCACCAGGATCTCTACAACCGAGAAGGGCGGGAAAGGTTTTGGTCCGTCCTTGGACGGACCAAGTACACCGTCATCGCCGCCACTCACCGTGAAGAGGTTCTCCGTCTCGCGAACAATGCGGAAATCATGGAGGTTCCGTCCGACGATGACGAGGAAGCCGGTGGCTTGGAGGACAGCGGCAGTGGAAGTGAAATTGTTGACTAGTGGTTGAATTAATGTAGGATGTGAAATCGCACCTTTGTTTAGAAGAATTTGTGGTTGAATTAATGAAATGCCTCGATTTAGATATCTGTCTCGATTAATTTGTGGAAAAATTTGTGATTTAGATCAATTTCTACCTCGATTTAGATCTCTGTCCTGGATTGGGAACTTGACCGTCGACCAAAGACCCTTTTTCTACTAGTGTATTCTGACATTGGTGGTTTGTTTAAATGTAATCTACGTGGATTGTGCCGCATGCAAATGGCCCAACCACAATTTATAAAGTGGAAGCACGAACACCCGGTTACTGGAGATCCGGGAGCTTCGCCAGATGCAGGGGATGCAGGAGCAGAGAGGCGGTGAGATAGACGGGCTCAAGATTAGGCCAGAAAGTGGTACCAATTTCCTCCACATCTAGGCATTATCGGTTGCCATTGTTGTTTATGTTGTCATGTCGTTGTGTGCAGCAGCTGAAATAAGTTGCTGCTTCGTGGAGTGTAGCAGCTTAAATAATTTATTTCTATGCCACTTACATTCCGTCATATTTGGAGACCTCCCGCCCCTCAGCAATCGTGGAACCAATGCTGTGTGTTTTTAGATAGTAGTGGCACAATCACAATTTTGGATTCAACTACTGACTTGAGTGTTTCAAAACCCTATGTCACGGTACATTTTACTCAGAGAACATGTGTAGATCATTTCGCCCAGCAAAGTTCCACACACAGAGCTCCAGAATTTAATCGAATTACATATATAGGTTCAAGTTCAACACATTACTATGCATCTTCATTGCTAGCAGCCTTCTTCCGCAGCCTGGGTGCCAAGCCTTCACGTCCACTGGCTTCTTCATTTCCTGCCTTCTTCCTCTTCTTGGGTGCCAATTTTCTTAGCTTCACGTACTCTGCATCGCTAGGAAAATGGGCACTAGAATCGTGTCCAACATCATCTTTCCACTCGTTTTTAATATCTTTGGGCAGAAAAATGTCTGACCTGACAATCATGTTTCTAACCTTGCGGCGCTTCCTGTCAAAGAAACAAGACTATTGCATAATTGCCCAATATCTACAGAGTAAATAAAACAAAAATTAAAATTCGGCACAAACATGCGAACCCCAAGAGACTTTTGCTTACCAGGAGCTAATTGTGTTCGAGCAACCACCCTGTCCAAGAATAGAAGGGCGACTCCCAGTTGCAGCAGCTTCCACATCCAGTACATCACAATTCAGCTCAAACATGCAAGCCGAAGCATACCTTTTCATCAACCTAATTAGCTGACTATCACACATGAGAGGAACCATGATGCCACGTTCATCCATGAAGCTGAACTTTGCAGTCTGCTTCAGTCATAATTCATCATGATTATGCAGAGCAACAACCATACCAGATATAGTGCAGATCTGTGTAGGCGCTTCTTCCATCGGGATACAATGGTGTCCATACCACTTGCCCTTAGAGTCATACCTGAAGAGGACTACCGTAACCAGGTAAGGGTGGTTTATGGAGATCCCAGTTGACAGAAAACTATGGATAAAATATGTTTGTCATTGTTGGGCTAACAAACAATTTTAGATTCAGTAGCCAGCTAGTAGTTATAATTAGTGCGAATAGCAAAGAGAAGGGTAGCTCACCCGCTTGTAGCCAGAACTTCTTCTTCCTTGGTAGTAGGATCTACCATCCTCCGAGCTGCTTGGCTCATCGGAGCTGGAGGCGGGCTAGAGCCTCGCAACGACAGCTACGGCATGCCCCATTGGAGCTCCGGATCAACGACTAGGCGCAGCAACTTGGCGCCGGAAGTCAAATGTCTGAAGGGATCGTCCTGCCTGGAGGGTGGATTCCGACGCCACCGGTGCTAGGGGAAAGGTGGGAATGGATTTGTGAAATTGGTCAACGCATCCAATCCACTTAGTTCCTCGATTTGCCTAAGAGGTTGCCGCGTTAGCGCTCGCATCACGGACAGATGACCGACATGAGGGTCCCGACCGTCTACTTCATGGGGCAGTTTCACGGAATGTTTGAATTTCGCAGGGGTGAGATGAGTTTGCATCGAAATGGCCCCTCTCGGTAGTTGGCGGCCCAACATTTCGAAACGCGGCAATTTCAGGAAACTTAGGTACCGCGGTGTGCTGGCCTACGAACTTTGGTACCGCAGATGAACATGCCCCTCATAGTGGATGTGCCGGTCGTCAGGGACGTGTTTGGTTCTTGCATCCAAGGGGAGAAGGACGTTTGGTGTGTCGCAGCACGGTGTACCGCGGATTTGGCTCCCGCAGGGGTTTTGAGAGCATCTCCACCGGGCGCTGGATATATGTGCGCTGCAAAACTCGAATGCAGCGCGCGTTAACTGGATGCAGCGCGTCGCTGCAGCACATCCTTTGTCAGAGGCGGCAAACGTCGCTGTAAAATAGAGCACAGAAACATGTCCTCGTCAGGCGCGCGATTTTTCAGCGCCCAAAACCGTGCGTGTCTAGAAAATGCACTGAAAATGTTCTAGAACAAATAGAAATATTAACACGACGAACTCCGAAAAACAGAAAATAAACCTAATCTACTCTTCATCATCATTCTCCGAGGAGGTGTCGTCGGAGTCCGTCGACAAATCGTCCCACCTCGGATCGTCGTCAGCAATGGTGCAAGGGCCCTCAAGCTGGGCTTTCATGAAGTCTTTGCAGCGGCAGTGCTCCACCCGGTACGCCCTCCTCTCGACCTTCTTGGATGCGTAGAAGTCCATCTCTACTTGGACATCTTCAGGAAACCTCCGGCGCCACTCTGCCATGGCACGCTCGTGATGCTCGGCCAAGGCGAGGCGCCGCTGCGCCATGCGGTGACAGCAACGGTCCTCATCGGTGACAAGCCAGGGCACTGGCGCGAGGAACTCAGCCTCCGCGAGCGATTCCGTCTTCAAAAAATTCATCTCGTGTCGGGGGCGGCCTAGGCGCCACACCGCCACGTCGTACGCGTGGGTAGCCTCCTCCAGCGAGGCATACGTGCTAAGGGTGAGCTGCTCGCCTGCGGCGCAGAGCTCAGCATAGTATAGCCCGCTCGGGCGCGGGCGCACACCGAGGAAGCCGGAGGCGCTACGATAGCGAGGCGGCATGGCGGCGCGGAAGGGGAAGAGGAGCAGAGTGCGCACGCGTGGAAGGGGGAAGAGGAGAAGAGCGGTGGAACTTTCCAGTGGCGTGTGGAAGTTGGAAGCGCATGCGTGTGTCCTCTCTATAGCGCGCACGGTAGTGGGCACGGGAGATTTGGCGCGGGAGATAGCGCAAAAGCCCGCGCGCGGTAAAAAGTTTACCACGCACTGTGTTTTCGCGCGTCTGCTAGAGCTTCGCGCGCTCGCTCACACACTGTATTTTGGCGGTATATTTAGTGTGCGCATAGTTTCCAGCGCCTGCTGGAGGAGAATATCATTTTGTGGTCCGAAAGTTGGGTCGCCCAGGCAACACGGTGCCCAAGTTGATTTTTATCACCGCGATTCGAAAAGTTGGGGCGCCAATTGCTGAGAGGGGTCTTTCAAGTGAATGATGGCCAAACCCAATATTTTCAAATCGCGCCAGTTAAGTCAGGATATTCCATTACACTAGTTCCTACTGTGCCCCTTCTTCGTTTGTCACTCTTCTTAGCCACCATGCATGTGTCGTAGGGGAAAATCCATTACTGTACTTTCCTAACCCTCGACACTGAATCTTGCTGCAGCGGCGGCGGTCCCTTTTCTTCCCTTCCCTGACCCTAAATCTGCCGGCAGCAGAGGACCTTTTTTCTCCCTCCCCTGACACTGAATCCGACGGCGGCGGCCCAACATGTCTTGCAAGGCAAAGGTTGTAGCTACATCGCCGATTGATTCGGGTCCGTCGGGGTCCAAGTCTGGGGCTCAACACGTAGCAGCGGCGAGGTCTTCAGCCCCGGTTAGCGAGGAGGCCAGCAAGGATTCTGCTCCCAAGGTACCTACGAGCAGCTGGTTGAAGAGAAAAGCAAGGCCGGCGGCGTATTGTTCGGCTCCGATGGGCGGATGCAGCACCCAGATCTCGAAGAAAAAAACCCGGGAGAAGAGCAAGAGGTGAATTTTTCTTATCTGTGCCTTATCTAGCAAGTAGATTAGTTACGGCATAATAGAATCGAATGAACTGAAATGTTCCCCTTTTTAATCAAATTTGGCACAACTTTGATACAATGGACCTATATGAGTTCATATTTCATGTTCGGTAGTACACTGCAAAACTTGATTTTGGTTGCGAGAGGGTTGTGGTCGGGCAAGATGTGCATCTTCTTGTGAATTGCAAATAGGTTGTTTCTGTTTCGCAGATGGTAGATATGCTTGCCGCTAGAATTCCCTGGGGTTCTAGAAAGAGGACAAAATTGGTGTGGTGCAACATGAATGATACCTATCAGCAAATTGAGCACTCCCATGAGCTTCAGATGGTTGGGGAGTGTTGTGCAGCTGATTGTAAGGTGAAAGTTGAAGAGATGATTGATGATATGTATGTAGATGCTGGAGATCTTGCTGCTAGAGCTTCTGCTCCTAGAGAATACGGATCAATAGATGCTAATCTAGATAAATTTAGTATACACATAGAGGTGGATTCATACATGGCAAAACTTGATGAGGGAGTTAATAAGACAGTTTTGTCATGTACTGTGGAGATCACTGTCGATTCCAAAAACATAACTCTTGATGAAATGAGAGAGATGATCGGTAAGGAAATCAGTATTGGCCCTAAGCAGATGGCAAAAATCCGGTGGTGGCATCATAAGAAGCAGCAATTCATAGATGTTTTGGATACTGAAGATCTTATGCAGATTATGCGACGAAAGAAGCGAACCAGGAAGGTGTTCTTCCTTGGTACCATTTCTGATGTTGTTGAACAGGTTATAGTGGATGCAGATGCTCCTATAGTGGCTGAACAGAATGAGGTGGTCGACGTTGATGAGAGCTTCTACCCTAGGCTTGTCATATGGACCGCGGGATTCCCCTGCCTATATTTGTAATATTGACTGCTGTTGCATTTAGAGCATGTTTTTGTGATTATGTTTGTTGAGAGATTGCGATATAATGCTGTGCAAGCTATTGAGATTTTTGGACATGTCACTCACTGAAACCATCGTTGTTGTAATAAGAGATAAGTACATTGTAGTTGACATGATTATGTTTCTTAAGATGACGTACCGTACTTGTTTCTATTATTATGTTTGTTGGGACATTGTAATGTAATGTTTTGTGAAACCATGACTGGACAAGTGATGCATAAATATATTGTAGTTGACATGATTATGTTTCTTGAGATGATGTACTGTACTTGTTTCTGTTATTTTGTTTGTTGAGAGATTGTAATGTAATGTTTTGCGAAACCATGACAGGACAAGTGATGTGTAAGTACCTTGTAGTCGACATGATTTTGTTTCTTGAGTTGATGTAATATACTTGTTTCTGTGATTACGTTTGTTGAGAGATTGTAATGTGATGTTTTGTGAAACCATGTTGTGATTATGTTTGTTGAGAGATTGTAATGTAATGTTTTGTGAAACCATGACTGAAGAAGTGATGCATAAGTACCTTGTAGTTGACATGATTTTGTTTCTTTAGATGATGTAATATACTGGTATGTTTTTGTTAGGCAATGAAATTGGGATGGAGGGAGTGCAGGTTTAATATTTGAATTGAGAATGTGTGAAGAGAATCCATATCAGGCAGGAGACAGTATTCCAGGGAAAGGGCATGGTATCCATTAAACTATTGTAACATGCCAATTTAGTCATTGTTGCAGCGGTAGAAGGGCTACTCTCTCTCTCTCTCTCGCCAACGCTGATGCCGTCACCTGCGATGACGCATTCGCCATGCTGTCCTTGAACGGCGAGGACGACCAGTCGAGCATCGACAACCTTCTCTCCAACATCGAGTATTCCTTCCATGATGTGAGTTCCTTTGTTTTCTTGGGCTAGGGTTAGGCAATGGTAAATCTCTCGATCTGAGCTCCGTATGTGCATGCAATCATGTTCGATATCAGCTTTGCGTTTACCTATAGGTACCATGGACGATCTACGACTCCGAATGGGAGGGCCTAGATCTCGATGGAGAAGTGCCATGTGACCATGGGCTAAAACTGAGGAGATATGTTGCATTCGAAGGCAGTAACACTGGGAGAAGGTTTTGGGCTGTAGAAATCAGGTTTGTTTACATTAGGTGCAACTGTGACATAAAGTAAAATGTATCGTGCATGTTCATAACACTATAGTGTGTGTATTTTTAGGTTGGCCCGGTGTGTAAAGTAGTAGAGTGGGTGGATCTTGAGTGGCCAGATGCACTTAAGAAATGTTTGGCACAGTTATGGGAGATGTATAAGTTGGAAAGGTCGGGGAGATTTACTGATGTAAGTGATGCAACTGCAAAAATTACAAGCTGTCTGTACGAAATAAGGAGCTGGAATAAGAAATCGAGAATTTGCAGTCAGAGCTAACTGATAGAATCGATGGGAGCTTTGTTGTTGGAACTGCAAAGAAGCTTCAGGATAGTCACATGTTGCTGATTCATAATGCAGAAAAGGAGAGGGATCGGCTCAGGGAAGACAAGAAGAAGCTAGAGTACTACATTGCGGATCTGTTGAAGGAACTGAAGAAGGAACGCGAGGGTGAACAAGGATAAACTATAGAGGATAAAGGAAATTTGAGATGAATAATTTATGTTGTGCCAATGCCTGAAACTAGTTAATTGTAAGACTTGTAGTTGCGCTTTCCTAACTAAGCCAAACTCAATCCTCGAGCAAACTAATTTTAGACGAACACACATATCGTGCATAGAGTTAAGTTCACGCTTACAAAATCACCACTGCAGAGGATAAACCAGGCAGTTCAGTACTAAATAGACATATGTTGTTGATACATTGCAAATGTATCTATAATTTTTGATGTTCCATGCTTTGTTTTATCCACTTTCTTGTGTTTTGTTCCAACTTTGGACTACTTTTCATATGATTTCTTGGACTAACCTATTAACAAGAGCCATAGTGCCAGCTGCCTGTTTTCTGCTGTTTTTGGTTCTAGGAAAGTCAGAAAATGAATATTCTCGGAATTGGACGGGACAAAAGCCAAAGTGCCTATTTTTCCGGAAGTGATCAAGTGCCAGAATACGAGACGGAAAGGGACCAGGGGCCACCACACCACCTGGCCGCGCGGCGCAGCCTGGCCCACGCTAGGGGGTGGTGAGGCCAGCCCTGGCACCCCCTCGGCCTCCCCTTCCGACTATAAGATGCCCTCGGGACAAAAACCCTAAGTACCCAATCAAAAATCCATGAAAGCGTCTATAGCCGCCGTCATCTCCATCCCTAGATCGAGAGGGATCTGAAGCTCTTCCCGACATCCTGCCAGAGAGGGGAATTCACCCTGGAGGCCTTCTTCATCACCATGCAAGCCTCCGGTGTGATGCGTGAGTAGTTCATCCTTGGACTACGGATCCATGTAGTAGCTAGATGGCTGGTTTCTCATCCTTTGTGCTTTCATGTTTAGATCTTGTGAGCTCCGTTCATGATCAAGATCATCTATTTGTAATTCATACATGTTGTGTTTGCGGGGATCCGATGGATATTGAGATGCTATTTCAGACTGATTATTGATTCTATCATGTCTTAGTTATTTGAGATCTTGCATGCTTTCCGTTGTTAGTAGCTATATTTTCCAAGTAGATGCTAGCAACTCCAAGAGTTAGTATTTATGCTCGATAGTGGGTTCATGCCTCTGGTAATCTGGGGAAGTGACAGAAATCTCTAAGGTACTAGATGTGCTGTTGCTACTAGGGAGAAAACAACAGTCCTTTGTTCATAGAACAATCGTATTGTTTAGTTTACACGCAGTTCGTAAAGCAATAATCTGTTGCTTGCAACTTAATACTGGAGGGGGTTCGGATGATAACCTGAAGGTGGATTATTAGTCATAGATGCAGTTGGATGGCGGTCTATGTATAATGTTGTAATGCCCAATCAAGTCTCAGAGGAGTCAAGATGATTAGTATATGAATGTATTGCTTTCTCGGTGTTTGTCAATTGCCCCGCTGTAATTTGTTCACCCAACATGTTATCTATCCAAGGAGAGCCACCTCTAGTGAACTATGGATCCCGGTCCTTTTTCTTTACATACAATCTATAAACTGTTTCTGCTTTGTTTTTACTTTCTGCAAACTCTTACTTCTTTCCATTCGATACGTTTAATCCTTTGTTTTCCGCAAAACACGGTGAGATTGACAACCTCATCGCAAGTTGGGGACAAAGTTCTGTGGTTGTGTTGTGCAGGTCTCCACGTTGCTACTAGCACCGGTAGTGCGCCCTGCCAAAGCTCGGCTAGCAACACCTTTAGGGTGTTTCCTTGCTCCTACTGATTCGATTAAACCTTGGTTTCATAACTGAGGGAAAACTTACTGATGTGCTCATCATACCTTCCTCTTGGGGTTCCCAACGAGCTCTACGTAGAAAGTCGAGCGCATCAAGATCTTTTCAGGAGCCGTTGCCGGGGAGTCAAGGACATCTTCACAAGGGGAGTCCCTCATAACCAATCTCTTTACTTTTTGTTTTTGTTTTGATTAGTTTATTTTGCTTTGTTTGCTTGTTTTGTTATTCAAAAATCCAAAAAAAAATTAGTTTTACTAGTTTGCTTTCTTATTTGAAAACCCAAAAAAAAGACTACTCTTGAAAACACTAAGTTGTGTGACTTCACTAGCACCAAGAACGATGATTTTATGAGCACATCTATTGCTCCACCTGTGGCTGAAAATACTTTCTTTGAGATAAAACCTGCTTTACTCAATCTTGTTATGAGAGAGCAATTTTCTGGTATTGGTAATGAAGATGCTGCTTCCCATCTAAATAACTTTGTTGAACTTTGTGAGATGCAAAAGCATAGGGATATAGATGGTGATATTATTAAACTGAAATTGTTTCCTTTCTCTTTGAGAGGAAAAGCTAAAGAATAGTTGAATTCCTTAACTAGGAATGGTATTGATTCTTGGACTAAGTGCAAAGATGCTTGTATTGGAAAATACTATCCTCCTGCTAAGATTATATCCACTCATGGACTGACTGCTTGGATGATCATCCAAACTTTTCATGCAGGATTGAACTATTCTTCAAGGAACCTATTGCATTCAGCTGCTGGAGGTACCTTTATGACCATCACTTTGGGTGCTGCAACAAAACTTTTGGACAATATGATGGTTAATTATTCTGAATGGCATACTGAGAGTGTTCCACAAGGTAAGAAGGTAAATTATGTTGAGGAAACCTCCTCCTTGAGTGATAAAATTGATATTATTATATCTATGCTTGTTAATGGGAAAGCCCATATTGATCCAAATAATGTTCCTTTAGCCTCTTTGGTTGCTCAAGAAGAGCAAGTTGATGTGAACTTCATAAGAAATAACAACTTTGGCAACAATGCTTATGGTAATAATGCTTATAGGAACAATTTTGGTAACAACAATTATAAGCAATATCCTCCCAACAATGGTAATGCTTATGGAAATTCTTACAACAATAATAAGAGTGCTCCCTCTGAACTTGAAGTTATGCTTAAAGTGTTTATTAGTAAACAAACTGCTTTCAATAAAACTATTGAGGAAAAACTCTCCAATGCTGAAAGAAATATAGCATCTTTGGCTAAAGCTCAATCTACTTTGAATAAAATGGCTGCTAAACCTGAAACTAATGAGAATCCCTTTGCAGCCACTAATGCTATACAAGTAAGAATTGATGAAAATGTTAGACTATTAGCTGAATTACATGCTAAGTGGGAAAGAGAAGATGAAATTGCTAGAAACATTAGTGTTTCTACTATCACCACCACTAGTGTTGAGGCTAGTAATAGTTCTACTACTTTAGATGATAAAGTTGACTTTGATCTTGATGGTTGCAATATCTCTGAAGTTATTAAGTTCCTACAAAAGCTTGCTAAAAGTCCTAATGCTAGTGCTATGAACATGGCTTTTACAAAACACATTACTGATGCTCTCATAAAGATTAAAGAAGAACAGATGAAACATAAAGCTTCTATTCCTATAAAGCAAGAAGATGGTTGGGAACCCATCATTAATATGAAAGTGTATGACTTTGATTTCAAAGCTTTGTGTGACCTTGATAGTAGTGTTTCCATTATGCCTAGAAGGATTTATGATATGCTTGATTTGCCTCCTCTTAAAGATTGCTATTTGAATGTCCCACTTGATGCTAATGCTAAAAAGAAACTCATGGGGAGTCTTAATGATGTTCTTATTATGGTTAACGGTTCCTATGTCCCCGTTGATTTCTATGTTTTGGATGTTGAATACAATGCTTCTTGTCCTATTACTTTGGGAAGACCTTTTCTTAGAACTGTTGGTGCCATCATTGATATGAAAGAAGGCACCATTAAATATCAACTCCCACTCAAGAAAGGTATAGAACACTTCCCTAAAAAGAGAGAAAAGATTTCTTTTTCTTCTCCTATGAAAACAAAATTTGGTCTTAATGCTTCTTCATTTGAGAACACTTGATTCTTTCTTTGCTTCTTATGCCTAACTTAAAGGCGTTAAAGAAAAGTACTTATTGGGAGATAACCCAAAAGTTTTAAATGAGTATTGGAAGTTATTACCTCTGTAATAACCTCTCCTTATCCTTTTTATTTGCTTTTTGTGTCAAGAGTAACCTCTAATGAGAGTGAAGTAATGATTGGGAAAGTTGTTGTCCCGAAACAGATTTCTGTGCTTCACGGTAAAAATTCGTGAGAGAGTTCTGTATGTCGGATTGAGCTGTAATTTTTTGTGCTTCTGACCCAGGTTGTTATCTAACTTTCGTTAGCTCAACACTGTTTGATTTGAGCAACATAAGGTCTTCGAAAAAATTCGTCTTTACCCGCTGGTCTGTTTTGACAGATTTCTGCCATTTTCTGCATTTGCTTCTTGTTAGTTCCTTCTTGAGTTCTTTTGGGGAATTGAGATTTTTGAAGGAAGTGCTACAGTAGCTAGTGTTCTAATGGAAGTTTATTTGGTGTTAGAACTGAACCTTGAGACTTATTTATCTTAAGTGCACTAATGTTGCTAATGAGATTGTGTGAAGTTTTGTATGAAGGAAAAATTTCAGGTGTATGGAAGGAATGAGTAATGAGATGAAGGATGGACTAAAGCTCAAGCTTGGGGATGCCACACGTGTCACCCCAAGAAATATCCAAGAAGTACAAGCGTCAAAGCTTGGGGATGCCCAAGGCATCCCCCTTCTTCATCAATAAAAATCCCAGGGTTCTTCCAAACGCTTCATTTTTATTGTTTCATGCATAGTTGTGTTTTTCTTGGAGCGTCTTCTTTTTCGTTTTTGTTTTCATTTTTCGTTTGCTTTGGTTTGCTTAGTTTTCTGAATAAATTGGTTGGACCCCCTCTTTCATACATTTGGTTTGCAAATAGTTTGGTTTGGTTTGGAAAAGAGTAGGAAAGTTCATATTTATGTGGTAAAAAGAGCTTGTTTTTGACTGTGGCCTATGCTTTGTCATGCCATGCTTGATATTGTTTTGGCTTTATGCTTAGTATTCTTTGCTGTAGCATGACTTTTTATAAACAATTGAGATTGCTTAATGTGCCTTCGATGAATCATGCGTTGTTTTAGCATATTAAAGCATAGTATAGTGGTATTCTCCTTTGATGCTTTATTTGGGTTGACTTGGCACATGCTCACACCATGTTATGACTATCTCAAGTCACCATAGCCTGTATGATCCTTTAGTTTTCCACTTGTAGTATCACTTTATGCTTTGATCAATGATGTTTTGTCTCTCTGCATGATTATGGCCATTATTGCTCTCTTAGTTTGTCGCTCCCAGTCTTTTGCTAGCCTCCACAACAAAGTATGAGTTCCACTCATGCATCCAACTCCCTAAACCAAGTTATTCCAAAGAGTCCACCATACCTACCTACTAGCTTATGCTATTCCAAGTACATTCATGCTTTTGTTTACCTTCCACTTATTATGAGAAAACTAGTGATTAAAGCTCTCACAAACTTGATGGCACACTTTAATTTACTTGCCCTTAATAAACTTGAACCATTGTGTCTTCTATGTTGTATATGCTTGCACTTATTTGTCGGGAATTATCAGAACCATGCTTTCATGGGGAACGCTTTCAACATTGCACTTGGTACTTGTACCTAGTTGATATCATGCTCTTTTGTATATGGATGTCGTCGGTGTGAAATGAAAGGGGAGCTTGTAAGTCCATGGAGTTATGTATATGTGTTAGAGAAACGCCTAGGCCGCTGGTCTAATCCATGCTGACATGGTGGAAACCTGCAGCGTAACCATAATGAGCTGTCTATGAAGCATTCTTCTTATAAAAAAAGAGTCCTATATTGAGAAAGAAAAAAAGAGAAAAGAAAAAAAGAGATACTATGAAAAGAGGAAAGATAGAAAAAAGCACCATATTCCCATGGTAAATAAGAAGAATACTGAGATGCTCATTGTCTGCTTGCCTTGTCATTTTGATATGGGGATTCTTCCGTATCATCGGGCAAGGGGTACCCCATTGGCAGTTCTCTATGATACACATGTACTTATGATGACAATAACTTACCGATGACTAAACTTGAGTAGCATGAGGAGCGGCCCTCGTATACAAGGGACATGAGATTTCTGACTTATACTTCGTCAAGCATGTACACCATAGTTTGTTCACTTTAACCTTAATCACTTCAAGATGCTTATGATAGGGGCAATGAGAGCTGAAAGATATAAGTACCATAATTTTTGGAAGCTCTTTATGAGACTTGAATCCCTACTTCCTTTTACAAAAGGCCTTTCTTCCACCAATATATTGAGTCTCCACCTTCTATCTTTATGCACCTACTTTGAGAGCATAGTGGCCATTCTTAGTTCTATGTGCATTGTCCCAAGACTAGTTGATTGATGCATAACTTGTTATTGCTTGTTTGAAACTATTGTATCTAGTCACTCTTATGAACTTTGAAGGTGTCCTATGCATTTATATTTGCTACTCTATTGAGGGACAAGCTGAATACTACTATGCTATGTTTTCTTTATGTGAAACAAACAAACGTCTTGCAAAGCATTATTATTCATTAATCTTTTGTTTGGGCCTTTTCATGTTGCATCATAGTTTCTTTGCTTATTGCTAGAACTTTGTCTTTCATGTTATGATTGAAGTACTATGATCCCAGCTTTGAATGTTTTGCAAATATTTTGATCAAGTTTTTGATGGTGCATGTCACCTCAAGAATTATTCTTTCTTTTTATCACTTACCTACTCGAGGACGAGCAGGAGTTAAGCTTGGGGATATTGATACATTGCAAATGTATCTATAATTTTTGATGTCCCATGCTTGGTTTTATCCACTTTCTTGTGTTTTGTTCCAACTTTGGAGTACTTTTCATATGATTTCTTGGACTAACCTATTAACAAGAGCCACAGTGCTAGCTGCCTGTTTTCTCCTGTTTTTGGTTCCAGGAAAGTTAGAAAATGAATATTCTCGGAATTGGACGGGACAAAAACCAAAGTGCCTATTTTTCTGGAAGTGATCAAGTGCTGGAATATGAGACGGAGAGGGACCAGGGGCCACCACACCACCTGGCCGCATGGCCCAGCCTGGCCCGCTCTAGGGGGTGGTGAGGCCAGCCCTGGCACCCCCTCGGCCTCCCCTTCCGACTATAAGATGCCCTCGGGACGAAAACCCTAAGTACCCGATCAAAAATCCACGAAAGAGTCTGTAGCCGCCGTCATCTCCATCCCTAGATCGGGAGGGATCTGAAGCTCTTCCCGGCACCCTGCCGGAGAGGGGAATTCACCCTGGAGGCCTTCTTCATCACCATGCAAGCCTTCGGTGTGATGCGTGAGTAGTTCATCCTTGGACTACGGATCCATGTAGTAGCTAGATGGCTGGTTTCTCCTCCTTTGTGCTTTCATGTTTAGATCTTGTGAGCCCCGTTCATGATCAAGATCATCTATTTGTAATCCATACATGTTGTGTTTGCGGGGATCCGATGGATATTGAGATGCTATTTCAGATTGATTATTGATTCTATGATGTCTTTGTTATTTGAGATCTTGCATGCTTTCCGTTGTTAGTAGCTATCTTGGCCAAGTAGATGCTAGCAACTCCAAGAGTTAGTATTTATGCTCGATAGTGGGTTCATGCCTCTGGTAATCTGGGGAAGTGACAGAAATCTCTAAGGTACTAGATGTGCTGTTGCTACTAGGGAGAAAACAACAATCCTTTGTTCATAGAACAATCGTATTGTTTACTTTACACGCAGTTTGTAAAGCAATAATCTGTTGCTTGCAACTTAATACTGGAGGGGGTTCGAATGATAACCTGAAGGTGGATTATTAGTGATAGATGCAGTTGGATGGCGGTCTATGTATAATGTTGTAATGCCCAATCAAGTCTCAGAGGAGTCAAGATGATTAGTATATGCATGTTTTTCTTTCTCGGTCTTTGTCAATTGCCATGCTGTAATTTGTTCACCCAACATGTTATCTATCTAAGGAGAGCCACCTCTAGTGAACTATGGATCCCAGTCCTTTTTCTTTACATATAATCTATAAACTGTTTCTTCTTTGTGTTTACTTTCTGCAAACTTTTACTTCTTTCCATTCGATACGTTTAATCCTTTGTTTTCCGCAAAACATGGTGAGATTGACAACCTCATTACAAGTTGGGGACAAAGTTCTGTGGTTGTGTTGTGCAGGTCTCCACATTGCTACTAGCACCGGTAGTGCGTCCTGCCAAAGCTCAGCTAGTAACACCTTTGGGGTGTTTCCTTGCTCCTACTAGTTCGATTAAACCATGGTTTCATAACTGAGGGAAAACTTACTGCTGTGCTCATCATACCTTCCTCTTGGGGTTCCCAACGAGCTCTACATCAAAAGTCGAGAGCATCAGTTGTGTTCAAGCGAGCCTAGACCGAAGCTGCCTGTTTCCCCCCTAAGATTAGCCAGCTCCTTCAGTACTATGTCGTGCTTCATCTGTAGGTTCCAGCGCTCATCACGGATTGGAGAATTTGGTCCGTAGCCATATGATTTTCCTTCAAGATCCCTTTCATGATCTCTGTCTGCTTCCTAGCCGAGGTGCAACCTTCACTGTGTAGCTTCGCCCATCCGGTGTTTAACTCCTTCAGTTTCTGGCACTTGTCAGAAAGGACCGCGAGTTCAGCGCGCAGTTGGTCAAAGGCCAGTTTCTGGGAATTATGCTTCTCCATTTGGATTGCTATCATGTCATTTAGCCAGGTCGCCAGGTCCTGGTCGATCTTTCGCCTCTTTCCGTGCAACAAAAATAAATAGTATGGTTTGTTCAATTCACCAGGACAAGCTGGTTAGTTTCCATAATTAACTGAATCGACTAGTGGCACTGTCATCATTTCAAGGAAGAAGCAATCTAGGACTAATCAACATTTTACGAATCAACTAGTGGCACTATCATAATTTCAATTTCAAAGACAAATAGGTTTTATCTGCAGTTTAGTGTGCTGTGGGTTTTTCCCAATATCACGAAATAGTAGTGGGAGAGTGGCAAACTCATAATGCAGAAACCCATGTCCAGATACATAATGGAAAGAGCACATGTTGTCCATTCATGAACATGAACACCAACACATGTCCAGATAGATAAGGAGTTGCCCTAGGATTCTTATTGCACCCTATAATGGGAAGCAGACTTCAGCATTGCTCCTTGAACCCTAAACATTACAAAAGGAGTGGAGGACGAAGTGATATTCGTGCCCCCGCTAAC